>CM075670.1:197162500-197787500 GCA_037962975.1 Clitoria ternatea
ATTGTATTGAGATTGTGATTGCTCATTGTTTGAATATGATTATGTAGAACTTAGTAACCCTGAGAGATGAATGGGAAAATGGGGATGATTAGCTAAGATCAAAAGTGATGAGATAACTTAGAGTGTATTTTAGGAACCCCAAAGAGAGTGGGTGGGACTCAATCTTGGATTGTTTGTGTTTTATATGGGTAGGTGTTGATGATACACCTTTTCATTTGTTATGGAGGTGAAGACTCACCCTTACGCTAAATTTTTCCAGACATCATGGGAATTGACACAGATTTCGTATCGAGGATCACCCGAGCTCTTCTTGGACCGAGGATGGGAAGATTAGGATAGATCATTTTATTTTCATTTATGGGAGCCTGCGTGCCCCTTTTCTTTCAACATGTACAGTTACTGTTATGACCATGTATTATATATGATTATGTTATATATAAAGCGTATCTGTTCCACCAAGTTTTTTTTGTACAAAAAAAACTTCCACATTTTTCTAAAACTCGTAACCTCTCAGTTGAACTAAATAATCTAGTGGAAGGGATTATCCTAGTTAACTGAGGGTGTTATAATTTTGGTCTCAATCTCTTCATTTTGAAAAGATCTCCAACCTCAGTTTCTAGCCTCGAACTTCGATTCTCACTCTGTCAACCCCCAAAATGGAAGATTAAGCATATTTGTCTTAAAATTTCATTGTTAGGACGTTTTTCCAGCACCTGATTCAGATAAACTTTCATAACTTTTCCATACGACCTTCAATTCGTGCAAACTTGGTGCCAAAATATTCTTAACAAAATTATCTACATTTTCTATAAAGAAATCGAAAGCTAATTCTTTCCAGATTGGTATAGTTTAATGAATCTTTATGACTCATTGTTTGTTTTGTTTTTATGCTGGCTGTTTGTAGGAAAACTTGCATATCTTCCTTGTCTTGTACTTAAATCACTCCATTAATTTTGCTATATATCCATATCGAGGCAGTCTATAATTGTTATGTAGGTCACGAAACCTAATTCTCAAATGAGAATTTTTGGTGAATTTATTTCTAAGCACCCAACTGATTCGGGATCTTTTGGGACATCCTATCGTAAATCAAACGTATCTCGAGCTACCGATATATGATCATCGCGTATGATATATCAATGTAAAGAAAAAAATAAGATCTACAATTTTCATATTAGGAATTTCCTCTAATTTTAACTCCACAAAATATCCCATATTTATTTTTCAACGTCTCTATTTTCTAGTTCATAAAAATCCGGCACACTTTGATTTCTTGCCCAACAAGTTAATTTCCCGGCCACCCATTTTTTGACCACCTCACCACCTCTTGCCACCACAGAGGATAGGTGTCACCACTCTACCCTCCCCCTCCACTAAACTGGCCACCTCTAATTTCATCCAATAATAATTCAAGCAAAACCCATCATCATTATCATTATCCTAGGCCTAACCCTATTACTTCACTCTAATCACTTATCATTACCTCTAATTTCCCATTACCCTTCACGGCAGCAGCAGGCCCTCCCCCTTCTCTCTATTCTCTTCTTCTAAACACCAAGCTAGCCACCACAACATCCACCCTATACCACCCTTATGGTTACACCAAAAACCACCACCACCATCCATAAAAAATTTTCTTCTCCCTCTCGTTTCTTCTATTAACCCGCGGTCTAAGCCCCCTCAAACCAGTCATCTTCTCTTTAATTTCTTCATGACCTGGACTCTATAAAATTAGCTTGATCCTCCTTGTCTTGAAGCTCCAAGATCGTGAGCCATTTTGGGATCTTCCAAGGTAAAAATTGATAATTTCTTGGCTAGTTATTCTTGATTCTTCTAGTGTTTTACATTCTATTTCCATGATTTTAATGGTGTTTATCTTGCTGAATGGAAGTTAGAAATTGTAATCATCCACCCCCTTTGTTGAAGCTTCAAGACCGTGAGTCAGCTTGAAATCACCTAGGGTGAGTTTGGCAAATTTATTCTCTTGTTTGTTATTCTTGAGGTTTAGTAGTCAAGTCCAATTCTTAGTTAAAATTTAAGTGCTAGACCCTTGCTATTTGAAACCAAAATCGTGGTTGTCCCTTCTCTCTCTAACCATGCATGTCCATTTTTCTAAGGGTCCGAAGGCTTAGACGGTGATCGGAGTACGTTAGGAACATTCGGTGGAATTTTCAGCAAAATCCTCAAATTTCTCCTCCGGGCAGCAGCGAAATCACGAGGTAAAAGGGGTCTCCATCTCATTTGATTTCAATTTTGGCTGTGTTATAATGATGCTTGTGTATGTAGGAGCTTGCGTTTCGAATTTTTCGTAACCAATGACTAAAAAGTTATGTTTTTAAATTAGTAAGATTTAGCGTTTAGACGGGCCCGGTTCCATTCGATATGGTTGTATTAAAGGAATTTTAAATTCAGAGATTTATTATATAATTTGTAGAATATTATCCGATAAGCCCCGCTATTAGATAGTTAATTTATCGTTAATTGGCATCGAATTATTTTAAGAAATATTGCGCGTGGTAAAAGAACTCTTGATCGGGTGATCACAAATTTTTAAGTTACTTGAAAAGGTTAAAATAAAGGAACTAGATTTTTAGAAGATCTTTTAAAATAATATGACTTAAAAAATAAAAAAATAAATTTAATTTTTAAGAGAATTAATTAAAATAATGGTGAAAAGTTTTACTCTTGTCTCTTCCAAATGATAATTTCTCAAATTAAGCAAATAAATGTACCTTTGTATTTAAACAATTGGATTTTATTTTAAAAAAATGGGTGTAGTAATATAGCTAAACAAATTGGAGATTTTTTTAGCTTATTAAAGATTTCTCTAGCTTAGGCCCAAATAGGCTTATTAAGTTAAATAAGGAAATAAAAATAATTGGAATCTTAGTTAGATGCTAGAGAAGAATTTTAATAGTAAATTTAGCCACCACTTTTGTGACCACTAAAAAGAAAGGAAATGGTAGCCTTAGAAATTTTGGAAAAAGAACTAAATTTAGTAAAAGAAACTTATTAAGTATAAAGAATTTTTGGAATCAACTATTCTAATAAGTTAAAGAAACTTAGAGTGAAAAGAAATGACAAACTAGAATTCAAAATTTTAAGGTTTTGAAAAAGATCCTAATAAATTAATAGGATTATTTACATGAATGAATTAAGCCTAAAATATGGAATTTTAAAGGGAAATAGTACTATACTAGAAATTTAAGAAGCCATTAAAAGTAGAGAAAAAAAAAGATCAAAGGAAATGTTACGCCTAGAACAAATTTGTAGTAACTAATAGATGAATTTTGGGTACCTAGCCTTTAAGCTAAAAAATAAATAGGACTTACTAACTAATTAGTAACCTTTGGTGACTAAGTAATATCACACTAAGTTATGACACATCAACTAAAGTGGTATCTAGGTCGTTAAATAACAACTAATCAACTATAGAGCAAAAGATATTTGAATGTATTTAAGGAAACAGATTAAATAATTTGGTCACTAAAGAAATGAGTTGTTATATCTCAGGATATCAACTAGCTAAATAAGAAAGGATTTAGGAATCTAAATCTTAGACTTATAGTAAAAAGAAAATGGATCTATTAATGATGACTTTTGGTAACTAAGTAATAGTAAACTAAGTTTATGACATCAAGATCAAGTGATACCTAGACCTTTACGTAGTAAATGGATAATCATGGAACAAATGGAATTAGTCAAAAGAAGTAGTTAAGGAAACAAATTGGGTAAGGTAGTTACAATGATGAACGGGAAGGAAATGTATAGAACTTAATAATCTCAAAGTCGAGTTGAAGTATCATTAAAACGTTGTCGGGGAAAAAAAATTAGTGGCCCACTTAGTGATCAAGAAAATAAGATTAATAACAAAGTCCACCTAGATTAAAAAAAAGAAATAACTAACAAAGCCCGCTTGATGATAACTAAAGAGTTCATAACTATACTTTAGGAAGTTGAATTAAGTAGGGAAGTAATCATATGCAAGTGAATAGAGAATGCCCAACAAGGGGATAAATGAAAAACACAGAGAGCATTGAATTAAACATTATACTCTTAGTAACAAATTAAGTTAAGGAAATGCCAATGACGTGAACTGTATAAATGGTGAGGATATAATGTGAACACTTACGTCTAGTTGCCTATATAAGTAAACTTTTAGTGACGTTAAGTGTGCGATTACTTACTAAGTCATGGTAATGATGAAGATTGAAATGTATACTATGCGTGTGTGTAATGACTTCTTAATATTGCATGTAATATAACACTTGTTGGTTGACTTATTATGTGATATGATGGGATATGTTACTGTGAATGATTGTGTACATAACCATACGTGTGATAGTTACGTGATGAATGGGCTATAATACGTTGTATGTTGTGATACTATTGATACTTATTGATGTGGTATGGTTGTGAATGTTGTATGATGCATGGATGACTAGATAAGAAAAATTGTAAATAAGAGATATGGAAAATGGTATCGGTAGGGATTCCAAAATGATTAAATTGTGAAAGTGTAAGGAATTCGGGTCCGAAATGAATTGTGGGTGTTGTAGTGCCAATGTACCCCTAATTGCTGAGAAAGTATGAAATCTCATTGCATTCCTAAGTGTCGAGTTAGGTTACTAAAACAAAGAAAAAGAGAAAATTTGATTATATAGAATAAAGAAAAAGAACTCGACATTAGGAATGGAAGAGAGTCATTTAGGGGACCCTGCCGAGGACCACTGAATAAAAATGAATGGTTGAATCATGCATCATATATGGAGTTGTGGAGGGATGTTGGAATAATCCCCTAGAGCATACAGTGATGGGTACACTGAAGAATCTACCAGTACCTCGATACCGGAGGGCAATCTAGGGAGTATAACCAGAGGCGGGAATTCTAAGTGGCATCAGATTCACGCCCGTCACTGGACAGCCCATAGCAAACTCTGGTGTACTTTGACAGGAGACAGGATTTTCTATGACCGTTGAGTGCCCGTTCTGCGGTGATGTGTGATTGGCCATTTTGATGATTGGACTGTGAGTCCTTACCCATTTGTGGAAACTAGAACGACGAGAGCTCCGGTCACTCTAGTTGGGCAGGGGAGATAAGGGTGGCTGGTTGTGCACATGATTATTGGTATATGAGATTGTTGACAAGGGATGGACCCATATGCATCATGATGACTAACAAAAGAATAAAAATAACAAAATGAACTGATGCATTGCATCGTTGTATTGAAATTGTGATTATTCGTGATTTGAGTATGATCATATCAATTTCAGTATCTCTGAGAGGTGAATGGGGAATTGGGAATGGTTAGGGAGACCAAGAGTAGTGAGACAACTTAGAATACATGTTAGTAATTTGGGTTTTCCGCTGCTCATGTTCTAGGGATTCCCTAACAGTGGTATCAGAGCCAGGTTACAAAAACTGTGTTTTGGGCATTTGTTTGTGTTTCATGATAATATGTTTTCGTTTGTAAGAGCTTTTAGAAAATATGATTTGCGAAATCGTTTCTTGTTTAAAGCTTTACATTTTTGTTTTGTGAAAATGTTTTGTGAAACTAGGATTCGAAAATGAACAAGCATGATTATGTTGCTATTTTGAGTTATCGTATATGATGCATATTATTACAATGATTAATCATGTATATGGTATGACCTCTGTTTTGGCATGATACATATAATTTTGAGTTATTCTTTGTAAATTATATATGATGCATGTTATAAAGTTTCTCAATTTTAGTATATATGTTGTTGCCATTTATATTTGTATGATGTATGAGTTTATGCATTTTTCGTATTTGATATGTGTTTTACTCATATGATAGTCATCGTACAAATTATGAATCAATTGAGTTGATCTTCAAACATGAATGGTTCATGTTATGGGGCATTGAGTGATAAGGTTTAAGTGTTAAACCTTGGTCGTTCCTTAATCTAGGGTTCAAGAGTTGAAACCTAGACGGCCGTCATGGAAAGGCATTGCATGTTGGCATTAGCGTAAATTGAATTCTAGGTTTTGAAACCCTAGACGACGCTGCCTCCATGTGCCTTGACGGCTGTGTTATGAAGCATTCGCAATAAGGAATTAGGGTTCCAAAATGGTTGAAACCCTAGCTGAAATTTTAGAGCTGTTAATGGTTAGTGGGACGTTCTGGCTAGGAAAGACTTGGTACTTAAGCGGTCACACCAGACCCACCTCTCTTTCTTGGGAACCAACCTGACTACAGTACTAATTTTTCGGGACACCCGTACATTTTCTGTGTAGCGCCTTATTACCGACCCCACATGTTTAATTGCCCGTTTTAAAAATTAATTACTCTTTTAATGCTTTTAAATGGGTTATAATCAATTAATTAACACGTTGCATGGTGAATGGTTATGGTCTTAGTTATTTTATTTAAATATAGCCTGCGTGTTGTGCCTCTCTCTATTCTGTTGTATTTCTCTTCTTAACCCTTCACTCGTATGTAAAGCGAGTTTCTATTTAATCATGTAATCTTGATCGGGCCAACAAAGTAGGGTGATGCATTCAAGAAGTAGGACTTCATGAAGCCATGGCAATATAGTTCCTTTAGGTTTATTTATTTATTTATTTTTCTTCTAGGAAGACCATAACCATCTCACAATTTCGTTTGCATGCTTTGGGGATAATTTTATTGCGTTAAAGCGTTTAACAAAGACGGTAATTTTAAAATAAATTAAAATCCCTCAAAATAATATTAAGTTATAAACGCCTTCCAATAAGTACACTCGTCAACACTAATGTCAATAAATAGTGGGTCTGCCAAAGCTGGGCACTATCATTTATATTAATAAGACGCGATGGGATAATGGTAATATCCAAACTGTTTTATTGGGCTTTAACTTAACTAAGTTTTCAATTAGATTGAATATAACTTAGAGGCGTAAATATTAGGCTAAATATTCATAAGATGAATAATCAGTAATGGTTACTTAACCCAATGACTAAGAGTTGTATAAAGATACAATTGGAAAAAGTTTCCTACCTAAATAACCAAGTTTTAGGTGATCAGCCAAAGCTGACTTAACACTTAGGAAATTATGGATCTTAACCCATTAGAAAATCTTCCAACAGGATTTTCTGATTCGTAGAGGGTATTTTGTTTTAAATCAAAATAGTGGAAGACATATTTAATTTAAATGACCATAATTTAAATATGTTTTGAAAATGATACTTACTACATATTTTCTGTTTTAGATAACCATGACGTCAAACACACCTTCGAACCTTTTATTGCGATCAATCCTAGACAAAGAAAAATTGTCTGGTTCTAACTTCCTTGACTGGTATAGAAACTTGAGGATTGTCCTCAAACAAGAGAAAAAGCAGTATGTCTTGGAAAGTCCAGTTCCGGAACCACCCCCTGTAAACGCCTCTAAAGCTGACAAGGATGCTTATAAGAAGCATCAGGATGATTCTTTAGATGTCCAATGCCTTATGTTGGCTACCATGTCTCCTGAGCTTCAGAAGCAACACGAGTACATGGAGGCTTTCGATATAATCGAAAACCTAAGGAAGCTATATCAAGGTCAAGCTGACCAAGAAAGATACAAAGTTTCCTCAGCCCTATTTAGCTATAGACTTGAAGAGGGAGGTTCTGTAGGACCTCATGTGCTCAAAATGATTGGGTACTTGGAGAATCTAGCTAGGCTAGGATTCCCCTTCCCTCAGAAGTTAGCTACCGATCTCATTTTGAAATCATTACTTGACAGTTTTAAGCCAGTCATCATGAATTATAACATGAATGCATTGGACAAAACATTGCCAGAGCTACTCAATATGTTGAGGACTGCTGAGCCCAATATGTCTAAAGGAAAGGGCAAGGCCATAATGATGGTCAATTCTGGCAAAGGTAAAGGAAAGGGCATGTATAAAGGCAAAAGAAAGGCTATTGCAGGAAATGGCAAGAAAATTTGGAAAGGCAAGGATAAGCCAAGTACATCAGCCTTAAAACCTGTGGGCGGGGTGGCTAAGGAAGGTAAATGTCACCATTGTGGACAAAAGGGACACTAGAAGAGAAACTGTCCAAAGTACCTAGAAGAGCTTAAGAAGAAGGGAAGTGAGACTTCCACTTCAGGTATTTTTGTTATAGAAATTAACATGTCAACTTCAACATCATGGGTATTAGATACTGGATGTGGATCTCACATTTGTCTTAATGTGCAGGATCTAAGAAGGAGTAGGCAGTTCATGAAGGGCGAGGTAGACCTAAGCGTTGGAAATGGAGCAAGAGTTGCTGCATTAGCTGTAGGGACTTATTTTTTATCCTTGCCCTCAGGGTTAGTCCTTGAATTGGACAATTTTTATTTTGTTCCGGCAATAAAGAGAAACATTATTTCTGTTTCATGTCTGGATAAGAAAGGGTTTTCCTTTATAATAAAGAACAATAGTTATTCTGTTTATTTAAATGACATGCTTTATTATTGTGCAAATTTGAGTAATGGACTTTATGTTCTAGATCTCGAAACCCCTATCTATAACATTAATACTAAAAGAGTTAAAACAAATGATTTAAACCCAACTTATCTTTGGCATTGTCGCCTAGGACATATAAATGAGAAACGTATTTCTAAACTCCATCAAGATGGATATTTAGAATCTTTTGATTTTGAATCAATAGATACATGCGAATCTTGTTTATTAGGGAAGATGACTAAGACCCCATTTACCGGAAAAGGTGAAAGGGCGAGTGATCTTCTTGGATTGATTTCAGTAGATATGGATTTGTGTTTCTCATGAAACATAAATCAGAATCCTTTAAAAAGTTCAAGGAGTTTAAACATGAAGTAGAGAACCAACTTGGCAAGACAATTAAAGCACTTCGATCCGATCGAGGTGGTGAATATTTGAGCCTGGAGTTTGATGAATATCTTAAAGAGTGTGGGATTATATCTCAACTTACTCCCCCTGGAACACCAGAATAGAATGGGGTTTCTGAGCGGAGAAATTGAACCTTGTTGGACATGGTTCGATCAATGATGAGTTAAACTGACCTCCCTAACTCATTCTGGGGACATGCTTTATTGACAGCAACTTTCACACTTAACAGTGTTTCATCAAAGGTTGTTATAAAGACACCGTATGAGATATGGACTGGGAAATGACCTAGTATGTCTTTTCTTAAGATTTGGGGCTGTGAAGCTTATGGTAAGCGTCAAAGTTTTGATAAACTCGGGCCCAAGTTAGATAAATGTTTTTTTGTGGGATACCTAAAAGAAACTAAGGGTTATTATTTTTACAATCCTACCGAGGGCAAAGTGTTTGTTGCTTGGAATGCTGTATTCTTAGAAAGGGAATTCATCTCTACAAGAATCAGTGGGAGAAAAGTAGAACTTGAAGAAATTCAAGACTTACAAGGCATTGAAGAGCCAATGGTGGAAATGGAGTTGGACCCATAAAATGTTGTGACAACACCAGCTTCAGTAACACAAGACTTGCGTAGATCAGGTAGAATACATCAACAACCTGAAAGATATGGATTTCTTATAACTTAGGAAGGAGATGTATTCCTAATGGATCAAAATGAGCCAACATCTTATGAAGAGACCATTGCAAGTTCAGAATCTGAGAAATGGCTAGAAGCCATGGAATCTAAAATGGACTCCATGTACAAGTTTGGAACTTGGTTGATGCACCTGAAGGGGTAAAACCTATAGGATGCAAGTGGGTTTTCAAAAAGAAAACTGACATGGATGGTAATATAAGTACCTTTAAAGCAAGGTTGGTGGCTAAAGGTTTCAAGCAAATACATGGTATAGACTATGATGAAACTTTTTCCCCAGTTGCTATGCTAAAGTCTGTTCGGATTCTGCTTGCTATTGCTGCATACCATGATTATGAGATATGGCAAATGGATGTCAAGACTGCTTTCCTTAATGGAAATCTTCTTGAGGAAGTGTACATGACACAACCTGAAGGCTTTGTTAAGCCTGAAGCATCCAGGAAGGTGTGCAAGCTACAACGTTCTATATATGGACTTAAGCAAGCTTCCAGAAGCTGGAATCTTCATTTTGATGAAGCTGTTAAACAATTTGGCTTTACTAAAAATGAGGATGAACCTTGTGTCTACAAAAGGGTTAGTGACTGCACAATTGTTTTTCTGGTCCTGTATGTTGATGACATACTACTTATTGGAAATGACGTTCCTACTCTTCAGTCTGTGAAGAGTTGGTTGGGAAGCTGTTTTTCTATGAAAGACTTAGGTGAAGCAACTTACGTGTTGGGAATTAATATCTATAGAGATAGATCAAGAAAACTTCTTGGCCTAAGTCAGAATACATACATAGACAAAGTGTTAAAAAGGTTTAACATGCAAGATTCCAAGAAAGGAACTTTGCCTATGGCTCATGGCATAAGCTTATCAAAAGCTCAATCTCCTTCCACTAAAGAAGAAAGAGAACGAATGAATAAGATTCCATATGCATCTGCTATTGGATCAATCATGTATGCCATGATATGTACCCGACCAGATGTCTCGTACGCTTTAAGCATGACGAGCAGATACCAGTCTGATCCCGGTGAAAGTCACTGGACTGCTGTCAAGAATATCCTAAAGTACTTAAGAAAAACTAAGGATTCATTCTTGATATATGGAGGGGAAGAAGAGCTCATTGTAAAAGGTTACACTGATGCTAGCTTCCAAACTGATAAGGATGACTCAAGATCGCAATCTGGGTACGTGTTTTGTCTAAATGGTGGCGCTGTAAGCTGGAAGAGTTCAAAGCAAGAGACAGTTGCTGATTCTACTACAGAGTCTGAGTATATTGCTGCCTCAAATGCTGCAAAAGAGGCAGTATGGATCAAGAAGTTCATAACAGAACTTGGGATTGTTCCTAGCATTGTGGACCCTATAAGTCTTTACTGTGACAATAGTGGAGCAATCGCACAAGCTAAGGAACCTAGATCACATCAACGATCTAAGCATATACTTAGGCGATTTCATCTCATTCGAGAGATCCTTGACCGAGGAGATGTAAAGATATGTAAGGTGCATACTGATGAGAATATTGCTGACCCACTCACAAAACCTCTTACACAACAAAAACATGAGGGGCACACTAGATCATTAGGCATTAGGCAAATGTCTGATTGGCTCTAGTGCAAGTGGGAGATTGTTGGTGTATGCACTATGAGCTTTTATGCTTTTTCATTTGTATCATTTTTCTACTTATCAATAGAATAAATATTTCAGTTTAAAATTGTTTTAAACATATTTATCCTTGGAGTAATAGGTCATATAAAAATTATTCCTAAAATGTTCCTAGTTAAGTATTTACATGGGGACATGTAAATACACTGAGACTAGTGTGTGAGAGTACTGATGACCTGATCTCACAGATCATAGATATAGATGATATCGAGTCTTCACACGGGTACACATTAAGAGTAATGATGTACTAGACAGACCCACCATGAGAACGTTGCATGGATCGTTACATGATTGTCATAAACGATTCTCAATGTGATAATGGTATATGTAGTCCTTCGACCTGAAGTCACTACGATTCCTACATGGGGAGTTTATTGTTTTAATACAATTAAACGTCTTCTGTAACAAGAGGACTATAAAGGTTGTGATTAGGCAATGAACAAATTATGCAGAGGGATGTGAGTGATGTAGATGGGATTTGTCTCTCCTATGTGACAGGAGTGATATCCATAGGCCACTTGATGGAGTAAGACTAAGAAAACGCATGGCCATGCTAGAAAGAATAAATATTAGATATTTATTCGGATCCAGTCTACTCCGGTATCAAGTAAAATAAATTGGGCCGTACAAGGATGACGCGACCATGCCTTGGGCCCAATTAGGATATCGTGACAAAAAGAATAAACGTATTAAATAATTATCACTTATAGGTTATGTTGATAATATTCGGACATAATGATGCATTGCTAGATGCCGCTCTTATTTTATATTAATAATAAAATAGTTTATTATTAATATGACCGGGTATTTTACCTATAGGGTCACACACATAGAGTAAGCCCATCAGAAAATGTTGTCTTATTTTAGTTGGACTAAAATAAAGCTATTGGGTCTAACTCATTTGGAATGAGTAAGGAGCCCACTTTTAGAGAGAACAAATTAGGTCAAACCTAAGCCTATAAATAGAGCATAAGATGCTCATAGGCCGTTCACTCAAGTGAGACACAAATTCGCAAAAGTTGCAAGAGCTACACGCCGTCAAACTAGCAGTTGGCAAGTGTTGCGATTCTGGTGGGAGTGCTCGTGTGGACTCCTAAAGGACGAGGCTACGACTGCTTCGGAGTTCTTCAAGAGGTAACCTAAAATAATTCGAAATTGTTTTGTGCTTTGAAACACGGAACCTTGCAAATCCTAGGGAATCCCTTTTATTTTTCCGCTGCTCATGCTTAGGGATTCCTAACAATATTGATATTAAATAATATTCGGAAATAATGATGCATTGCTAGATGTCGCTTTTATTTTATATTAATAATAAAATAATTTATTATTAATATAATCGGGTATTTTACCTATAGGGTCACACACATAGAGTAAGCCTATCAGAAAATGTTTTGTTTTATTTTAGTTGGACTAAAATAAAGCTATTAGGCCTAACTCATTTAGAATGAGTAAGGAGCCCACTCTTTAGAGAGAACAAATTAGGTTAAACCTAAGCCTATAAATAGAGCATAAGATGCTCATAGGCCGTTCACTAAAGTGAGACACAAATTCGCAAAAGTTGTGAGAGCTACACACCGTCAAACTAGTAGTTGGCAAGTGTTGCGATTCTGGTGGGAGTGCTCGTGTGGACTCCTAAAAGACGAGGCTACGACTGCTTCGGTGTTCTTCAAGAGGTAATCCAAAACGAATTTTTTTGTGTTTGTTTTGTGCTTTGAAACACAGCACTTTGCAAATCCTATGGAATCCATGTTTTTCCGCTGCTCATGTTCTAAGGATTCCCTAACACCACATGCATCATGATGACTAACAAAAGAATAAAAATAACAAAATGAACTGATGCATTGCATCGTTGTATTAAAATTGTGATTATTCATGATTTGAGTATAATCGTATGAATTTCAATATCCCTGAGAGGTGAATGGGGAATTGGGAATGGTCAGGGAGACCAAGAGTAGTGAGACAACTTAGAATACATGTTACGAATTCCTAGAGAGAGTTGGGAAAGGTTGATTGTGATTGATTGAATTCAATAGGGTGAGTGTCAGAAATGACACTCCCTAACTATTGTGGAGGTAGAGACTTACCTTTATAGCTATTTTTTTTCAGACTTTAGATTAGACCATACACCGCAGAGGATCATACAGACTTTACATCGAGGGCCAGCTAGATTCTCCTTGTGCCAAGGATGAATAAAATAAGATGAAATTTATTTTGATTTATGAGCGCCTGCGTGCCCCTTTACTTTTAGTATGTACAGTTACTGTTACGACCATGTATTATATATGATTATGTTGTATATATGATTTATCTGTTCCACCAAGTCTTCTTGCACAAAAAAAAACTTCCATATTTTTCTAAACTTGTAACCTCTCAGTTGACTAAGATAATCTAGTGAAAGGGATTATCTTAGTTAACCGAGGGTGTTACATGTTATACCTTCATTACCTCCTCGGTAGCCGGGAGAGTACTTTGTTCCTTCACAATAGCCTCTACCTTCACCATGGCCGACGTACTTTTATCCTTCACAGTCGACGCAACAGCCCATGAACACAAATGAATACGTGAACCCACTGTTTAAGGTGCCACCTTTCTTCTTGGATTTTGGGGGAGGCTTTCAATCCGGTCAGCCATCATCGTCACATTACATACCGGAATCACCAAATCTGACACCACCCCCTATGTTCTAAATTTGATGACTCCAGCAGCACCTCAACATGATAACTGGGGTTTTGAAATAGGCAGTTCATCCGGCTATGTACCTCAAATGTTAGACCTAAACACAGCTGTGTCTAAAACTGGGCAGGCTCATCAACAAGTTGAAGACCCGGTAAATGAATCTCAAACTGAAGATGAGGTTAAAAATGTTTGCCGTTTACCTCCTAGGTTCAACCGAGGAGTACCCAGGCCTTGTTTTCTATCCCCCGATGCTCACCGCCGTCAACATTAGTGTTTTATGTTTGATGTTATGTATGATTTGTTTTAATGGACTTTGTTTGTATGCTTTTGTTTTAAAGGACTTTGTTTTTATATGACATGTTTATGATTATGGTTACTATCATTATTCATATATTGCACATAAATAACACACTAATTAACGGTATAAATAAACCTAAAAAAATCACACACAAACCACATGGGCAATAAACTGAAATAATATAATAATGGTCACGGGTTATAGTTACTGGATGCACCATGAATTGTTGTTGAACAGTTAGACCTATTATGGCCTGGTTGTCTACATAGTCCACATTTTGGCCGGCTTTGAGAATCAACCTAATCCATCTCATTCCTAATTCTCAATGACTTGGGTTGCCCCTTACCACGTAACATGTCTTCATCTGTGAGAATGATATGGGTGTCATTAGTCTCGGGAACGACCGATCATCTCTAATCGGATACCACTGGCTTGAATACACCTTCACAATGTTATACAATGAGTATACATTATCTATGAATTGAAAGTAATTTAAATTAATAGTGTTACAGGCAACAATGAAGTGTATACACGGGTACTTGTATGCTTATAACCGGCCACACTCACACCATCGTTCCGTTAGATTAAGAATCCATACAAAGCTACCTCTTTAGGTGATTGGATTCATCTTATCCTCAACCTTACACTTGGTGGACTCTGCATCATACCTTCACACATCAATGGAAGATGCTTGTGCTTGATACAATGTGAGTTTTTCAAGCACTTTACTTGAGTATAGTTGACCCGTTGCCATTTCAGCCATTATATATCTAAGACGATCAATGAAGTATTGCACTAAACAAGCGTAAGTGCACTTAACCAATGCTGTTATGGGTAGATTCCTTGCCCTATTCAAGACCTTGTTGATAGCTTCTAATAGGTTGGTTGTCATGTGTCCAAACCTATGACCATCCTCATCGTACGCCAATGACCATTTAGATTTTAGGATATTGTCAATCCAGGTTGCAATTTCTGGACTCAATGAACGAAATTTTTCCAAATTCTGATCAAAGGAATATTTACTTGGGTTGTATCCTGCACATATAGCAATAAACATGTTAGCAAACGCCATATAATTCTGTCTCAACTAAAGTGCATAAATACCTTTAAATTTATATTGTCATATCTAACTTCTGCAAACTTTTCCTGTGCTCTTGGTCCTTGAATTTTAAATTAAAGTTGCTTGCAACATGTCGAATGTAGTACCTATGATAACCCATAGGTGGTGTCCATCCATAATCTGGGTCACGCATTGCACCCAAAATGCTTCTATGACGATAAGAAATTATACATATTCTAGTCTTCTGGGTAACATACCTCCTCAGCAACCTTAAAAACCAGCTCCAATCATCTAACGTTTCTCCCTCGACAATCGTAAATGCCAAGGGGAGAACAGAGCTGTTGCCATCTTGGGCTATGGTAATCAAAAGAGTACCCTTGTATTTCCCATACAAGTGGGT
This sequence comes from Clitoria ternatea, assembly GCA_037962975.1. Lineage (NCBI taxonomy): Eukaryota > Viridiplantae > Streptophyta > Magnoliopsida > Fabales > Fabaceae > Clitoria > Clitoria ternatea. The sequence goes on from CM075670.1 coordinate 197,178,103, forward strand.
ACCATCTACTTGGATCATAGGCTTGCAAAAGTTAAAACCATCAATACAAGCCTTGTATGTCTAAAAAACACGCTGAAATTTATGAAACCTTTGGTTAACCTCACCCTCTACAACAAATGGATGGGTTTACAAAACGTATATCGAGCCTTCAGCAACCTGGGTCATACGGCTTAGCCAACGGGGTAGTAAAATATATGACTTCTCCCAATCGCCAAATGCTTTAACAAGGGCTTTTTGTTTTGCTCTCCATGCCTTTTGGTAGGAAACAACAAACTTAAATTTCGTTTTAACTCTTTCTTGAATTAAAGCAATTGACACTGATGGTTCCTTCTTCACCATCCCTATATATATATATGTAGATATAAATTATTAAATTAGAAAAATAAAAATATTATAAATTAATATCAAATGAAATAAAAAATTAGTCACATTACCTATTATGACAAAGAAGATAAGATCGACATTTAGTTTTTCATGGTCTTGTGAGAGGGTTACATTAACATAGGTATGTGGGCCACTATACTGACTAATAACCCATTTCTGTGACTTCTTTGAAAGAATTAACGCATTCGCCAACCACAACTTGTAATTTGATTAGGACACTTCACAACAAATTTATTCGGCTTTGACTCCATAACTATATATGATTGATACATTTTCATTGTATACTGTTTTAATGCATTTTGCACTTCACTTTTGGTCCCACCGACAACTCATCCCAACATTCTAACTACTACAGTCATCAAAATCCATTTCTTCACCTTGCTGATCCAAATTTAGAGCTTGATAATGTGGTGTCGCGTTCCATAACGGCGTCTCCACAATACCTTGGTTAAATAAAATAAATCCACTTAGCAAAAATTAATTTCAAAATAAATATATCAACTTTAAGAATACTTTACCAGAGGGTTAACAAGCGATTGGATTAGACGATCCACCAACACCTATTACAGCTCCCGAACCTGCATCATCCTCAGTATCTGAATCTGCCATTAATAATTCGTCATCCTCGCATGAGTCATTACTATTAACCTCAGATGGTAAATTATAATTTAAATCCTCATCTGACAAATAATTCAAATTGAATATACAGAACAAATAACTTGAAAGTATTTAATGAAGTGGGAAGAAAAAAAATTGTAAAAATAATTGCCAAAAATTTCAGGAGGATAATACAAAAAAATAGACAATGTATTGGGTAAAAAAATTTACAACAGGATTCAATAAATTAGAAGAAATATGAGAGGATGTTGAGGTTTGAGTGAAGAATGCGTTTGGGAGGCAGGTTTAAATAGGTGTCGTGGTGCATTTGGGTGGTGCACCACAGAGTTAGAGTCGTATGATGGTTATGCACCATAGGTGAGTGTGTTGTCCTTCCAAGGTGCACTATACTATGGTGCGTTGTCCCTGTGGCATGACCATACGGGAGTACATGGTGAATACAACATGACCATGTGGCTGGTTTGGAGGGTGTCGTCCCCCTTAGATAGGACATAAAAGTCACCTGTGTCACCTACGACACATAAAAGTGAACCAGACATGAAATTTTTCAAAAAACAGCCCCAGATTCATAAATAAAATTTCCAACTGCACCATTAATAAAAAAAACCCTTTGATGTACCTTGTAGTCTTATAGGCAACAAGCTAGCTGTGAGTACGGGTATTACGTGATGAAGACTGTGCTGACCATTGTCCAAAACCATATAGTAAATGGAAGGACAACTATAAGTGCTCACTTGCCTATATTCTATAAATTTGTATTCACATAGTAATTAAGTTCTTGGTCTTTAATAGCTAATTATTTTATGTCTTGTTTGCAGCTCTTTCGAGACCGGTCATACTTCCTTCTGACAGAAGTAGATGATGTTCGAAAGCATTCAACTACATACTTTCATGAAGTGAGGGAAAGACTCTGATAGACATTTTATTATTTTATATCATTCATATTGCCTAGTGTAGGATTTTATTTTATTTCATTCATTGTACCTAGTGTAGGATTATACCTAGGGTTTAGGATTTTATTTTATTTCATTCATGTACATAATATTTTCTTCATTATGTTGTTTATAACATATTAATATTATTTCATTTGCTTTCATTAGTTGATGAATATTATGCATGAAATGAACTGACTGAGATATACTGTGTTTGGTTTTGTAAAATTGTAGGTTTGAGAAATCAATAAAACAGAATATGCATTTAAAAAAACACTGACATTTAAACTCGTTTATTGCAATAATTGAGTTTAAATGTGCAAACTTTTAAACTCAGTTATGACCATAATCAAGTTTAAATATCAATACTTTTAAACTTACTTCAAGACCAAGGTTAAAAACCACCTACAAACTCGATTAGCAATTGATTTTAAATGTCCATATCTCTTACCATGGCGGGAACTATAATGTCTTTGACTAATTAAGACAATTCCCATCCTAGGCTGCCTTAAGCTAAGATGCTATTGAAATTTAAAAGATCTTTTTTTACATGTGAGCATCATGAGATAAATTTAAAATGTTTCAATAACATGGTCATATTCTTACTTAGGTAATGTACTCATAAAAGGGCACATAGACACCTTAACATACATTATTTAGTATCTATAGTTATTTAATTACAACATATATTTACAGTAAAACTAGAAACACTAGTGGAAAAATGGGCTTTCTCACCAGGCTTTTTACACCGATTGTAATGTAACCGGTGTAAAAAATGACATGGTGGCAATTTTGTAAATAAATAATAACTTTACATTAGTCTAAATATTGAACTAGTGAGAAAATTATTATTTACACCGGTTGTGATTTTAACCCGATGAGAAATGAGAATGCTACACTAGTCATACTATAGGATCGATACAAAATAAAATCAAAACCCTTTCGACCTTAAGCACCTCTTCATTATCAAAACCCTTGTTTCCCTCTTCTCCCTCGTCTTCCTCGATCTTCTGTCACGGGGCGCCTCTTCTCCTTCGTCTTCCTCGATTGTATGAATCCTCATTTTCCTTCGCCTCCGCCTTCCTCCAGCTTTAGATCCCTACCCAACACTCTCGCCAAACCAATTTGGGACACCGTCAAACACGATCTCTCCAGAATCATCAGCAATCTCAAGTTCGTTGTCTTCCCTAACCCTTTCCGTGAATACCCTAATAAGGCTCTCAGGGATTGGGATCTTTGGGGTCCTTTCTTCTTCATTGTCTTCCTTGGTCTTACCCTCTCTTGGTCTACCTCTGTCAAAAAGGTATTATTATTTTTAGGTCTTTCTATTTAGACTCCAATTCTTTCCCTCTTGATTTGGAATTCCTGAGCTGTTATGATGATTCTTGATTTGTGTTTATAAGCTGATCTGTTGTTAGGTCTTTAGCTAGGAATCTGTGTATATGAATGGACATCTAAGCATTGTGGTAGTGTTAGCGCAGAGCATGGCCTGGGACTTATGAAAGCTAGTGAGATTTTGTACAACAAGGCACATGAAACTGTATGTTGTTTGCATTTTTATTAATTCAAATTGCAATTCTCCATTTGGGAATTTATGGTCTGCTTGTTTTGATGGAAAGTGAGGAGAGAAATTATGAGGAAAGAAAATAGGATGGAAAAAAAGTTTTCTGATGTTTGTCTAAAGTATGAAATTGGACAAGTGCAAGTGATGGCTTCAATCAAGAATTTACTGGATCTGAATCACATACTCAACCCATATAAAGTTCTCCCCCACTCTTTCATTTCGTAATCTCATGAAAAATTTGATCTTGTGTACATATATTTGTTCACTTCTTCAAACCTATAAGTACACAATAATTTACTACACATACGAGTTTAAATGTGTTTGTTGCCGAAAGGAGTTAAATGCATATTGCTACATTGTTGTGAATTGTAATCAATTGTGTAATATATTCGTGTCAATCTTTCTCAATTGTAATGATATGTGTATACCTCACACTAACAGTTTATACTTACCTAATATTCTTTATTGCTCTTTATCTATTTTCATGTCACATTGTTCCTCCTATGTTATGTTTCTTTTATTCCTATCTATCCCCGTCCCTCCCAGCTATTTGGGTAGACAATTAATTTGGTATTCCTAAAAATTATGGTGATTTACCCTTTTAAAATTAAGTTAATGTTTCTGATGTTGTCTTTTTGGTTTTGGGTAATAGTCATTGTTCAATCTCATGAATAAATAGTGACTTCAACTTTTAGGGGCTATTGTGTATTTTGTGTCCTATGCCTCTCTGAACAAAGAATTGGTGAGGCAGGATTCTGTTACTTTCATGTTTCTTAGTCTAGAGCTTATTCTTGCAATGACAAGCTGTGCTACTTCAATGTTGAATTAATTCAATGGTTATTTGATAGCTTATTTTAGTTTCCTATTCTCTTGGTCTTTTTTCAGACTCCATTTCATTAGTAGTTCTAGCCTTTTTCTCATAGATTTTTGTTTCAGTAAATTTTCACAAGATATGAGCCAGGAAATTTAAAAGGAAATTGTGGTTTCTTAATATATATATTTTTGTTAATAGTCTTGTAACCAGTAACATATATTATCATGCTTAACTCATTCAAAATGTATATATTTCTTGTGCTTTTCATGTTGTTCAAATGGTATGAATGGTTCTATAGTTTATGAACTTGAAAGACCTGAAAATGTTGGCCTGAAAAAATTAGTAAAGGTATGCCTTGTCTCACTATTTTCTCAGTCCTCTTCCATCTTTCTTTTTATTATTATTTGAAGAATTTTATTTAATCACATGTTCTATTGTTTAAATTCCCTGATCGTTAAGAAAGATATCCACTTGCTTTTCTTTTGTCTAAGTTCAATGGTTTAAGTTTTTGTTGATGTTACATTTAATTATTATTTTTTAAAAAAGTTATATTTAATTAATTAAGATTTATGTTTGGTGGTATTGGGCAGGCCTAAGCTATAGAAACGTACAAGAGTCATCAGCTAAGCCTCACTCACTTGTATGCTTTATAGGCAGTCTTCAGGCTATTGCTGTTACTTTTGTTGTTGAACACAACCGTTTTTTATGGAGAATTGGCTGGGATATGAACTTACTTGCTACTGTCTATTCCGTAAGAATAATAGCATTTAATTTTCATTAATTAATATAATAAGAGGCTTATTTTATTTTATTTTTGGGTCAATTTATAACAATGGGGTTCCTATTTCTAATGTTTTTCTTGCTTATGTAATTTTTTTCTGTTTTACTTTAATTAGGGGATTATGACTTCAAGCATATCATACTATGTACAAGGACTGGTAATTAAGAAGAAAGAGCTTGTGTTTGCAACTACTTTTAGCCCGTTAATGATGATAATTGTTGCCATCATGGGCTCCTTTATCCTTGTAGAATAAATTTATCTTGGAGGGTAATTAAAGTTTTATTGTTATCTTTCCTTGTTGCAATTATATGCATGGGCTGGTTCATATTTGGTATCATGTTTTAGACTAACCTACACCATGTTTGAAAAACTTTTATTTAGAAAATAATTATCTTTCCCTGATAAACTATTTTAAGTTACAAAACAATATTTTTTAAATGAGATACATCTAGCACTCATTAAAATTATTTTTTCCTAAACTAATTGACACTTAATCTTAATTAATCATTATCATCATTCGCATATTGGAATTAAAATGTTCCATAGCATACATTTCGATACAAATTTTTTAGAGTTATACCCATGTATAAAATACATACTATATTAAAAGTATGCTCTATCATGTAGCTTAATATAGCTATTTATAATAAGGTTCATTGACTTTTATTTCAGTAAATTTTCATGAATAACATTTGATCCATGAATGGCAAAGGAAAGTGATCTTTTCTTGTGGCTTGGTTAAGTTTTCTGTAGTCAATACACATCCTCCATCCGGTGACTGTTCTTGTTGGAATCAATTCATTCTGAATTGTAGTTATGCCACCCTTTTTTGGGACAACTTGAACCAGGCTTACCTAAGCACTATTTGAAATAGGGTAAATCATGTCCGCCTCTAATAGCTTGATCACTTCCTTTTTCACTACCTCTTTTATAGTTGGATTCAATCTTCTCTGAGGCTGTGCGATTGGCTTGTACTCCTGCTCCAAGAACATCCGATGCATCAAGTGCATTTTAATTTCCCCTCTCTCCTTCTTTCCCTATTTCTTCGTTGGCTTCCTCTCCACTTCTACTCTCCCTTTATTTTTCATTTCTTCTTCCTCCTTCACACCCATGACCGTTCACCTCCCCCCCTCCTCTTTTCTTACAAAAATCAACTTTTAACCCAAGATTCATGAAGGATTAATGGACATAGAAGCAAGCTTGGCTATCTTCTTCTTCCTTTTCCCTCATTTTTGTTTTGGAGCTTGAGCTTGGAGATGAGGTAAGGTTTTGAACCATTCTCCCTTCATTTATGGTTGTTGTGGTGTTTAAGTTTGAAATAGTGACATTAGGCTTTATGGGTAATGAGGAAGATGGAGAAAACCCTAAGTTTAAGGATTTGGGATTTTTGGCCAAATTGATGGGTAATAATGATTTATGCTTGAGAATGAGTTTTTGAAAGATTGAAATTGATTATTGATGGTTGGTGGTGGAAGATGAAGATTATTTATGGTGATTATTAGGTATTAATGGAACCCTAACTTTAATAAATTGGGGAAAATGTAAAATGTGAGTAAAATGTATGTTTAATGATGTTAGAGAATGATATTAATGATGAAAGATAGCCATTGATGATGATTAATGAATATGTATAATAGTTGTTGGGTTTTAATGAAAACCCTTGCCTTAAGAATTTAGGGAAATGTATATATGGTGACTTGTTGGGTTGAATTGAAAGTGAATAGGTGATATTTAAAGTTGAAGGTTGCTTAAAATGGTAGAGGACCATTGATGGTGAAATCTATAGATAGGTGTTATTATGAATGTGGAATGTGAGGGATTAGTGTGATAAAATTGTGGCTTGATGAGGTTCTAGACCATTTGTGTGCCAATTGAATGTGTTCATTAATTATGGTTATTGGAGGATTTATATGAAGGTTGAGTGCATTATGAATAAGGGATATGATATTGTTGTTGTTGTTGGGTGTAGTTGACCCTTTAAGATTTAGAAAATCTTGGTTTTGGGAAAGGAATTCCCGAAGCCTAACACATGTGTATGGATTAGTGTGTTGGTAAGTCTTGAACCTATTACCAAGCCTTAAAGGATGTTTGTGATTGCTTAAGAATTATGATGAAAGCCTTGTGATGGCTTATAATTGAATGAATACATATATGTGTGTTGTGTAGATCGTGTTCTGGATGATGGTGCAGAATGATCAGAGCATTCAGATTTACGACTCTTCCCTCGAGGTAGAAGAGGAGTTTACATTCAAAATTGCATGAGTTATATAATTGATGATTATTGTATGTCATGATACTCATGCTTGCCTTGCCATGTTTATAGTGAAATGATATGAATGGCAAATTGTTGGCTATTGATGATAATATGTGTATATATATGAATAACCCATGAGGGGTTAAAATATGTACATGTTAATGAACCATCCTTGAGGGGATGAAGTATATGTTTTGTGAAATGAGAATTTATGTGGATGTTTGGCATTGAATGTGATAGCCATTGTGATAGTATTGGTGATAAGTTTGAAGGATAATGCATAATCGAGGAACTCAGAGTCAAATTGAGTGTCATGTGATTTTGATAGCGTGTGATAGTTCCAATAGCTCATATATGTAGTTTATGACTTGTAGGAATTGGAACGGGTCAATTCCATTGAGAAATGACCCTTAAATTGCATTGAAATGGTCTAAAATGGGTTAAACTCATTTATATGCATAAGTCACTCATTTTAAGGAATTTTTAAGTGAGGCCGGTGGCCACGCATCACAAATGATGTATATTTATTGGAGTTAAAATTTCGTAGCATTTGGAGTTCATATGAGAAAGTTAGGAGGGTTAGAAGTTGAAAAATCTTGCGTTTCTGCATAAAAACAGCAGCAGGGCTGTCTTGAATCGATTCAAGACCCTTTGAATCGATTCAAGAGGTGTTGTTTTCACTGTTTGGGGCTACAGGGGCGTTTGAATCGATTCATATGAGTTTGAATCGATTCAAGGCCCTCTGTTTGTCAAATTTTGAGATTTTAGGATACTTGAATCGATTCACACGAGTCTGAATCGATTCAGAGCCCTGTTATGGCCACTGTTGTGCTATTTTTCCAACTGCTCTGTTTTCTTTGCTATTTTTGGCCTGTTTGGGCATCTTAATGACATTTCTGGCCTCCGAGTTCTTCATGGAAGTTGTAGATAATTATGTTACGGAGGTGTAAGAATTTGTCTCACTTTAATTAGAGTTTTCTAACTCTCATTAGACGAAAAATACCGAACATACTGCGTTGAAAAATTCAAGTTTTAGAGGGTTTTGAACCCAACTTTTTATGGTTATCAATTTGGGACTAATAGGTGATATTTGTGACATGTCCCACTATTTTTAAGACTAAAATTAAGCTTTTCTCATGTCTTAACATTGAAATTTATCATGGGTTCATTATTTCCCAAAACCCTTTTTAGTATGTAAAAACGAGCGAATTCACTAGGGGTACATGTGTGGTGTGTCTTAGTGGTGATTGAGGAATGGCTTAAGGCCTTGGCGAGGTATGTGTATTCCTATGCTATGTTATGAATACATATATGCTTCACCACTATGGATATATTGTGAATCATGATGGACAGTAAGTGATATGGTTACATGACACACCTTGTGTAATGACGAAATTAATGAGAGGACAATTGAATGGCAATGAGTGTACAAATAAATGGATTTGAAATAGTGCTAATATGATTAATACAAGTATTGACTTGTATGTATAAGATGCAATGATGATTGTTGAATTTATGTTTTGAAATATCTTATTGGTTTCCATGCGTGGATAAATGCTATGATGATTGATATGCTATGATTCCCATGTGGGGATTTATGAAAATGTGAATGTTGTGCCTTGAGGGGCCTTGTGATTGATTGTATGCCAATGATAATAAAAACCAAAATATAAAATATGCCCCTAATTGAGAGGGTGAGATATGAAACAACCCGACTTAATAAAGAATAAAAACGAAACCAGGGAAATTTTTTTTTTCAAAATTCTCCAAGCAGTCAGGGTAAAATAAATCAAACGTAAGGCAAGGGAAAGCAAACGCCGACCAGAGAAGGAAGACTGAGTCAGAAAGCCATATATGGGCAAGACTCAGCTTCGGTCAAACAGACCAGCGGAAGATGCAGCGCTTGAGCGAGTCCATTTCTCGCTGGAGCGAATCCTCATTCACTGAAGCGAACCCATTCACTCGGTAATTTCATCACTCGGATTCGGGACCACGTCCACTCGGGAACTGTTCCCATAGGGTCATGCTTCACTCGGCAAATTCATACTTAGCCAAATACTTAGTTTATTCAAGAAGCCCACACATATGCTTCATTCGGAAGCGTCATAATCTCCACTCGGGAAATGATTCCCTCGGTTATTCCACTCGGAGTCCATAAGCTTCCCTCACCCGGAGTATTTCCCCAGTCCAATACCACTCAATATATTTCAACCTCAATTCACTCGGAGGTACATTATGTTGGTGTATGCACTACGAGCTATTAATGTATCAATTTTAACTTATTAATAAAATTAGTATTTTCAGTTTTAGACAAATGCTATTTATCCTGGAATAATAGGTCATATGAGAATTATTCCTAAAACGTCCCTAATCAAGTATTTACATGGGGACATGTAAATACATTAAGATTAGTGTGTGAATGTACTGATGATTTGATCTCACAAATCATGGATATATGATATCAAGTCTTTACACGGGTACACATTAAGAGTAATGTTGTACTGGACAGACCCACCATGAGAACGTTGCATGGATCGTTACATGAGTGTCATAAACGGTTCTCAATGTGATAATGGTATGTAGTCCTTCAACCTGAAGTCACTACGATTCCTACATAAGGAGTTTATTGTTTTAATACAATCAAACGTTATCTGTAATAAGATGACCATAAAGATTGTGATTAGGCAATAGATAAATTATGCAGAGGGATGTGAGTGATGTAGATGGAATTTGTCTCTCCTATGTGACAGGAGTGATATCTATGGGCCACTTGATGGAGTGAGACTAATGAAATGCATGGCCATGCTAGGACGAATAAATATTAGATATTTATTCTATAAAGTCTACTCTGGTATCAAGTAAAATGAATTGGGCCATACAAGGATGACGACGACCATGCCTTGGGCCCAATTAGATATCGTGACAAAAGGAATAGATATATAAAATAATTATCAGTTATAGGTCATGTCGATGATAAATAATATTCGGACATAATGATGTATTGCTAGATACTACTCTTATTTTATATTAATAATAAAATAGTTTATTATTAATATAACCAAATATTTTACCTATAGGGTCACACACATAGAGTAAGCCTACCAGAGGATAGTTTTATTTTAGTTGGACTGAAAATAAAACTATTTGGGCCTAACTCATTTAGAATGAGTCAGGAGCCCAATGTTTAATGAGAGCTCAGGTCAAGACCTAGGCCTATATATAGAGCATGAAATGCTCATAGGCTGGTGCTCAGAAATTAGATTACACTAAAATTTCGTACTAGCATTCGGATCGTTAGTTTTCTGGTGGGAGTGCTCGTGTGGACTCCTAAGGGCGAAGCTAAATTGCTTCGATCGAGGATCTTGTTATGCGTCTACAAGAGGTAAACCCTAATTAAAATTTTAATTTAGCATAATGCTTTGAGACATACGTGTTTGCAATTCTTTCTTAGGAATCCTTTGTGTTTCCGCTGCCTGACCCTAATAGGATTCCTAACACATTACCCATTATTCACTCGGCATAATTTGATCTTCCCCACTCGGAGATCACCATAACCTCCATTCCTTCGGAAGGAGTCTCTATAATCAAGTTCCATTCAGAATTCCACTGTCCTCACATCACTCGGAGGAATTCACCAAATTAAGTCACTCGGACTTATCAATACTTAGCCACTCGGAATATATAACATTCACTCGGAATATATGTAGCCTCGTTCACTCGGAAGAGGACTCCTAGAATACCTCAATCAGAACCATCACAATTACTCTTCCCTCGGAAGAGGTTCACTCGGGATTTCCCACTCGGGAATATTCAAACCCCTTCCCCACTCGGGGTTTACTCATACTTTTCACTCGGTAACATATGGACTAGTCTTCCCTCGGAAGTAGCCCACTCGAGTACATCTTACTCGGAACTGTCTTATGCCTTCATCACTCGGATAAGGCCCACACATACACTAAAGCCTCCCTCGGAAATGGCTCTCCCAACAATATTCCACTCGGAATTCATTGACTTAACATTATTCTCTTAACACACATAATGAACAATTTGGGTAACATCATAACAATGTAAGATATATATATACATACAATGTATACTTGTTCACAAACCTGATAGACAACCCATATAATCAAATCTGTTTGGATTACAAGAGAGCCGGCCAAGGCTTTAACATATCTATTTACAATATATATACTATATGTGCACTTTAACAATCTGAGTGCCCATCACTCAGACTTGAGGTCATCTCCTCGTTCCCAGTCCGACCTGCATATACTGAAAAATATAGCCACAGTAGGGGTGAGCTTTTACATATTAAATGACAGTTATTGACTCGGATTAATCTTCAAATCCTCAACCATACAATAACATATCTCAATCAGCAATAATGCACTCTGCCATTCAATATAAACCCTACAACAACTCCATCCACTCAGGATTCATGCAATTCAATCAAGACTGAGTAATTCATATCATTCATAATCACCTTGAACTCTGCAACAGTACCAATATACATATATTCACCCAGTCAGAATTCACACCAATAATTCATGGCTATATTAATAATGCTATTCACAACAGCATTTACACATATATATATATACCATCACATTGAGCTCATCAATAACATAGGTGTGCACTCGGTAATAACATCAGTATACATGCATTCATCCACTCGGATATAAGTGTGCACTCGGCATAACATCAATATACATGCATTCATCCACTTATTCATACAATTCACATTGAGCTCAATAACAATCATAAGTGTGCACACATTCATTTCACCCGGATCCGGTTATTTATTACCAATTTTTATTGTTGCAACATAGGCTCCAAGCCTTTTCTCAGCTCCAAGCTGATTCGGCCGTTTTACTGGTATCAAACCGTTTGCCCTCACATGTAACACAGTCACTCCAAGCGACAACGGAAGTGTTACAGGCAGCCCCGAGTCCAACCCGGTAGGCTTGCCTTGAGTCCAACCCAAGGTCTTTAAGCGTCCAACGCTTAGTGCACTCGGCACTGCCTCGAGTCCAACCTGAGGTCTTTTATCATATTTAACACGTATTCATCTGATTGCCGATCGGTATTAAGCGTCCAACGCTATATGCTCCAAGCATTTCCAGTGGCGAATCAGATGCATACGGTCTCATTCATCAGGCGTCCAACGCCAATGCACTCGGCATTGCCTTGAGTCCAACCCAAGGTCTTTCAATATGTTTTCCACACATATGCACTCGGCATTCAAATATTAATAACATGCATCCAATGTATTTTATCATTATTATTCATAAACAGGGGTCAGTATAGCAATAACACAATACATGCACTCGGCAGTCACATGCACTTGGAAAATCACATGCTTTTTAATATAAAATCCCAAACGGGAATTAACATAACCGACCCACATCTCATGCACTCGGCAATCACAATGCCATCCACTCGGAATTATCATTTACAACAAGCATCACATGTTTTTCATATAAAACCCACTCGGCATTAACATTTTCATAGCAAGCATATCATGCTAATTCATATAGAATCATAAATAAAACCAGTACAGCATTTACACACCACATGCATTCGGTATTCACACTGGTTCACAGTATATGCACTCGACATACTCATTAAAAGCCAACATTTCCATGCATTCACTCAGCATTCTCATGCTTAACAACACACATCTCATGGATGGGACCACCAAACCACTAGACAGATCATAAATATCACAACTATCTGGGCGTTGCATGTACTACAACATATCATTCAACATATTTCAAACATACCACAACATATTTAAGCAAAACCACCCGGAACCCATCCATAAACTATACATTTGAGATGTAAATCAGCCCCCTACCTGGTATAAAGATCCCAGAAGCTCCCTGAGCTTGCAGCACCACGAAGTCAGCACAGTACCCTACTTGGAGGAACACCGAGCCACTCGGACACACGAACAGCTCTGCCTCCATGACACTCCATGCTCTGTTCACAGAGCAATGGAGAGTTTCAAACCTCCAAGGCACAACGTAGTCCTTACACTCAGTCCAGTGGAGGATTCCAAGGCTGCTCCCCCACTCAAGCAGTCCAGTCTTCGCCAACAATGGGAACCCCCAGACTTCCAGGCACCCATCGCTGTTAGGCAAAACAGGGGAGGATCCTAGCCTCCAAGACACTCAGCACCATGCTGTTTTCTCTACCACCACGCTGTTCTACTCGGTTCTACTCAGTGTTGAGTGGAAGAAGAAAATGAAGAAGACAAAGATGGAGAACAGCAAGAAGAAGAAGAGTCACCAGGGAGTTCTAGAGAGAATGGAGAGTGGTTCTCCATATACCCCAAAGTGTAATGAGCAGGGAGTGGAAAAACGTAAATCTGAAGCTATTATTATCATACTACTCTGTGACAACTCTTCCACTCTATCATCCATCACAACACCATTAATTCCAGTCCCATCATCATTTAATGCTAATCCCTTCAGCCATCAATCACAATCAGCGTAAATGAAGAGAGAGGGAAGGGACCGAAACTCCATTTTCCACCAAGGGCACATGAGTAATTTCTTCCTGGCCACATATTTTTATTATTATTATTATTCAATCAATAAATCTTAATTCTCTAATTAACCTTAATCGGTAATTAACTTTAACCGGGATGTTACAAGATATCCTTGCGAGGTTGATTGGCATATGCATTATTGCATTTTGCATTCATGGTATGGCATAACATTGAATATATGGTTGCGATCACAATGATGAAAGATCCTTCGGGATTCTATGAAGGGAGTACCCCTTGGGAGGCGGGAAACCAATTTGATGATGAAATGATATTGAGCCGGTGGTTGCCATTACCTGGTTGTTGAAATGAAAAAGGGCTTGCGAGTTCCTATGATGCCCGTGGTTGCGATCACGAGGCAGGAGTACCCCTTACAAGGTGGGAAACCATTATGAATTATTGAACGTGGTTGCGATCACGAGAAAGCACCTTGCGAGGCTGCTAGAGGAAGTACCCCTTGCGAGGCGGGAAACCCATGTGAATGAATGATATGGTGGTTGCAATCACCTGATGAAATGAAGTCAGATCTGTGCATATGCATTAAACAGTTGACATATGCATTAGCCATAAGTGCATGGCATTTGAGATGGGATGACTATGAGAGATGAGACCCCTTGCGAGGAGGAATGGAATAAAAATTTAATAAGATGATAACGAAGATTGTGAATGCCTTTGTTGATAAGTGGCAATGTGATTGTGTATGTGCTTGCTTATGTTGTGAAATGCGTTTCATGAGGGTTGTATACCTACTATATCAACGTGATGATGATTGAATGATGAATTGATGATTTTATAGCAAAGCACAGATGATGATTGTATGCATATACACATAATCACAATATATTTATATTCATCATTTTGAATGTATAACTCATTCTCCCATGTGGTCTCCTTTTTAGCATTGTGATGCAGGGTTATCATGGGCTGAGATGAGACTTTGAATTGAAGTTTTGGCGAAGGTAAATAGTGGTAATGGAAGTGACTTGGCCGGCATCAATTATGAATTTTAATGTATCGAATTAAATTGTACATAAGGATAATGATTTAGAGAGTTAGATATGTATGTGTAACAAACTTATGTATTTATGAACGAAAACTATATGTTTAGTATGTAAGTGATGATTAGATTGATATTATCTGGTGATGGATGTCTCATGTAGAGACTACTTACGATTAATGATATATAATTATGATTCAGGTGCATAGTTGATTATAGCCTAATAGGCTTATATTATGAAATTGTATGATTGCTTGGGCCTTTTCTCATATCTTCATATATGGGACTAGACATATGCCCGGTATACACATTCTTCTTCCGCTGTAAACTCTATTATTTTGTATACCATTATGGGCAATTTATTTATCGATCCAGTTATACCTTCTTAAATCGTACGCTTTCGGTTTTCTGTGATTCGGGTCTTGGTGTAATCGTCGAGGTGTCTAGAAATATTTCAAACGCAAAAAACATTTACCCGCCTTTTTATTGATTATTATCTTGATTACATCGGGATCTGAGTCCGAAAAACCGGGGTGTTACATGAGCATTTATCATGGAACGAGATTTATTGAATTATTTTTAAAGTTAGGATTTTAAATCTTAAATATTTACTTAGTTAGATGTTAATTGTTTTTAAAGTAATATAATTCAATACTTGGAACATTTACAATTGAGTTTATGTTCCTTATAGTTAATTTTACCAACACCTAAGACAATTTTCCCTAGACTATTAACATTTCAAAGGAAACAAAAAGGGGAAAGTAGGAAAAAGTAAAAAAAAAAGCAGAAAAATAGTTTTTACAACGGTTGTAATTTCCAACCGGTGTTGAATGTCGTCTTTTGTACCGGTTGTAACAAACAAGACCGGTGTAAATATTACATTTTACATTGGTCGTGATCCAAATGCCCGATGTAAAAACCATTTTTCTCACTGGTCCCAGGACCAGTGTAAAAAGTCCATATTTTTCTCACTTGCTGCATCTACACTGGTCCTACAATTAGTGTAAAAAGTCAAAAAGGACTGGTATAAAAAACCTTTTTTCTACCAGTGAAACTACTAATAATATTATTTATTTCTCAATGGTTTAGACAAATAGCCTCCTTCTCATCAAACTAACGCAAGTTCTTACCTTTTGGTCCTTCATTTTCTTGTCCTTCATCTGTTAGTTATTATGAATGGACATAAAAAAAAACTAGAAGGGTGAGTATGAAACTCTCTACCCTAAGGGTTCTCATGCAAGGGAATACCAAATTCCATATTAATATAAATAAGAAAACATTATAGAATTATAATTATTAGAATATACTGACCTTTCATGGGAACATAAGGGTTATGCATCAATATCATCATCATAACATGCATAGGTTAGATGTTTTATAATTTATCTTGAATTAAGATTCATGATGCATGTGGGCCCAAACAAACTTATCTTTTCATCATCTCCTCCTCAGTATGTCTACTAGGAAGGCACAACATTTTACAGCACAGAGTACACTAAGCTCTCCAAAATACAGAGGTATCAAGGACACACATGTCCAACTCATAATGGATCCATCTCATCACAATTCATATTCGTGATCACTTTATAAATGAGACTTGGCTTTACGCGATCATAATTATAAAACACCCTTAGTTAACTAGAACAATTCCTTCCACTAGATTATCCTGGTTAACTAAGAGGTTATGAGTTTTAGAAAAATGTGGAATTTTTTTTATACAAAAAACTTGGTGGAACAGATATATCATATACAACATAGTCATATACAATACATGGCCACAATATCAACTATACTTGTAACATCCCAATTTAATAATTAATTGCCGAATGAAAATAAATCATTAAAATAATAATTTCAAAAGTGGGAAAAATTATTTATTAATTATAATTGACTTAATTCATTTAAGTTAAGGAAACAAAGGCTGATTGAGTGGGATTAGTTGTGACTATGTGCGTATGACACGTATGGGGGCTGTTGCTGTGCACGACTTCCCACCCCACTCTTCCCTTCTCCCCGTGCATGCATATTTGGGTACACTATCATTCATTCTTCCCCTTTAGACTTCTCTTCTTTCTGTTTCTCTTCTTCTCTTCTTCACTCTTCACTCTCCTTCTCTCCTTCTTCTTTCTTCTCTGCTCTCTGTTCCCGTGAGTTCGCAACAGTGGTGGCTGAGGATCGGAGTCCTCCTTCCTTACTCGACGAACCAGAGAGGGTGAGGGTGCGCATTCCCCCTGCATGTAACCTGTCTCCTTCCACGCTGTTCCTTCCTTGTTCCTTCATTCCCTTTGTTGGCTTCCCTCCTTCTTCCTCTCCTTGCTTGAAGCTGCCAAGTCTCAATGGAGATCTGCGCTACGAGGAGCTTCAAGGTGGTTGGAGTGTTCACAGCGTTGTGATAGAGCCACTCCAGGGAGTGAACCGGGAGCTGGGTGTCTCAGAGGCTCGAATGGCCTCCCCTGCTCTTGCATGCAGATGTACTAAGAATGACTCAGTGTTCCTTTGGAACCGGGTGTCGTGTTGACCGACCGAAAGCTTCAGTCCAGGTAGGGGGAGTACCTTATATGTTAAACGTATGGATTATGAACGGGTTCCGGGTGTTGATGATTGTTGTTCTGTATTTTGTTTGTGTGTTATACTTGCATGTGGAGTGCGCAATACCCGGGTGCATGATAAGTAGGAGTTGAGTGTTGCATGTTTAGTATTATCCCTGAGATGCACGCCGATAGCTTAGAGAATGTTGAATGATTGCATGGCAAGGGTGTGCTGTATTGTTGATGATGATAACTGTGTGGTTTATGTGACTTGTGAGTTGTTATAAATATAAAATGATGACTGCATGTGATCGAGTGTTGGTGTAGTGAATCTGATAATATTCATATTGATGCATGCGTAGTTGAATCCTGATATTGCTGAATACCGATTGCATGTTATGCTTGTGTTGAGTGGAATACTTTATTGAATCCTGATATTGGTTGATATCAATTGCATGGGAAGCACGTGTTGCTGTATTCATCTACTTGAGATTGATTCTGATTGCATGGAAGTATGTGCGTTAAATCAATATATTGAGTTCTGAGAATTCGTGTTGCCGACTGCATGTGAAGTGTATATGACTGAGTGAAAAGTTGTGTGTATGAATTCTGTATTGTGTGATGAATCCGAGTGTGGCGCATGGGATGCGTTGTGCTAGGAGCACATAGTGTGGGACACTACTATCGGATAATTGAAAAGCGTGGGACGCTGTGAAATCCTTGAGTGGGACTCAAGGTAGTTTCCGAGTGGGACTCGGGCTACCCGTGAACACCTCCATTGGCGCTGAGAGCGTTGGTGTCACCTTGTGGGAAAACGGTTGGGTACCTGTAAAACGGCCAAGCAGCTGGGAGCTGAATTGATAGCTGAGAGCTATGTATAAAAAGGCTGGGAGCCTACGTTGCAACGTCGAAAACCGATTACACACAAATACGGAACTGAGTGAAATAATCTGTGCATACGTACTGCTGATGTTGATTGGAATTTGACTATGCCTGTAATGATGTTAATGAGATGATGAACGTATATAACCGAGTGAACTACTCTGTGTACATATGCTGTGGATGCTGACTGAAATCTGCTCTATGAATATGTATATCAATGTTATTGAATGTTATGTGTGTATGGCCGAGTGATGACTGTTGGATTCTGATCAGGAATTGTTGAATGTGTACGTTCTGATTCATTGGCATTATAATGTTATTAGTTGTTGTTATGTTAATGATATTGAAATGATATGTATATATAGCCGAGTGACAACTGGTGGATTCCGATCGGTAAAGGTCTTATGTGCGTCCTGGTTGATTAGTATTGTTCTGACTTAATTTATTACCATGTATAATCATGTATATATATATTGTTGCATAACCATGGGATAATTTGAGTCAGTATCTATCATTTAATATTTAAATGCTCACCCCTACACCATTTTTCAGTGTGTGCAGGTCGGACTCGGAAATGATGATAGGGACTCAAGTCCGAGTGTGGTGCACTCTGACTGTTGGGTGCTCGTAATGCATTTATTATGTTCAGTCGGTGTAGCCTTGGCCGGCTCTCATGTAAAATGACTAAACATATTTATTTATAAAGATTGATTTGATAAGTATAGGCAGGGTGTCACTTGTACGGATCTGTAAATAATGGTAAAGGTATAATGTTAAGTTAATGAGTAATCCGAGTATATGGTTACGTGTATATGGGTCGGTAGATTGGATTTGTGGCAGATTTATATTTCTGGGAACATATATATTCCTACGTATGTGCTTTATATGGATTTGATGCGTCTTCCGACTGGAGTGTGTTGTTAAATGATTCGAGGGCTGCTGATGAGTGAAATAATGTTAAGTTGATGGTTCCGAGTGAGGATTACTGGGTGGCTTTCCGAGTGCATACGCTAAGTGGTTCCCGAGTGAAAACCTTGAGCGATGCTCTTTTGAGAGAGGGGTTAGTGTAGTGGTTTAGAATGGAATGGATTCTGAGTGTAAGATATTTATAATCCGAGGGAATGATGTAAAATCCGAGTGAGTGAGGATCCGTATCCCGAGTGGTTTATACTTGTGACCTATATGAATGAAATGAGGAGCTGTGGGGACCCCGAGTTAAGTACGAGCGCGATGATTTACCGGGTGAACCTATCCGAGTGAGAAATTACCTTGTACCTATGTTCGCCCCAGCGAATTAGACTTAGCTTTAGCGAGTGTATGTGCATGGATGGCTTCTGGGATGTTCGCTTAAGCGAATGGTACTTCGCCCGAGCGAGTGGGTTGTCTCGCTCAAGCGTCTTGGGTCTCGCTTGAGCGAGTCAGCGTTGTCATGGATTTCGCCCAGGCACTGATGTGTCTCGCTGAACCGAATGGATCGATTCGAGCCTTGTTCCTTCCGCTGATTGCTATACGTATGAATGTTCCTTTATTTCCCCTTGCCTTCCTTTTCTTTTCTATGCCGATTGTCCAGTGGCTATTTTTGTGGAAAAATTTCCCCTGAATTTGGTTTATTATTTATTAAAATTAGGGTGTTACATTTTGGTATCAGAGCAGACCAAAAGGTCCATGGCCAAGGTTTGCCTACTGTTTGTGGGCGGTTGAGTGCATTATGCCAGACCGTCACAATTGCTTATGATGTTCTATTGCATGTTGAAGTCTGTTCAATCATGACTTGTGTGATAATATATGCTTATGATCTTCTATTGGATTTGGTATACGTTTGACTATGAATGGTGTGGTTGTATGCCTGTGCCTTGTTGAGGAATTTGAACGTGTGATGAATGAATGGTATATGATGTATATGATTTTCAGTATAAGAGATGTGTTGCAGTTTTCTAAGTTGAAATTTGGGTGTGTAATAAGTGAGTAAAGGTGAGGTCGGGTATACGTTAAATTGGGATTGCGCCTCGGTGGCTGGTTGAGGAAACCGAGTGAATGGTATTAGACCTTATAATAATATTTAAATGTTGGGGAGTACCCATCGTGGGATACTGGATAGGTAGTGACCCCTTAGGAATTTTAAGTCTAATAATTTACTAATCGTGCGAGTTGTTGAGCCGAGTAAAGCAATTACATAGTAACTCTTTGAGGCTTGAATGATTACCGGGTGTGTGTTTAGTTCCGTGTGATGTGTTATGTGTGAAATGTGTTGATAGCCGTGCTGTGATTGAGAAATAATGCATGCAACTTCTGGATTTGTGGTATTTGTTAACTGTTTAGTGATTGTGTGACTCCGCCCATGAGTGCATGTTAATAATTCTGCGAATGCTGACTGAATGCTTGTAAATAGGAGTGTTACCATTACTGCCGAGTGCATGAGTCGAAAAGGGGATGATTCTCTGAGTTCTGTTCACAGTTTCATGTTAAAATGTATATGAATGAGAATGCCATGATGATTTGCAAATGCATGATATGTGAGTTGATCTGTTGATTCCATTGTGATGTTGTGTTGAAATGCATGCTGCCTTCATTATAAAATACCAAGAGGATATGCTGTAGTATTGTTACCCTGTTTGCTGTTGTGAATTACTATGACAAACGCTTGGATGCTTGTATGAGTTACATGAGAATTTCATACCCGAGATGAAATCACTGTTTAAGTCGGATCCGCATGCATGTGTGTAAGAACATTATTATTGAGACTAACATGATTTGTATGGATTTGAATGATTTGACTAGATTCCGACTTGATGATGTTGTATGAGTGAGTTCTGACTGAATGAATGTGCATGTTTTGATGTTGTTGCCAAGTGGGATGTGATATTATAATTGGGAATGTATGTTATGGTGCGAATTCTGATCGGATGTCGGTATGCACACTTATGATGATCAATGAGTTCAGTGTGAATTATAGGAATATGTGAATATGATATTGTGAATGAAATCCTTAATATGGTTTGGAATTAATTTGGGTAAATCTGATTGGGTGAGTATATATATATGTCGATGCTATTACCAAGTGCAATATGATGTTGTGGTTATGGTATATGCTGTAGTGAACAATAATATAGCCATGACTAATTGGTATGAAATCCGACTGAGTGTCTGTATGTACATTAGTGCCGTTGCCGAGTCCAGGGTGTGTTATGACAGCATATATGATTGTGAATTACTTAATCCTGATTGAATTGCATGAACCCGAGTGAGCGATGTCATTATATGGCTGAGAGTTAAGAATTTAATCCGAGTCACGGTTTTGTGATGAATAAGATTTAGAGGAAATGTTTACTCGGTGTTGGCTAGAAGCCGATTGTTGTGTTGCCACCATACTGTTTTACAGAAGTGATAAATAATTTTCATGATTATTGTTGCGTGATGTACCCTATGTGATGCGTAATGATGATGTTGATGTAGATGTATTGTTTATAATGTGTGTGTAAACTGCTACTAATTACCGTGTGAATTAGTATTGGTTGAAGTGAGTCTGGTCGAAGTGAGGCATGCTGTTCTGAGATGACTCTTCATGCCATAGGTATTGTGGCAGTGTACACGTTGTAGTGACTATGTAATTGTTATAACCCTATAGGAATGAGACGTCATCCTATAAGTCAGATGCAGCAATTCATAAGCCAGGCAAGTGAGGCTGTAGCTGCTTATGGTGATGGTGGATCTATCGGACTGCTTTGAGTGAAGATGAGAGTTGTATTAAGTGAATAAATAAGTGGTTATGTATCAAATTGAGGATAGAGGGTTTGTTTAACCTTGATGGGTTGCCTCCGAGAGGATTAGAGGCTGTTGGGTATAGATTGGCTACTAAGATGATGATTAGTTATTAAAAGGTGAGGGGTGATCAAGTCTGTCGCTGAAATTGGAGTTTTATAAGGTTAACCGAGTGATACCGTAGTCTAATGAGGAACCCAGGATTTGAGCCAAACTAAATGGTAAGGTGAGGATTTGCTCGGGAAGGGATTAGTATATTCCGAGTGCGTAAAAGTGGAGACAATTCTAAGTGAAGTCTTTGTGAGGAAGGACTGCTGAGTGAAAATTATGGTGTTCCGAGTAGAACCTCATAGGGAGGATCAGTATTAAGTTAAGGGAATAGTGTCGGACCGTAGCATTCTGAGTATGGTAAGATTCGAGTAATGTGACTCGGAGTGTACCACTTCCGAGTGGAATAGTACCGTGTGGAACGATTTCGAGTGGAGAGATATCAAGAGTAGAATCCCTAATACCCGTGTGATGTTTCGCTGAGTGACCTTTCTCCAGGAGAAAAGTGCTTCTGGTCGGAAAATGGAATTTAGAGTGTGCAAGTTCCGAGTGAAGGGTCCCCGAGGGTAATAGATATCCGAGTGAAGGATTTAAATGAAGTCATACTCAGGTCAGTGATTGGGACTGATGGGCTTGAACTCGGGATTGGTTTCGGGGTAGGCTCGAACTACAAGTGAATTTCTGGTAAGTGGAAGGATTTCCGAGTGAGAATTACCCCTGAAACCCCGAATGATATTTTGAGTGAGAGAACCGAGCGATATTCTCTGGATGTAAGCATGAAATTAGCCAAAGGCGTGGGTAGGAATCTAAGATTTCAGAATCTAATGTGGTGCCTATTCGAGGTAAATCCGGGCAAATTATGCTAATTGAAACACATGGAAAATTCCTTGAGTGTTCCCTTTGGTGTAAGAGAGAGATTTTGTGGTCAGGTTTTGAAAACCCGAGGGTTTGGTCCGAGAGAAATCGGTCGGGAGTGAGTATTTTTGGGAGTCGGTGATGTTGTTTGCCGATTAGATTACTCCCAACTGGTTGATTAACCTCTGTAATGTGTCTCATGTGTTACAATTTTGAGTCTGTACTCTGTATGAGTTATAGTTGTGCCGAGTGACTCATTTGAGTCGGGGAACCCGAAGGTGTAAATACACCGATCGGCGTCGTAAGTATAGGACCGAACGGCCAAGAAATTAGGAAGTACCACTGCTTGTGATGAATTGGCTGAGTTAAAATGGGGTAAATTGTACGTTTTAGAAATTGAATCCCCGAATATATTAAATTCTGTGATGAGGTTGTAATCAGGTAGGGCCTGACTTTTATGTTTTGCCGACTGAAATTGTGGTGCGGTCGGTAAACCGCTTGAGTGGTGAATCTTTTCCGAGCGAAATGGTGGTCCGGTCGGTGAACGCTTGTGAAAGCACAGTCGTGTGAGTGAGAGACCAGTTTTCTGAGTTATTTATTTAAGGTAAGTTACCGATTGAATTTCGAGGACGAAATTCTTTTGAGAGGGGGAGAACTGTAACATCCCGATTTAATAATTAATTGCCGAATGAAAATAAATCATTAAAATAATAATTTTAAAAGTGGGAAAAATTATTTATTAATTATAATTGACTTAATTAATTTAAGTTAAGGAAACAAAGGCTGATTGAGTGGGATTAGTTGTGACTATGTGCGTATGACACGTGTGGGGGCTGTTGCTGTGCACGACTTCCCACCCCACTCTTCCCTTCTCCCCGTGCATGCATATTTGGGTACACTATCATTCATTCTTCCCCTTTAGACTTCTCTTCTTTCTGTTTCTCTTCTTCTCTTCTTCGCTCTTCACTCTCCTTCTCTCCTTCTTTCTTCTCTGCTTTCTGTTCCCGTGAGTTCGCAACAGTGGTGGCTGAGGATCAGAGTCCTCCTTCCTTACTCGACGAACCAGAGAGGGTGAGGGTGTGCATTCCCCCTGCATGTAACCTGTCTCCTTCCACGCTGTTCCTTCCTTGTTCCTTCATTCCCTTCGTCGGCTTCCCTCCTTCTTCCTCTCCTTGCTCGAAGCTGCCAAGTCTCAATGGAGATCTGCGCTACAAGGAGCTTCAAGGTGGTTGGAGTGTTCACAGCATTATGATAGAGCCACTCCAGGGAGCGAACCGGGAGCTGGGTGTCTCAGAGGCTCGAATGGCCTCCCCTGCTCTTGCATGCAGATGTACTAAGAATGACTCGGTGTTCCTCTGGAACCGGGTGTCGTGTTGACCGACCGAAAGCTTTAGTCTAGGTAGGGGGAGTACCTTATATGTTAAACGTATGGATTATGAACGGGTTCCGGGTGTTGATGATTGTTGTTCTGTATTCTGTTTGTGTGTTATACTTGTATGTGGAGTGCGCAATACCCGGGTGCATGATAAGTAGGAGTTGAGTGTTGCATGTTTAGTATTATCCCTGAGATGCACGCCGATAGCTTAGAGAATGTTGAATGATTGCATGGCAAGGGTGTGCTGTATTATTGATGACGATAACTGTGTGGTTTATGTGACTTGTGAGTCGTTATAAATATAAAATGATGACTACATGTGATCGAGTGTTGGTGTAGTGAATCTGATAATATTCATATTGATGCATGCGTAGTTGAATCCTGATATTGCTGAATACCGATTGCATGTTATGCTTGTGTTGAGTGGAATACTTTATTGAATCCTGATATTGGTTGATATCAATTGCATGGGAAGCACATGTTGCTGTATTCATCTACTTGAGCAATGATACTGATTGCATGGAAGTATGTGTGTTAAATCAATATATTGAGTTCTGAGAATTCGTGTTACCGACTGCATGTGAAGTGTATATGACTGAGTGAAAAGTTGTGTGTATGAATTCTGTATTGTGTGATGAATCCGTGTGTGGCGTATGGGATGCGTTGTGCTAGGAGCACATAGTGTGGGACACTACTATCGGTTAATTGAAAAGCGTGGGACGCTGTGAAATCCTTGAGTGGGACTCAAGGTAGTTTCCGAGTGGGACTCGGGCTACCCATGAACACCTCCATTGGCGCTGAGAGCGTTGGTGTCACCTTGTGGGCAAACGGTTGGGTACCTGTAAAACGGCCAAGCAGCTGGGAGCTGAATTGATAGCTGAGAGCTATGTATAAAAAGGCTGGGAGCCTACGTTGCAACGTCGAAAACCAATTACACACAAATGCGGAACTGAGTGAAATAATCTGTGCATACGTACTGCTGATGTTGATTAGAATTTGACTATGCATGTAATGATGTTAATGAGATGATGAACGTATATAACCGAGTGAACTACTCTGTGTACATATGCTGTGGATGCTGACTGAAATCTGCTCTATGAATATGTATATCAATGTTATTGAATGTTATGTGTGTATAGCCGAGTGATGACTGTTGGATTCTGATCGGGAATTGTTGAATGTGTACGTTCTGATTCATTGGCATTATAATGTTATTAGTTGTTGTTATGTTAATGATATTGAAATGATATGTATATATGGCCGAGTGACAACTGGTGGATTCCGATCGTAAAGGTCTTATGTGCGTCCTGGTTGATTAGTATTATTCTGACTTAATTTATTGCCATGTATAATCATGTATATATATATATTGTTGCATAACCATGGGATAATCTGAGTCAGTATCTATCATTTAATATTTAAGATGCTCACCCCTACACCATTTTTCAGTGTGTGCAGGTCGGACTCGGAAATGATGATAGGGCCTCAAGTCCGAGTGTGGTGCACTCTGACTGTTGGGTGCTCGTAATGCGTTTATTATGTTCAGTCGGTGTAGCCTTGGCCGGCTCTCATGTAAAATGACTAAACATATTTATTTATAAAGATTGATTTGATAAGTATAGGCAGGGTGTCACTTGTACGGATCTGTAAATAACGGTAAAGGTATAATGTTAAGTTAATGAGTAATCCGAGTATATGGTTACGTGTATATGGGTCGGTAGATTGGATTTGTGGCAGATTTATATTTCTGGGAACATATATATTCCTACGTATGTGCTTTATGCGGATTTGATGCGTCTTCCGACTGGAGTGTGTTGTTAAATGATTCGAGGGCTGCTGATGAGTGAAATAATGTTAAGTTGATGGTTCCGAGTGAGGATTACTGAGTGGCTTTCCGAGTGCATACGCTAAGTGGTTCCCGAGTGAAAACCTTGAGCGATCCTCTTCTGAGAGAGGGGTTAGTGTAGTGGTTTAGAATGGAATGGATTCTGAGTGTAAGATATTTATAATCTGAGGGAATGATGTAAAATCCGAGTGAGTGAGGATCCGTATCCCGAGTGGTTTATACTTGTGACCTATATGAATGAAATGAGGAGCTGTGGGGACCCCGAGTGAAGTACGAGCGCGATGATTTACCGGGTGAACCTATCCGAGTGAGAAATTACCTTGTACCTGTGTTCGCCCCAGCGAATTAGACTTAGCTTTAGCGAGTGTATGTGCATGGATGGCTTCTGGGATGTTCGCTTAAGCGAATGGTACTTTGCCCGAGCGAGTGGGTTGTCTCGCTCAAACGTCTTGGGTCTCGCTTGAGCGAGTCAGCGTTGTCATGGATTTCGCCCAGGCGCTGATGTGTCTCGCTGAACCGAATGGATCAGTTCGAGCCTTGTTCCTTCCGCTGATTGCTATATGTATGAATGTTCCTTTATTTCCCCTTGCCTTCCTTTTCTTTTCTATGCCGATTGTCTAGTGGCTGTTTTTGTGGAAAAATTTTCCCTAAATTTGGGTTTATTATTTATTAAAATTAGGGTGTTACAATACCTATTGAAAGTAAAGGGGCACACAGGCTCCCATAAAAGAAAGGAAAATCATTTATACTAATCGCCTACGGCCTAAGCAGAATATGGTTGAAATTTGATGTGAAGTCTGTGCTGATTCCGAGTGTATGGTCAATCCAAAGTTCTGAAAAACAACGTAAGGGTGGGTCTCCACTTCTATAACAATCGGAGAGTTGTCATTACTAGCATTCCTCCCACATAATCCACACAGGCTCGCATATAATATTTTTCTTTCTTATCGGGGTCCGTAATTTGTTTGTTCTAAGTTGTCTATCCTAAATCATTCTCATCCATCGTCCCTGAACACATAATTCTCTCCCCCTCACCACTAATTACATCACACATAGGTATTAATTTCATCATAATCAAGCACAATTTCAATAGATAAGATAATGTAATGCATGATTTCCATTTTATTAATTTCGATCTTTTTCTTAGTCATCATGATGCATATGGGCTTATATTCTCCTTATCAATCTCAAACATATTAGATCACACTGTGCACACCAATCCCACTTTATCCCCCTACCGACTAGAGCAACCGGAGCTTGCCTTGTTTGTTTTCATAAATGGGTAATGACATGTAGCCCTATCAATAATAGATCAAAAACACATCTTGTCAGAACAGGCACTACACAGTCTTGATAACACTTGCTCGGAGTCAAAGTATACCAGAGTTACCAAAGGCTATCCGGTCTTGGGCGTGAATCTGAACCATTGGATGTCCGCTCCGATATGCTCCTAAGACCTTCCGCAGGGTTGGAACACCGTTGTTCCCCAGTGTACCGCATCATTGTGTGCTCTTGGGGATTACTCAACCATCTATCTTTATACTTCATAAATGATGCATGCAACACACAATTTAAATTTCACTAGTCATCAGTAAAGTCCTTTCAATGACTCTATTTCCTTCCTAATATCGGGTTCATTTCGTAAAGTCCTTAATTAAACATTTTTCTTTATTCATTATTCTTGTCGCATTTACTAGAGTCATAACACAACTCACCCGATAATTAGGAATAGAGTGAGTTCTGAACTTTTATAAATCCATGAGGTATACTGGCACCGCAGTGCCCATTATCACATCAAATCCGATCTCAACATTTTTCATAAATCAATCATCTCGAGACCCCTACTGAGACACATCCTCATTTATTCTTTTCTTACTTTTTTTTATTAATCCATCATAATATAATCCATTAGAGGCATCATACCAGTCTCATTTATTTACCACACCATATTTTACACACAATATATCAAATAACATTTCTCATACCCTAAACCCTAAACCCTAAACCCTAAACCCTAAAACCCTAAACCCTAAACCCTAAACCCTAAACCCTAAACCCTAAACCCTAATCATTCAATTTTATCATACTCATAATTTCATGAGGACATGTACATCATAATTAAATAGTTCTCATAAGTAAATTGAGCACACTTAGATTGATTCAGACGACCCATCCATCGAACAGACACAAATTAGTTTACCTAATTAATTCTATGTCACGATAGGACCACATTCATCTTAGTAGGAATAGTTATTTAAAATTATTATGCACCTAGTTTTATTAAGTCTAAGGGTATGATTTATTCTTTTCTCATCCTATATCTAATTACCAAGCCATACTTGTTTACTTTAGAAAGATTCTATTAAGTCGTATAACCGTATCCCTTCTGATCTTTCGTAGAACCAGGCCTATTTACTTATTTTTATTCGGTTAATCCCTTTAACTTATATAATTTCAGTTATTAGACGCTAAACGGTATTTTACCGGTTACCTGGCCCCAGAGTCAAAAATACGTATTCCTTCCCTACTACTAAATCTTTAGTTGTTGATATTCTGTCCAATCCTAATATTCTTACCCTTAGTTCCTTAAGGTTAGATCAAGATATCATTTTTGTAATAAGGAGGACTTTATCCTTAGCTCATTGATTTTCCTGTTTTCTTTAACTTATCTAGTTATAAAAATTACTATCACTTTAAACATATCCCACCTTCTATAAATATTCTTAAGTCCATTTAGTGGCATGATCGTACTACTAAATCTAGTGACTTTTATACCAAATTTAACTTCTTATTCCTCAGTTACTTCTCTTAGTTATTCCTAAATCTCTTCTTATTTACTAGCTTTATACTGCTTAAGTAAAATTTTATTATTTTCTTTATTATCGTTTACTTACCACTTCAAGACTTAAATGTGCCAAAAATTTATTAGTAAATTTTATCAAGACTTTGAATCTTCATTAACTCTTTTTAGTCCTTTTTATGCTAAGTCTTAATCTTAAGGTTTATTATTTCTAGTTAAATTTTTTCTTTGATTTAATCAACAACTATGCCTAGCTCATTTTACCTACCTTATTTATCTATAACATGTCCTATTCTAATTACAACTTTTTTAGCTCTTGAGACAAACTATTTCTTTTAATTCTATTCACTAGTTATTAACTCATGTGTTCTTTATTTAATTTATTTTTTTTACTAATTACTTCCTCCATTAGTACCTTGAAATGTACTTAATAGTCTAAGTATTCATTTCATGCACATTTCTTTATGAGTTAATCATTATTTCTCTAAAACTTGCTAAGCCTTGTTACTATTAATTTCATTTTTATTTCTTTAGTATATAGTTGTCATCTCCAACTTCTACCTAATAGCTCAGTATATATATATTTGGTAAAAATAATTTTAAAAAATTCTTCTTTCATTCATTTCTAATATATTACTCAAAACTCATTATTCCTCTAACACTATGTCAAACTAAATAAATCTTCTTACTCTTCCTTTTTAATCCTTAATATACAATGGTATTTTCTCTAAATTCTATTTATTACTCACTAATATATTTTTCTTGAAAAGAACACTTTTGAATTTTTATTTCTTTTTATTCCTTTGTATAAAATTTATTATCTTTAGCCATATTCTTCTTAACACATTTTATTAGGAGAATATTCTGGAATATTTATTTCTTCACTATATGTACCATAAAAAGAATATTTATTACTCCTAATCTATTCTTAGCCATTTATTTCTTCTTTTTTCTACAAAGAAAGTTTCCTTTTATTTTATAAAAATTTCTTTGGTAATTTTCTCAAAATATTATTAATGTTATAAATTTTGAAACGAAGGTAGTCGTAATTAAATCGGAAAAACATCTTATTTTTGTGTGATTTTATTGGATTTGCTTGGAACTTCTAGCTGGTTAATTTATTTAAATTAGCGGGACTTACCAAATAAATACACTAAATTACATGAAATATTTAGAAATTTATGCATAATTACAACCATATTGAATTAATAACCATGCTCATACTATGATCCTAAATTTCGATATTTTTTCATGGTAACTTTATTTCGGATAAAATTTTAACAAAGCATACGAGCTTCAAGATACTTTTTACGAAATTTTATTAGAACACTTATAAAAGCAAATTAAAGTCATCATCGCTAATGGTATCGGTAAGTCACGTATTTCCTAATCTAACCATCGGATCATTGCAAAACTTAAATAAGTTATCCCTAGATACTAAAGGAACGATATCAAGCAATTTTTAACAAAAAATGAAGCGAGACCCCTCTTACTGATGCATTCTCATCAGATGATGAAATTTTTGGTGTAACACCCTCAGTTAACTAGGACAATCCCTTTCACTAGATTATCCTGGTCAACTGAGAGGTTATGGGTTTTAGAAAAATGTGGATGCTTTTTTTGGTACATAATAACACATGGTGGAACAAAAGTAAAATGTATACATAACTGTATCATATGTATATAAAGTGGTCTCATCAGATCTGTACACCTGAAATAAGAAAAGGGTACATAGGCACCCTGTACAAAACATCACTACAAAACATCAAAATAACATAAACTAACCGTAACCATTAGTCTCGATCTACTGTGAAGTCCTCGTCCAACTAAGGGGACTTAGCTGAGCTGAAGTGGATGCGATTTGAGTCAAGTCAGACTGGTGAGATGGTCCCGTAGAATCTGGGCTAGGAGATGGTTGATTAGTGGGTGGTTAGATTTACTCATGCGGATGACTAGTGTAAACCTCATAAGCCTTGAGCAGAAGACTCTGAGCCTCTGTCAATATCTGCTCATAAATCTTCGTCTCTCTATATCTGAAGCTCTTGAATATATGGCAAAGAAATCCTTTAGAACGATCCCATCAAGGTCGAGCCAGATAACGCTCCATCAGAGACATGGTGAAGACTCCGGGTTGTACCTCTAATAGACCTAATGGTACATGGGGTGCCAGAGGCTGAGAAGGGATAAATTGTTGAGTTAAAATTGGAGGGACAACCAGGTCTGATGGATCTACAGGTAACAGGTGCATCGACATGTCAGGGGAAATCTTTTCTGGGTTCTCGTGACGTGTCAGGTCCTCCTGTCAAATTACACTCCTAGTATGGTACCCGTGCCTAGCCGAAGGTCTGGAATGGATAGCTGTAAAGTTGAGTTTTTGCCTCCATAACAATCGGGGAGTGTCATCACTAACACCCGCCCCACATAATACAATCATTCATAATCGATTCCCACCCACTCTCTTTTGGGTCCCTAAGTTACCTTCAAAGTCATCTTATCACTCTTATTCTTCTAACCATTTCTGTTTCCCATCCCTCTCATAGGATTACCAACATCTATACAATCAACACACAATCACAATTTCAGTATAGTGATGCAATGCATGAGTCCATTTCATTATTTCAATTTTCTTCATTAGTCATCATAATGCATATAGGCCCATCTTCCACTTATCAATCTCATATACCAATATCCATGTGCACAATAATCCCACCTTATCCTTCCTACCCAACAAGAGCGACTGGAGCTCTCCTCGTTCTGGTTTTCACAAATGGGTAAGGACTCGCAGCCTTATCAACATAATGGCCAATCACAATCTTTGTAGAACAGGCACTCCATGGTCATAGAAAACCCCCGCCTCTCATTAAAGTATATCAGAGTTTGCCACAGGCTGTCCGGTGTTGGGCACGAATCTGAGCCATTGGAGGTCTGCCTTCGGTATATTCCCTAGATTATCCTCGGGGGTTGAGGTGCGACAGTTTCTTTAGTGTACTAATCACTGTATGCTATAGGGCAATTTTCCAACATCCCTCTTTATCCTCCATATATAATGCATGATTCAACCATTCATTTTTATTCATTGGTCTTCGGTAGGGTCCCCTAAATGACTCCCTTCCATTCCTAATGTTGAGTTCTTTTTCTTTATTTGATATGATTAAATTTTCTTTTTTTCTTTATTTCAGTAATCTTACTCGACAGTTAGGATTGAAATGAGATTTCATACATTCTTGACAATTAGGGTACATTGGCGCTACAACGCCCACAATTCATCTCGGATCTAAGTCTCAGATTCTCCCACATTTTAATCATTTCAAAACCCTTGCCGATACCATTTTCCATATCTCTTATTTATAAATTTTCTTAGCTAGTTATCCATACATCACAAACATCCATCAACATAACATGTTTATGAGATACTCCATTTAATTAACACATTCATAATCATATCATATCAATAACCATCTAATAGTATCACATCATCCAAGACAACACATTTTCATAATGCTTACCCATGTAACGTGTACAAGCAACATACTCATAAGGAACTTTACTTAAACATTCATCACCATATCACATCAATAATTATACAGTGATACCACAACATATACAACAATGCATGCCTCAAATTTTACTTTTTATGGGTGTGATGCGGACAACAAATTTATCGGTATTAAATTTGATGTGTTTACCTTTACGTCAGGTCATTACTAGACGTTTTAAGTTATACATCGGATCGGGTTGCTTTTTGAGATATTTGGGTTCTCTTAAACCATTTATGTTCCTATTAATTTAGTCGGATAGAATTGATTTATTTCGTTATTTAATTCCCTAATGTCCAATTATGAATTCTTAGGCTATCTTCAAGTGACCTCATTGTCAATTTTATTTCACCAATTTAATTGGGCTTTATTTGTTGAATACTTATTTTCTAGGTCACTAAACGGGTTACTAATCCTTTATGTTTCGACAATGATTAAGTGATATTTTTCTTTGACTTGAAATTACTGGGTTCTGTAACTTTTTCCTTTATCTTCATTATTCGTGATTGTTCTTATCTAGTCCTTTTTCTTAATTACATTTTTTCGACTAACCAAATTTGTTTTATTTGTCCTTTGAATGTCCATTAGCTATCTAGAGATTCTAGGTACTATCTTGACATTAATATCCCGAACTTGGTCTTTTATTACTTAGTTATTAAAGTCACCATTTAATTAATAGATCCAATTTCTCTTCTTTTTTTACTATAAGTCTAAAAATTTAAGTCCTAAAATTCTTTCTTATTTAGCTAATTGATATATCGAGATATAAAAACTCCTTTTATTCCTTTCTCATACTTTTAATGGTTACCTAAATTTCTAACCTTATTTTCTTTTATTAGGATCTCAAATTCTAGATCTATTTTATTTAGATGAATAACTCTTTCCCCTAATTTATTAGGATCCTTCTGTTTACCTTTAAATTAATATCTAATTATCCATTTCTTTTTGTTCTTGGCCTTTTTAGTCTATTAAAATATTTAACTCCAAACTTTATTTTATAGTTAAGTTTCTTTAGTTTATTTTATTGCACTTACCTAAGTTCCTAAAGTTATTATTCCTTTCTACTTTAAGTGGTCACAAAAGTGGTCACCAAATTTGTCACAAAATTCTCTTATAATTTCTATCACTAAAACTCCATTTTCTCTTTTTTTTTAACTTATGAAACTTTATTGGGCCTTAGTCACAAAATTTTGAAAAGTCCTCATAAGTAAAACCTTTTTTTAAAAAAGAAATCAATTCATTTAGTTAAGTTACTATGTTCTCTTTTTCCTTGATCTTTAAAAATTAATAAAAGAAACGCTTTTAGATGTCCGATCGGTAAATCTTCTTGAAGTGCGTGATATCTTCAATTAGTCGGTGATGCTTAGATGATCTATGAAATTTCCTATTAACAGGGCTTATCGAAAAATAATCTATAAATTACATAATAATAATATTAAAAACGTTATGATCAATTAATACAACCATATCGAATGAAGTTGAGCCTGCTTAAATGCTAAATTTCCTAAATTTCTTTTCGTTTGTCCGATCGTAATAAAATCCTTTCATGTACGTGAACGTTGAGCCACTCCAAATAAATTTTTAAAAAATATCCACAAATTAAAAAATGTAAACTTTTTAGCCATCGGTTACGAAAATTTTCACGGTTTAAGATCTAACTGTTGGATCGCGACGGAATTCAAAATAGAGGCCCCTAAATACATAAACAACAATATAGGGCAGCCAAAAATACAACCAAACAAGGAAGACACCCCCTTTACCTTACGGTATGGTTTCTGTCCAGAAAAAAAGAACGGTGGCGTCACCGAAAATTTCACCGAATGCTCCGGACGTCCCCCGATTGTCATCTAGATTCCCGATCCTATGAAAAATCATACATGGAACCAAAATTGAACAAGAGGGGATCACGGTCAACATGAATAATGGGGAAAAGCCATGCAACACTATATCTTAAAGGAGAAATTAAAGGGGAAAAATAATTTGAAACCGCAATGAAGAATCATCGCCAATTGCTTACCAGTTTCGGAAGGGTGGCCATGGTCTTGAAGAGGAAGTGGCGGCAGCCTTAGGTGGTGATTTGAGGTGGTGGATGGAGGTTCATGATGGAGAATACAGCCACTAGTTAGAGGAATAAGGAAAATAATGATGATTTTGAAGAGAAAAGGTGTCGTGATGGTGGTGGAAGGTGACTCCGTGAAGGGGGAAGGAGTTGTGGTGGTTTTGGGTGGTTGAATGGTGGTTGAATCTAGGATTGTGTGGAAGAGAAAATGAAGAGAGGATAGAGTTGGCGTTCTGCCATGAGTGGAGTGAAGGGTTGGAAGAGAGTTGAGTGGAAAAATTAGTGTGAAGTGATGGGAGGTTAAGGTGATATGATGGTGGTTTTAGTTGCATGAAATTTAATTGGCTAAGGGGGGAGGTGGCCAGTTGAGTAGAGGGGAAGAGAAGGGTTGTGTCACCTGTCTAGAGAGGTGTCAAGGGGTGGTGAGGTGTGGAGGACAGGTGTCACACCATGGCAGTGGCGGAAAATTAATTGGTTACACAAAGAATTAAAGCGCGTAGAATTTTTATGAACTGAAAAATAAAGACGTTAAAAATAAATATGGGTTAATTCGTGAGATGAGAATATCGAAAGATGATCAACACAAATTTTGTAGATCTTCTTTTTCTCTTTTAATCTATATATCATACGTGATGATCAGAGATCAGTAGCTTAAGATATGCCTGATTTATGACAGAATGCTCCAGAGGCTCACAAATCAGCTATGGCTTCAGAAATAAATTTACCATTAATTCTCCTTTGAGAATTTGATTTCATGCCCTACATATTAATTGTAGAGCGCTTCGATATGGATCCATAGAAAAAATAATGAATGATTCAAGCACCGGACGAGGGAGATATACGAATTTTTCTACAGATAGCCAACATTAAATAAAACAGCCAAGGGGTCACAAAGATTCATTAAATTGTACCAATCTGGAGGGAATTAGCATTTGATGTCTTCACAGAAAACATAGATAATTTTGTTATGGAGATTTTAATATAAATTTTTCACAAATTGAAGGTTGTATGAGGGAATTATGATTTTTTTCTAAACCATGCGTAGAGTAAAACCTTCTAACAATAGAATTTTGAAGTGAACACACTTAATCTTTGATTTTGGTGTTGACAGAGTGAGAATCGGAGTTTGAGGCTAGAAATAGAGGTTGGATATATTTTCAAAACAAAGAAATTGAGACCAAAATCATTTGATTCCAAGATCGTATGCGAAAGTTAGGTCTAAAACACTGAGGGTATACGGGCTGAGTTTTAAAATGATTTTTAAAGAAACTAGTTTATGGAAAAACGAGGGTGATAGAGTCCAAACTGGGCTTCGGCCTCTTCAAAAAAGGTTTCTAAAATGTCAAAACAAATCACCAAAGACTGACCATAACACCATCGGATATCTCGAGGTATATGAACGGTCAAACGTAGGAGACGTTAAGGGTTCTGATTTGGCTAGTTAGGCTAAGGCAGGTAACTTTGATTCTTCACAAAAGGATCCTAGCAAGATTAGTTTCCCTACTGGATAGTCTCGAATCAAACGGTCAGAGTCTGACCTCAGGCTGGGTCTCATAGTTCAAATCCGGGGAACCGGTGATGTTTATTATTAAAATATTAAAATAACCAATTAATTCTTAATTAAACTCCTTTATAAATAAGCTCTCATATTTTAAACTTATTTATTAATAATATTAGATATCAAAATAAATATTATCTACTCACTTCATTTTATCTTAATTAACTAAAATCTTTAATAATAATAAAATCTATTAACCAGTTAATATCAAAATAATGTATTACCTACTAATCACTCTTATTAGAGAGTTTAATTAATATCTTATGAGATCTTGGGCTCTAATAATCATCTAACCTTAAAATGTAACTTGATACTTAAATGAGTCTAAAATCCTCAATCAGTTATGGCCACTATTAACAGATAATTGACTTACATCATCTATAAATTACCAAGATTAAACATCATTCATAAATTATCATTTCAAGCACACTAACAAGAATGTACATATATATATACACATCTTATTAACAGTTCTAATGTTAAATCGAACATAATTATCTCCTCACATAAATCACTACCAAGTCAATAAATTCCTCTAAATTTCACTATTACACACAGTCCTCTCTCACCCACTTATTTCACTTGACTGAGCTATTCACCACTCGTATCCTCTCAAATCTTACTTTCTCACATCCTCATGATGATCTAGGGATCAGGCCTAAGCTGCACTCTCCTAAAATACTTAGTAAGGCACTCTCAGAGGTCCCGAGAGCTTGGGCTCCCATTCTGGAAAATCAGGGCTATTACATCTGGCAAGCGCACCAATCGTTAAAAAGTAGAATATTTGTATCGTTCCCTCCGGGTTTGCGGCAATTACCATAACCATGGGTGTAACACCTTAAATTTTAAAATAAAGCATTAATAAAGGAAATAATTAAATTTAGATTTTTGGGGACTACTCATAATTTATTGGAGCCGAATAAGCTGAAGTTAAGCCCGATTAGAATGTGGGTGTCGGACCAAGTATCTCCGATTGGGATGATATTGGTCAAGGCTGTTAACGATATTATTGGGAGTCCGAATATGTATTCGGAATAATTTTTCGATAAAATATTGAGCCCGAACAGAGATCGTGTTTAAATTAAAACGATGTAGCTTTAATGAGAGGATTAAAATTAAAATCAAAAGCCTATTTTTCTCTCTTTATTTTTGTTGGCTTGCTGACCAAATTGGGAAAAACACTCTTCTTCTTCTCCTTCTCTATTCTCTTCTTTACTTTTCTCTTCAAAAACCCTAGCAAAGATTATGACCCCTTCTTCCCCCATTTTTGTTTTGAGTGGAGAGCTTGAAGAAGGCTTGGAGATTGAAATTCCCTCTCCCTTCTTCTTCTTATTTTCATGTAACACACTCTCTCTCTTGAAGGTTCTCTTTTTTCTTCTCTTGAGGTAAGATTCTTGCTATTTCTCAAGAGTATGAACCTTTAGTTATGAGTTTTTGGTGTTAATAGAGCATCTAAAGTATGTAGGTTGTTGGGAGAAGCCTTAAATATAGGAACCCCAAAGTGGGTTATCATAAATGCAAGATTTGAATGAAATAAATATGGTAGATGAATGTATGGTTGGAAGGTGATAAAGATTAATGATGTATTTAAGAATGTAGTTAAGTTTGGTGAAAACCCTAACTATTAAGAATTAGGGAAAATGGTATATGTTGATTGAATAATATACTTGAGAGGGAATACATGACATTGATGGGTGTAGGTGTTGATAAATAGAGTAATGTGAATGTTGGGGGTTTAAAGTTTGTTTTGTAACCTTAGACATAATGAATGAGGCTTGATGGGAAGGAATTCCCGAAGCCTAATGAATGAAGGAAAAGATGTCTATAACATGTTTTTATACATGTTTTGAAATTATAGATATGATTATGGCTAATTAGAGTTGAATTTGTGTCTTGAATAGTTGATTGATTGGGATTTTACATGTATGTTAATGTTGGCTCTCCTTTTGGATCACAGCCGCCATGGGATGAGTCATGGCCGGTCCGCAACACCATATGTTGAGTATGTGTTACCGCGGTCATGGTGAAAATGACCAGGTGTTGCAAAATGGGCGATGCGGTTTGGTACCAGTAAAAGATTGGTGAAATGCATGCAATTGGATGATAAGTGTACACATTTTACTACTGCATTAGGGGTATGGTTAGATGATCATACTTGAGTCCCACAATTGGTTTTTATATTCCCACAGTCAGATCTGCAATTATTGAAATATTCTATTATGCATATGCATTAGCTTAAGAGCATTTGCATATAGCAAGGAAGTATGCCAAAGGTGACGAGATGTGATGATGGTTGTGTTGTGGGTAAGAAAATAAAATAAGGCAATATAAAACATGTGAATATCAAATAATAATTTGAGTAAAATGATGAGATGTGTAATAGTCCAATTTGTTGAAGGACTAGATCGTGTGTATGATTTTATACTTGCTTGATTTACAAAGATGTTTGTATTATGTGATGATAGTTGATGATGAAATATGCGTGAATGTAAAGTATACATGTTATGATACATATGCACATGATCACATGGTATTCATATTCATTCTTTTGGAATATATGACTCACTTTCCCATGTTGTCTGCTTTTTAGACTTGTGATGTAGGACACTCATGGGT
The DNA here is from genome assembly GCA_037962975.1 of Clitoria ternatea. NCBI lineage: Eukaryota > Viridiplantae > Streptophyta > Magnoliopsida > Fabales > Fabaceae > Clitoria > Clitoria ternatea. The sequence continues at coordinate 197,216,862 of CM075670.1, forward strand.
GGAGTGAATCTTTTAAAGTAGATTTTGATAAAGGAGGCAAATAGGTGTATAGGAAGCGCCTTGACCAGCAAATCTAGATTTTTGTATAGCATATAGTGTACATGTATGCTTATTTTGCCATCTAGGTTGTAGTTTGATGATTTTTGAGGGTCATGTAGGAAAATTGGACCTTGGTGTGTATGGCCAATTTTTATTAATGACCTAGTTGATGTATGATGATGAACTATGATGTTTGTTGATGATAAATTCTGTGAATGAATGAAGTATTTTCTAACTTGTAGCATTTTATGAAGTTTATGTAGAAATGATATAGATGTCATGTATTGAAGGAATGGGAATTGAACTTAATATGTATGATTAATTGGAATGACTCACAAATGCATGATGGAATGTATATAATGCATTAGTATAGGCTAAAATGGCATGAAATGAGGTTTGGCATGTTAAGTTGTATGAAATTTCCTTGTTTCTCATTTTTCCTAGATAACTCGCTTAAGCAAGTGATGATCTCGCTCAAGCGAGATTCTCTTGAAATAAGGGTGTGGCCACTGGTCACCATTCGCTCAGGTGGGATGGGCCTCGCCCAAGCGAGAGCGAGTGGGAGAGCCACTTGGCCATTTTCACTCAAGCGAAATGACCAGTGTATGGAGGTTCGCTCAAGCGAGCGAGGGAAAAATCGATTCTGGGGCGATCTCGCTCAAGCGAGCTGAGCCTCGCTCAAGCAAGATTGGCACCTAATGCATTTTTCCCTTTTGCTCAAGCGCCCTTGCAGGTCTTGCCCAAGCGTTACCACACGAACTCGTTGTGGTACTCGATTGAGCGAGTGGCACCTATTTCCTCCAAATGCTCTTGTTTTAATTATTTTAATTTTTCCTTGCACCAAAGCTCCTTCTTGTAATATCTTAATAATACTTTTGACACATTATGAACCATTAAACCTTATGAAATCCATCCTCTTTAAAATCCAATCATACAACCTCAATTTAATTGATTCTTTCGCTGTTCTTAATTGAAATTTTCTCATGAATCATTTTTAATTCACCCTCTCATATCTCCATATATGAGAGAGGTTTTCATAGATGTAGGGTGTTGATTAAAGCTTCACCACTTTATTTCTTTGTCTAATAATGATTTATAAAACGTGAAAAATTTACCCTTATTTTCGGGGTGTCACAAAGGGCTGATACTATCCGAACCAAACAGTAAATATGAACAATTCATGATATTTCTTTTTACATATTTCTGATTTAATATTTTTATGTTTTTTAATATGTAAATTCAGTAACTAACATGCAATAGAAGTACTAATATGAAACACAGAATTAAGAGTAGGTTGGAATTGGCTTCAACTTTCAATTTCAGTCAAGACTCACATGAATGAGGTGTAAACTCCTACTTACAGGCATATGGAATTTCATAGATAACTAATCCCTAATCCCTTAGGTGATTAATGCTAATTTCACTGTGTATAAACCCTAATCCCTTAGGTGATCATGCACACTGAAACCTAATGCAAAATTAGAGAAATAAACCCTAATTATTCACCTAAATTCTTAGTTCTGAAGTAATTAGGTTGCAAGGAATATATCAGAGCTCTCAGCCATGATTCCTCTCTAGAGAGAAACTCGAGATTAGGTATGAATCTTCCAATTCAGAGTTGAAACACCACTCCTTGCTGTGTTCTGACATGCTCCAACATAGGAATTTCCTCAGCCACAGAGTTAAACCTCCATTGAAGACATAGTGTAATACAGAGAGTTTAGAAAGACAAAGTTATAAAGAGAGGTTAGAATCTGAAGAATAAATCTATATCTAAAATCTTGTATATGTTAAATTACATCATTAAAACTATTTATATCAACTACAAATAACAAACAATTACTAAATGAAATAATTTTGGACCTGCCCTTAAGGGACTTACAAATAAATAGGAAAACTTAAATTAATAAAATTACAATAGAAATTCAAAAGCTATTCTGATTCCCTCGCAGGCGCGCGTAGGCACGCCCTTCACCAGCGTAGGTACGTTGGTATTCTTCCTAGAGTTTTCCTTTCAAGCTTTTTTACGCGTAACTACGCTCTAGGTCAGTATAAGTACGCTGGCCTTCTGATCTGATGCTGAGTCTTTATCCTTCCCTTGTGCGTAGGTACGCTTCTTTCCAGCATAGGCACGCTGAGCTTCTGTCTGAACTCTTCCTTTAAATCTTCACTTCCGCGTAACTACGCTCTAGGTCAGCATTTTCACGCTGACCTTCTGGGCTAATACCTAATGCAATTAAATCCAGTGTAAAATTAGGCGTAGGCATGGCATGAGTACGCTGATCTTTTGAATCCCCTTTGGTCAAATACGCGTAGGCACGCTACTCCATGGTGTAGGCACATTGGCCTTCTGACTTGAAATTAGGATTGAGCATAATACATAGCATTGGTACGCTGGTCTCAGCGTAAGCATGCTAATTGAAAGCATAACTACATTAAGCTTCTAGAATGCTTCTCCTATAACACCCCTGATTTTCTGGACTCGAATTCCGATGTAATCGTCATTATTAAATAATAAAAACATGAGTAAATTTTTCACGTTCAAAAATAGTTTCTAAATACTATCTCAACCACACCAAGACTCGAAGCACAGAAAACCAAAGAGTGAGATTTAGTAACTTATGACTGGATCGTTAAATAGTTTGCCCATAACGGTATACAGAAATAACAGAGTTTTACAGCGGAAGAATGTGTATACCGGGCATACGCCTAGTCCCATATATGAAGATATGAGAAAAGGCTCGGCAAGCATACAAGGCATATCATAAGCCTAATAGATAACCATCGTCTTTTCTCATAATTTCATGAACATGCAGTGCCTAAGATATATGTATGTACATATCTATATGGTCATGCAGCATACATCTCCAATATTCATATTCATAATTGACCATAACTAGTTCAACCTCAAATTCATATATCTCCACCACTTATGCTTTCCCAAAATAATTATATAATCGACATTCTATTATATACCAAATGGGTATAAATCCAATGTCTCCAACATTAATACATCATCCACATGTATACATATTCACAGTTCGTCCATCAATATCAATAATTAACAACATCATAATATCCCTTATATACACGACACATTAAATTATAATGCTGTCGGCCAAGGCATTCTATTACCACTATTTACCTTCCCAAGAGTTTCGCTTCATAAATATTCTCATCCCACAATTTTCCTGCATCAATACTAAAAAGTAGACCACATGGGAGAGTGAGTTATACATTTCAAATGACGATATGAATACAATTAAAATTATGTGCATATGCATATCAACATCACGTATGCTTTGCTAAACACATCAATGATCATTATAGATTATTAATTCAACAATAGATACTTATTTCATACTTATTCATCAAATCATAGCAAAGGAAGCATATACACATCAATTGCATCACCACAATGGGCCAACATCACCAATGGCGACCATTTAGGTCTTTTCTCAAAGCCACCATGGGCCATCAACACAAGCATCACCCGTAATTAATTATGCCCAGCATTCTAATGGGCTGCAACACACATATCGTCATATTCAACATTAGTTTAGGTATATTCATATCATTTATTATTCATATGTGGTCTTTTAGGTATTTAATTACCCATCTCATCAACACCATACCCCCATCTCAAACATCATCAATCATCATTATATTCTGGCATATCTCCATGCTATATGCAAATGCTTTTATGGCTAATGCATATGCACAATGGAATAGACAACAAATATGGATCCGACTGTGGGAATAAACACAAATTGTGGGTTTAAGCATGATCACATACCATGCCCCTACTGCAGTAGTAAAATGTGTACACATATAACATAATGAATGCATATTCACCATATTTTTACTGGTACCAAACCACATCGCCCATTTTGCAACACCTGGTCATTTTCACCATGACCACGATATACAACATATTCAACATATAGTGTTGCGGGCCGGCCAGATATCAAATCATGGCGGCTGTGATCCCAAGGACCACCGGGTCACCTGTTTATCAAGAGCCACCCCCCACAAGGGTCGGCCACATGTAGCTCCCCGTAGCAATACATGGGCGGCTTTGTGACTTACACACTGAGTCATAGGGGAAACAACATATTGCTCGTCCACTAAGCCACCCTTCCACTGGGTCTGCCGAGGGAACTCCCGTAACGTTCCAACATCGGCGGCTATGATATGCCATGGATGCAATGCAATACAAATCAAATGCATTCTCACTCTATGCATCCTAAATGCCCTCATCAAACATCATCATCATAACCACCAACACCACCATACACCTTAGTGGATTTCATCATCGTTGGTTTCTTAACCATTATTTTCAAATTTATATGTGGCATTACATCTCAATATATATATATATTTCATTCCATAGATGCAAGCCAATACTTGCAATCTGCTACAAAGGCATTACAACATCATATCGTATTCATCAATATTACCACACATACAAGATCACACTTGTATCATACACAATGGTACACAACAATTCATCAATAACAAAATACACCTCTTTCTGCAAGAAAGTACTCAACATCATTATCTATCATTATTCAATGTCATATGTTTCTCTAATTCATCAATTTATAACTCATACTATGTCATTTATTTATCCTCTTATTGGTTTCAAAATCACCTAAGGGTACTTCTCATAATCCTATCCTCATGTTCTCTTCATCATCTTTTTGTTATTTCATCCTTGGTGGTAATTGTATCACAATTAGTTCATCTCCAATTCTATTAATTAATTTCAGCCACCACCATACCATATCATCATGGCATACCCCTCATATCATCTCTTAATTATCTCATAATACTAAAGGAAAAGGGACCAACATAAGCTCTCCATAAATAAAATAGAACAATTCCATTCTGGTGGAAACTCGCTCAAGCGAGATTCACCTCCGCTTGAGCGAGACAGACCAGGCTCGCTTGGGCGAGCCCAGTGCGCGTAAGCGAGAAGCTCCCAGGGGCGTGTCTACGCTCGCTCGCTTGAGCGAGACTCCCATTCAATTAGTCACTCGCCTAAGCGAGACAATCATGAAGCATCAGGTCCCTTACTCGCTCAAGCGACTCGTGCTCGCTTGAGCGAAAATCATCCAGTGCCATATTTTAGGCTTGCTCGCTTGGGCGAGCTTCAACTTGCCACACCTCTCGCCTAAACGAGATTTATCCAGTACCATTTTTCCATTTCGCTCGCTCAACCGCGGCTACGCCCACTTGAGCGAGATTCATCCAGTATCTTATTCTTTTGTGTTAAACGCGTCTCGCCTGAGCGAGTCCTCATCTCGCCTGAGCGAGATTTGGCCCGAGACCAATCCTCTGGTACAGGGGACTCTCGCTTGAGCGAGATCCCATTTCGCTTGAGCGAGATCCTCAGGGCACACCCAAACACTCTAGTTCATCACTCCTATCCACATGCCAACATCCCTATCATGTAGAATTTGGCCTAAACTAACCTTTCTCATACATTATTTTATGAATTTAGGAATTGATACAACAATCCATATCTCACCACTTCTCATTTCAATTCATCCACTATAAAATGGGAGTTCTTAAGACAACATTCATCGCAACATTCATGCTACTATGCCTATTCATCATATCATCACTTCACAACTCAAGTAATTTATCTATGCATAGTTTTTCATTAACAATCCATATCTAACAAAGGGACAATTCAATACTTATCATCATCTTATATATTTATACATCCCATATAACATCCATCAAAACCAAGCCATCATACAACACATCATCCATTCAATATCTAACATGTTCATGGCAAGACAATGCATGAGCTATACATATACATAATTAGCAACTGTTCATTCATGCAAATTTGAAATGTAAACTCCTCTCCTACCTCAAGAGAAGAACCACACTCCAAACGTTCTGATTTTCTCGATCGGTCTGCATCATCATCTGGAATACAATCTTATCAACAAACACATATACATACATGCCATTAATAAGCCATCATAAGGCATCATCTCATACAACTTATGATCAAGTTCTAGACTTGCCTAAATCCCAATTCACATGCTTATATTAGGCTTCGGGAATTCCTTTCCCAAAACCAAGATTCTCTAAATCTTAAGGGCTAAACAAATCCAACAGCATCAACATCATGGCCTATATCCATAAGGCTTCCAAATCATCATATGAATCATTTAACCATCACTACAATTCATCATAAGCCTCTTGGCTCATTTAAGATCATCATCAACTATTAATCTCTTATGATATTGGTCATGGCCTAATTACTCGTCAACTCAAGTATCCTTCATCCATGATCATCCACCATTATTGTTATCATTTCCCTTATAACTAACAACACCTAACTTACAACATCACACAATCATTCTCAAGCTCAATTCCTCAAATCATCATACTTACCTACATGAGTTTAGCTCAAGATTTCACCAAACTTATTAATCAATGTCAATGCTTCTAACAATTCATTCCTTATATATATATATATATATACCATTTTAAAGTACCAAAATCATCAAATTCACTAGTTATGCTAAAAACCCCAATTTATCATCCTAGGATTTTTCTCTAAAATCACCCAACAACCATCAACAATCTCTATCAATCTTCAATCCATTTTATTTTATCATGATGACCTCATCAACCTCTTAATCTCACATAATCACAAAGCCCTAAATCAAGGGTTTCATTTCCAAGCATTCAAGCCTAGGGTTTCCATTTCCTCCAACATCCATAAAGCCCAACACTAACATTTCAAGCTTAACAACATCAAAACTATAAATAGGGCATTAGAGAGGCAAGAAACCTTACCTCACATCCATGCTTATAACCAAACAAAATTAGGGAGAGAGGAAGAAGAAGATGGTCCAAGCAAGCTCCCAAGCTCCATAAATGTTGTACATTTCCATGCTCAAGTTTTAATTTTTGGCAAGAATGGAGGTGGAGAAAGTGGTGGACGGTTTTTCCTAGGAGAGAGAGGAAGAGAAGAAGAAAAATGAGGATGAGAAGGGAAGAAGAAAGATCCCACGGTGGTATAGAGAAAGAGAAAGGAAATTGTAAAGAAAACTGGGTATTACACTTTGGGTAAAAGAGTTTTCATCATGCTTTTACCATTGGTCTATAAATCTTAGTACCCAATGGATAAAAGAGCCAATTAAGAGGGAAAAAATGCACACGGCTGAGTGAGGAGAAGAAAAGTAAATTTTCATTTTCTTTTAATTCCATTTGGTTCGTATTTTCCCCGTTTATTATCATACGTCGAGTCCAATTAATTATTTCCTTAACACTAAAAATTATTCCAGCTATACCACCTTAACCTTAATAATTTTCTAAACATTTTAGACCCATCAATTATTTGATTTGACCAAGTGGGTCCCACACCATTCGCTAAATCATCCGGTTCTGGTAAATCTTAATTTACCGATAATTCACCTCCAATGTCTAACGAGATCCCCCATAATTGTTTGACTATAAATAATTAGTTATCATTATCTAATAAATTTATTTTCTTTAAAATCCGGGATGTTACATCTCCCAACTGAGCGTAAGTGGAGCGTAGGACTAGTGTGGGTACACTGGTCTTCTGAAACCTGTAATTTAACATAAAAATAAGCCTAGCGTAGGCATGCTGGCAGTGGACGTTAGTACGCTCAAGTAACTTATACTTCAAGAAGCATGCTTTTCTCAATTTATTATTTATTTATTCTTGATTCTCTTGATAAGTGTTGGAATAATAATTAATTAGTGAAAATGCACAAATGAATGAATACTTCCTAATTACTTCCAAACTTGATAATTAAATAAAATCTTTTAAATAAAATAAAGTCCATTATTGCTAATTAATTAAGTCATTTCAAGACTTATCACATCCCCAAACTTAAAACTTTCTCTTCCTCAAGCAAGGACTCAATTCAATCAAATCGATGCACTGAATTTGTTTTCCTCATCAAGCCAAACCTTAACAAATTCAATTGCAACACCTAAATGAAAAGCCTTTCAATTAATCCTCAATAATTTGAATGCAATAGTTTAGAATACAAGACATGATGATGATGCTTTTAATCTCACAAGTTAAGTGTATCATGTAACATCCCTGTTTTTAGAAACAATTTCACTCTTGTAATTTTTGAATTATGGAAGGTTTGAAAGAAGAATAAGTCAATATATATACCCTGTTGATGGTCTGTGGTATCTCATAAGTATTATTTTGCGCATAACAATGTAAATTATAAGGATCATTAGCGAAATTAGGCAAAAACCGAGTGAAAAGGGCTTTGTTCCGAGTGACAGAGAAGAATTCCGAGTGAAAGATTAGAAATTCCGAGTGGAGGATGGAATTCCGAGTCAAAACACCCTGGAATGACTTGTTTCCGAGTCAAACCTTGCCAAGTACTTCTGTTCCGAAGAAAACTGCTCTGATTGAAGTATTCCGAGTGAAAGAAAGCTTAAACACTCAAGTTTATGTTGATTTGATGCTTCTTACCGAGTGGGACGCATTATGGAAGTATTCCGAACGGTTCTTATGTAATTACTTAAAGATCCGAGTGGAAATGGAAGAAGGAACCATTCCGAGAGAAATATAGAGAGGCTGAACCATTACCGAGTGAGAAAGCAAGTGTTGAGTCAGTTTTGGAAGAATTCCGAGCCATGAAGGGCAGATTCGTTCAAGCGAATCGGATTTCGCTCAAGAGATCCGATGTCATTAACCATCCGATGTCTTCTATGTCACATCGGATGGCTGAAGTAAGAAAAGATTTGCTTACTTACACCACACCGAATGAGCATATGTACACACCGGATGGCTACTAGATCCGTCCTTACATTAGGAGTTCACACCGGCTAGAGGAAGTTGTTCTTGAACCGATGTGCACACCAAACAATTCTGAGACGGCATTCACCAAAACCGATCTCTTTGTAGCCTCACAACACCGCCCACTTTCCACAGACAGAGTCCTTAACTCCTTCACACATACCGTCCTCTATTTCTTACTTCACACTCAACACCGCCTTCTTGCATGGACGTTGTCCCTCAAATCACTACACACCGCCCATCACTACACTCCGCCTCACATTGCACTCCGCCCTAACATTTCACTCCGCCCTCATGCTACACTCCGCCCTCATAATTTAATACCGCCCTAACACTCTATACCGCCTCACATTCCACACCGCCTTAACACTCTATACCGCCTCACATTCCACACCGCCTTAACACTCTATACCGCCTCACAACTTCACTCCGCCCTCACTTCACTCCGCCTTCACATTCAACACCGTCTTCTTCACTCCATGCCGCCCTCATAATTCAATACCGCCCTCACATGTGATACCGGCCTCTTTGCCAACACTGAATTCCACTTTAGATAGTGGTCAACCCACTTAATCATATAAAGCCAAGAATGATTGGCACAACGAACCAATCAGAGGAGAAAGTTGCCTCTATTATGATAACTTTATATATTTTATCCCAATCTAATGCAAAGCTGACTGGAAAAGGAGTCAAAAGGCTCCATTATCCCACCTAATTCTCCAACCGATGTCTCCCACTTATCTCCCCACTCATTTCCTCTCTATTTAAACGAGCTGAAGGTCCTCATACCTCACACCACACACACGAACCAAACACTTCATCACTCTTCTTCCCAGCAAGCTCTTTTCCTCTCTTTTCCCCTCTGTTTCACTCGGATTCCAGGCAGGACAGTAAAGGGAGTCTCTTTCTTCTCCTCCAGGAGCTTCATTCGAGGTAAGGGGGTATATTCTTGGGTGCCTTGTGGGAAAACCGAGTGAGGATAGGTCCAGTATGTATGAAATGCTTGAAATTATTGTATGTATATGCATGTATATATATATATATATCTGTTACCGAGTGAATTGTGATATGACATGTATTGATTGCACTGAAATTACTAAGAAAGCATAGGTACCGTGTGGATTCCAGTGAAATAAATATGATAACATGTTATTCTACTCGGTTTTTATGATAATCCGACTGGTTTTGCTTATTTATACTCGGATTTGCTTACTTATACTCAGATATTAGCCTTTCATTTGATTTCACCCGGACAACATAGTATTTCACTCGGTAAACACTATATTTCTCTCGGACAGCAACTCCCAAGTTATATCTCACTCGGATTTTGACTTAATACCACTCAGAAAATATATTTACCTTTACTCAGAACCCCTTATTAGTAAATGCACTCAGAAACATCATTATTTAACTCGGACAGTAGCTTTCTATTCATTTCACTCAGCCAAAACAATTATTTCACTCAGCAAATTGTTATTTTTCACTAAAGATAGTCCTTCCACTTGATGCAACTCAGTTTATAAAGACAACTCACCAGAAAACCCTTCCAAACCTGATTTCACTCGGAATCAGGATTATCTTACTCGGTTTTCACTTTATCCGCATGATTCTTATTCAGACAGAGCCCTCTTAATTAATATAACTCGGTAAACTCATAATTCCACTCGGAAAATACCTTATTTCACTCAGAAATCATTTTATTCTCACTCAGGAGAACCCATTCAGTGATTTTACTTGGTTAATGATTCATTTCACTCAGCAAAGATGTTATTTTACTCGGAGGATTCCTTTTAATTCAATTTCACTCAGCATTCAACTCATTCCACTCGGAAAACTCAATTTTTCACTCAATATTAAACCTTTCTTTTGGAAATCAATATTTCTACTCGGATTTAACTCATTTCTACTTGGATTTAAGTTATTTCAGTCGGAAAACAGTTTTTCCAGTGTCATTTCACTCGGATTTTGAACCAGATCGCTTGGAGAACCCCTCTCTGTATGATTCCACTCGGAATCATACATATTTCACTCGGATTTACCTATGTTTCACTCGGAAAACTCTATTTTAGTGTTTTTCACTTGAAATCTCAATTGGAAACCTATTTTTAATATTTATTTAAGTTATTGGTAAGCTATAAATGATATTCTTATTCCTTTATTATCATTATTTCTTGTCAAACTTAATATTGTTATCCTTATTATTATTTTTATCATCATTATACTTTGTTAAACATCTAAATTATGTACAAATGCATAAAGTATACATTATTTTACTCTTTATGAAAGAATATGTATATAATAGATATATTTCTAAAATAATAAACGAATATCTTACGAGGTTTAAATGATTGAGGATATTCAAAGAACTTGAGAATGTTATGATGAAACTGGAAACACATAAGATACCCAGTAATCAATTGATAAGATAAATGCATTCCGCATCATGAAAATATTTTTGAAGAAGAAAAACCTCTAGAGCATACACTTGGTACAGTGGAGGACACTCACGTTCGATCTCCATGAAGAATCTTGGGAGTACAACTGGAACGGCAACCCAATGGCATTAGAGTCGCGCCTGATAGCCGGGTGAGACGATGCAATTCTAGTGTACTTTGACTAAATGACGGAGTGTAACTATGATCGTAGGGATCCAAGTTCAAAAAATATTTAAATTAATAATAAGAACCAATGAGTTCATTTTGTACCACATGGAACTTGGGCGGACCCTGATCGCTCTAGATGATTGGAATGGTGATATTCCAAAGAATGAGAAGAAGATGAAACGATTTATCGGCCCACATGCATCATGAGACTTAATCAAAGATAAATCATAATAAATCCGCACTCATGCATTCATTTGTTATAATTGTGAATATATTATATGTATGATTTATTTCATGATTGTTATAATTGTGAACATGACGATTATGTGATAATAACATGCTTGATTGTTACAAACATGCTAAATGTATGATCTATGTGACATTGTATGTTAACTGGATTACGTTCGCACCGGAGGAACCAATCAAGGTCTTGGGTTATACTCACCCTTACTGTTGAACATTTTTCAGAGGAATTAGAAACTCAAGAACTCGAGTGTGAAGATCAGCAGTACGCTGAACCCAGTGAGAATAATCACTAGGAATAGAACGTTTATAATTAGACATCGGATGACTGTATAATATTTAAGGGTGCCTGCGTGCCCCATTCTATTAAGAGTACATTTATTTACAGTTTGTGAATGACTATGTGATATATACAATATTACTTCCGCTGATCTGCCACGTATTTATTTTTAAAAAAAAAATAAAAATATTCACTTTTTCTAAAAACTGTTAACACTCTCAGTTAAATGGAATGAACCTACAGAAGGATTTGTCTTATCTAACCGAGGGTGTTACATATCACTCTCTACACTCAAGTGTATATAGTTCATAAATATGTGAACTCACTTGTAAAGCAACACGTAAACATAGGCTTGCAGCTTCCGTAGGCAATCACACATATAAGAAAATGCACAAGCATCAATAAGGACTTTAATTGTCTTATATTGAGTTTACGTTATAGGCTCTATTTTTGTTTTTCTAGTCAATACAAGGGTAATGAATGTGCTTCATTGAAGTTTGTCTTACCTTGATCTTTTTTCCCTTTCTTTTCTTTTTCTTCACAACTATATTTAAAAAAAACATGATGAAGAATGCTTAAACTTTTGGTGCTTATTCTTTTCAACACAGTCAGATATTTTCAGAGATTTGCTCTTTTTTAGATTGTTTTTGGACTATCTTTTTCTTTTGCACCTTCTTGTACTTTCATCAATTTCTTGCACTTTTTCAGATTGTCCTATTTTTCAGAATATGCCTTATTTTGGTGTAGGGGCACACTCTATATCCTCAAACTTAAATGTTGCTAGTCCCTAGTAACCCATCAAGACAAAACAAGCCATTAATGACACATGAAGGGTGAATGCATGGTTTTTCTCAAGAAATCAAGGCTTGTAATGTCAGGTATAATTAACAGAACAAAAGGCTCAAGCTCAATATTTAAGGTCAATGGATAAATATACATATGGTAGGCTTATTTGGCTCTAGCTAATAATTGTTGAAACAAGGCGTTTATCATTTCCATGTGCCAATTACAAACATGCACAAGCAAGGAAAGAAGCAAGTTTTGCACATTGTTCTCAAGAAAGAACACTCTCAATAAGCAAATAGGCACAATTCTCACAATATAGTAAGGTAACATTAAGCATCACATCCCCAAACTTAAGACATTGCAATGATTTTAGATTATCATCCTAGGCCATCAAGTATGCACTAACAATCAAAACATGACAAGCATGGCACAATGATTCTAAAAAACTTAACACATACAAAATGTAACATGTTCAAGCAATTGCATAGGACAAGTGTCTCAACTGTTTAAGATGTGAAGGCCTTATCTTTTTCCAATATTTTCTTTTCAAACAAGCATCTATATTTTCAGTTTTCAAATTTTCAAGGAAGAAGGGATAGAGAGACTTCCCTTTTTACCTATACAGTGATGCTTGTGAGAATTGCAAAATCAATGAGTGATTGATTGCAATGAAAATAAGGAAAAGAATGAAACACATCAAAAGAGAACATAAAATGAGAACCTCTAATATGGTTTCAAAGAAATGACAGTACAGAATCAAAGCAACAAAGTCTGAAAAATACATCCCAACAAAAAAAAACAACAAAGTTTGAAAACTAAACAACAAGGAAACATAATGAAACTCCTAAACTACTTAGCATCCTCATCTCCTCCATTAGCAACATCATCCATCACTTCATCAACATTAGCATCAATATCCCGTGCTTCATTCATAGGTTGATCTGCATAAGGTAGAAATCCAATGCTCAAAAGTGTGTCAATGGGAGGAATAGTGAATCCTACGGAAGCCAGCCATTGGTTATTGTTAGTTGGGACCCCCATCTCCTCAGTGGGATCCAAATGCATGGCAGTAGCCATCTTTCTTAGCATCATATCATGGTTCATCACTAAGTCATAGGTCTCAAGTTGTATTTTCTAAATGGCCTGGAGTTCACTCAGAATAGTAGTCAGGATTGGAGTGGATAGTTAGTTTTGTTGTGAAGAAGATGGTTTATAAGGCTTGGGTTTGGGACGCCTTGGCTTTTTGGGAATGTAGTGATCAATTTTGTACCTCACCTAAACATGGTCTAGGGCCTTCTCAACTTTCACCTTGGTGAAGTCATCTTCATGAAGTCTCACAGAATTTTTCTTTGTAAGCAGTGAAACAACAGAGAAATATAGTAATTGAGCATGCTTATCATTAGCTTTCACTATCTCAAACAATATCAGATCACCCAAATCCACATAAAGCTCTTTCATCAAATAGTAAATTAAAACCAACCGTGTCACTACAATCTCAGTGGCATGTGCCACAGGTTGTAGTGACGAAAGGAGATATTGGCACCAAACCATGGGAAGGTCAAGAAGGGTGTTTTTCCTTACAAATTTTGGTGCTCCACCAATAGTAGTTTCAAAGGTAGTTTACTCCGTACAACATACTTCCAACACTTGCTTCACTATATCAGCATTTTCCTCCCTATTGAACCCATTCAAAATCTTGGTGTACTGGCACTCAACATCCTCCACCACAGGTAATCTTAATGCCTTGCTAATAATTTCTCCTGAAAGAGGAATGATGACACCCCTCAGATAAGAAGAGTAAGGGGCATCATCATTATCATTGGCCCTTAGATTGGCATAGAACTCCCTGGTAAGTTCTTGGTAGCCTTGGCCTAAAATTCTATTGAAGTTCTGCCAACCCCTTGCAAGCATTGCAACCCAAATGGTTGGGTTAGGACAACCCTTTTCCTCTAATAGTATGGCTCTATCTCTGATCACTCCCTTTTCTTTGAACTTCTTTTCATAGTCTTGGGTAGCCTTAGGATCCCTGAACCTCTTACAATCAAAGTCATCTTGGCGCTTAGAACGCTTTTCCCCTTGGTTCTTCTTATTCTTTTAAGTGGGTGGGGGAGAAGTAGGAGTGCTAGCAACTCCCTTGCCCTTCTCTTTATGGGAAACTTTAGCTTGTTTCATTTCCAAAGTTTTTCAGTTTTATGAATGGAATGTGATGGTCTCGTGGCCATTGCAATTGAAATGGAATGGGATATATTGGAAGTGAAATGGTGTGAGATGGACCAAAAATGAAAAGGGAAGATTTAATGGGTAAGGCAAAAGGTGGGATTAGGGGTTAAGAAAAGATTAAGAGGGGTCGTTTTGTAGAATTGATGAGTGATAAATGTAATTTAAATGGGAAGAAATATTACCATTCAAGAGGCATGACTGTAGGACTCCAAAAGATTGCAAAATCAATGTAACAACTTTTGGATTAAGATTCCTACCCTGGTACCTGATATATATAAGCAGAAAATGAGCGTAACCACGCTGTAACCAACGTACGCACGCACAACATAATGAATTAACCAATTCACACACGCGTAGGAACGCTGCTCCAGAGCGTCAATATGCTCAACCACTGACTCCACAACATTATTTAGGACAAGGGATACGCGTAAGCATGTTGGGTTGAGTGTAGGGACGCTGACCCCTTAATACTTGGTTAAAATACCACAGGATGTATGTGTAGAAATGATCAAACATGGCGCAGGCATGCTTATTTTTTGACCTTAGTAAAAACTGATACAGAACCTTAGTGTAAGCACGCTTTTATGACCATAAGAACGCTTATTCACTGATGTTAAAATGAACGTAAACAGAAACAAGGCATAAGAACACACAGAGGTAGTGTAAGCATGCTTATTCCTTGAAACTTAAACTGATGTAACAGAATTTAGGCATAAGGACATTGGAAGGCAGTGTAGTCATGCGCAACACCTGACACCTAACAAATCCTAACAGAACATTGGCGTAGAAATGCTAACTTGCAGCGTAAATACGCACAACTCTTAATAGATCAACTCTCTAATAGAATCGTAGCGTACAAACGCTCAAAGAGAATGTAAGCACACTCAAAGTTTAAAAGTTAAACTCCTCAGGAATAGATTGTTAGCGTAAGCAAGCTATAGGTGCTTGTAGGCACGCTCACAACCTGATACTAACCCCTGATTAAACAGAACCACAACATAGAAATGCTGGATTATAGTGTAGGCACGCGTAAGTCCTGATAACTCATAACTCTTAAATAGAGATACAACGTAGCAATGCTGTAAATGAGCGTAGGCACGCTAATTACTTGGTACTTTTCCTCACTTTAAAGAAAAACATAGCATGAGAACGCTGACTTAGGGCGTAATTACACGCAAAAATTAACACCTATATTTAACTTAATAAGGAATTGGCTTAAATACTCTGCTATTGAGCATAAACACGTGTATCCCTTAGTAGGTGCCCTGATCTAAACAGGTAGCCAGCGTAAAGATGCTGCTACTGAGCGTTGGCACGTAAACACATATTGAACTATTATACTAATTCCAGAACATCAGCGTAGAAGCACTAGACACGGGTGTCACTATGCGTAACTTCTGTTTCCTTTATTTCGCATAGCGTAACCCTTTACTTAATCACCGTGGGTACGTTATCAGCATGAGCAGTGCATTTTGGCCTCTGTTTACACTGAGCGTAAGGATGCTCTAGTCATGGCGTAAGTACTCGTAGACTCTAGTTTCAAAAACTTGATTTAAGTGTAAGGGACCCCTTTATTTTTGTGTTTACGCCTAACTCTTATTTAACTTCTCCTAATTTAAAAAATTACACTTATTCAAGTAGTGAAGTTTTCCTAGCAACATATTGTTTTCTTGTTTTCAGTATTTACACTAATATTTACGTATACTTTCCTTGTTCTTTGTTTTTTTATTCTGTTTTTATATATTTTTCTTTCAAATTGAAACATATGAATTTTTAAGGAAAAATATAACTCAAGGGTGCCTTCTTGGAGCGCTTCTTTAACGTCACTAGCTTGATGAATGCTACCTAAGCAGGTGTATGCAATTCAATAGAGGTCTTTCGCCTCTTAACCTTCCTCCAAAATAGAGTTTGAGTCTTTGGCCATTAACCTTGAAGGTTTTACATAAATTTGGTTCCCTTACCTCAATGGCACCATAAGGATATGCTTCCTTGACAATGAAATGACTAGACCATTTTGATTTTAATTTTCCTGGAAAGAGTCTCAACCTACAGTTGAATAATAAAACTTGATCCCCCTCCTGAAACTTTTTCTTTTCTAACCTTTTATCATGCCATCTCTTTGTTTTCTCTTTGCACAGAGAGGCACTATCATAAGCTATCAACCTGAATTCATCAAGTTGATGGAGTTTTAAGACTCTTTCCTCCTGAGATTGGGAAAAATCCATGTTCAACAAATTTATGGCCCACCAAGCTCTATGTTCCAACTCTACAGTAAAATGGCAGACCTTACCATATACCAACTGATAAGGAGACATGCCAATTAAAGTTTTAAAAGCTGTGTGGTAAGCCCATAAAGCTTCATTTAACTTCCCAAACCAATCTTTCCTAGATTTTCCTATTACCTTCTTAAGGATCCTTTTTATTTCCCTATTGGATAGTTTCACTTGTCCACATGTTTATGGATGATAGGGAGTGGAAACTTTATGGAGTACCTCATAATGTTTCAAGGCCTTTTCCATTAATTTATTACAAAAGTAGGACCCTCCATCACTGATGATCACACTTGGTACCTGACGTGAATATTTTTACAGTCGTGATTTCGTCAAATTAGTACATTAAAATTAATTAATGTAGTACTAGGGTGTCAACCTAGGTCGTTCTCTCAAGGATCAACACAAAAATTTAGGAAAAATCAAGTTTAAAATTAATTTTTACAAACAGAATTTTAACAATCATACAAATACAATTGGGGGGGTTTGTTTGATTTTGTTGTCACAATTAAAATTAAAACAAAGTAAATATAGGATTTAAGGCAATAAATAACAAGTGATTGATTTTCTTGGAGTATTGTAAATAAATTTATCCTTGGTTCACTAAAGATAATTTGTATACTTTCATTACTGTTAATTTCTTAGCTCAATTTGAATTAATCAACTAAGCGTCTTTTTTAATTCCTTTACTTTCATTTAAAAAATGAATATTTTAATCAAGCATCCTAATTAAGCAAAAGGAGTCAAGATCGTAAAATCTAGGAATTATTGAGCATATGTAAGAACATCGCCTACATACATAATCTATTCTCATATTATGGAATTAAGCAAACCATAATTATTAAAAGTGATTATGAAAATATTCATTAAGCATGCATATTTCCTTAATCCATTCTAATTTAAAATCTTATTTTATTCCATTTGAATAATTAAACCAATTAAGCATACAAATTTAATTAAACAGAATGGAATTAAATAAGCAGAGTAAGATTATGAAGAAATAACAATAATAAAAGCATACTATATTAAAAATAATGACCTCAAAATTACATTACAATATTCTCCAAGAAAATCAATCTAGGGGTTTTAGCCCTCCATAATTAAAACAAACTGAAAATAAAAAGAACCTAACCCGGAAATGAAGAACTGACTGGAAGAAGAAATGCAAACAGAGAAGAGGAAGAATGAGGAACGAATGGTTTCTGAAGGAATTGATGTGCCCCTGAAGCCTTACAATCCCTCCTATTTATAGGAGAAGAAATGGTGCCGGATATAATTAAAAATGACGAGTGGAATGTTAATGGCAATTAATAAACTTCAGTGCTGTTTCCACTTCAATAATGCGTTATCTGATGTTTCCACTGATGAATCTGTGCCTGAACCGATTCATCTAGGAAAATTTTTGGGCAATTTTACACATAGGAATCGATTCCTAAGGGGTGGGAATCGATTCCCAAGCACATGAATCGATTCCTGCTTGTTTGAATTGATTCCCAGGCCTTTAAAATGCATATGAATCGATTCACAGGGGTGGGGAATCGATTCCTAGCTGTATGAATCGATTCCCAGGGTGCTTGAATCGATTCCTTACTGTTCTTTTTTGTGGGAATCGATTCCCAGATTGTTGAATCGATTCCCAGACATGTTCTGGTGCTTTTCTCGCATTTTTGACCATTTCTTGAGTCGTGGCTTCTTTCGTTTGACCTGTGGTAATTATTTTTCAGTTACAGGCTTAATCACATACTACAAAACAAGAGAAAACCAAATTTTATTAAAAATTTATCCTTAATTCATTTTAAAATTAAATATTAAATAAAGCTCAAATGATGAAAATGTGTTAAAATGCAATATATTACACACTAAGTGATGGCAAATTATACACATTTAAATTGAGGAATTAAGGATAAATCATGCATCATCAAATACTCCCACACTTATTCTTTTGCACTCCCGGGCAAAATCAAAATAAAAACAAGTATCACAATTTATTGAAAACATTAAGTTAAAAATAACAACACAGAATTGGCATGAAATCTTAGGAATATAGAGAGAAACAAGAGTTATTCAACATGTAAGATACAGAGCATCAAGATATATATAAAAATCATTCAAACACTTAGGCATGTGAAAATTAAATTAAACTGAAAAGAAGATCATAAGTGACAGAACCTCACAAGACATACTCTCAACTCTTAAGTATTTAAGTTTTGTGTATACTCTCTAAACATTTCCTGAAAAACAGACAGTCTAAAAATTTGGCAAGTTTCTCAATTCCATAATCAACTTAAATGCATGTATAGATCAACAGGGCTTTGCAAGGTTGTAATGTGGCCAAGGTCAAAATGGATGAATTTTTTTTTATATATATATATACCAAAAAGAATGATGAAGCAATTAATTTAACTGGCAAACAGTGAGGGTAAAACATTTATTGTATGATATTTGGTCGTAATCAAAATTTATTATTATTATTATTATTATTTTATTTTTTTATTTTTTTTTGAATGCATAACACTTGGAACAAGAGTAGCAATTCCTTTTTGCACACCCCACACTTATTTGAATGCC
The DNA here is from genome assembly GCA_037962975.1 of Clitoria ternatea. NCBI lineage: Eukaryota > Viridiplantae > Streptophyta > Magnoliopsida > Fabales > Fabaceae > Clitoria > Clitoria ternatea. The sequence goes on from CM075670.1 coordinate 197,236,695, forward strand.
TGTTTTTCACTTGATTCCAAAGCTCCAATATATTCCTTCGGGTAGGTATATTTTTGGTTTTTCATCCATGGCTTATTTGAGCTGCAACAAGGAAACAGTTAAATAGGCTCAAAATGGCTAGCAAGAGATGATTTATTCATGGTAGGCTTATCTGGCTTAGTGGCTCAATTAAACAAAATGCCTGTATCATTTCAAATACATTCATATGAGTTTCAAGTATCATCAAGAAATAAGACAAAAATTAGGATGTAAGCTTTCAGGAATTAATCACACATGAAAGAATTCAGATGGCGTAAAGTGATCCATCAAATTTTAAGGCTCAAAAAATCTCACAAGGTATAATTCTATCATATATGATCATCTTTCAATTATCATGTCATTCTCAACATACCAAAATTGTTTGAGTTCAAATTATAACATATCATTAAGCTCATATCAGACATGAAAGAATTTACCTGTTACTCATGCATATCTTAAAATTCCAATAAAACATGCCATTTTAAAACAAAAACACACACAAAATCTTTTCTTTTTTTTTTTGAAAATAGTCACACAAAATTAATCACACAACAACACAACAATAAACAAGAATATTCCCACCCCCACACTTAAATCATACATTGTCCTCAATGTAAGACAGAGCATACAAAATAGACAATATAATGAAAAAGTAAAAAGATGGGTAAGAAAAACTCCTTCAAGGGGGATCAAGAAGTGGTTCCCCCAAAGCATGTTCCTCCATTGTAACATCCACAAGTGAAGGATTTTCATGAAATGGCTTCAAACGTTGTCCATTAACCTTGAAGCTTTTATTGGAGTTTTCACTTTTTATTTCCACAGCTCCATGGGGAAATACATTAGTAACAATGAAAGGTCCTTCCCATTTGGAGCGCAATTTTCTGGCCATCAGTTTCAACCAGGAATTAAACAGTAGCACTTTTTGTCCAGTAGTAAAATCCTTTCTGGCTATTGAGCTATCATGGAATTTCTTTGTTTTCTCCTTATAGAACCTCGAGTTCTCATAAGCTGCCAAACGGATCTTATCAAGCTCATTCAATTGTAATTTTCTTTCTTCACCTGCTTGATCAAGTGCTAAGTTACAAGCTTTTACAGCCCAATAAGCACGATGCTCAATCTCCACTGGAAGATGACATGCCTTACCAAAAACAATTCTATAGGGAGACATTCCTATAGGTGTCTTAAAAGCTGTTCTATGTGCCCAAAGAGCATCATCCAGTTTCCTGCTCCAATCCTTTTTATTAGGCTGTACTATCTTTTCCAGGATTCTTTTGATTTCTCTGTTAGAGACTTCAGCTTGTCCATTGGTTTAGGGGTGATATGGAGTAGAGACTCTATGAACAACCCCATACTTTCTAAGCATAGCTTGCATGGTCCTATTGCAGAAATGTGTTCCTTGGTCACTAATGATTGCTCTCGGGATGCCAAACCTGCAAAAAATTTGAGATCTAACAAAATCCACAACAACTCGAGCATCATTAGTTCTGGTGGCTTTAGCTTTCACCCATTTAGAAACATAATCTACAGCCAATAAAATGTAAGTAAAACCAAAGGATGGAGGAAATGGACCCATAAAATCAATGCCCTAAACATCAAATACTTCACAAAACAACATAGGTTGTTGAGGCATCTGTTGTCTCCATGTGGTAGCATTACTAGCTCTTTGGCATTTCTCACAGGTGTTACAAATTCTCCATGCATCCTTAAAAATTGTGGGCCAATATAAACCAGAATCCAACACCTTCCTTGCTGTTCTTTGTGGACCAAAATGTCCACCAACTGGTGAAGCATGGCAGAATCGAAGAACTGATTCTATTTCATGATCTGGAATGCATCTTCGAATCACCTGATCATTACACAATTTCCACAAATACGGGTCATCCCAAATATAATACTTTACATCACTTTTTAATTTTGAAATTTAGTTTCTGGATGCACATGGTGGAAAAACAGAAGCAACAAGATAATTTACAATGTTAGCAAACCAAGGTGTATCAAAAGAGTTAGAAATACTCATAAGGTGTTCATCGGGAAAATGGTCCTGAATAGGTGCTGAATCAGGAGCATTCTCAATTCTGCTTAAATAGTCTGCCACAAGGTTTTGTGTTCCACTTTTGTCACGAATTTCCAAGTCAAACTCTTGGAGCAAAAGCATCCAACGAATTAATCTTGGCTTGGACTCACCTTTCTTCAACAAGTACTTCAGAGTTGCATGGTCAGTAAAGACAACTACTCGAGAATCGAGTAGGTAAGATCTGAACTTATCTAATGCAAAAACAATGGCCAGGAGCTCTTTTTCAGTGGTGGTGTAATTTACCTGGGCAGCATCTAAAGTTTTAGATGCATAGTAGATGACCTTAGGCTGCTTGTCAATCTTTTGACCAAGGACAACTCCCAATGCATAATTAGAGGCATCACACATCAACTCAAATGGGGCTGTCCAAACAGGTGCTTGAATTATTGGGGTTATGGTCAATGCTTGCTTGAGGCAATTAAAAGCCTCCTTACACTTTTCATCAAACTCAAATGCCACATCCTTTTGAAGCAGACTGGATAGTGGCCTAGCCTTCTTGCTGAAATCTTTTATGAATCTTCTGTAGAATCCTGCATGACCAAGAAAAGAACGAACCTCTCGAACACAAGAGGGGTAAGGCAAATGTGATATAACTTCTACCTTGGCAGGATCTACCTCAATTCCTTTCTCAGAGATTACATGCCCTAAAACTATTCCTTGTTTTACCATAAAATGACATTTTTCATAGTTCAAGACAAGGTTAGTTTCAATACATCTGTTCAAAACTTTATCCAAACTATCAAGGCATGCATTAAATGAAGATCCATAGACAGTAAAATCATCCATAAACACCTCTATGCAATTTTCAATGAAATCATGAAAAATACTTATCATGCATCTTTGGAAAGTTCCAGGAGCATTGCATAGGCCAAATGGCATTCTCCTATAAGCAAATGTGCCAAAGGGACAGGTGAATGTGGTCTTTTCTTGATCCTCAGGTGCAATGTGAATCTGAAAATATCCAGAGAATCCATCAAGAAAACAGTAGTGAGACTTACCTGCAAGACGCTCAAGCATTTGATCAATGAAGGGTAAAGGGAAATGGTCCTTCTTTGTTGCCTGGTTAAGTCTCCTGTAATCAATACAGACTCTCCAACTATTTTGCACTCTAGTTGGGATCAATTCATCCTTTTCATTTTTCACAACTGTGATCCCTGTTTTCTTAGGAACCACTTGAATCGGACTCACCCATCGGCTATCAGAGATAGGATAAATGATTCCTGCTTGTAGAAGCTTGGTAATCTCCTTCTTAACCACATCAAGGATTACAGGGTTGAGTCTCCTCTGGGGCTGTCTTACTGCTTTAGTATTTTCCTCTAGAAATATTCTATGCATGCACATGGATGGACTAATTCCAGGAATGTCTGCCAATGTCCATCCTATAGCCTTCTTATGTCTTTTCAATACCTGTAACAATTTTTCTTCTTGATTTTCATCAAGAGAAGTGGAAATTATCACCGGGAGCTATTCATTTTCCCCTAAGTATACATACTTTAGGTTCTCAGGTAGGGGTTTCAATTCTAACTTGGGTGCCTGCAAAACAGATGGAACTAACAAAGTAGATTTTGATTCTGCTGCTTGCACCTCAAAAATTTTGTTAGAATTTTCTTGAAATCCTGCATTCAGCTCCTTATGGTTAACAGGTATATCTAAAGACTCTGAATCAGAAATTATGTATTTATCAATTTCAGCACAAATATCACAACTTCCAGAATCATTGCATGCAAAACATTTATTTGAATCATCCATGTATTCCAAATCAATATTAGAAAAATGTTCAAAAACTAGTTCATCAATAATGTCAATTTGGAAAACAGAATGATTTTCAGATGGGTATTTCATGGCATCAAGAATATTAAATTGAACTCTCGTGTCACCAAATTCCATAGAGAGAGTTCCAGAATGAACATCTATTTTGGTTTGAGCTGTTTTCAAAAATGGTCTTCCCAGAATGATAGGAACAGGAATTTGAGGCATACCTTCTTCCATATCAAGTACGAAAAAGTCAACAGGGAAAACAAGTTGTTCTACCTGAACCAAAACATCTTCTATAACTCCAGCAGGGTAAGCAGTGCTCCTATTGGCTAGCTGAATTACTACACCAGTAGGTTGTAAATTTCCAAGAGACAAAGATTTGAAAACAGACATAGGCATAACATTTATTGAAGCTCCTAAATCTAACATGCAATTTTCAAATTTGTTATTGCCTATGATACAGGGTATAGAAAACGTACCTGGATCTTTGCATTTCTCAGGAATATTTGAAATTTCCTTACCAAGCAGTGCAGATACATTCCTTCCCATGCTGATCCTTTCATTACCCTTGAGTCTCCTCTTGTGAGTACACAACTCTTTTAGAAATTTGGCATACTTAGGTATTTTCTTGATTGCATCAAGAAGAGGTATATTCACTTCCACTTTCCTGAAAGTATCCAAAATTTCTTTGTCGACTTCTTCCATCTTTCTACTTGGAATTGCTTTTGGTGAGAAAGGAAGAGGGATATGAGATGGGATTTAGGGTGGTTGTATCTCAGATTTGCTTGAAGAGGGTACATCATTCTCAACTATTTCAGGCTCAGTTATTTGTTTTTCAGGTTCCTTGGGTATGGGTACTTCAAGGTTCTTACCTGATCTTAACTGAATTGCACTCACATTTCTTGGATTTACAGCTGGTTGAGATGGTAATTTGTCAGAGTTTTGAGATTGTAACTGGCTTAACGATGAAGCCAATTGCCCAATTTGGTTGCTTAAACTCTGGATGGTAGCATCATTCCTTTGTTGATACTCTAAGTTCTGTGTAGCCATTTGTTTCACCAGATCCTCCAAAGAAGGGCTATTTATGGATGGTTGAGGTGTAGGTCTTTGGAAGGTTGGTGCATTGCTTTGAAATGGAGGTTGGGGATGGGGATTTTGTTGTTGGTTGCCCCATCTCAAATTTGGATGGTTTCTCCAACCTGGATTGTATCTGTTGGTGGAAAGGTCATGGTTTTGTTGTTGAGGTGGTGGAGGTCTATCATGGTAGATGTTAGCTGCATAGGCTTGGGGACTATTATTATCCTTTTCTTGTAGAGAAGGACAACAATCATTGGGGTGCTCTTGTGAAGAGCAAATGCCACATACTTTAGCAGTCATGGATTTTTGATTTACTGCCAATTGTGTGACCAGAGTGGTGAGAGCATCAAGTTTGCTCTCCAATTTAATTCCAGATGAACTAGAATTAAAATCAAACATGGGTTTGAAAGAATCATTTCTCACACCAAATTGTTGAGAGTTAGATGCCATCTTCTCAATCAATTTTCTTGCTTCAGCAGCAGTCATATCTCCTAAAGCTCCTCCACTTGCCGCATCAATCATGTTGCGATCAACGTGGTGCAGACCTTCATAAAAGTACTGAAGAAGAAGTTGTTCAGAAATTTGGTGGTGAGGGCAACTTGCACAGAGTTTTTTAAATCTCTCCCAATATTCATAAAGACTTTCTCCAGAGAGTTGCCTAATGCCAGATATGTCTTTACGGATTGTAGTTGTTCTAGAGGCAGGAAAGAATTTTTCTAAGAATATTTTCTTTAAGTCATTCCAACTTGTGATTGATCTTGGAGCAAGGTAGTACAACCAATCCTTAGCAACACCCTCTAAAGAATGAGGAAACGCTTTAAGATAGACATGGTCTTCTTGAACGTTTTGGGGTTTCATTGTGGAGCACACAATGTGGAATTCTTTGAGGTGTTTGTGCGGATCTTCACCCGCAAGACCATGAAACTTAGGCAGCAAGTGTATAAGTCCGGTCTTAAGAATAAAAGGGACATCCTCATCAGGATATTGAATACACAAACTTTCGTATGTGAATTCAGGTGCAGCTAGTTCTCTAAGAGTTCTTTCATGAGGTTCAGCCATATCAGAAAAACTAGTAGTAGTACTTTCAACAGATTCAGAAAAGATACTATCACTATCAATATCAACAAAGTTATTATTAAATCTAGCTTCTCTAATTAACCTATGAAAAGTTCTTTCAATTTCAGGATCAAATGAATATAAATGCTCAAAAGTTCTTCTAGTCATACATAGCATACAACAAGATATCTGATCATCATGAGCAATAAATCATAAGAATCCTAAATCATGCAAAAGAAATAAAATAAAAGTAAACAAAGAAATTTTTTTATATATATATTTTTTTCAATTTATACAAAAAAAAAATTAATCTAAAACAAGAATTTTTCCTAAAGATCGTTGATCCCCGGCGGCGGCGCCAAAATTTGACGTGAATATTTTTACAGTCGTGATTCTGTCAAATTAGTACATTAAAATTAATTAATGTAGTACTAGGGTGTCAACCTTGGTCGTTCTCTCAAGGATCAACACAAAAATTTAGGAAAAATCAAGTTTAAAATTAATTTTTACAAACAGAATTTTAACAATCATACAAATACAATTGGGGGGGTTTGTTTGATTTTGTTGTCACAATTAAAATTAAAACAAAGTAAATATAGGATTTAAAACAATAAATAACAAGCGATTGATTTTCTTGGAGTATTGTAAATAAATTTATCCTTAGTTCACTAAAGATAATTTGTATACTTTCATTACTGTTAATTTCTTAGCTCAATTTGAATTAATCAACTAAGCGTCTTTTTCAATTCATAATTCCTTTACTTTCATTTAAAAAAATGAATATTTTAATCAAGCATCCTAATTAAGCAAAAGGAGTCAAGATCGTAAAATCTAGGAATTATTGAGCATATGTAAGAACATCGCCTACATACATAATCTATTCTCATATTATGGAATTAAGCAAACCATAATTATTAAAAGTGATTATGAAAATATTCATTAAGCATGCATATTTCCTTAATCCATTCTAATTTAAAATCTTATTTTATTCCATTTGAATAATTAAACCGATTAAGCATACAAATTTAATTAAACAGAATGGAATTAAATAAGCAGAGTAAGATTATGAAGAAATAACAATAATAAAAGCATACTATATTAAAAATAATGACCTCAAAATTACATTACAATATTCTCCAAGAAAATCAATCTAGGGGTTTTAGCCCTCCATAATTAAAACAAACTGAAAATAAAAAGAACCTAACCCAGAAATGAAGAATTGACTGGAAGAAGAAATGCAAACAGAGAAGAGAAAGAATGAGGAACTAATGGTTTCTGAAGGAATTGATGTGCCCCTGAAGCCTTACAATCCCTCCTATTTATATGAGAAGAAATGGTGCCAGATATAATTAAAAATGACAAGCGGAATGTTAATGCGCAATTAATAAACTTCAGTGCTGTTTCCACTTCGATAATGCGTTATCTGATGTTTCCACTGATGAATCTGTGCCTGAACCGATTCATCTAGGCAAATTTTTAGGCAATTTTACACATAGGAATCGATTCCTAAGGGGTGGGAATCGATTCCCAAGCACATGAATCGATTCCTGCTTGTTTGAATCAATTCCTAGGCCTTTAAAATGCATATGAATTGATTCACAGGGGTGGGGAATCGATTCCTAGCTATATGAATCGATTCCCTGGGTGCTTGAATCGATTCCTTACTGTTCTTTTGTGTGGGAATCGATTCCCAGATTGGTGAATCGATTCCCAGACCTGTTCTGGTGCTTTTCTCGCATTTTTGACCATTTCTTGATTCGTGGCTTCTTTCGTTTGACCTGTGGTAATTATTTTTCAATTACAGGCTTAATCACACACTACAAAACAAGAGAAAACTAACTTTTATTAAAAATTTATCCTTAATTCATTTTAAAATTAAATATTAAATAAAGCTCAAATGATGAAAATGTGTTAAAATGCAATATATGACACACTAAGTGATGGCAAATTATACACATTTAAATTGAGGAATTAAGGATAAATCATGCATCATCAGTACCCCATACCTTGAGAAAATATTTTTCTTAACAAACCTCAGCACCACATGTGTATCATTGGTTCTAGTGGGAATTTCTTCCACCCACTTTGACATGTAATCCACTGCCACTAAACTGTATTCATTGGAGAAAGACTTTGAGAAAGGTCCTATGAAGTCTATTCCCCAAACATTAAAAAACTCTACTATCAAGATGTTTGTTAGAGGTATGCCAGCTTTTGTAGAGAGTCCTTCACTCCTCTGGCATTTATCACACCTCTGGACATAATTCTTGGCATCTTGAAAGATGGTTGGCCAGTAGAAGCCATATTGTAGCACTTTGGTAGCAGTTCTTGAAGAACCATGGTGTCCTCGATATTGAGAATCATCAAGGTGTTCCCTACCTCTCTTCTAATTTCCTTCCTTCAGTCCATCATCCTTCTAAGCGATGAACCTTGCCAACTGTCCCTAGTGAATTAAATGTTCTATTTGATTACAAAGGGAACGGCATTCCTCTGTCGCGTGGCCAGGGGCTCGGTAGTACTCATAGTATTTGGTCATGTCCGACCCTTTCAGGCCCTCTCGCGGGGGTGGAAGTAGGAGGAGCCTGGTATTGTAAACCTTATGCATGATCTGATCGCTTCGATCTTTTAGTGGTGTAAAGTTGGTATATCTGGGAGCATTATAGGCATCAACGTGCTTGTCTCGGTTCTGTCTGGGGCTCCTCTTTTTCTGATCGGGTCGATAGGCGACTAGATTAGAGGGAGTCAACCGATCGGCCTCTCACTCATTGATGGTGATGTATCAGGAAGCTCTCTCTCGGAAATCATCCATATCTTAAGGGGGTTTCTTGGCCAAGGAATCAGAGAATTTACTCGGTCGCAAGCCAGTTTGTATGGCGTGTAACACCACTTCAGGACTGAGATCCCGAATCTAAATCGCCTGCTTGAAAAACGGGCCATATACTACTTCAAAGTTTCACTCAAGAGTTGACACAAATTCACTTGGCTGTGTGAAGTTTGCTACATGGCTCTACTAGTAGAAAACTGGTTGAGAAACTTCTTGCTAAGGTCAGAAAAATTGGTGATACTTTTCTGAGGAAGATGAGAGAACCACTAGAGAGGCGACTTGGTCAATGTAGTGGGAAAGTTTAGTAAAAAAGGGAGTCTGATGCCCCGATGACCAGCATGGTGGTGGTGTACAAGGTGAGGTGTTCTTCGGGTTCGCCTCTGCCATCGTACTTTTCCATGGATAGAGGTTTATAGTTAGGAGTAACGGCATCCATGATCTGATCGGACCATGGGTGTGTTGCGAAATGGAGCTCGGGCTCATATCTTATGGTCTCTTGTGTTTGGTAGGAAATGCAGCCTGTGACTTTTCGCTGGGCGGTCTGACCTCCATTGTTGCTAAAGGCTTCTTGCTCGTCATCCCTTTGTCCCCTAAGTTCTACATTCTTCTGTTATAGGTTGGCCACCGTCTTTTGGAGGGTTTCCACAATGTTTGGATTTGATCACCATGATTAGACAACTCTGGGTGACGTCCACCATCTTCCTCCTGTCAGGTGTTTCTGGTGTTGACCATGGCTGCTACTAGAATTAGGGTTTTTTTGTTGGAGATAGTGGTGTAGGATTCGTTTTACTAGGCCCCATGGTGGGCGCCAAAATGTTTACACACAGAGTATTAGCATGAAACCCTAAAGAATTCCCCTAGGGATTAGGTTTATTAATTCTAAATATGTGTCATATAGTTACAATGTGTGCAAAGAGAATACATTTATACCTAGTTTAGAATCAAAAGAGGCCCAGACCCATTACACTAAAACCAACAGGATCCCCTCTCTAGCTGACATAAAGGGGATCATGGGAATAGGTTGGTCTCGCCTGACCACAGGAGGAACAGTAAGTATGTCATTTTATGTTGGATACTCAACGGACTTAAAAACTACTTTTGAAGTCAATTTGCCAATATTTGAATTAAAATGTTTAAAGAACCAACTTTAAACTACATTTAAGTCATTTTTACCCAATTTTAAAAGGTGTAGTTTTTAAATAAATGTTTACTACAACTGATTTAAAAAGTTGATTTTTTTAAAAATTCAACATTTTGATGCTACCCTGAATTTTGTTTATTTATCTTATTGACACATTAATTAAAACGAAATCGTAACTTGCTATATAATTACAATATAAATTTCAATAAGCTAGATATCTTATCAAAGTTAAAACCATTAAACACCCCCTAGTACCAATATACATGTAAAGATCTTAGTATCCTAAATAACATAACACATATGATATGATGGATGTTGTGGATAAAGAACCTGAGAAAATATGGTGAAAGATAATGGAATTTTTAGCATTCATGGTATCAATGTCATTTCAGATTAATAAGAAAGTTCATAGAAAAAAGGCCATGTAAAAACAAATTGCAAGTCAATACTCACTTTTAAAAAGAATCACTTTAGAGTAGCTTGTTTCTAAAATTGAGTTGCTTGTGAAATTTGAATTTGGAGAATACATAGAATATAAAAAGTAAAAGATGAAACTAGAAGATCCTGGGTCACTTGAAGCATACTTGTATAAACCAGACAACATCCTTGTCATCTTTGGAAATGCCTTTATATACTGCACTCCAAGAGTTGATATATATGTTGTCTCTAATAAGGAGTTCTCATTAAATGTGTCACTGTAGTCATCAAATTCCTTGTCAGCAAACAAGAGTAAAAGAAATATGGAGAAAACTTAAATTAAATTCCTTGTATTACTTTGACAGTTTACTATCAATTTTAATTTTTTTAAGAAAAAAAAACATCTTTTCTCAATTAAACTCAAAGACAACCATATAGTCCTGCATGGTGTGTAACCAAGATCTATGTTACAAACTCAAAAAACTTTGTCTAGTTTATTACTAAATATCTAAGTTTAAAATTCAAGAACAAGTAAAAGTTAATATTTTATGGAAGTGTGTAGTTATTGTATATGGCACATTGGTTGAAATTTCTACTCCTACATCTACAAAAGATAACTTTATTTGAATTCACACTATTGGTGAACCTAAATTCACACTACTAGAAGCATTCATCAAAATAAGTTCCATGGATGTCATAAAAAATAAGTAATGAGTACCAAGTATGACAGTCAATAGCTCAACAAGACATTTGATTGTTGCTGATGTTTATCCTCTATAGATGGGCTATGTTGTTGACGTTGTTGAAGGGTACCTACAAAAGGGCCTAAGGGACTTGATGAGATGGGTTCTGTAAGACCTCTTTGATGCCAAAATAAAGGTATATTAGTGATATAGGTTGGAGAAAATGAAGAATTTTAGGTGGGGGGACTTAAATAAACATACCTGCATAATAAATATTGGGCGTATTTATAGTCATTGAGGTTATGAAAGGCAATCATGAGCATTTTAGGATGATAAGAGGTATAATATGCCAATCATGCCGACGTTGAGGGATGTAAGCTTGGGGATATAAGACTAGCAGTGCATACCTTGATGTCAGCTTAGCCTTTCTTCTATCATGGACTCTATGTGCTTTGGTCTACTATACCTCATGGGCTTGGCACAGGGGGTACTGGTGTACCAGTCTAGATTATATATCCCTTAGTCTAGTGTTAAGTCTGATGTACTTGGTGTTAGGCTAAATCATAGTTATGTCAAGCTTTGTGGATGTATGGTTCCTTGTTAAGATTGAAATTTGAAATTTAAAAAGACATATGTCATTGTTTCATTGGCAAGTTTAAAGGATTGAAGCGGTTGCACCCGTTCACGCCTCGTAGTAACTGCTTAGGTGAAAAGACCTTATAGCCCTCGACCATGTGCCCTTTAATTAAGGGAATTCCCTATCATTTGCTTGCCTAATGTTTGAATCTTCTCCTAACTCTAACGTATCTTTCTATTGTTTGTAAAGCGCTTCTTAGCTACAAATGATCCTCGTATAAAATAGGAAATGATTTGAAACACAAATAGAAACTACAAACTAAAAAAATTGATGGAACCATATATACCCTTTTAGCTTCTTTATCGAAAGTAACTTGGCTGGAGACTAGTCCCATAAGCTAATCCTCGAGAAGACAATCCCTTCCACTCAGTGAAAGAAGTTAGAGTGACTTTGTAGAAATATTTTGGTCTTATTTATCAAAGCATTTATTGACTTTAATTTTTAGCATATCTCTCTTTAATGTAGCAAACAAATAAAATGGAATAAGAAAAGGCTGACTGTGAGCATATTCCTCCATTTCTCGACTTTATTTTGAGCGTATCCTTAATGTGACACTTGAAATAGTATTTCCAAATTTTGAAATCGGTTAACAATTAAACAATTTGTAACTATCAAATTTTGAAATAACTATCAATTCCTTATTTTTCAAGGAATAATGAAAATGAAAAGTGTTCTCATTGAAAAATACAAATAAGATACATGATTATGCTAAAATACATTTCTAAAGATGAATTCTTTTAAGTATTAACCCTTCATTTTGATTAGGTGCTTTCGAGTAAAGGTTCGATTTTAGCGTGAGATGAAATGGTTACATAGTAAATAGAACATAACTGATGTGGTGGATTAGTAGTTGAACTATACATATATGGCAAATTAAAATAAAGCTTTACTAGTAGATCGTAATATATGTTGCAAATGAATTATATTTTAAAGAGAATTACAATATATGAAAAATAATAGGTCAGACACACCATGAAAGGATTGATAAATAGGGACAAAAAAGGAAAAATGCATCATAGTGAAACAGAACACATAGAGAAAAATGAGAGCAACTTGGAGAGGAAGAGATGAATCAAAGTCTGTATTTCCTCAATTAAATATTGAGTAACAAAATCAATATACGAGAGGAAAGATTATAAAATGTAATTAATTGATGTTTATGGGGGAACTAATTACAATTAACTCTTAACTAATCCTATTACCACCCTCCTCCATAATCTGGCATGATGAGGAAAAAAATTCAACATGCCCATCTTGGATACTAAGGAATGAAAAACTATGGGATACGAAGCTTTGGCAAATAGATTAGCTACTTGATCTTTGGTGGAGACAGGAAAAAGCTTGAGCAACCCAAGGCAGAGGTGCTCACTAACAATGTGGCAATTAATATCGAAATGCTTGGCGCACTCATGAAAAACAGATTTGGAGGCAATGTGAATAGCACTGAAGTTGTCACGAAAGCGGACCAGAGGCTTAGAAAAAGAAACCTGAAGATCCTAAAACAAATAGACAAGCCATAGCAGCTCACAGGAGGTAACACCAAGAGCCGGATATTCAACATCAAAGGATGACCAAGCAATAGTGGTTTGTTTCTTGGAACACCAATAAAGGAAAAACTTTCATAGAAAGAAACAGCGTGTAGAAATGGAATGACGAGTGAGCGAACGGGACCCCCAATCAGCATTAGAAAAGCCATAAAGTTGAAGAGAAAAATTGGCCAGAAAAACAAACCATTACCAGGGCATCATTTTAAGTATCGAACCACTCTAAAGGCAGTAAAGAAGTGTATGTCTTTGGGATGGTTGAGGTGTTGGCTCAATTGATGTACTGCAAATGTGATATAGGATGTGTGGTTGTGAGATAGAGAAGTCAGCCAATAAGACAGAAAAAACCAGAGATATCATAATGAGGAGAGCCAGAATCAGAGTGAAGGGAGATGGAATGATCATATGGAGTGGAAGCAGGCTTGCACCTAAGGAGGCCTGTGTCTGAAAGTAATTACAGGCAATATTTACACTAGCAAATAGAGATACTCTGGAAGGATCAGACAACTTCCATCCCAAGAAAGAATTTTAGAGGACCCAAGTCTTTGACACCAAAAAAGTGATGTAGATGGTTTTGATTCTAGAAAACTCAAGTAGATTATCACCCATTAAAAGGACATCATCAACATAAACAGTAAATGTAGTGAACAAGGAGCCAGAAAACTTGAGAAAAAGAAAGCAATCTAAGTGGGCAGGAGTATAACCAAAAGAGGCCAGTGTTTGTTGTAATTTTTCAAACCACTTCGTACTTGCTATTTTAAGGCCATACAAGGATTTAACTAGTTTGTAGACCTGATTTGGTTTAGGAGAATAAATGCCTTCCAGAATGTCTAAGGAACTTATAAACCCATTTGGAGACAACAGGCTTGACACTAGGGGCAAATTAATAATATGTCAAGTTCCATTCTTTTGCAAAGCTACTAGTTCGGCATCTATGGCAACAACCCAATGAGGATTAATAGAAGCTTTGGGTAAAGGGTAAAGGAGAGGGTGTAGGATCTGTGAGAGGGGCTAAGTCTAGAGTAAGACAAAACATTAAAAATGAAGTAAGGTGAAGTAGTGTGGGAAGCGCAAACATAATATTTGAGGTGAGATAAGAGTTTTAGGGTTCGAGAGGATTTCCTAAGAGAAGGGTTAGGAGTAGGTGTAGGTGTAGGTGAAGCAGATGGATAAGGGAAATTTGGTGATAGTTCAAAAACAAGGGGAATTGTAGGAGGCTAATTCTTAAAGGGAATGGGGGTAGTATAAGGTAACACTCTTTCATGGAAAATGACATCCCTAGAAACAAAAAGAGACTGAGTGCAGAGGTCAAGGACAAGGAAACCCTTCGTCCCAGGTTTATATCCTAGGAAAACAACTTTCCTGGCTTGCAAGTTAAGCTTTTCCCTGTGCTTATGGAGGGCGAAGGTATAGCATAAGCACCCAAAAACCTTTAATAAATTGAGATCTAGGGCCTTTTAATGAAGGATTTGAAATGGAGATTGATCATTAAGAATGGAACTTGGAATTATGTTGATGAGATAGGTGACATGGCCTACTACATAGCAGCAAAACTTTTTTCGAACTTAAGAGTGAAAGAGGATAGCCCTGGAAATATTTAGCAAATGTTGATATCTTCTCTCAACATGCCTATTCTGTTGAGGGGTTTGTACATAGCTTGTTTGGTGCTGAATCCCTTTGGAACTGTAAAAGGAAGGCATCAAAAATTTAACTCCATTGTCAATGTGAATAGTCTTAACCTTATTATTGAATTGGGTCTACACCATAGCAACAAAGTTTTACAGATTGGTGCCAGCTTCAGACTTAGACTTCAAAAAAATAGTCTACAAGCTGTTATGATCATCAACAATTATTATGAAATATTTATGGTTATACACAAAGCTCAAAGAATATGGACCCCAGATGTCAACAAGAATAATATCAAAACAAGAAATGGCTTTCATAGATTTAATAAGGAAAGGTAACCTTATTTTCTTGGATGTATAACAAGAATCACAAATCAAATGTTTATTAACAGAGATAAAAGGGTATTCATGGGAAAGCAAGTGAACCCTTCTTTATGAAAAATGTCCTAACATATAGTGTCATAGGGCATTTTCAGGTAAAACAAGATAATTAGCAACATTGGTAGGAAAAACTAAAGAACAACCATCATAGGCAGAGGTCTGTAACTGGTATAAGCCTTCATGAACTTTAATTGAACCAATCATCTTTATGCTGGATGTATCCTGTAATGAACAAAGGTGGTGATGAAACACCAGTTTTATGTGTGTTGAGTGGTGAGCTTACAAATAGAAATAAGATTGAAAGTAAATTGAGGTAAATACAAAACATCTTGCAGAATGAGATTGGGTCATATCCTGACAACTCTAGATTGAGTAGTGGAGACCTTAGCTCCATTTGGTAAATACACAGTCACAGGAGGAATAGTGTTGAGGACCATAAAAGCCTCTTTGTAAACATAAATGTGGTATGTGAATCTTTAATATAATATCCAATTGCTATGTGTGTGTTGCATTAAGAGTCAATGCAAAAATACTACCAGAGGTTAGAGCTTCGTGACTGGTACCATGATAAATTCCTGCAGAAGTGACCTAGTTGATGACATATGTGCCAGAACTAGCATAAGATAAATCTTCAAACTTTCTGACCTGTTAGATCATAGCGATGAGACCTTTGTACTGATCAGTGGTGAAAGGAACACCAATATTGACTACACAATTATGTTTTTTATCTTTAAAAGTGGCCTTTTCTTTACTATCACTACCATTGTCTTGCTCATCGACAAAAATGCTATTAGCATTGGTGGAGAATCTAGACTTAAAATTGGACTTTCTGTAGCAGGTTTCAATAGTATGGCCTTGCTTGCCATAGTAACTGCACACCTTGGCCTTCCATCTTGATGAACTATTGTTAGTACCCTTTCCTCTTCCAAAACCATTAAATCTCTTGCCATTAACAGAATTAATCAACACCTCTGATTCTTTATTTGGTATAAAGCCAGTCTGTCTTTCATGTTGCGGGACCATGGAAAAAACTTTATTAAGATTAGGTAAAGGATCCATTAATAAAATTTGTGATTGGTCTATACTGAAGTTGTCATTCAGGCCCATCCAAAACCTAATGATATGATCCTGAGTTCTATATTTCTTAGGATTCTTAGTTGCATCACATCTACATTTCACATTGTATATACAAGAGGTAATAAGTCTATAGTTATCGAGTTTTTCCCAGAGGACCTTCAACTCTGAAATAGTTGGTCATAGAGAGGTTACCTTGCTTAAATGCATAGATCTCCTGTTGAAGTTCTGAAACGCGCACTAAATCTCCTTGAGAAAATCGTTCATGTAATTTGTTCCATGCATCGTATGTGTAATCCAAAAATAACACACTTTGGCTGATCGATGGAACCATAAAGTTCACAATCCAAGCGTGGACAAGATTGTTGCAACGCTCCCTGGCATGATAAGAAGGATCAAACGAATTAGGGACTATAATGCTTCCATTAACAAATCTCCATTTTTTCTTTCAAATCAACACTCGCTTCATCGACCTAGCCCATCCATGATAATTTCAACCATCTAGAATCATATTTATAATGGCAACAAAAGTTGACTCATTTGGATGAACAATGTAGGGACTAGCTTGATTCAAGCTAGGATCCAATGGAGGAGGAAATGGATTTGCATTCATATTAGAGGAATTTGTTTGAACCATGGTAACACTGCTAATGGTAGAGCCCTCAATTAAGGCTCTGATACCATCACAGCGAAACAGAACACATAGAAAAAAAGTGAGAGCAACTTGGAGAGGAAAAGATGAATCAAAGTTTGTATTGCCTCAATTAAATGATAAGTAATAGAATTAGTTTATATACATGAGAAAAGATAACAAAATATAACTAATTATTGTCTATGGGAGAACTAATTACAATTAACTAGTAACTAATCTTGTTAACGCGAAATGGAAAAAAGTACCTTTAAGAATTCAAGTGCTTTCTTGATCGAAGTTCCTCCATCAATCCACCAGGTAGCTCACGAGTTGACCCATATTTTTAAGAAAAAATTAAAAATCAAATAAAAAATAGGAAAATGCAAAAAAAATATTTTTAAAAATAGTGAAAATAGAAAATTTTTTCCTCACATTCCAATACCAAATTCCATATAAATATTATATCATATAATAATTCCATTGTAAATTAAATCCATAATTCATATAATCCATAAAACAAAACCAAATACATTTCATAGTTCAACTTCAAGATGATAGAAATTAAAAACTACTAAATAAAAGTCCAAACTCATTGATAAAGTTTAGCTTAGTCTTAACTTAAATACATTCCATAATTTTTTTTAATTTATCAACCCATGGGTCAACCCAGCTCACTACAGGTTTGACCCATTGTGAGTCGGGTTTAGTGGGCCGAGCCCAAAAATGCTTCACTTCAAGAATGAACCCGTTTTTCAACCCAGCTCACCTTAAACCCACCTCAAGCCAGATTGGCTCACAGATTACAACCTATTTTGATGCCTTTACCAAAAACTAGTTATCCAATACATTCAATCACCCTTTATCTCCAAGTTGGCCTATTAACTAAAACCAAGTTGAATTTTAATGCTAACTTTTTTAAAATAAAATTATGGTTAGTTAAGCCATGGCTTCCCCATTACCTCTTCATTTAGCAGTAACTTTATGCATATATTTTGTTGTACCCATTTTTGCTGAGCTTTCAAAAATCCAACATTAACCGAAACATGATGGTTCCCTTAACTTTTTAGTTATTGGAGGCTAGGGTAGAAAGGGGTTACATAATTAATCCTTGGTTGCCACCCAGTTTCATCTTCTTTCTCATATTAATTTTACTAAATTTTGATTTTAGGGCTTTTCTTTAAATTTTTACCCTCCCTGCAACCTAACTTATTCAAGAAAATATAATAATAATAATAATAACAATAATAATAATAGTAATAATAATGATGATGAATATGATTATCTTATTAGTTAATATTATAAACTTGTGCGTTTGTTCTTTGTTGAAGGAAGTAAGCTTAATTCCTTAGAAGGATGGACCTTCTTCTCCTAGCTTCCTTCAAATCCAAGGCAATTGACTCCAAGAGCTTAAAGTAATTTCAGAAATAAGAGGATTATATGAAGACCGTGACTTGCTAGAAGGTGAAATAGAAGATTTGGACAAGGAAAAACCTAGATTTAGGTTAGGATTTAAGAGAGAAATGGATGAAAATGGAGAAGTGAGTATGTAAGTATAAAACCGCCACTCTCAAGGTTGAGAGATAAGGAATTGGAGTGTTCACCATCTTTGGGAGAAAGCTAAAGGATAAGAACCTAGAGAAGGAGCTAAAGCTTTTACTTTTTAGAAAGAATGAGGAGTATCTCACTCTAAAATCTCATTAAACTTGAATTATGAGAAAAAATACAAAGGAGAGAGGTATTTAAACCTCCTCTAGAATTTTGGCCTAGTATCTCTCTCATGGGCCTTGGTTTAATTCCAAAGGCCCAATCCTAAAAACCTAAGAAGAAATGGCCCAATACAAGCCCAAATGCAAACTAGACATGGTACAAGGCCCAAAAGTGGCCCAAAAGCAAAGGCTATGCAAAGCCCAAACTAATTCCTAATTTTAAATCCTAAAATATTCCTAAAACTAATAATAAGAAAAATAAAATATGTAGAAAAGGTAACTATGCCCAAAATAGAGGCCTAAAGGAGGCCCAACAAGATAGAGCAAGTGCAAAGGGTAAGGGTCCTCAAGAGCTCCGTCTTGGGCTAGGACCCAACTATAAGGAAACTAGGTGTGTATGAGAGTGTCTCCCTAGCTCTCTTGGCCTTTGACCTAGTCAAAGGACCCCTAAAGCTCTCTAAGGAAACCTCTAGCGTCTGTGAGGGATCTATGGCTTCCTTCTGGGTGATGGCTATGTCATGCTCCCCTCTTCAGAACAATTTTTCCTCAAATCTGAGGCAACCTCATCCAACTCATCTACAACATAAGGGGTAAGATCAGAAACATTAAAAGTAGCACTAACCCCATACTCATTAGGGAGGTCAAGTACATAAAGCATTATTACTAAGTTTTCTAATAATCTAAAAAGGACCATCACCTCTAGGATTGAGTTTGGACTTCCTAAGGTTATGAAATTGTTCCTTCCTTAGATGAAGCCAAACCCAATCTCTAACATCCAAACAACTTCTTTTCTTTTTTATTCACACATCTAGCATAGTGATCATTTTTTATATATATGATGTTTAACCTCCTCATGAAGAGTACGAACAATAGAAGCTTTTACTTCACTATCTATATGGATGATATCATCAGAAATCTCTAGTGGAAAAAGATCTAATGGAGTGAGGGGGTTAAAACCATATACAATCTTAAAACGACTATGCTTGATGGTGGAGTGAACTACCCTATTATAAAAAATTTCTACATACAGTAGACATTCATCCCAAGACTTGTTATTTTTCTTAACAAGGACTCAAAGAAGAGTAGAAAGAGTCCTATTAACAACCTTAATTTGGCCATCTGTTTATGGATGGCAAGTGGTGGAAAAGAAGCTTTACCCCTAGCCTGGCCCAAAGGGTCCTCTAGAAGTGGCTAAGGAACTTGGTATCCATATCACTAACAATAGTTCTAGGGATCCCATACAATCTAATAATCTATTTAAAGAATAGTTAGCAATATAATATGTGTCATCTACCTTGTGATAAGGGATGAAGTAGGCCATCTCACTAATTCTATCCACCACCACAAAAGAGAGTCCATTCCCTTTTAGGTTCTAGGTAAACCAAGTATAAAATCCATGCTAATATCTACCTAAAGGGAAGTAGAAATAGGTAAGGGAGAGTAAAGGTCATAAGGAGAAACCCTAGACTTGGCCTTCTTATATGCAAGGCACCTAAAATAAAGCCTTTGCATGTCAAGCTTCATATCTGTCTAATAAAAGTGCTCACTAAGGGTGGACAAGGTCTTATCCATCCTAAAGTGCCCCATGAGCCCTCCCTCATGACTTTTAAGAAGCAAAAAGTCTCTAATGGATCTCCTAGGAATGCAAAGCTTATTGGCTCTAAATAAGAAGCCATCTAACTTATGGAACCCATTAGAAGAGACAGAAGGACCATAAGAGTGGTTGACAAGAGAGAAGTCAATATCATTTGGATATAATTCTTTTATCTCATAAGACCATGGAGAGTGGCACCCAAACAAGAAAGGAGGGTGTGCCTTTTAGATAAGGCATCAGCTACCATATTAGCTTTATCACTTTGGTGCTTGATAAAATAAGTAAATTGTTCCAAATACTCAACCTATTTAGCATGCCTCTTATTAAGCTTATGTTGGCCCTTGATGTACTTGAGTGACTCATGGTTACTATGAATGACAAATCTTTGGGAATTAAGTAGTGTTCCCAAGTTTGTAAGGCCCTTATCAAAGCAAAGAATCTTTGTCATAGGTGGGACAATTAAGGTGTGCCCCATTAAGCTTTTCATTAAAGAAAGCAATGGGGTACCCCTCTTGAAGCAACACCACACTTATGCCAACATTAGATGTATCACATTTAAGTTTAAAATTTTAGAAAAGTTTAGAAGAACAAGAATGAGAGCATGAATGAGTCTATGCTTAAGTTCTTGAAAAGCCTTTTCATGCTTTATCCCCTAATTAAAAGAAATATTTTTCTTAAGCAAATCATTAAGGGGAGAAGCCAAAGTAGAAAAGTCTTTTACAAACCTTCTATAGAAGCTAGCCAAGCCATGGAAGCTTCTAATGTCATGCATAGTTTGGGGGTAGGCCAAGCACTAATTGCTTTAACTTTTTCTTAGTCAACTTAGACCCCCTTAGAGCTTACCATAAATCCAAGAAAGACAATGTGATCTAAGCCAAAAGAGCACTTTTTGAGGTTAGCAAAAAGTTTGTTTGCTCTTAAGGCAAGTAACATAAGTCTAAAGTGAATAAAGTGAGAGTCCATAGTTTTTGAGTAAATAAGGATGTCATCAAAGTAGACTACCACAAAATTCCTAATAAAGTCCCTCAAAACATGGTTCATGAGGAGCATAAAGGTGCTAGGTACATTGGTCAAGCCAAAAGGCATAACTAACCACTCATATAATCCAAGGTTGGTCTTAAAAGTGACTCTCCATTCATCACCTTCTTTAATCCTTATTTGATGGTAGCCACTCTTAAGGTCAATCTTAGAAAATATGGTAGAGCCACCAAGTTCATCTAGCATATCATCAAGCCTAGGAATAAGATGCCTGTCCTTGATGGTTATGTTGTTGATTGCTCTACAATCAGTGCATAACCTCTATGATCCATCTTTCTTTAGAACCAAAAGGATAGGTACAGCACATGGACTAAGACTCTCCCTAATCCAACCTTTGGAAAGTATTTCTCCAATTTGTTTCTCTATTTCTAGACTCTCTTTAGGGTTACACCTATATGTAGGTCATTAGGTAAGCTAGCCCCAGGTATAAAATCAATTTGGTGTTCTATACCCCTAATAGGTGGAAGCCCTTGAGGAAGATCTTTGGGAAAGACATCCTTAAACTCTAAGAGAAGATGTTGCACTCCCTTGGGCATAGAAGTAGAAGAAACCCACTAAATAGATGGAGGTACAAAGAGAGGAAGTGTTAAGTAAATTAGAAGGGTTAGGAGAGCTAGAGAAACTTAAAGAAAATGTACTAGAGGAGGGGAAAGCGTAAAGCATGTAGAAGGTTTTGTGAAGAAGCAAGGCTTACTTCACATCATACTTAGAGGCAAAGAAAGAAGAATTCCTTTTGGGATCTTCAAGTGTAAGAATAACTTTACCCTTATCTTGTTTTAAATGTTTTCTATTTTTTAGTTTTTGAGGTTTTAGAGGGGAGGTGGAAGGCCGAATCTCCCTATCCCTTTTTAATTTCATTTGAAGTTAGTCTTCCAAAACTTCTTTGGGAGACAAGGGATGCAAGACAAACTTCTTCTTATTATGGACAAAAGTGAGGGTGTTGGTGAAACCCACATGGGTAACCTTCTTGTCATATTGCCAAGGCCTACCCAACAAGACATGTATGGCTTTCATAGGCACAACATCACACCAAACTTGATCATGGTATGTGCCAATGGAAAGAAAAATAAGAACTTACTTGTTCATTACCATCTCACCACTTTCATTAAGCCATTGCAATTTATAAGGTTTAGGGTGATCAATTAGAGTACAACTAAATTTATGAACTAGCCTTTGGCTAGCCATATTTACGTAACTACTATTCTCCAAAATCAGAGAATAAAGTTTTTCTTTAATCTAACATCTTGTATAAAAGATGTTCTCTCTTTGTGTAGTGTCATCATCCTTAATATACCTTCCAAGAAGCCTCCTAATCATAAATAGCTCACCATCTCCAAAATCATGTTCACTACCATAGGAAACACTATTTGAGCTATCATTGGAGTGTGAAGAGAAAGATTCCTTATAGCTTAAATAGTTATCAATGCCCTTTAAAATCATGGTTTTCTTGGTTAGGCATTAAGGCAATGTGACCCCTTCCCAAATAGTTAAAACATTTAATGGAACTTGTTCTTGAAGAAGTAGGTTGGGATGGAGAGTTGACATTCTTAGAAAGGGTGTGTTTAGAATGTTGTGTAGGGGGATGATCCTTATGAACCTTACTCTTAAGCCTAGGAGATGAAGTTCCCACTTTATGCTCCTTACCCTTTCTCTAACTACCCTTTCTTTATTGGGTGGAGTCTTCTTTGCCTCTCTACTTAGGCTTAAAGGGTTTAGAATCTTCTTTATA
This sequence comes from Clitoria ternatea, assembly GCA_037962975.1. Classification (NCBI taxonomy): domain Eukaryota; kingdom Viridiplantae; phylum Streptophyta; class Magnoliopsida; order Fabales; family Fabaceae; genus Clitoria; species Clitoria ternatea. The sequence goes on from CM075670.1 coordinate 197,259,699, forward strand.
GTAAGAAGCTTCCTCTATGAGTTGAGCTTCTACTCATATGCATTGATGGAGAAGCTCCTCGTTATCCAAATGAGGTAGAAATTTAACTCTTTTCCTTATATTATGATTAAGGCCATGTAAAAATCTATCCATGAAGATTTCTTCATCCTCCTCAACATTGGCCCTAATCATAGCCATTTCCAAGACTTTGTAGTAATCCTTCACACTCTTGGACCCTTGGATGAGTCTACTAAGCTTGGCCAATAACTCACCGCTATAATAAGAGGAGAGATAGTGTTTCCTAAGCAAAGCTTTCAAATCATCCCATTCATCAATGGGTAGGAAATGGTCTTTCTTCCTATCATTATAGATTTAGTTCCACCACACTAATGCATAGTTTTGGAAACTTAGGGTAATAATCCTAACCTTTCTCATTTTTGGTTTGGTGGGAGGTGAAAAGTTATCTCCCAATCAAGGTAGGCTTCCACATCATTTTTTTCCATGGAAGGGTGGGACATCTAGCTTGATGTCTTTCAAGCTACCCTCCTCATGAGGCCTATGATGCCTCCTATGATGCCTATAATCAACCTCATTAGTTTCATCATTATGTCTATGTCTATTATGCCTATGATGTCTAGTGGTTCTTTCTCTATCCTCCCTATTTTCTAGGTTATCTAACCTAGTGGACATGTTATTTAATTTTTCTAAAATCAACCGCATGTGGGGGATAGGATCTCTCTTTCTCTCTCTCACTATATGAAGACATGTTATAATGCAAAAATGTAAGAGATGAGATACTAGTTGGGTTACTCAAGTTGTTCTAAGACCTAAAAAGAAAAACTAACACATAAAGGCAAATAAGAAAACACAAAAAAGAAAGCAAGTAGACAAAACCAGTCGGATATGCAAAATTTAAACTAAGCCTGGCATGTAAAAACACACTTATACTAACTAGAAAGCAAGTAAAGCAAACTAGTTAGTGGTGTAAAAATTTAAACTAGGCCTAGCATGCAAAAAGCGCTATACACTAAACTAACACAAACTAGTCGGGTGTACAAAAAAAATAAACTAATTCCTAAGCATAATTACTCCTAATCAACTAATTAAAAATAATTAAAGTCTAAAGTCCAAAGTCCTTAGTGTCCAAATACAAGGACTTGAGAAAGTACTTTAAAAGAAAAGTCCTAAAATACAAGGGAAAAGAAAATACAAATCATACATAATTTCCTAAACTATTACAAAAATGGCTCTCTTATACAAAAGTTTTCCAAGTCTTCCTCTAATGCCAAGCTAATCCACCAAGCTACAAAAAAACCTTGAAAACTCAAAGTAATGGTTAGCACAAGTAATAAAGAAAAAGAAAAAGAAAATCAAAGTGTTTGCTCTCTTAGCCTCATAAAGTTTATAGTCTCAAACACCAAGCTCTCTAAACTTTATAGTTTGATTTTGATCAATTTCTCAAGTCAAATCTCAAACCTTTCAAGATGCTACCCAATTAGTGATGTCCTTACAAATCCTTAATCTCAAGAATGTCAAAAAGAGAAATACTCAAATGACAAAACTTGGAAAGAAATAGACAAGCAAGAAAAGGAAAATTAGGAAGGTAAACCAAAAAGAAAGTGATGTGACAAACAAGAACTTGACAAGCAACAAAAGCTTAAAGAACAAAGGTGAACAATGTAATATCCCAAATTTTATAAAAATGATTAATTGAGAGGTATAAATGGTAAATAATTATATATGGGTTGGTACATATCCCAAAAATTTAGAAATAACTAAATTGAGATTTATTATGGATGTTCATAATTTATAGAGACTAAATGAGACAAAATTATACCCGATTGAAATATGGGTGTCAGACCAAGTATCTCTGATTGAGATGTCATTGGTCAGGGTTGTTAAGAATATTATTAAGAATTTGAATATATATTCGGAATAATCTTTAGATTGAGTATTGAACCCAAACGGAGATCCTGTTTATCATGAAATGGTAAAATTTTAATGAAGGGGGTTTAAAATTAAAACACAAAACTCTTCTTTCTTCTCCTCATTCACGTTAGTTTTCATTTCCTTGGAGGTAATACATTTTCCTCTTCTCTTTTCCTCATGCCCTCTTCATCTTCTTCATCTTCTCCTTCCTCTCTAAAACCCTAAATATGGTGTGCCCTCCTTCCTCTTCATTTTTGTTGCACCATGGACCTTGAAGGAGATGATTTTGATTGAAGCTCATTTCTTCTTCTCTTCCCTTATTTTCAAGTTTGGCTTTGAGCTTGGAAGAGAAGTATGATTTTTGAACACCCATGGTTTTTCTTGATAGTTTTAAGTTTATTTAAGTATTGTAATATGGGATTGGATGTTATTTTGATGGATAATGGCTTTTGGAACCAAACCCTAGGTGGGATAACCATTGGAGATTGTTATTGATATTGATAACGAATGAGATACATTGTTGCTAGCCTAAGGATGCTTGAAATGAGGCATAAATGTAGTTGAAATTGATGATAATGAGTTCTTAATGAAAACCCTAGAAATTAGGATTTTGGGGCTTTGAGAGATTCTTGAGAAAATTATGAGTAACTAACATTGAAGAGGTTTTATATATGAGAATAAGTTTTTGAATGAGTAATATTGATTATTGATGTTGAGGGTAGATTAAATTGGTAGAGAACCATGGATAATGAAATCTATAAATGAGTATTGTCATAAATGTGAAGTGATGAGTGTGAGCACTAAACCATAATGGTGGTGATGGATTAATGAAATGAAATTGTTGTTTGATGATGGCTTAGAAGAGGCTACGTTGGATCATGTTGAACCTTGAATAGCAATGATGACATTTAGGTGATTTATGTAATGTTGGATGCCTTTTTAATGAAGGATGTGATATTGTTGACGTTGGGTATAGTTGGCCCTTTTAAATTTAGAGAATCATGATTTTGGGAAAGGAATTCCCAAAACCTAACACAATGGTATGAATTGGTGTCTTAGCAAGTCTAGGATTTGATATTAAGCTTTATGATGAGCTAGCAATTGTTTAGATTTATGATGGTGCCTTGTGGTGGCTCATAAATTGAATACATGTATATTTATGTGTGTTGATAGGAGATTATATTCCAGACAATATGGCAGAACTTTCAGAGCATGGGAATTGTTGCGGTTCCTCTCTCCAGGTAGAAGAGGAGTTTACATTTAAATTGCATGAGTAGAATGATTGATAATGGATGATAGGCTTGACAATTTTTTGAATGTTTGGGAATTGTATATATATGAGATAATAATGAATATTTAGTGGTCCCTTTTGATGGGCATGATTTAATTGTTGATGGAAATCCATGGATGGATGGATTGTTCAAATTGTGATGGTGTGTTTATGATGTTATGCATAATTGAGGAACCAATAGGACTATCTTGAGTTTTAGTATAATTGAATGTCGTGGAATAGTTACAATAGCCCATGTATGTAGTTTATGACTTGTAGGAATTAGAATGGGCCAATTCCAGTGAGAATAGGCCCTTGAGTTGCATAAAAATACCTTGAAATAGTTTAAATGCATTTATGTGCATAAGTCCCTCATTTTTAAGAATTTTTGAGTGTGGTTAGTGGCCACATGTCATAAATAATGTATATAAGTTGGTGTTAAAATTTGGTGGGCATTGGAATTCGTATGAAAAAGTTAGGGGGATTAGAAGTTCAAAAATATGGTTTTTTTGCATAAAAAGGGGTCTCTGCTGTCATGAATCGATTCAAAATAATGTTTGAATCAATTCAAAGGATAGCAGATGGGCTTGAATCGATTCATACAAAGCCTTGAATCAATTCAAGACTCACTGGATTTACTGTTTCTTAATTTTCCAATGCTTGAATCGATTCATACGGGGTTTGAATCGATTCAAGGCTCTCTATTTTCACTATTTTGAGCTCCTGGAACGTATGAATCGATTCATGGAGTGTCTGAATTGATTCAAGGCCCTTTGTTTGTCAATTTTGGGACTTAAGAATGCATGAATCGATTCATGCAAGGCTTGAATCGATTCATGGCCACTGTTATGTTATTTTTCCAACTGTTGTATGTCCCTTGCTATTTTTGGCCCGTTTGGGTATCTAAATGACATTTTTGGCCTTTGACTTCTTCATGAAAGTTGTAGATAATTGTATTATGGAGAAAATTGGTTTTTCCTTAATTGGAGTTTTCTAACTCTCATTAGGCATAAAACACTGGACCCACTATATTGTAAAACATAAATTTAAGAGGGTTTTGAACCCAACTTTTTATGGTTGTCAAAATGGGACTAATAGGTGATATTTGTGACATGCCCCACTATTTTTAAGACTAAAATGAACTTTTCTCATATATCTTAATGTTGAAATTGTCATGAGCTTATTATTACGCAAAACCCTATTTTTATGTAAAAATAAGAAATTGTATTAGGGGTATATAATAATGGTGTGTCTTGGTGGTGTTAATATTGATTGAGACATGTTACAAAAACATGGATGTTCACCACTAATGATATGATATGATGATTGATAATGAAAAGTAAATGTTATGGTTGTGTGACACACCCTTAAATGATGACAAAACTAATAAAGGGACATTTGAATTACAATATGGTTATGGTAAATTGATGAATCGGAGAAGACATCGATAATGGATAATGATGGATGATGTTGTTAATCATTTTCTTGAATAGAGAATGATTGTTAATTATTGATGATTTGTTGAATACCATTATGTTTGATACAAGTGTGACCTTGTATGTATGGTTTAAACTTATATTGATGAGTTGTTGTGATGCCACACTAATATATAAAACAATGGTGATGATCAATGAAATGAAAAATCCACTAAGAAATTATGTGGTAATATTGATGAAAGATTGATGAATATTAGTGATGTTTGTTATGCCATTGTGAATGATTGTAAGTATTGATTTGCATGTATGATATAAGTATATTGAAATGAAATGCCACACGTAAGACTTGAAAACAATGGCTAAAACCAACAATGATACAATCCACTAAAGATTATATGATAGTGTTTGTGATGATGATGATTGATGAGTGGCATAATAGGATGCATAGTGTGAGAATGCATTGATTGGCATTTGCGTCCATAGCATATCATAGCCGTTGGTGTTGGAATGTTAAGGGATTCCCCTGACCGGCCCAGTGGGAGGGCGACTCGGTGCACGAGTATACTTATTTTCCCCTGTGACTCGGAGTGTAAGTCACGAAGCCGCCCATGTATAGCTATGGGGAGCTGTATGTGGCTGACCTTGTGGGGGTGGCTCTTGATGAGCAGGTGTCCCCGGTGGTCCTCTGGATCACAACCACCATAGTATGAATCATGGCTGGCCCGTAACACCTTATATTGTTGATTATGGTGTTTACTACGGTCATGGTGTAAATGGGCAGGTGTTGCAAGATGGGCGATGCGGTTTGGTACCAGTAAAATTGATGATTATGCATGCATTATGAGATTTGTGTAGACATTATACTACTGCAGTAGAGGCGTGGCTATGTGATCATGCTTGAACCTATTATTTGGTGTTTATTCCCACAGTCGGATCCATATTTGTTGTTTATTCCATTGTGCATATGCATTAGCCTAAGAGCATTTACATATAGCATGAAGATATGCCAAAAGGTGATGATGATTGACGATGGTGAGATGGGTAAATGAATTACCTAAAAGACAACATGAAAAATATGAATACAACGAAAAGATACTGAATATAATGATATGGTATATGATGGCCCAATATGATGAAAGGCATATTTATGTATGATTGATGATGGTGATGTTGGCCCATTGTGGCATTAAGAAAAGATGTGTGTGTGTGATTGCTTTACTATGAATTGATGGATGAATATATGATATGTATATTGTTAAAACGAATAGATTATAAGGATTGTTGATGATTTTAGCAAAGCATACATGATGTTGACATACATATGCACATAATCTTAATTGTATTCATATTCATCATTTGAAATGTATGACTCACTCTCCCATGTTGTCCATTTTTAGCATTGATGCAGGAATATCATGAGATAAGGATATTTTAAAGTAAAGTCTTGGTGAAGGTAAATAGTGATAATGGAATGCCTTGGCCGCCAGCTGTTGTAATTCATTGTATTGTGAATAAAATGTACCTTATAGTTTTAATAAATATTGATATTGATCGATGTGTTGTAAATGGTCATATATTGAATGATATATTGATATTTGGGGTATTGGAATTCATACCCATTTGATGAATATAGTGATGTTGGACATGTAGCCCATTTTAGGAATGTATAAGTGTTGATGATGCATGATATTGAGATAGAATTGAATGTGGTCATTTATGGAATATGGATATCGGAGATGTATGTTGCATGACCATATAAATATTTATTTTAGGCAATGCATGTTTATTACTTATATGTAAGATTGATTGTGGCCTAATGGGCTTGTGTTGTATCTTTGCATGCTTTGCCGAGCATTTTCTCATATCTTTATATATGGGACTAGCATGTGCCCTGTATACATATTCTTCTTCCGCTGTAACCTCTGTTATTTTGTATACAATCATGGGCGATTTATTTTACGATCCAGTTATAAAATATTAAATCTCACTTTTTGGTTTTTTGTGGTTCGGATCTTAATGTAACCGTTGAGGTGTTTTGAAATTATTTCAAATGTGAAAAATTTACTCATATTTTCATTAACTATTTATCTTAATTACATTGGGATTCGGGTGCGGAAAGTCGGGGGTGACAAACAAGAGTGGAAAAATAATGTGACAAAAGATACAAACAAGACAAACAAGAAATAAAATGCAAGCAAAGAAAGAAGCCATACAAAGGCAAACTAGAAACTCTAGAATGCTTATAAACTTAACACCTTTTTATATAGTTTCCAAAACCTTTCCTGCTTAACACAAGTGCACAAAACAACACAAAAGGAACAAGTAAACTACTACACAAGAAAAGACATAGCTACTGGAATTTATGTGTATATATATATATTCAAGGGGTTTTAATGCTTTTTTCACACTTTTTTGCAAGAGAAAGGACCAAATAAATGTACAACAAAGAACCTTTGAAGTTTTTTCTATTCTTTTAATTTTTTTGTTGTCCCCTTGTTTTTAACACAAAAACTACAGCAAAAACAGAATTGGCAATTGTTCCCAAAATGTGCACAAAACAAGCTAAGGAAATTAGGACAAGGTACAAGAAAGTATCTTCTTCCACTAATATAAGGCAATGGAAGGCAACTATTTAATGAAAAAATGACATAAAAAAATGACAAATACAACATGCTAAGAGTGACTCAAGGTTTCTAGAAAATTAAAAATAAACTAGAATAAAACACTCCTAAATAATGTTAACAACCTACAAGCAAATAAGCACACACTTCCACCTTAAAGAGAGGTGGTTTAGACCAAAACCAAGGAGCTTGTGAAGCACTTTAAAAATGTTTCTAAAATGCTTAGGAATCCAGCCACTCAATTATAAAGCAAAAGCCAAAGAGAATGCCTAGAAATGACAAGAAAGAAGCTCTATGATCTAAAAACATGCATTAGGAAAGCTAAGGCACAAAAAGTAATTCAACAAACATCTAATGAGCGTACTAAACTGCACGGTTTAAACACTGTCCAAAACTGAATATCAACTTTAAATCATGTAAATGACACAACAAAATCACAATATTCAAAGAAAATACAAGGAAACACAAGGAAAGGGAGCTAACTTGCACCTAAGGCACCAAAGGTCAAAGTGTTGACCTAAAAATGTTTTTGCTCAAATTTTTTTCAAACTTTTAGGTTATGCCACGAATTAGTACAGTAACATAAGTATTGAAGGCACTTTGCGAAAATCCAAGCTAAACTAAGTAGATCTAAAAATTAAAGAATGCATAACTTTTTGAATTTTTGGAGGATTTGGACATATGATATATGAAAATGAAGCTAGAGACAAGGAGGCATCACTTTCTAATACTAAATATTCAGAATACACAAAGACAAAATTAGATCTAAAGCAAAACAAAGAAGAAGAGATAGACTCTGATACCAAATGTTAAAGGAATTAGGCTTAATTCCTTAGGAGGATGGACCTTCTTCTCCTAACTTCCTTCAAATCCAAGGCAATTGACTCCAAGAGCTTGAAGTAATTTCAGAAATGAGAGGAATTATGTGAAGACCCTGAATTGCTAGAAGGTGAAATAGAAGATTTGGACAAGGAAAAACCTAGATCTAGGCTAGGATTTAAGAGAGAAATGGATGAAAATGGAGAGGTGGGTATGTAAGTATGAAACTGCCACTCTTAAAGTTGAGAGATAACGAATTGGAGTGTTCACCATCTTTGGGAGGAAGCCAAAGGATAAGAACCTAGAAAAGGAGCTAAAGCTTCTACTTTCTAGAGAAAAAAAGGAGTATCTCACTCTAAAATCTTATTAAACTTGAATTATAAGAAAAACGACAAAGAGGAAAGGTATTTAAACATTCTAGAATTTCAGCCAACTAGCTCTCTCATGGGTCTTGGATTAATTCCAAAGGCCCAATTCTAAAAACCAGAGAAGAAATGGCCCAATACAAGCCTAAATACAAAGTAGACATGGTACAAGGCCTAAAAGTGGCCCAAAAGCAAAGGCTATGCAAAGCCCAAACTAATTCTTAATTTTAAATCCTAAAATATTCCTAAAACTAATAATAAGAAAAATAAAATTTGTGAAAAAGGTAACCATGCCCAAAATAGGCCCAAGGGAGGCCTAACAAGTGAAATGAGGCCCATTACCCTAAGATAGAGCAAGTGCAAAGGGTAAGGGTCCTCAAGAGCTCCTCCTTGGGCTTAGGCCCAACTGTGGCAGTCATAAAGGAAGCCAGGTGTGACTGGAGTCTCTCCCCAGCTTTCACTTCTAAAAAAACCCCAGATAGCTACTTCAAATTAGCGACCGCAAGAGACCGTCGCTAATTAGTGACTCTAACACAAAAGGGGGCCTTAACAAGAAAATTAATTACCAAGTCAACGCCCAACACAATACCATTGCTAAAATTTACAAAAACCCATCGCTACATCTGTCACTATTGCATATTCGTTGCTGACCCGGTCGCTAAATTTTACTTCTCTCCAATTTTTTGGTTTCCCTCAAAGTGTTTTGTTGGCGCCCAATATAGCAACTGAGTATGTCCATTGCTACTCTTCAATTTTTCTGGTTTCCCTCCAATTTTGTTGTTGGTGCTATAGGTAGCGATGGATTCTGTTAGTCACTAACTTGAATACAGCTCGGCAATGGGTTTTTGTCCGTCGCTCAGTTATATGTTGATGATAGTATCAGTTAGCGACGACCATGTTCGAGTCACTACTTTAAATCAAGATTGGTGGTCATTGTGGCTTTCGCTAAATCTAATAACTTATTCGAATTAGACCCTTCCCCTTCATTAGTTTCTGTTTCCCTTTTCAAACCCTCTTGCCTCTCTAAACCCTTTTCCTTCTCTAAACCCTCTACGCCCGTCATTACCTCTTCCGGCGATGACATTGAGCCATCACTCTACCCTCGACGACCTCTCATTTTCCTCGACGACATTGTGTCATCCCTTCTCCAACCCCTCTCTCCCCCTCTCCAAACCCTCTTAGCTCGCCATCCCCTCTTCTAGCGGTAACCTCTGACAACAACATTGTGTCGTCACTCTACCCTCAACGACCTCTCATTTCCCTCGATAACATTGTGCTTTCCCTTCTACGACCACTCTGTCATCTTTATGTGTTTGCTCGTCTCCTTCTCCTTAAGTGAGTTCTCTTCCTTTGCCTTTCCCTTTGCATAAATTAGTATAAAAAATTTACTACATTGGATTAATCTTAAGTCCTTTAAGTCATATCATCTGAGTCATTATGAATCCCTGACATAAGATTAATCTATTCATAAATATCATTTTTAGAGATAATTTTGTTTGTTTTGTATCATATACAATATCAAATATGAAAACTTGACAAAACAGTATATATCATTTGAAATAATCTCATTAAATTGGTATCAAATTTTGTTTGACATTTTTTTATGTAAAAAAAGATGATTTCTATTTTTATATATACATGAAGGATGCTTAGTTTAGAAGTTGATTTATTAACATAAGCATGAGGTAGATAAACTATGACTTTGCCACCAAAGAATAAATTAATTAACATAAGCATGAGGTAGATAATGAAAGAATAAACAAAAACTGGTATTGTATTCTTCTTTTTTAGCTTATGTATGTCTTTAAGGGAGACTCTTTTGAATACTAGAACTTAGGTTTTGTACTTTTTCTTAAGAAATATGAAGACTCTTTTGGTTGGGCCCTAAATGCTCCATGCACAATGGTGATATATGTTTGTTTAAATTAAAAGAAATGAAGAACAACTTTGTATCTTAATTTTCAGAACTTTACTTTTCTTGTATGTTAGGAGCAATGGTTTATCAACAATTATATTTTATGAATGTGTTCTTTGTGCTCATCGGAAATTATTTTTTTATTATCATTAGTCATTCTTGAGTTTTGGTTCTGCTCTTGAGGAAGATTATGTGAATTTTTGTTCAATAAATCTATAGCTACAGTCACAAGTTTTGATCCAGTTAGATACTTCTCTAGAAGTTTGTTCCTATTGAATAACTATTGCAAATTTTGGATGCTATGTGATAGAAGTTGCATCCTTAATCTGTGATCAGTGAAGTGGTGAAATTGAGCCCTGTTTTTAGTGTTGATAGTTGTTTGTAATTCAGATGTTTATTTATAGTTCCCAAGTTTTTAGTGTTTTTTTCTACTCTAATCACATTAGTAAAAAAAACAACTAACAGATTTCAATGCATTATGTTGGGGTCATAAGTTGGGTTGGGTTTGTTGAGCCAATATGATTAACCCATTAATATTTATAAACTATTTTGTCCATTTAATTTGAGTATCAAACATTTTCCTTAAAGGACCTATCTATTGAGAACACTTCGATTTTTTGTTACCTCAACCATTTTTATTTTCTCCCTCAGATTTGCCATTTATTTTGAATTTTGAGGGCTTGAAATGTTTGTTTATTCTTCAAATTGGTTTTACTTCCATTGCTATCCTTTATCATGTATGTTTGTTTGCTCCTGTATGTTTCCACTTCACAACATATGCAAGTTATGTGTAGGATTATGTTGTAATTGGGTTGTTTCTTTATTCTGTATCTACGCTAGTTATCATCTTAATTGTGTATTATGAAAATTTTCTTTCTTCTTGTTTAGTTTCCTAGTTGAAGCTTCTAAGCTCTTGTGTTTCCTACTTATGCATTTAATTTCAGATTGGCTTAATTAACTTTGATAATAAGGAGTTTGTGAAACTACTAGTGGACAAAGCACATATTAAATTTCAAGTAAGAAGTTAAGTCACTAAAGTTGCTAGATTGATGTTGTGTTTGCATTGTCTTTATTCTTGATGGTGATTTGATTGTTAGTGGTGGGTAAGGTTGTTGAAGTATATTAGTTGGATAGTTAAAAATGGTAGTTGAAGAAGTTTGGATAAGTCACTCAAAGGATGAAGAATTGATAACTTGATTACTTCTTCATTCATACATAAGGAGATAACATGCCTATTTATAGGCATCCTCCATCACTATAATATTCTCTAGAATGTTCTAGAGATAGTCTTGTCTAGAATATCATAGAAAAGTAAATGATATAAATAGATTTTCCTAGATGTTTCCTAGTAACCTTGTAGAAGATTCTAGAAGGTTCTATAATATTCTAGAAACTTGTATAATATTCCAGAAATTTGTATAATCTTCTAATACTCCTCCTTTATGCAAATTTCTGTAACTCCAAGCATTGAGCGCAACTCTTCAAATTTGGGTCTTGGCAAAGCTTTAGTGAAGATGTCTGCAACTTGATCTTTAGTTGTGCAATACTCAAGCTTGATTTCTTTAGTTCCTTCTGCTTTCCTGATAAAGTGATATTTGATTGCTATGTGTTTTGTTCTGCTATGATGCACTGGATTTTTTGCCATTGCTATAGCTGATTTGTTATCACAGTAGATTGTAGTAGGCTCTTCTTGTTTTTGTCCCATTTCTTCAAGTATTCTTCGTAGCCATATTGCTTGACTTGTAGTTTCAGCTGCTGCTACATATTCTGCTTCTGTTGTTGATTGAGCCACTGTAGCTTGCTTCTTTGAAGCCCAAGAGATTATTCTTGATCCTAGTGAGAAGGTATATCCAGATGTGCTTTTCATGTCATCGATTGATCCTGCCCAGTCACTGTCAGTGTAGCCAAGTAGTTTTGAGTTCCCTGAAGTTTGGTACCATATTCCATACTCCTTTGTGCCTTGTAGGTATCTCAGGATTCTTTTTGCTATTCCAAAATGAATTTGGCTTGGGCTTTGCATGAATCTTGAAAGAAGACTTACAGCATACATTATGTCTGGTCGTGTGGCTGTGAGATATAGTAAGCTCCCAATCAAGCTTCTATAATGTGATGCATCAGCTTCTGGTGCTCCATCATTTTTTTTCAATTTCTCATTAGTTACTAGTGGAGTTCCAACAGTCTTGCAGCCATTCATCTTGAATTTGTTGAGTAGTGCTGCGACATACTTCTTTTGTGAGATAAAAATTCCTTCTTTCTTTTGTTTTACCTCTATGCCGAGGAAGTAGTTCATCAAGCCAAGGTCGGTCATGTCAAAGGTCTTCATCATATCTTCTTTGAACTTGACTATCATCTTCATATTGTTCCCTGTGTAGATAAGATCATCTACATACAAGGAGACTATGAGTATATCATACTGACCTTGGAGCTTGGTGTATAAAGTTGACTCACTTTTACTCCTCCTGAATCCATGATTCGTGAAGTATTGATCGATTTTGCTGTACCATGCTCGTGGAGCTTGTTTCAATCCATATAGTGCCTTCTTCAATCTTAGTACTTTGCCTTCATTACCTTTACTAACGAAACCTTGTGGTTGCTCTACATAAATCTCTTCTTGAAGATCACCATTAAGAAAGGCGGATTTTACATCCAATTGATAAATGCTCCATCCTTTTTGGGCAGCAAGAGCAATTAGAGTTCTTATTGTATCCAGACGGGCTACTGGAGCAAATGTCTCGTTGTAGTCAACTCCATATTGTTGTGAGTATCCTTTAGCTACTAGTCTTGCCTTGTACTTTTGTATGGTGCCATCGGGATTAAGCTTCGTCTTATAGATCCATTTCACCCCAATGATATCTTTATCTGAAGGATAATCTGCTAACTCCCATGTATTATTTTTCTCAATCATCTTGATCTCTTCTTTCATTGCTTTCACCCATACATCTTGTTTTGATGCTGCTTCAAAGCTTTCTGGTTCAGTTATAGCCAGGTTGCAGGTTTCGTAGATATCGACCAAGGATCTAACTCGTCTCGGAGTAGACTCTGGTGAGGAAATTTGGTGTTGTAGCTGTGAAGAGCTCTCACTTGAATCTTCTTCAATTTCTTGAGGTTGCTGCATTGGTATGGAAATGTTTTTCTCTACCTTTTCATCTTTCCAATTCCAAGCAGCATTTTCATCAACCTCCACATCTCGACTAATAGTGAGCTTTTTGGTTTCCAAGTTATAGACTCGATATCCTTTTGATTGTGTGCTATACCCCAAGAAAATACCTCGTACAGTTTTGTCTTCTAGTTTGTGTCTCTTTTCTTCTGGAACATGTATGTAGCATACAGATCCAAAAACTCTTAAGTGTTTTGCTGATGGTTTCTGGTCGCTCTAAGCTTCAATTGGTGTTTTATCTTGGACAGCCTTCGTTGGACATCTGTTAAGTATGTATACTGCAGTATAAACTGCTTCAGCCCAGAACGTGTTTGGTAATTCTTTCTCCTTTAACATTGCTCTCGCCATCTCCATTACCGTGCGATTTTTCCTTTCAGATACTCCATTTTGTTGTGGAGTATAGGTGACAGTAAGCTGGCGCTTAATGCCTTCATCCTCACAGAATTTATCAAATTCATGTGAGGTGTACTCTTTACCTCGGTCACTCCTTAATATTTTGATCTCTTTTCCACTTTGTTTCTCGACAAGGGCCTTGAACTTTTTGAATATTCCAAATACTTCTGATTTGGCTTTGATAAAATAGACCCAAGTCATTCTAGAGAAGTCATCAATGAAAAGGATAAAGTACCTGTTGTTGTGAAGCGACGGTGTTTGCATTGGTCCACAAATATCTGTGTGAATCAGCTCCAATAAGTCTTTTGCTCTCCAAGCTTTCCCAGATGAAAATGGTTGTCGATGTTGCTTACCAAGCAAACATCCTTCACAAGCTTCATTATTTTCTTCAAGTCTTGGAAGATCTTTCATCATATTCTTCTGGTATAAAAGCTTTAATGCATGAATATTAAAGTGGCCAAACCTTCGATGCCAAAGCTTGGAGGTATCAACTTCTACTTTCATGGCAATGTTAATGCCTTGCTTGAAGCTTATTGGGAAACTTCTGTTACTTTTCCCCATCTTCACTTGGCCAATTTCTATCTTTTTACTATCATATATTTTGCATGTGTCCCCTTGGAAATGGAGAGAATAACCTTTCTCCATCATTTGACCAATACTCAAGAGATTTTCTTTGAGGTTAGGGACTAATAGGACGTCAGAAATAAGTTTCGTACCTTTCTTTGTTTCTACCATAACAGTACCTTTCCCTTCTGATTCAACGATAGTACCGTTCCCCATTCGAACTTTCACTTTGATGGATTTGTCGATATCTTTGAAGATGCTTAGATCTTTGGCCATATGATTGCTACAGCCACTGTCCAAGTACCAGTTTCCACTTGAATTGTTGTTAGAATCTTGAGTAGCATAGAAAAGATGTTGGTCTCGACCATATTCTTCAGCGAAATTTGCTTGATGCTTGTTTTTGTTGCGACAATGCCTTTCTATATGTCCAAATTTCTGGCAATGTTGACATTGTGGCTTTCCACGATACCAACAACCTTCTTCAACATGATTTGTTCTCTTACAAATGCTGCATGGAGGATATTTATTTTGATTGTTCCTAGAAAAATTTCTAGAATTCCTTTTATTTCTAGAAGTTTCTCCATTATTCTTTTTTTCTTCATTCCCTTTATGTTGAGACCGTAATTTGAGCTTTGTTTGAAAGGCATTTTCAACTGAGTCTTCATCGTGCCTTTTCAACCTTTGTTCATAAGCTTCAAAGGACCCTACCAACTCTGTTACTGATAGAGTAGATAGATCCTTTGTTTGCTCAATAGTTGTCACAATTGGATCATATTTTCGTGGAACAGTGATAAGTAATTTTTCAACAATGTTCTTGTCAGAAATATTTTCCCCATAAGCTCTCATTTGATTTACTATTTCTTTTATCTTGGAATAGTAATCCTTTACGGTTTCAGACTCTTTCATTTTCAATAATTCAAACTCTCGCCGTAGAGTTTGAAGTTTTACGACACGTACCTTTTCACTTCCTTCAAACTCCTCCTGTAACGTAGTCCATGCTTCTTTTGTTGTGGTAGCACCCATTATTCTTGGAAAGATAGTATCAGTCACAGCTTGTTGTAGAGTAAATAAGGCCTTCGAATCTTTTTGCTTATTCTCCTTTAGTTCTTTTCGTTGAGCTGCAGTAAGAGATGAAAGATCTGTTGGAGTAGTGAATCCTTGTTCTACAATTTCCCATAAATCTTGGAAGGTGAAGTATGTCTTCATTTTCGTGCTCCAAAAATCATAATTTTCACCATTGAAAATAGGAACGGGAAGGGATGATAGTTGAGTAGCATTAGCCATTAGTTAAAAAGATGTTGATAGTGGTTGATTGTTGTTTAAGGATAGTATGGTAATGTTTCTACGCCCAATAAATGATCGAACGTAGCTCTGATGCCACTGATGGTGATTTGATTGTTAGTGGTGGGTAAGGTTGTTGAAGTATATTAGTTGGATAGTTAAAAATGGTAGTTGAAGAAGTTTGGATAAGTCACTCAAAGGATGAAGAATTGATAACTTGATTACTTCTTCATTCATACATAAGGAGATAACATGCCTATTTATAGGCATCCTCCATCACTATAATATTCTCTAGAATGTTCTAGAGATAGTCTTGTCTAGAATATCATAGAAAAGTAAATGATATAAATAGATTTTCCTAGATGTTTCCTAGTAACCTTGTAGAAGATTCTAGAAGGTTCTATAATATTCTAGAAACTTGTATAATATTCCAGAAATTTGTATAATCTTCTAATAATTCTTTTAGTTGATGTTAATTCACTACCTGGGTGATTCAGTTACTTAGTTTTCTATTATGTTTTAGTTTTATTTATCTTATAACAGAAAACTAAGTATCTTTAAATCCTTACATTAGTGATTTATATAATTCTAATATCAAATGAAAAAATAATACAACACGTGAAGGCTTAAAGATCAAAGGCATAAAACAAATATTTTAAATGAATATTTATAATTTAGGAATATACAACACGTTACCTTCTTTTCCTCTTCAAGTTTCTGCCTTTCTTGATTAGTTAATACCTCACGTTTGTTTAGATCCCTACTCCAAGAGTCAAGCTTCTGTCTTTTTGCCTCCAATTCACAACTCAACTTTTCTTGTTCATCTAAGATCCTTTATACCTCATTACGAGCTCTATGTTGCATATTCCTTGATTCTGATAAGGAAATGAAACAAATTTTTAGCATTATCCCCTCTGTAGCTTGACTTCATCTTTTACATTCATAATTGCACAATAATGTATTTCCCAATAGTAAAATATGTATCACCACATTTGAAAAGCATGCACTACACTACAAGGTAAAAGCAGCTGCTAGTATGCTACAAACAGAAAATATACGAACTTCAACAAAGGCACCGTGAAGCTTACCTTTCTCCTCAAATATCTTACTCAACGACATAGTCTTCTCATTATACTTATACTGCACTTTGTTGAGGTTTTCATTTGTAATATCAATTTCATTAGCTAGGTTTGCCATAATACTATTTCTTCTTTCAGATGCTTCCTCATCAATATCTGAAATTGTCCTCAACCTTCCTTTGCTACAGAGGTATTCCCCCACCCGCCCTTCACATTTATAATCATCTTCTCGTGCAACCCAACCATAAATGTTTGAGCCAATCTAACTTCCTTGAATTCCAATCCTTTTTACCATGATGAGTAACTTTGAACGATTTCTCAAATTGACTTGCATTCATGAAATCATTCCTTGAATTCCAATCCTTTTTACCATGATGAGTAACTTCAAACGAATTCCAATCTTCTAAAGTTGGAAGCTTTGTATTTTTTTTAGTTTGTTGTTGTCTTGTTGATCACACAGTTTGATAATTTGAAATTATGGGACTTCTTGTTTGCTAATTTATAGGAGCAACATATTGGTATTAGTTAATGTTTATAGACCATTCAGTAGAGAGGTATGGTTAATCAGAATAATCTTGTTTTCTTTTAGTGTAGTGTCACTTATCATATTCTCTTTTAATCAGTGAAAAGAGGATTATACTATCCATATTTATCTTCCACCGTATCTCACTCTATCTCACTTTATCCCACCCTCATTTATCTTCGCTTCTCCACTCCGTCAGAATAGCTCATCTCTGCCATCCTCGCCTATCCACATTGATAACCTCAGTGTCAATGGAGATCAAGACTACAAGCTAAGAGCATTATACTCATGGTTATTTGTTAGAGAAATTGTTGCTTGAAAAGTGTGTATTTTTAGGGGTTACAAGATAATGGGTTTTTGAAAATTTTACATAGGGAGGAGGTGGCATTCGAGCAATGGGTAACAAGTTCATGGAAAGTGGGCTTGTGTGAGAGGAGAACTTTTGGGGTTTGGTCTCACTATCGTGGTGGGGACTGGCGCGCGCCATCACCATGGTGGGTTGATGCTGTCGGGGAAGAAAAAAGAACGTTCTAATTGTCACTTGCATTGAAAGCTTCCATTTGTTTCTTCATTTTTCGTATTTATTTTCTTTGAAGTTTTATTCTTTGTTGAGATGTTAAGAATTTTCTCTACTCTATAATTTTTGGTGCTTTCTAATTGATTTTTAGAATGAATGATCATTTTGACGATTTCTAATGGTTATTTGCTTTTGGTCATTGCCTTCTAGAAGATTAAGATTCGAACGTAGTGCTCTTATAGTTCCAACCAAATTACTTTTGAATGATTCTAAAATGTTAATATCAACAAAAGAGATGTTATAGATGAGAAATGAGAATAGAGGACTGAAGAGGACGTTGGTAAGGATGAGGTCGGAAAGGCGGAGGAGGCAGCGGTTTGGCCATGGTTGTTTTTGGATAACATAAAGTGTAACTCACGAGAAGCATAATTTTTTTCGAAAATAGATAAATGTAATAACCGGTTAACCGTTGTTTACCTAGAATAACCAATAGGTTTTGTTGTGTACAATACACAAACGGTAGAAGCCACTGTATTGTAGATCTAAAATTTCCACACATCTTTATAAGGCCCAACTCTGCTTTTCATTTTGTTTTGGTCTTCGTCGTGGATTAATTATTTTATGTTCTTAAAACCAATCTGGACCAAAACCAATCTTCTGTAATGTTGATTGAACTGTTCCACCATCATGTTGATGTTCGGTTCCTAAAATCCTTATTTCATCTAACTTGTTTACCAAATTTAATGGATTTGTATTTTTTAAAATTCATATAAAAAACTACAAGTTAATGTAAACTAGTTGTCAGGATTAGTTGCCTTTTCAATTTTGCTTTTCAAAATAAAAAATTTATAGCATGACAACCTCTTTTTGGTTTGCCATGCAGATCTACACGTTGTGTGGTCTATATTATTCGTGTCTCCTCTGCTTCGTCTTTATCGTTGTGTCACTTTTCCAGGTAACCCCTTATGCTAATTTTCTCATGATCTATAACCTAGGATGATTGTGTATGCATGTTGATCGTTGTTTGTTAGTGGAGAGCAGAGCTCATTAGGCATTGCTTATGTGTGATGATAACATGTGTTAAAAGTGTGCATATGTGTTGTTGTTTGTTAGTGGAGAGAAGAGCTTATTAGGCATTAATTTTGTGTGCTGATAACATGATGTTTTTATGCATGTGTATTGTTGTTTATTAGTCGAGAGCAGAGCTCACTAGGTTGTGGTGATTACCTCCCCAAATTTCATATACAATGCATAGCGCATATATTGAATTGTCATGTGCCACCTAAGTGAGAAGGGATTCATGGAAAGATACTACTACTGGTACAACCATGGTGAGTAGTTACCGCCAAGGCCATTAGCCGTGACTGTGCAATAGTCTTCCTATGAGGTCAGAGGGAACAGGGATACGTACAACAACATGGAGCAGATGGTGATGGATCATGTTGGACCCTCCACCAGGCGTATACTAGAACATGATGACCAAGCAGGGAATGAGGATGATAATGTTGAGGAGGATCCTAATTCAGAGGTGAAGAGATTTTATGATTTGTTGGCAGCGTCTCAAACTCCATTGTGGAACGGGTGCGAAAGTCACACTGAATTATCCGCCTCTTTAGCTGCTTTAAGCCTAAAGGGAGATTATAATCTTTCAGGAGGTTGTTTTAATAGGATGGTCGATTTGATGGGTTCTACTATGCCTAGTAATCTTCGAACGCCATCAAACCTGTACCATGCTAAGAAAAGAGTGGCAAACCTGGGGTTGGGTTTTGGGAAGATAGAATGTTGTGTTGGCGGATGTATATTGTTCAGAAATGAGTTTGTAGACAAGAGTGTCACAAAATGTGTACACTATAATGAGGACTGCTATAAAACTGTTAAAAAGAAAGGGAAAGTAACTAGGATAGCCAGGAAGAAAATATGGTACTTTCCTATAACACCACGTCTTCAAAGCCTGTACGTTTCATTGTCCACAACCAAACACATGTGTTAGAATGCTTTGAACCGAACACAAGAGGGTCTTTTGTTCCATCCTTTCGACGGGAAAGCATGGAAGTGTTTCGATAAGCTATATCCGGACTTTTTAGGCAAGCCACGCAATGTACGACTTGGCTTATGTACTAATGGGTTCAACCGGTTTGGTCAATACGAAAGAGCGTACTCTTGTTGGCCAGTCATACTGACTCCATACAATCTACCTTCTGATATGTGTATGAAGAGGGAGGTCATGTTTCTATTTGTACTAGTTCTAGGACCCAAAAATCCAAAGGCGAAGATAGACATGTTTTTGTAACCATTGGTTGAAGAGTTGTCACAATTGTAGGATATCGGGGTAATGACCTATGATGCGTCCTTGAAAAACAATTTCATGATGCGGGTTGTTTTGATGTGGACCATTAACAACTTCCCAGTGTACGGTATGCTTTCTGGATGGTCAATGTCTGGGAAGCTTGCTTTCCCTCTATGCATGGAACATGCCAGGGGGAATCACTCCCTCTTAGTGGCAAGACAAGTTTTTTGACTGTCATAGAAAGTTTCTACCGTTGGATCACCCATTCAGAAGAAACAAAACCGCTTTTAAAAAAAACAAGGTTATGAATGAACCTCCACCTAGTAGGTTATGTGGTGCACGGGTTTGGCAGAGAGTCGAAGAGTATCCGTACATCTGGGATAAGAGTGTTAAGGAGTTTACGGGTTATGGGAAGGAACACTACTAGGTGAAGCAAAGTATCTTATAGGATTTTCCATATTGGAAAGACTTCTTGTTAAGACATAACATTGATGTCATGCACACTGAACAAAATATTTTTATGAATAATTTTGACACTATGATGGACATCAAAGGGAGAACAAAGGACAACAAGAAGAGTCGTCTAGACCTTTCGATTTCGTGTTCTAGGAAGTAGTTAGAATTGAGGGATGCCGGACATGGAAGAATGTTTAAACCGCATGCGAAATATGTTTTAACTAGACCTCAGCAAATTGTTTGTGTGTGTGGATGAATGAGTTGACCCTACCTGACGGATTCGCTTCTAACTTGAGTAGATGTGTCGACATGAAGGAGGGCAGGGTGTTTAGCATGAAATTTCATGATTGCCATGTGTTAATGCAACAACTACTGCCGTACACGTTTCATGCCTTACTGAAACCTATTTGGAAACTGTTGGTTGAGTTGAGTCACTTGTTTAAGGAGTTGACAACAACTTCATTAACTGAGGAGAAACTTGTGAAAATGGAGGAAAGTATCTTGGTCTTGATTTGTAAGTTGGAGCAGATTTCCCCACCAAGTTTTATTGACTCGATGAAGCATCTACCTATCCATCTACCGTACAAGGCCTTAGTGGGTGGCCCAGTGCAGTACCGTTGGATGTATCTATTTGAAAGGTAAACGCCAGAACTACTTAATTTCGTTGTAAAGATTTTTTCCTATAATAGTATTATGTAAGTTAACATTTATTTACGTTGTTCTAGATTCTTACGTTCTTTAAAAGACAAAGTGTCAAACAAAGCGTGCGTTAAAGCATCAATTTACGAGGCATACTTAGTGGAAGAAATAACCACTTTTGCTTCTTTCTATTTTCCAACGGAGATCGAAACTAGAATGAGTAGAATTCCCTGCAATCTTGGGGTGGCCATACACAAAGGGTTGGATGATTAAATTTCAATTTTTAACTATCCCGGTCGTCCTAGGGGCAAGGTCACAAAATGTTACATTGATGAGAAAGATCGAAAGGCAGCTTACTTGTACATTCTTCTAAATTGCCCAGAAGTGTAACCCTATCTTGAGTAAGTCACCAACTTATAGTTTGCATTCTAAAGCTAGCTTTTGCTGTATCTAAATTTTTTTTATTTAAATAACTTATATGCAGATATGCTAAAACTTAAGCAAAATCATATAACTGATGACCAAATTCATAGTGAGGTATCATCCAAATTCATCGGTTGGTTTACACAACATGTAAGACTCGTATACTTTGTGACTTTTAGTTGTAATTCTAACATTAGGTATCTAACAATAACCTATGTGTTATGTTGTACATAGATTCAAGACTCTAATAACCATATTGAAGATCCCTTACTCCAACCCCTTTCTTGGAGGCCGGTGAAAACTATTAAAAAATGGCCTATTTACTACGTAAACGGATACAAGTTTAACATTTTTCAATAGAGTGAAGGGATGTGTACCCATAACTACGGGATTTGTGTTAAAGGCATGGTCGGATAGTTAGAGAAAGACTTCTATGGAGTGTTGACAGAGATTGCTGAAGTTTCTTTCTCCGGACTACTACGAAGAGATGTCGTTCTATTCAAGTGTGACTGGTATAACAACATGGTCGGTGTAAGAACAAAGGTTGACAACAACTACGGCTTAGTTAAGGTCAAGAAAAATGGTAGATATAAAGGGATTGATCCTTCATTTTTGCCAACAAGCCAAGTAGGTTTATTACACGGACTTCCCTGGAGGGCATCGAGATAGGTACGTAGTAATCAAGGCCAAGGCCCAAAGTCAGATCACCGATAATGTCTCCGATGAGGTTGAGGATGCTTATCAGCTGGCTCCGAACGAGCTCAATGACAATCATTTGCTATTCAACATTGATATAGTGATAATGGATTAGACACTCGCCACTATAGAGGGTGAACACATTGACAAAGATGTTGTCCGGTCAAAATAGTCTAGGACTGATTTAGAGACTGAGGAACCTGTTGAAACAGATAGCCATAGTGACATTGAAACTGAGGGGGAATTTTAAACTAAACATACACAATATGTAGTTATTAAACATATATACATACATACGTATCTTTATAGTCTAAGGCTAACATTTGTTTTCATGGTTTATTCCATATATGACAGGATGTCGAGTACCCTTCAGTCGGGGAGGTGGTTCGAGGACCCCCGTATCCCGTCTACAGGCCACCTCCCCACAGCAGGCCATCACTCCTTCACCACCTAAGCCCACCATCCCACAGTAGACCACCCCACAGTAGACTCTTTCACCTGGTGGTTTGGATAACGTTGGCCTCAAGGCCACCCCACCTCCGACATCCCCCTACCTATACTGGTCCCACTATCGGCCGGAGATGAGTAAGTACACTGTAATTTGTTTTAAGTTTCTTAGCTTCTTAGTTGCTTTGTATATAAAACTCACATAGTGCCTAAATTAGTTTATTGTATGTTAGTTTATTTAGTAGTTGTATAGATTAAACTGTATTGGGAACTCTTTTGTTTGTAACAGGGTAACCGTTTAAATTTGGAAATGTTATATTTACGGGGGAGACTTTGCAGAAATTTTGGTAGCCTCCCCATGTGTAACTTGTTTTATTTGTTTCTCACTGTTGTTTATTACAGTTTTGTTTATAGTAGTCGCACTATCAAAGTGATTACTAAGGTTCTAAAGGCCCAGTGGGTTAGTCCATACATCTCTTGGACAGATGCAGGTAAGGCTGTCCAAGATATGTGGTTTGACACCTTTTCGGTAAGCTAACACTCCCCTTTTTTATGAATTTATGGCTAATTCATACACCTATTTTTGATATTGAAATCTCATTTTATGTAACAGCGTGATTATCAGTGGATAGAAGGTATGGTTGATGAGATTAGGAAGGTCTTTGCCACAAAGACCACCAAAATCATCAAGAGTACCTTTTGGAAGGTGAGGGACACGGGCGAGCGCCCTCGTTGGATCCTCGAGGACCACTAGGACGGGATGGTCCAGAAGTGGAGGGTGTCTTGTTCCAGTAGGCGAGTGCTCAGAATAAGGCAAACAAAGTCGCTGATGTTGCAGCCTCCGTCTACACTGGGGGTAGCATTTCAACTCTCGAGCATAAAAAGAGATTTGTAAGTATATTTATGTTAAAAATTTCTTTTATGAATGACCGAACATGTTTTCTAATAATAATTTCAATACATTGTGAACTACAGGAGCTTAGGGAGCACCACGAGCATTCCCTGTTTGAGGTCATGCAAATGACCAAGAAGAACAAAGCCGGTGCATGGGTTAACCAAAAGACGATAGATCTGGCGGTATTTTATTTTAACTTACACATGCTTATAATTTACAAATCAACTTACTAACCCTATCACTATTTCATATTTACAGGAAATGTATCAGGCCATGAGGGCCGAGAAGGAGGCGGAGGTTGTGGCTTCCACTCCTGAGGGAGAGGTACCTCCTACCCTGTCTTATTCTGATGACAATGCCATCTATATGGAGGCTATTGGCGGCATTAACAAGAAAGGAAAGGTGTTCGGGTTGGGCAGCGTGGGCACGCAGCTCGTGAAAAAGGGGAAGACCTCTTCCTCTTCCTCCTCCTCCTCTGGCTTTCTGGCGAATGTTGTTTAGGTCATTCAAAACCTGAGCAACGAGCTACAGGAGGAGCAACACTAGAGGTAGCTTTTAGAGGAGCGGGTAGAGGCAGATCGAAGACGGGCCGAGGAGCAGTAGGCCGAGACTCGTCGATAGTTTGCTCAGCAGCAGGAGCTACTGATGTAGTTGATGGTAAGGCTTCCTGCCCCTACTTTCGAGCCACCGCCACCACCACCACAGGATCCCCCTCCCCCATGATTTTACACTCTTTATGTTTTATTTGTTTGTATATTTAACGATATTGTATTTTTTTTATGTTTATATTATACTCTATTCAGTATTTATTTTATGTCATTCTTCTTTTATAATTTTTATGACATTTAATATTTCTAGTTTAAAATTCAACAAAGAAAAACCTATATTATTAATATTTAATCCATATTAATAACTTAAAATAGTCAACAAAAATTTTAAAAAAATAAAAATTAATATTAGTGTCGGAACAATAAACCGTCGCTTGTATATAAGCAAAATAGTGATGGCACCCAGAGAGTCCCTAACTAGTAGCCATAGCGACAGCTGGATGAGGTCATTGTGTAGCCAATAATAACGACGACTACAAGTGGTTGCTTTATAGCCACTAATAGCGACTGTTATAAGTCGTCGCTATGATGGGTTAAACAGCGACCACCTCCAGTCGTCGCTATGATTGGCTAGACAGCGACCACATGCGGCCGTCGCTATGATTGGCTACACAGCAACCCCATCAAGCCGTCGCTATAAGTGGCTATACAGCGACCACATCTGGCCATCGCTATGGCTGTTAGTTAGCGACGGCGTGATGTGGTTACTGTGCAGCCACCCATATCGACGGGATACGTCACCAACATAGGGACCCCATTAGCAAAGGCGTGACGCCGTCAAAA
The DNA here is from genome assembly GCA_037962975.1 of Clitoria ternatea. Classification (NCBI taxonomy): domain Eukaryota; kingdom Viridiplantae; phylum Streptophyta; class Magnoliopsida; order Fabales; family Fabaceae; genus Clitoria; species Clitoria ternatea. Next base: position 197,284,781 of record CM075670.1, read on the forward strand.
CTGTTGTGACAGATGCTCTTCCCGTCGGTGTGGTTTCAGTGATGATTGACTTAGCAAGGAAGTTCAGTCCGTCATAATTGTCGTCGCTAACAGCTTTAACGACAGAATGATCATGACTTAGTGATGGGTTTTTGCCATCGCTAACAGGTTTTTTTCTAGTAGTGTCTCTCGGCCCTTGACCTAGTCAAAGGACTCCTAAAGCTCTCCAAGATAACCTTTATGGTCTATGAGGGATCTATGGCTTCCTCTTGGGCGATGGCTATGTCATTTTTGTAGCTCTCCCTTTAAGTGTAATGTTACATTCTTTTTAATTTACATGCATTACATTCTAACAAACTATTATATTGTTATTTATGCAATAAAAATTCTCATCCTATCTTGTCTATTATGTAGTTTCATTAATAAATTATATGTTGTCTTACCAAAAGATTGAATTAGTTATATAAAAAATGAACAAGAAAACCATGATGGATCTACTTATTAAAGTTAATTTCACAAAAGATTTAGGAACTAATTAAAATGGACATATATTTCATAATTAACAAAGTTCATGTCATTGTTTCTTTTTATTTGAAATGGTGGTATATTTGTTAGCTAATTTCAAACATTTTTTCTGGATATGGCAAAAAGATAATGTAGATTTTGTTGTATCCACTGGTGACAATTTCTATGAGAGTGGAATAAAAGGCGTAAATGATCCATTGTTTCTACAATCATTTTCTAATATTTATACAGCTAAGGCCTAAATAAGTAGTGGTACACTGGGTGAGGAAAAAAATCCCTACCATATTTTACCAAAAAGAGGAAAATAGTGTAAGTCAATAACGATGCATTATGTTGTCTCGTGTAATACTTTATTATTATTATCATCATCATCATTTTAGGTGTATATATGTAAATGTTTTTTTTAAACCATAATTTTCTACAGTTTTGGGAAACCATGACTATAGGGGTATTAGCATAATTAAGTCCTATCTTGAGAAAAGTTGATATAAGAGATGGTTTAGTGAAAGATCTTTATTTCATTCTCAATGCAGGTATAATAACATTTATAATAATTTTTATTATATTAAAGTAAATTGTACTTAAACATGATTTTATTTTTTACCTACTTTTTCTAGAAATTATTGAGCTTTTCTTTATAAATACAACCTCATTCATAAACAACTATTTCCATCTTTGCAATCAACATTATGTTTGGCGAGGTGTGTCTCCAAGGCAAAGTTATCATAAGAAACTTCAAAAGGTATATGTGAATACTTGATCATTGAATCTAGAAAGTAACAAAATGGTTCTTTGATTTTTTAAGATTTTGCAAAACTCATGTGATTAGGATCTTGAAGAAGCATTGGTGAAATCAACATCAAATTGGAAAATTATTGTGCACCGTGCAATAGTATTGGCCATCATGGTGATTGTATATAAAGCTCCACATCCCAATACAGAAGGTCACTAATACAAAAATAAGATTTAACATCCCAATTATGGCATTGTTTTCTTAAAAAATTTGTTATGGAATAAAATATGGTGGCAATTTTTAAATTATTTAATCGTCTCACATTAGTTTTACTAAAAACTGATGTGGCTTCCTTCCCCTTACCACAATTTCTTAAGAATTTATGTGGCTTTCTCCCCACCTATCATGGTTTAATTAGAAACTAATGTGGCTTTTTTAAATCACTTTTAAATATATAATCCCTTGTTTCCAAACTTATAAACCTTTTCCATATCTAGAAAATTGTACCTATGAACTCCCTTCCATTAGCTTCGTCCCTCTCTCCTTCATCTGTCTCTCTCATCGTCCTACACACAGGTTCCCTCGTCCCATATGTAAGCTTCGCCGTCCCTCTCACTATATTATGTACCTTCAAGCGAAGTTTCTCTTTGGTATATAAAGTTCTTCTTTGTTTTCATGTGTTTGTGCATAATGGATTCCATGGCTGTCATGGTAATGTGGGGCTGTTTGTGTTGTTTAAGTTTTTGCTTAATGCATGTGGTTAATAAACCTCCACCCTATAGGTTATCCGATACATGGGTTTGGCAGAGAGTCCAAGAGTATTCGTACATTTGGGATAAGAATGTTAATGAGTTTGTGGGTTATGGGAAGGAACACCATTGGGTGAAGCAAATAATCTTATGGGATTTTCCATATTAGAAAAATTTATTGTTAAGACACAATATTGATGTGATGCCCACTGAACGAAATATTTTCATGAATATTTTTGACACTATGATGGACATCAAAGGGAGAATAAAAGACAATGAGAAAAGTCGACTAGACCTTCGAATTTGGTGCTCTAGGAAGGAGTTGGAATTAAGGGATGCAGGACGTGAAAAATCACTAATGCAGAAAAGGGATTTAATGACAGTTAAAGTGGGCTTTTAATCACGGTTCATGAACCATGGTTGTTACAGCCGTGGTTGTAGATGAGGGCTTTTAATCACAGTTCATAACCGTGGTTATAGATCACATTTAATCACGGTTATACCATGATTAAATAAGACCCTATTTAATCATGATTGCCAAGCATAACCGTGATTACAAGTGGTCATAAAACATGCCATTATGTTACTAGTTATAATCACTATTATGGTAACAACCATGATTAAATGGGCTCTATTACCACAATTATTGTAATAACCGTGATTAAATATTAAGTTTTTTTATTATGGGCTTTGTTGTATTGATTTCCCAAACCTGCAATTGAATATAACCAGCACAGTATATCCCTAGCATATGAAGCACCAATAAATGAAAACAAATGGTATGTATATAACATTAATTTGTTATCAAATCATAACAATGTAGAAAATGAAACTATATATAATTGACATGAATGTAAACTAATAAAATGTAAACCCTAAACCCTGCAGTAGGTATAATGATAAGAGAATAAAAATCCTATATCTATCTAAGTCATTGCCTTACTTCAATGAAGTATGCGACCCATTGCTTTCTAACATTATCTACATGTGTCTTGGGGAAGTATGACCGGTTCTGAAAGTACTGCAAACAATACACAAAAATATTAGAACAAAGTTGTATTTATTACATGAATTTGATCAAATTTGTAGAAAACTAGGCAAGCGAGACTTACATCTGTCCATCCATCTACTGAATGTTCTTGGATGATTGTCAGCATGGTGTGCATGACGTAATAGCGGCACTCAAAGCTACCCTTCAGCCTATAAGACTACAATGGACATAAAATATAGAATAAGTGAATTCAAGTTTTCAAAATATAATAAAGATTTGAATGAATTCAATTGACTTACTTTTGGGTGCACCCACACAAGTTTTTGTTCCGTTGGACTTACTTCCATGCAGTCGACTATATCCAACCAGAGCCCTACGTCAGAATAAAACACAAGATAATTTAGAATCGTAGAAGAAATAAAATGACGTAATCGAATTTGTATTAAGTTATTTTATTTTTTAGGGTTTAACTTACGCGTTTACTATTGTTTTAAGGTCTTGTGGAACAGTCCCGTGCACATAATCAAAGTATAAAGCTACTGAAGCCAGGGGACAGATCACCATAAGTGTCCAATGAGCGCTGTAATTACCAGTGATAAGTGAGACTTCAAATTGCAAAAATTAATGGACAATAATTATGGAATAGAATCTTACCCTCTATGATACAGGGCCAGGTATACCATCTTTCTAGACTCATACATCCAATTCTAGATATCTCCTCTGTATGAAAAGAGGGCTCTAAGAAATCATAAGTTCCATCGAAACCCAAGTCCACACAAATTTTATGTAGAAACCTAAACAAGTTTAGACATGGTTAGCGATAAATAACTTGTATAATGAAATAATTGGACCTAAAATGATATACTTACAACTCCCAAATCTGAATGACGGATATCTTCATCATCGTCGTCCCCATCATAATCTTGCACAAGTCCCTCCATGTAATGTAAAGCGGTAGTGAACTTGGACGGTCGAACACCAGTGGCTGCAATGGTACCCCAACAATGTCTTCACCTAGCTCAGCCCTGACCTTCCATAGCATCTGGATCGGATCGTTGACGGGGTCTGGCTTCTTCAATGTCGGACCTGCTTCTTGTTGAACAGTTAAAACATTAAAGGTTTATACCATAATTGACAATATAACAAAATCAGTTAGTGTTTCAAGTTTATACCTGCGGAGGAGTAATCGACAGGAGTCTGTTGGGCCACATAAGGAAGTGTCCCACCGCCTGACCAACGGTCTGCATCTCTGGAGTTGCCACTGGCACAGTAGCATCCTTCTCAATGATCTCAACAACAGAGACCCTGGACATACCATCAGGTAATGACTGATGGTGAACCACAGGGCCTAAGTTGTACAACATGTCAGTGGCAACTGACTCCTCTAACTCATCAGTGAACAAGTCACATTAATGGGTATCTGGAGCCTCGATCCCATCATCGTCAGGGTCAGTTATAGCGCATGACCCCTTAGTGTTAACCCTCCGTACCTACATATTTACACATCAAGCAAAAGTTATTCAATAATTAAAGAAACAAATTACAAACAATGAATAGTTAAATACTATAAGGAATCCAACCTGTGGGTCGTCAGCTGAGGCAGTAGCGCCATCCTCTGCTCCTGGCACTTAGCCTTCATAACAGCCACCCTCGACCCAACCCTCTATTCCACCAACTGCTCGATGGAAGGCACCAGGTTGGGAGCACTGTAATAGTTTCGAAGTCCTGTGAAATATGAATGATTAAACCATAATTGTTTAATAGAAAACAAAATGAAAGGATACAAGTAATTTACAACTTACCATGACCTCGACCAATAGCACGCATCCTTCCTGGGTGCTCTGGCTTGCTGATGGTGGCAATCAAAATGTCCTCTCTACCATGGGCTACAAAAGAGCCTTAGGTTGATTGCTCAACCAAGGAATCCTAAAACCAAACAAGTTAGTGTTCAGGGTTTCGTGATAACCAAAAATCTGAAAACTTTATAAGGCGAATGCTTAATATTCATGAGGCGACCTCCTGAGCTTGTGAGGAAGTGTATTCTCCACTCTTCTTGACCCTGGCCCGCTTCCATTTCTCATGGCGCCCAGGTGGGTAAAGGGGATCCACAACACCGATGTCACATTGGCTAGCCTGACACTGACTGACCTTCTCCTGGGCCATGTGCTGTTCCAATAGTCGGTAACCCCTACATGACAATCTGTAAGGGCAGTCATTCACTTCCTGATGCTTTGTGCCTTCGTTCATATGGCCTAAAACAAGAAAGAAAATGGGTTAGAGTTACATTTAAATTATAAATGATTTAATCATGTTAAATAACAGCATACCATCCACCGGTCGGTGTGCCTAGATGCAACAAAAGCATCCCAAGTCTCCTGATCTATGAAGGTATATTTCTCTCTGGGGAACTGTCCTTGCTTCTCCCTGAATACATACCTACAATTCATAGTTAAAATAAGGATTGGTCAAAATTGGTAATACAATTGGCAAACTGTTGATTAAGAATTTAAAGTCCTTACATACTTCCTACTGAGTGAGCACATGAATGACCTCCATCGGTCAGTAATAATACTGAAGACCTTCCTCCTCAGTGTGTCATGTGCTGGTAACTCCTAAGAGTCCTACAAGTGGGAACTAGTCCGTATAAGATAGTTTATTATGAATTACATGAAATAATACACTAAAATAAAACTTAAATGATATCTAACTTACCAGAATATATGACTAAATGTGGTTCTGCATGACCTCCTCGACATTATCCCAGTCGGGGATAATAATGAACACCTTCGTACGAGCCACAACTCCCAAGTAACTGCTAAACTTTACAGCATGTTGTCCATGAATTCTACCAGTGTTAACATCGATGTTAACATGCAACTTCTGTCCCCGATGACGCCTAAGTGCAATGTCCTACATCCGGGTAACACCTCTACTCTTCCGAGTAGAGGAATCTGTAGCCTGTGACTCAGACTTGGCATGTGGATCCTGGTCAGCCATGAGTATCTATCCAAACAAGGAAAAACTGGATGTCAATATATAGTACTTGTAACATGATTAATATAATAAATAATTAATATAACATTTAATACAATGATTCATTAACATAACATTCAATACAATCAATCATACCCTATAAAGATGGAATATTTTCCCACAAGCCTTCATGGTGGTCATGACGACTGGAAAATACATCATCTATGTCATGTTCCACGACAGATGTCGAAATACGTGTTGTGGCAAAAGGAATTTCCACAACATCAAGATTGGGGTCTCCAATGTTGTGTTTACCTTGGATAACAATTGACCACCGTTTATCAGCTGGGTCAGTAACATAAAAAACTTGCTTCACTTGCGTTGCCATGATGAATGGTTACTCCTTATGACCTATCTTATTGAGGTCCACCAATATAAATCCAAAATCATTAGTTTTGACACCATTCTTATTGTCAACCCATTTGCATTTAAACATAGGAACGGTGAAAGGACCATAATCGACTTCCTATATCTTTAATCACACCAAAGTAGCATGACTCGGTCATGATAGGGTTATTGTCCTTTGAAGTTGAGAAATGCATTGACTGAGCCATAACCATAACTCTACTATTTTGATTTGTACTCTTGTCATCATGTGTCCTTGTATAGAATGAATAGTTATTTATGTCATACCCACAGAAGGTAAAGACATCGAAGTTGGGGCCCTGTGCTAGTCGATGTAATGTCGAAGAAGCAGATGTATCTTTCAGAATAGTCATTTGGAACCAATGCATGAATGTCTTGCTGTGTTCATTCAACACCCACTTTTCAGTCATTCTAGGGTTGTTTCTCTTGACTAGCTCTTTGTAAGTGGTTAGATACAATTGCACGTCATCTGTATTGTTCAAAATATACAAGTGCGCTTAAAGGACATCATCACATGGCATGCTCTTCATTTTTTTACCAATCGTATCTTTCCCATCCAATCGCCCATCATGACGAGTCTTCAGAATACCAATGTTTTCAGCATGTGACATATAATCAGTGCAAAACTCAATTGCTTCCTCTGCAATATACCTTTCCACAATCGAAGCTTCAAGACGATGTTGATTCTTCATATACCCTTTCAATATCTTCATATATCACTCAACGGGATACATCCACCGCAAGAACACTAGACCACACAAACGGACCTCTTTCACCAAATAGATGATTAAGTGGACCATTATGTCAAAAAAAGGTTGGAAATGTATTTCAAGCTGACATAGTATAAGTGATGCTTCATGTTCCAACACATCCAATTCGTCGGGGATGATTACTTTGTAATATATGGCATTAAAAAACAAACACAGTCTTGTTATGACTGATGACATATCTTTTTACCTTTAATTACTCACTCTGTTTGTCTATTTTATTCACTATTAAATCTTAATAAATGTGTTTTAGCGTAATTTGTCAGTATTCTCCATTTTTTATGTTTTATCTCACTACTTGCTAGTGATCACTGTTTTCTTATTTTTACTGTTACTTTTGAGTGCTGGATTTTATGATTTCTGTTTTCTTTTACTTTTACTGTTTACTAGTGATTGCTGTTTCCAATTTCTACTGTTTCTGTTTAGTTTGTGGTAATTAGTATGTTTAAAATAATTTAAGCTTGCATGAATGTTTAGTCCTAAAATAAAATTTATTGAATTAACTAAGTTTAATTTGATTTTATTTTATTTTACAGGCTATCAAATTATTGGAAGCTTCTTGATTATTTTGCAAATAAATTACCCTCCTCCAAGTACAAATTCATATTAATTACTTTTTCTTGACAAGTATATTAATGTGAAATTGTTTAAGCCTTGTCCATGCTTCAAAGAATAACAAAATAAACCTCCTAATTTTCATAAGTGTGCCAACGTGAATTTTTATAAGCTGATAGGCAAAACTCCTTAACGTGAAATGCTTCTAATTTGCAAGGTCCATTGCCAATTAATTAATTGCAAGCCAAGAAGCCCACATAGTCAAAAGTATCATCAAATTTTCACTTCATGGTCTCATTTTCACGTGACATGCTTAAGAAAAGAAAGAGTGATTGCCTAGTATTTTGTCTTCTTGCATGCATTAAGTCTCTTTTCTTTTTCACAAAGGGGTCCCACGTGCTTTAAGTTTTAATGCAAAGCTTTCCATTCCTACTTTTCTTCTCACGGTAATGTTTTGCCTAAGGACACTAAATATTTTGTCTTTTTCATCTTGCATTCACATGGTCAACAAAGTCCAAAGGGTCAATATTTAATGCAAATGAATATGGTAACAAGACCACATTCACGGCTGCAGCTACACAAGGTTCCATGTGCTTAATATTTTAAGCAAAAGTAATGCTCCATTTCCTTCCAAGGTCCACACTGCCAACGATAAAGGCTGGCTAAACAGCAATATTATTTTGACACCAAACAGCAAGGCTTTAACGTTAATAACTGATGGAAAATAGGAATTTTTGACAGCAACAACAGTGAAAATAAAAATGGGACAGCAATTCACGTTGAAATGAGCTGCTGTATTTGTATAGCAAAACAACAAAAATGCACAATGAATTTTAAACAGCAATAGCAGTGAAATGGACAGCAAGAAAACAACAATAAATGAGAAAGTGGACAGCAAAATTGGCAAGGAATTAACGTGACCATGTTGCTGTAAAACAACAAAAATTAGACAGCAATACATAGCAAAATGGTATGTTCCCTTAAGAGCAAAAATTTCCAACGTGAAGCACCATGGGCAAGGTGATGGGCTGAATTAATTTGCCTAAAAATTCAGCCAAGAAAGCTCTATAAATTAGAGCCAAGAACTAAGAAAAGAAATAAGCTGGACAGAGCAGAGTCAGAGGGAATTTTTGAAGCAGTGGACAGCAGAAGAATTCGGGAGAACGTCATTCCGGGTTCGGTTTTTATTTTGTTTTAATTATGGAGGGCTAAAACCCGTAGATTAATTTTCTTGGAGGTTAATGTAATGTTATTTTTGAGGTTTTGATTTTTAATACATTTCCTTGTTATTTAATCTCTTCATAATTCTAGCTCAATTATTTAATATCTATATTGTTTAATTAAGTTGTATGCTTAATCAATTTAATTATACAGTTAGAATTGAATATGAATTATATTAAGATAGATTAAGAAATATACATGCTTAATGAATGTTTCAAAATCAATCTTGATAGTTGTGGTTTGCTTAATTCCATAACGTTGAAGTTAGATTATGTATGTAGGCGATGTTCTAAATATGTTCAATAATTCCTAGAATTTAAAATCTTGACTCCTTTTTCTTAATTAGGATGCTAGATTAAAATCTTCATTTTTATTGAATGAAAGTAAAGGAATTACGAATTAAAAGATGCTTAGTTGATTAATTCAAATTGAACTAAGAGATCGATAATAAGGAAAGTGTATAGAATTCTTTTCAAATCCAAGGATAAAATAAATTGCAATACTCCAAGAAAATCAATCGCTTGATAGTTATTTGTTTCACATTTATTCTATATTCTTGTATTCTATATTAAATTTCTGTGACAATCAAACAAACCCCCCCAATGTATACTTGTTGAACTTCTGTCTGTAAAAATAAATTTTAGTTGTTTTATTTTGGTTTGTTAAAAATTAGTTTAAGATTTGCTTTTCCTAAATTTTTGTGTTGATCTTCGAGAGAACAACCTAGGTTGACACCCTAGTACTACATTAATTAATTTTAATGTACTAATTTGACAGGACCACGACAGCCGACGTCAATGACATTTCTCACATTTTTAGGAAGAATGTCACAAATGGCGATAGGTAGAAACTATTGCATCAACATATGACAATCGTGAGACTTCAACCCAACTAACTTTAAATATTTCATGGAAACACAAGTGTTGATGTTTGAACCATAACCAGACAGAACTTTAACACTATGCAATAATTCACACAAACTTTGCTTTTCTTTTCTGGACAACGTATGACATGCTGGGGGCAAATATGTTTGTTTGTCCCTTGATTGTGGATGCAAATCCTGATTTATACCCATCAGCTCCAAGTCCATACGCGAATTTAGGCCATCCTTAGTCTTCCTGGGTATGTTTAAGAGTGTTCCAACCAAACTGTCGCACACATTTTTGTCCACATGTATTACATCAATGTAGTGTCTTACATCAAGCTCCTTCCAATATGGTAGGACAAAAAATGTTGACTTTTTCTTCCAATTGTTTTGTGCGGTGGATTGTTTTCCACACTTACCAAACACCACATTGACATTTTTCACCTTTTCACATATCTGGTGACCAGATAGTGGTGGAAAAGGCATTTTAAAATCTTGCGCACTGTTGAACAACTTATTTAACCTACGAAATAGATGATTAGCTTTAAGAAACCTTTGATGTCGAAGATAAACATTTTTCCTACCATGGTACAGCCGCACAGAACTAGTTCCTTCCTCACATATAGGATAAACTTTATGACCCTCCACGCTATACCTGGATAAGTTACCATACGCTGGAAAGTCATTGATCGTGCAAAATAGCATGGCACACAATTTGAATGATTACCCTACAAACCCGTCAAACACATCAACCTCGTCTTCCCACAATATTTTGAGGTCTTCAACTAATGGAGTTAAATATACATCAATATTATTCCCCGGTTATCATGGACCAGAAATCATCATTGATAACATAACATATTTTCGCTTCATGCACAGCCATGGCGGCAAGTTGTAAATAAACAACAAAACAGGCCACGAACTATGTTTCGTGCTCAGGTTCCCATATAGGTCCTGATGCATAAATCCTGAGCCATTAACTTGGTGTGTAACTCTCGGAGGATTTATATTCTTTTGGCAAGCGCACCAATCGTTAAATTTGTAATATATTTGATCGTCCCACAGGGATTTAGGTAATTACTACAATCTTAGACTAGCACAAGCTGAACCAAAATGCAAGAAGATAGAATTCATTCTGTTTTTGTTGTTTTATACTTTCTATGTTTTTATATTTTCGAAAACAATATAGGAAATGAAATATGATTAATGGAAGATAGGTTAGGATTACTTCAGCTTACAACTTTATCAGGAAACATGCAACTGAGGTTCAATCAAGCTTCAGATGCAAGAGGACAATTCACAGTTGGTTAATCCCTAATTCCTTAGGTGACTAACACTAATTCCTAAGCATTAAACCCTAATCCCTTAGGTGTTCAGTGACAGAGAAATCTAATGCGAAATTGGGGGTTGAACCCTAACTATTCACCTAATTACTAGGCCTGAATTAGTTAGGAAGCCTGAAGCTACTTAAGCCTCAACCATGATTCCTCACTAGTGAGATTCTTCATTTGGATCTAAATTTGTCAATTCAGCAGAGTGGATCTACTTCTCAGCTTGTTCTCCTCTTACTTTAGAAGATAATTTCCTCAATGCAGCTTCAAGATTCCATCGGAAGCTTCAGCAATCCCAACCCTAGGGGTTCAAAAACCCATGGGAATGGATTCAGTTGAAGGAATGTGAAAAGACATGGATGAGAGAGTTTAGAGAGAGAAAAGAATTAGAGAGAGATTAGAAATGAGAAAATGAATCGTGTTATTGCTTCTATGTTTCCCTCTCCTCTCGTTTTCTTTATTACATAGTAACTACCACTATATATAGATAACTTAAAACTAACTAACTAACCAACCAACTCTAATTAATTACAAGGGAAACTAATTAATAATTAAAATAGCTAAACTAGTTACAAATAATACTTAAGTTACTAAAATACAACAAAAGCAGCAACTGATATAAAATAATAAATGGGAACTACAGCAGCACTTCATGTTGAACGAGAATGAAACACTGGGCAAATGAACTTCACGCTTAAGCGTGAGTGTACACGCTTGAGCGTGACACGTTAATTTCATGATGCACCATGTTCACGCTTGAGCGTAACTATGGTCCGCTTGAGCGTGATCGAGTGCCTTGTTGCATGTTGACTTTCTTCCCTTGTACGTAAATGCATGGATCCTTCACGCTTAAGCATGGCATTGTCGCTTGAGTGTGATGCATAAATACTTGATTTCACGCTTAAGCGTGGAACTCTCTCACTTGAGCGAGGTGCATGTGTCTTCACGCTTGAGCGTGATCGTCTCTACTTGAGCGTGACATCTAACTGCACCTGGTCCTGCAACATGCAAACAAATAAATGCCTAGCGTATGTACGCTAGCTTTCTAGCATATGTACGCTAGGTTAATAAATTTACAAATAAACACATTTCCTTATATACTTTATATATTTATCTTTTTAACCATTTTCTTGCACAATTTAAACACTTTTGAATTAAATAATTAGAACAAGAAATAATGACAATTTAATAAATAATAATGCTAAACTTAATAATATTTACTAGATTAAGTTAAATTAAAGATGGATTCATTAAGTCTTTTCAAGACTTATCACATCCCCAAACTTAAAGTTTGCTTGTCCTTAAGCAAGGACTCAGATTAATTAAATCAATTGCACTTACTCAAGACAATCAACCTTCCATTAACTTAATTCATACCATAATTATTGAATACCATTCATGCTTTCTTTTCACAAATTCTGAAAATATAATTACTCACACTTCCTTTGGGAACAAGTTGGTGATGCTTTCCTCACAAGGATTATTTTTTCACTCTTCTCTCAGTGTATAAGGTTAGTTGCATGCACTCATCACCTGCATAATTGTCAGATCAACATAGGCTTGCAACAGTTCCAAACATCATGACATATGCTAGGACAATTGGATCAGTAAGGGCTTTTTAAGTTTGTAACGGGGTCAGGCTACAGGCTCCATTTTTGTTTTTCTAGTCAATGTTGGGTTACAAGATATGCCCATTGATGCCTTGCCTCAATCTTAACTCAAATGCCTTTACTAACCAACTCTTTGCTTTTATTTTTTCAGATGAAGGATAACTCAACTACTTGTGGTGCTTTGCACCTTCTTCTCTTTCCGTCCTTTGGACTCTTTCTTTCTTTCTTTCTTTCTTTCTTCTCTTTCATTTTCATTTTTTTTCAATACCATTTTTTTCTTATAAGACTTGCTTTGCTGATTTTTCACTTTTCTTTTTGCTTTTGTTGTGCTTCCTTTCATTTCTCACAATCCCCATCTATAATTAAGGTCAGAGTGTGTCCTTTAATTAGTGTTAAGCACACTCTTCATCCCCAAACTTAGAACTTGCTAGCCCCTAGATCACATAAAGCACTTCCAACATGAACATCCCCTATTGCACAAGGTATTGTAAAAGATCCAGGATCTTCTAATTTTTTAGGGAGTTTCTTCTGAATAGTTGCACTACACTGTTGAGTAAGGGCAATCATTTCATCTCCCTTAAGCTTTCTCTTCTTAGACAGAAGTTCTTTCAAAAATTTAGCATATGAAGGCATGTCTTGCAATGCCTCAGCAAAGGGAATATTTATGTAAAGCTTTTTAAACACATCTAAGAACTTAGCAAACTTTTGCTCCTCAATCTGTTTCTTGAATCTATATGGAAATGGAGCATTCTTTAATTTCTCAGGAGTTAGCTTAACAACTTCCTCCAAAATAAAATCATTCTTTTTCTTTTTCTTTTGATGACTTTATTTTCTTTCTCTTTTTCTGTTTTTACTTTACTTTCAGTTCCATCATTAACTTGCTCATTTTCTTGCTCTTTTTCTTTTTCTGCATCTTTTTCTGAATTATTTTCTTGACTTGGAGTAGGGAGAAGAATTTTCCCACTCCTTGTGGTTATTGCCTTGCAATGTTCCCTTGGATTTACCTCAGTATCTCCAGGAAAATTGCCAGACTGTCTCTCAGCTAACTGTTTTGAGAGCTATCCAACCTGATTTTCCAGATTCCGGATGGACGCTTCTTGATTTTTAAAGCTGGCCTGAGTGGCCTGAATGAATTGAGATAGAACATTCTCAATTTCAGACTTTTCTTTAGATGGAGGGAGAGATGGTTGTTATGATCTAGTTATGGTTTGATTTTGTGGCATGTTTTGATTCAAATGTGGACCTTTCTGCCATGAAAAATTGGGGTGGTTCCTATAGTTAAGATTAAAGGAATTAGAAGGGTAATTCCTTTGAAATTGTTACCCCATGAAATTAACCTGTTCAACAGGCACATTTGGATCACACGTGCCATTTTCATGGTCTCCACCATAAAAGTCACAGCTCATCATACAAACTTGACTAGGCTTTTGGAGTTCTGAAATTTGTACACGTAATTTCTCTAAAGCCTAAGTCATCAACTTGCTTTCAGCCAAATAAGCATCTTGTGCTTCTAATTCTAGTATCCCTCTCTTAGGGATTTGGCCCCTTTCACTAACCAAATATTCATTTGAAGCCATAACATCAATTAGCTCTATAGCTTCTTGTACAGTTTTAGTGGTCAATGAACCTCCAGCTGAGGCATCAATCAAGACTCTAGTTGCTGGTCTTACACTATTATAGAATATGGTAACTTGTTACACATCAGGAATCCTATGATGAGGATATTTTCTTAAACTCTCTTTGTACCTATCCTATGCTTCCATCAGAGATTCTCCCTCTCTTTGTTGGAAACAAGTGATTTCAGTGCGCAACTTGGCATACTTGGAAGGAAGGAAATATTTAATCAAAAATTTTCTTTGTAAATCCTCCCAAGTGGATATATTACCTCTTGGTTGGCTCTGCATCCGGGCTTTTGCACGGTCCCTTAGAGAAAAAGGAAACAATCTCAATCTTATTGCCTCATCAGGGACACCATTCATTTTCACAGTATCATAAATTTGGAGGAAGGTTGCTAGATGCAAATTTGGATCCTCAACCTCACTTCCTCCAAATTGATCATTTCTAACCAACTTCAGCAAAGTCGATTTAAGCTCAAAATTATTAGTTGCAATCAGAGGCCTAAGGATGCTAGATTGCGATCCTTCTTCAGTAGGCCTAGAGTAGTCACCTAGTGTAACTCTCCTCTGTTCCATTTCTTGTTGTTCTTTTTGCTTTTTCTCCTTTCTAAGTTTATGCTCTAACAAATCAACATCAGGATCAAAGAAGAAAGGCTCTCCTGTGTTCTTTGACTGCATACACCAAATATTAGACACAAAAACAATTCACAGCTACTGCTACTGTTACACACAAGCCACTACTATACTAAAAACGAGAAATAAACTGCTACTAAATGCAAAAACAAAATTAAATGGTTCAGTCAAGTACCAGTCCAAGGATTGTTGATATTACTCAATAATCCCCTGCAATGGTGCCATTAACTTGATGCATAAATCCTGAGTCGTTAACTTGGTGTGTAACTCTCAGAGGATTTATATTCTTTTGGCAAGCGCACCAATCGTTAAATTTGTAATATATTTGATCATCCTACGGGGATTAAGGTAATTACCATAATCTTGGACTAGCACAAGCTGAACCAAAATGCAAGAAGATAGAATTCATTCTATTTTTGTGTTTTATACTTTCTATGTTTTTATATTTTCAGAAACAATATAGGAAATGAAATGTGATTAATGGAAGATAGGTTAGGATTACTTCAGCTTACAACTTCGTCAGGAAACATGGAATTGAGGTTCAATCAAGCTTCAGATGCAAGAGGACAATTCACAGTTGGTTAATCCTTAATTCCTTGGGTGACTAACACTAATTCCTAAGCATTAAACCCTAATCCCTTAGGTGTTCAGTGACAGAGAAATCTAATGCAAAATTAGGGGTTGAACCCTAACTATTCACCTAATTACTAGGCCTGAATTAGTTAGGAAGCCTGAAGCTACCTAAGCCTCAACCATGATTCCTCACTAGTGAGATTCTTCATTTGGATCTAAATTTGTCAATTCAGTAGAGTGGATCTACTTCTCAGCTTGTTCTCCTCTTACTTTAGAAGATAATTTCCTCAATGCAGCTTCAAGATTCCATCAAAAGCTTTAGCAATCCCAACCCTAGGGGTTCAAAAACCCATGGGAATGGATTTAGTTGAAGGAATGTGAAAAGACATGGATGAGAGAGTTTAGAGAGAGAAAAGAATTAGAGAGAGATTAGAAATGAGAAAATGAATCATGTTATTGCTTCTATGTTTCCCTCTCCTCTCGTTTTCTTTATTACATAGTAACTACCACTATATATAGATAACTTAAAACTAACTAACTAACCAACCAACTCTAATTAATTACAAGGCAAACTAATTAATAATTAAAATAGCTAAACTAGTTACAAATAATACTTAAGTTACTAAAATACAACAAAAGCAGCAACTGATATAAAATAATAAATGGGAACTACTGCAACACTTCATGTTGAACGAGAATGAAACACTGGGCAAATGAACTTCACGCTTAAGCGTGAGTGTACACGCTTGAGCGTGATATGTTAATTTCATGATGCACCGTGTTCACGCTTGAGCGTGACTATGGTCCGCTTGAGCATGATCGACTGCCTTGCTGCATGTTGACTTTCTTCCCTTCTACATAAATGCATGGATCCTTCACGCTTGAGTGTGGCAGTGTCGCTTGAGCGTGATGCATAAATACTTGATTTCACGCTTAAGCGTGGAACTCTCTCACTTGAGCGAGGTGCATGTGTCTTCACGCTTGAGTGTGATCGTCTCTACTTGAGCGTGACATCTAATTGCACCTAGTCCTGTAACATGCAAACAAATAAATGCCTAGCGTATGTACACTGGCTTTCTAGCATATGTACGCTAGGTTAATAAATTTACAAATAAACATATTTCCTTATATACTTTATATACTTATCTTTTTAACCATTTTCTTACGCAATTTAAACACTTTTGAATTAAATAATTAGAACAAGAAATAATGACAATTTAATAAATAATAATGTTAAACTTAACAATATTTACTAGATTAAGTTAAATTAAAGAGGAATTTATTAAGTCTTTTCAAGACTTATCAGGTCCATGTCATCTGTGGCTACTACAAGCCTAACATTTCTTTGTTCATGGGCAAAATTCGAAAATAACGTATCCATCTTCTTCCACTGCGATCCATCTGCCAGATGCCTAACTAGTCCGTCAACAACCCTTTTATCAACATGCCATTTCATAAGTTTTGCGTCATCTATATTGGTAAATAGACGCTTTAGTCTTAGAACTATGAGCAGATACCATAACACCTTTACAGGAGACCCTTTTGTACATACTTCATCAGAATCGGCCTCTTTCTTCTTATACCGTGACACCCCACACCTAGGACATCAATGTAACATTTCATACTCACCTTGGAATAATACATAATCATTTGGGCATGCATGTATCTTTGTATACTCTAAACCCATAGGACACAACACGTTTTTGGCCTCATAGTTACGATTCGGCAAGGTGTTTCCATCTAGGAGCATTTCTTTCAACAACTTCAGTAAGTCAGTGAAACTTTTATCTGTCCACTCGTTTATGGCCTTCAAATTAAACAATCGCAAAATTATTGATAACCTCGTGAAATTGACACGGTTTGGATACAATGACTTCTCAGAATCCTCACACAGAGTCATATATACATAAGCTCTACTAAAACCTTCTACCCCATATCACAGATCATATCCTCAAGTCGGTCATCTATGTCGACATCAGTGTCATGCATCAAGCTTCGGTTTTCAGTTTTAGAGCTAGTACTTGGCACCACCACATCTTCACTGTGTCATATCTAATGGGTATAACTACGAAGAAAACCATCACACAGTAGATGTTCTCACACCTCTTCCAAGTCTAGCCGACGTAGGTTCAAACGTTTAACACAAAGGTAAAAATACCTTCCATTCATCTCCTTAGCATTCCTCGCTACAAATTCTATAAATAATTCAACTCCACCCTCGTACTCTAGACTTATGCATGATGCAGTTATCCAACTCCGATCCATACCAACTGTTTATTAGGTGCTATGATCAATCTCATTTTTTTTACAAAGGTGGTGGTCTTACCCATTCAGGATGACAATTATTTTTTTACGTCATTGATATATACAAGTTAGGAGTTATTTTAAAATTTGATCAAATTTGGGTAGTATTTCACATTGCTCTCTAAGTACACAAAATGAGAGTGGTCAAATCAAATTCATCCACAACAAAATATGCACCTAGAGAATAACACAAAATACAAGTTACCGAAACTTTATCAAATTTTAAAATCACTCCTAACTTGTACATACAAACGGCGTATAAAAAACAATTGTTCATCCTAAACTATCCAAACGGGCAATTCAAGATTCAACACAAACGATGAAATTAATTAATTTAATTACCATTTGTGTCGAATCTCAAACGGGAAGCTATGGTTCACTCATGCAAAGCAACTTTCATATTAGTTAACTAGTATGAGCCTACGACTTCGCAAGATTGACAACCCCATACATAAAACAGCAACAGAAATAACATTATATGAGAGCAACCAACAACAAAAGAAATAACATTATACACTATACAGTGAAATGTAAATTTTGATTAAAAATAATACTTTAAAATGGACGATAATTTTGTTAATTTTTCTCCTAATTTAGTATGATATTTTTGATGCATAAACCCTAGTGGATTATATTCTTTTGGCAAGCGCACTGACGTGTGTATTTTTACAGTCGTGATTCCGTCAAATTAGTACATTAAAATTAATTAATGTAGTACTAGGGTGTCAACCTAGGTCGTTCTCTCAAGGATCAACACAAAAATTTAGGAAAAATCAAGTCTTAAACTAATTTTTAACAATTAAAAATAAAAACTCAACAACTAAAATTTTTTACAAACATAAGTTCAACAAACGTACAATTCGGGGGGTTTGATTGATTTTGTTATCACAATTAAAATTAAAGACAAAGTAAATATAGGATTTAAAACAATAATTAACAAGCGATTGATTTTCTTGGAGTATTGTAAATAAATTTATCCTTGGTTCACTAAAGATAATTTGTATACTTTTATTACTGCCAATTTCTTAGCTTAATTTGAATTAATCAACTAAGCGTCTTTTTCAATTCATAATTCCTTTACTTTCATTTAAAAATGAATATTTTAATCAAGCATCCTAATTAAGCAAAAGGAGTCAAGATCGTAGAATCTAGGAATTATTGAGCATATGTAAGAACATCGCCTACATACTATTCTCTTATTATGGAATTAAGCAAACCATAATTATTAAAAGTGATTATGAAAATATTCATTAAGCATGCATATTTCCTTAATCCATTCTAATTTAAAACCTTATTTTATTCCATTTGAATAATTAAACTGATTAAGCATACAATTTTGATTAAAAAAAATGGAATTAAATAAGCAGAGTAAGATTATGAAGAAATAACAATAACAAAAACATACTGTATTAAAAATAATGACCTCAAAATTACATTACAATATTCTCCAAGAGAATCAATCTAGGGTTTTAGCCCTCCATAATAACAACTACAAAGAAAAGAAACTAACCCGGAATGGAGCAAAGAGGGGAAAGAAGAGAGGAGGAGGCTTTGTGCCTTCCTCTAATGCTTATAGAAACAACAAAGAGGGAAAAGAGAGAAACGTGAATTGAGGTGTGTTTTTGGCAATGGTCCTATTTATAGTGAAAGCGTCAGCGTTGCGAATCTGCTTCTACGCTACGCTTAGTTGTGAGGCTACGCGTGAGGGTTTCTGACTCAGAATACATTATTTCATCCAATAATTCTTCAATAATGCTTGGACACTTGTACTGCATGTTCCCCACTGAGATAGTGTCGTATGTCTATAATGGATTGGCCAATAAGTGTTTTAATATAAATAAATCCTCCACTTCTGAAGTTGCACACAGCCTGTTAATGGGATCCTCGTCACTGTTGATGCTACGCGTGGGCTTGACGCTGCGCGTGGGTGTTGCGAATTTGTTTCCACGCTACGCGTGGTATTGGTGCTACGCGTCAGACCTGATGCTCAATTTCATAATTTCCCAATTGCAAACTCAATTATTCACTACAATATAAGGGAAATCAAGTAAGATTTATTATTTCCATTTAAAGATTATCGCCTAATTCAGTTAATATTAAATAAAGCTTGAATTATGAAAATGTGTTAAAATGCATAATATTACACAATTAGCAATGGCAAATTATACACATTTAAAGCAAGGAATTAAGGCTAAATCATGCATCATCATGCACCAATCGTTAAATTTGTAATATATTTGATCGTCCCACAGGTATTGAGGTAATTACCACAACCTAGGACTAGTACAAGCTGAACCAAAACACAAGAAGATAGAATTTATTCTGTTTATGCTTTTCTACACTTTCTATGTTTTTGTAATTTCAGAAATAATATGAAAAGTGAAATGTATTTAATGGAAGATAGGTTAGGACTACTTCAGCTTAAAATTTCATCAAGAAACATGCAATTGAGATTCAATCAAGCTTCAGACTCAAGAGGACAATTCACAGATGGTTAATCCCTAATTCCTTAGGTGATTAACACTAATTCCTAAGCATTAAACCCTAATCCCTTAGGTGTTCAGTGATAGAGAAATCTAATGTAAAATTGGGGATTGAACCCTAACTACTCACCTAATTGCTAGGCCTAATTAGTTAGGAAGCCAGAAGTTATCTAAGCCTCAACCATGATTCCTCATTGGTGAGATTCTTCAATTAGGTTTGGATTTGTCAATCCAGCAGTGTGGATCCACTTCTCAGCTTGTTCTCCTGATGCTTCAGAAGATGATTTCCTCAATACAGATTCAAGAATCCATTGGAAGCTTTAGCAATCCCAACCCTAGGGGTTTAATAACCCATGGAAGTGGTTTTAGAAAGTGGAACGTGGAGAGCCATGGAAGAGAGAGTTTAGAGATGGAAAATGTTTAGAGAGAGATTGAAAATTAGAAAATGAATTGTATATTGCTTTTGTGTGTGTTAATTACAGAGTGTTTATAACTATATGTAGCTAAGGCAAAAACTAACTAAACTAACTCTAATTAATTATAAAGGAAACTTCTTAACAATTAAACTAACGGAACTAATTAATTGATTACAAGGGAATGACTAATTATAATACAATAAATAAATTACTAGAATACAAATATAATCAGCAACTAATAAAATAATTAATGGTAACTACTATAGTAATTCACATTGAAAGAGTATAATATACTGGGCAAACAAGCTTCACGCTTAAGCGTGATCTATATACACTTGAGCGTGGTACTTTAACTTGATGCATGTAGGGTGACTTCACGCTTAAGCGTGACCTTTATTCGCTTGAGCGTGATGACTTCACACCTTACTGGATCAGCGCGTATGTACTGGGAGGCCAGCGTATGTATGCTGAGCTACTGACTTGCTGATTCCTCATTTTTTTTGATTCTGTTTGTGCGTGTACATACGCTGGGATTCCAGCGTATATACGCTGGCTCACTGGACTGGTACTTTGGTCTTTTTTCTCCTGTGCGTATGTACGCTGGATTCTAGCATATGTACGCTGGATTTCCTGCACCTAGATCCTCCAAAATACAACATATAAATTCCTAGCGTATGTACGTTGGCTTTCTAGCGTATGTACGCTAGGTTAATGGATCTCTCAACAAACATATTTCCTTATGTGCTTATCTTTTTTAACCATTTTCTTACACAATTTAAACACATTTGAATTAATAACTAAAACAAGAAAGAATGACAATTCATTACATAATAATGCCAAAGTCAACAAAATTTAATGGATTAAGTTAAATTAAAAATGAATTTATTAAGTCTTTTCAAGACTTATCACATCCCCAAACTTAAAGCTTGCTTGTCCTCAAGAAAGGACTTAGATTAATTAAATCAATTGCACTTACTCAAGACAATCAACCTTTCATTAACTTAATTCATGCCATAATTATTGAATATCATTCTTTCTTTCTTTTTGCAACTTCTGAAAATATAATTACTCACACTTCTTTTAAGAACAAGTTAGTGATGCTTTCCTCACATGAATTGGTGTTTCACTCTTCTCTCAGTGTATAGGTTCAATTGTATGCACTTAGCACCTGCATAATTGTCAGATTAATATAGACTTGTAACAATTCTAAACATCATGACATATGCTAGCATAATTGGATCAGTAAGGGCTTTTTAAGCTTGTAATGGGGTTAGGCTACAGGCTCTATTTTTGTTTTTCTAGTCAATGTTGGGTTAAAAGATGTGTCACTGATGCCTTGCCTTAATCTTAACTCAAATGCCTTTACTAACCAGCTCTTTTACTTTCATTTTTCTCAGATGAAGGGTAACTTAACTACTTGTGGTGCTTTGCAACTTCTTCTCTTTCAGTCCTTTGGACTCTTTCTTCCTTTCTTTCTTCTCTTTCAATTTTTTTAAATACCATTTTCTTTCTATATAGGAATTGCTTTGGTGATTTGTCACTTTTCTTTTGCTTTTGCTATTCTTCCTTTCATTTTTCAAAATCCTTATCTATAATTAAGGTTAGAGTGTGTCCTTTAATTATTGTTAGGCACACTCTTCATCCCCAAACTCAAAACTTGCTAGTCCCTAGCAATAAGATACAACTCAGCAGTTCCTCAGTGGTACATCCAAGGATGATTCACTTGGTTTTTCTCAGATAAATAGGCTTGTAAAGTTGGGTACATAATCAGAATAAAGGGGTCTCAGGCTCAAACATAATTATTGGGTCAAAGGATAATTAATAATATTAAGGATGGCTAAATTTGGCCCTGGCTAATTTTTAAAGAGGGCCTTCATCATTTCCAATTAACAAACATATAATCATTAGCAAGCACTAAAGTAAATTCTGTCTCACTAAGCAAGAATGCAGACACACTAAAAAAAGAAATAATAAAGGCTCAAAAGCTAATAAATTACAGGTAATCAGCCAATCATGTCCCCAAACTTAATACGAGATTATAAGCTCACACTGCTAACTAGCATGGTGAATATACAAATAATATAGGATGGGAATAGTTATGGACAAGGATCATGAATCAAGCAATGCGAATCAATTAATTTATCCAATGGATGCCTGAGAATCAGCAAACTTTAAATAATTAAGATGAGTTCTTAATTAGATACAGTTAATACCTTTCATAAATTAATGGGATGAGGGGATAAATTACTTCCCTTTTTACCTATATGGCAAGGGTTTGGTGAGCGATGGTTGCAAGAATTGAATAATACAAATCAGAAAAGAAAATACATTGAACAATTAACATAGAATCATACTTTCATTACAACTGAAAGGGAAATACATTGTTCAAGAAAGGACATTAAAAGAAAGTTATTACATCACAAAATTAACTTAACATAAATGACAACAAATTAATATATCAGTCTTCCTCTTCTTCATCTTCTTTATCAGTACCCTCATCCATAGGTTCATTATTTTTTTGCTCAGGGTGGGGTGGAAATTCAGTTGCCAAAGGTGTGTCATCAGGGGGAATGGTGAACCCAATGAAAGCCAACCATAAGTCTCTGTCAATTGGAACTCCCATTTCTTTTGTGTGGTCCACATTCAGTGTAGTGGCAATCTTTCTCAGCATAAGATCATGGTTCAGGACCAGATCATAGGTCCCTAGCTGCATCTTCTTCATGGCTTGGATTTCTTGCATTACCATAGAGAGATCAAAAGAATTACCTGAACCTGTTGAAGGTGGTGGTGCAGAAGATGATGGTTTGGGTTGTCTGTGACGCTTTGGCTCTTAAGGCACAAAGTGGTCAATGTGGTCTATTACCCAGTACTTATCCATAATTCTCCTAGGCTTCACCTTTGTCAGTTCTTCATAGTTCAACCTAACCTGATTCTTTTTGGCTAGCAAAGTGACAACGGAGCAATATGGCAGTTAGAGATTTTTTTTTTCGTTGGCTTTCACCATCTCCTCCAATATTAACTCACCCAAATTAACATTCAGGCCTTTCATTAAACAATAAATCAACACCAACCTCTTAATGACAACCTCAGTAGCATGAGCCACAAGTTGCAGGGATAAAAGGACGTAGTGGCACTATAAGAGGGGGAGATGATTCAAACAACTTTTCTTGACACATTTTGGTGCACCACTCACTTTTGTTACATATGCAGTCCCTTGTTCACAACATTCCTCTAGTATTTCCTTTCTAAGATTCTCATTTTCAGCCCTATGGAAGATATCTACTATCCAAGTGTATTGACATCCTTCACCATCTAAGATAGGTACTTTTAAACTCTTATTCAATATGTGACCAGAGAGAGGAATAGTGACTCCTCTCAAGTAGGAAGAAAAAGGTACCTTATCCTCAATAGAATTTCCCCTTAAATTGGCATAGAACTCCCTAGTGAGTTCTTGATAACCATTGCCTAAGTTCTCATTAAAATACTGCCATCCTCTAGCAAACATAGCAGCCTGTACATCAATATCAGAGCAATTATCCCCATCAAAGACTAGAGCCATTTCCCTTATTACTTCTCTATTTTTGAATTTTGCCTCATATTCTTAGGCAACCTTGAGATCCCTAAACCTATTCCAGTCAAAATCCTCATTTTTCTTGGATTTCTTTTCCTCCTTAAGACTTTTACTCTTTTTAGGTGGTGGAGAAACAGGGGTGCTTGAAGTAGCCACCCCCTTTCCTTTCTCTTTTGGAGTTTTCTTCACACTTTCCATTTCAATAATGCTTTCTATTTTTCTAATGAGTCTTTGTGATCTTATGGACATTGTGAATGTTAAGGATGGTATTTATAGGGCCTAAATGGGTGCAAATGCATAAACAACACAACCATAGAAAAATGAACATGTGAGATGAATGGACATGATAGATGCATTAAATTCAACATTGAAACAGTAGAATGTAATAATTCTAACTATTAACTAGAGTCAAGGAATGAAAAGATGTTACCTTTCAATGAATTCCAAAGATTATGCCTTTTCCTCTTCAAAACCCAAGTTTCCAATGTAAAGGGATGTGAGTTAGGGTTTGTACGCTGGGAAGGGGTTTTGATAATGCTGAACCCAACGTTTATACACTTATGTTTTGATTGCTACAGGTGGTAACAGGCTGGCACATACTGAGGTACGTGTAGGTACATTGAATCTTTAGCGTACATACGCCCACATTAAAGCACAACAGGTGGTAACAGGTATAGGCCATGTTGTAAGCGTACCAGATCACGCTTAAGCACATGACATGCTTAAGGGGATCACGCTTCAAGCGTGAAAGGGTTACGCTCAAGCGTATAGGGTTCACGCTTAAGTGTAAAGTCTCCTCGCTTAAGCGCGAAGGCACGCCCAGAGTCACGCTTGGTGCTTGGTCAAGCGCGCCATACATCCAGGGGTCACACTTCAATCGTGAAGGCACACGCTGCAAGTGCTATTTCTTTCTAAGGTTCAAGCTGCCAGTGTGAAGGGTCATGCTTAAGCGCTTCTCGAGCTCGCTCAAGCACCTGGTGATTTGCTCAAGCGTACAAGGGTTCTCACTCAAGCACACAGGGTGCTCGCTCAAGCGCACAGGTTGGTCCAAGAGTCAAGCTTAAAGCATGGAGTCTCTCGCTCAAGCACGAAGACATTCCTTGATTCACACTGTAAGCCATGCTCAAGCACACAAGGCTTCTCGCTTAAGCGTGAAGGCACAAGTTAGTCCACGCTTAAGCGCGCAAGGTTCTTGCTCAAGCGCCCAAAGGTTACGCTTAAGCGCGCTTACTCCTCGCTTAAGCACGTAAGTGGGCCTGATCCTAATTTATTTTTGCGTAGCTACACCCTGTTTGGAGTATGTACGCACACCCTTATCCTAGCTACTGGACCTACATGTAGGTACGCTAGGATTTGAGCGTATGTACGCTTACCTCCTGGTCCACAATTTTATTATTTTGCTGATACGCGTATGTACACTGGAACTCAAGGTATATACACTCAAACCTTATTCAAAATTTTTCAAGTTTATTCACACCTTATTCAAATTTTTTTAGTTTTTTTATTGTTTAAAAACACCAAACACAAACTACAACAATTAAAATGTATGGTTGCCTCCCTCAAGCACTTCTTTAAGGTCACTAGCTTAACCTTTGACACCTAAGAAGATGCCTATAAAAACATGGAGGATTTCTACCTATCAGACTCTCCTCCATAGTAGAGTTTGAGTCTCTAGCCATTCACTTTAAATGTTTTTCCAGTGGCTGGTTCTTTTACCACCATGAGGGAAACCTCATTCACAATGAAGGGTCCAGACCATTTTGATTTGAGTTTTCCTAGAAAGAGTCTCAGCCTAGAATTGAATAACAAGACCTTGTCATCCTTGTGAAACTCCTTCCTATTTATCCACTTATCATGCCACCTCTTAGTTTTCTCTTTATAGATTGAGGCACTCTGATAAGCATTGAGTCTGAACTCCTTAAGTTCATGGAGTTTTAGGACTCTTTCCTCTTGAGATTGGTCACAATCCATGTTTAACAATTTTGTGGCCCACCATGCCTTATGCTCTAACTCCACAGGAAGATAGTGAGCCTTACCATATACTAACTAATAAGGTGACATGCCAATTGGAGTCTTAAATGTTGTCCTATAGGCCTACAATGCATCATCTAATCTCACAGACCAATCCTTCCTAGATTTCCCTACTACTTTCTCTAGTAGCCTCTTAATTTCTCTATTAGAAAGCTTAACTTGTCCATAAGTTTATGGATGGTAGGGAGTGGATACTTTATGGAGTACCTCATAATGTCTTAGGGCTTTTTCCATAATTCTATTGCAGAAATGTGACCCTTCATCACTAATGAGGACTCTAGGGACTCCAAATCTAGAGAAAATATTCTTCTTTATAAACCTAAGCACCATATGTGCATCATTGGTTCTGGTTGGGATTGCCTCCACCCACTTGGAGACATAATCCATAGCAACAAGGATATACTCATTGGAGAATGACTTTGGGAATGGTCCCATGAAGTCAATGCCCCAGACATAAAATAACTCCACAACTAAAATATTTGTCAAAGGCATGCCAGCTTTAGCAGAGAAGCCTCCACTTCTTTAAAACTTATCACACCTTTGCACCTATACTCTAGCATCCTGAAAAATTGATGGCCTATAAAAGCCACACTTTCGTTGTTGTTCTAGAGGCACCATGGTGTCCTCCATAATAGGAATCATAATAGTGCCACAAGAGTCTTTCTTGCTATGATTCAGGCACACATCTCCTAATAATTCCATCTACTCCTATCTTATACAAAAATGGATCATCCTATAAAAAAATTTTACGATCATGAAAGAACTTTTTCTTCATTTGGGATGTCCACCCTTCTGGTACCATAGAGGCACTTTTAAAGTTGGCCATATCAGCATACCATGGCCCTGTGGTGATTGCCATCAGCCTCTCATCTAGGAATTCCTCTTTTATCAAGATAGAGTCTAATTCATCTTCCAGACAAGAGAGTTGATCAGCCACTGAGTTCTCTACTCCCTTTTTATCTCTTATTTCTAAATCAAACTCTTGGAGTAATAGAACCCATCTGATCAATCTTGGCTTTGATTCTTTTTTAGCTAGCAAGTACTTGATTACTGAATGGTCTATATAGACAATGACCTTAACACCAATCAATTAAGCTCTGAATTTATCAAATGTATACACTACAGCAAGCATTTCTTTTTCAGTAGTGGTGTAGTTTATTTGATTCTCATTCAGCACTTTACTAGCATAATAAATAACATGTGTTAGTTTTTTTTTTCTGTCCTAGTACAGCTCCTATAGCAAAATCACTTGCATGCATCACACATGAGTTCAAATGGTAAAGACCAATTAGGTGCTGCAAGGATTGGAGTTGTAGTGAATCTTTTTTTTAGATTTTTAAAAGCCTTGACACAGTTTTCATCAAAAACAAAAGCATGATCTTTCACCAGTAAATCAGTCAAAGGCTTTGCTATTTTTGAAAAATCCTTTATAAATCTCCTATAGAAGCCAACACATCCTAAGAAACTCCTCACTCCTTTCATATTGATTGGAGGAGGAAGCTTTCCAATGGTATCAATCTTGGCTCTATCTACTTGAATGCCCTTAGCAGAGACTTTGTGGCCAAGGAGTATCCCTCCTCTAACCATAAAATGACACTTTTCCCAGTTAAGGACAAGATTAGTCTCTTGACATCTCACCAGCACCTTAGATAGGTTGCTAAGGCATACATCAAAGTTGTTTCTAAACACAGAGAAGTCATCCATAAACACCGCAATGAACTTCTCTACCATATCCCTAAAAATTTCCAGCATACACCTTTGAAAGGTTACTGGTGTATTGCACAAACCAAATGGCATGCGCCTATATGCAAAGATTCCATATGGACAAGTGAAGGCTGTCTTTTCTTGATCTTTTGGATCAACCACAATTTAGTTGTATCCTGAATATCCATTAAGGAAGCAATAATACTTATGACTTAACAGCCTCTCAAGCATTTGATCTACAAAAGGTAAAGGGAAGTGGTCTTTTCTAGTGGAGTCCTTTAACCTTCTATAATCTATGCATATCCTCTAACCTATAGTTGGTCTAGTGGTAATGACTTCACCTTTTTCATTTCTTACAGTTGTCATCCCTCATTTCTTAGGCACCACTTGAACTGGGATGATCCAAGCGCTGTCCGAGATAGGATAGATAATCCCTGCATCAATAAGTTTAACCACTTCTTTCCTCATAGCCTCTTTTATTATAGGGTTTAACCTTCTTTGTGGCTGAACAATTGGGGAGTAGTCAACCTCCATCAAAATTTTATGCATACAAAATGATGGACTAATCCCCTTTAAATTAGATATGTTCCAACCAATGGCACATTCATGTTTTCTTAAAACCCATATTAGTTTTTCTACATCCTCATCATCTAACTCAGCATTAATGATTACTAGATATGACTCATTATTTCCCAAGAAAACATTTCTCAAATAAGAAGGTAGGGGTTTTAAATCATGTTTTTCTTCAAACACCTCCTTACCCTTCTCAATTGCAGCATTATTTAAGTTTTCTTTAATTTCAACGTCTACTACTTCACATGCTTCTAGTAGGTTTAGCAGCTCAGTTTATGAGTCATCCAACTCTGCAGCCTCGGAGTCGAAATCATCCTCTAAAAAGGCTTGTAAAGCCTCTTCTTCAGCCTTTAACAGCATAGGAGTCTTATAACTTTTGATTTCTTCAAGCATAAAATAATCCATTTTATCAACTGGATGTTTCATAGCATTGAAGATATTAAAAGTTACTTGCTCCTCCTGAACTCTCAGTATGAGTTCTCCCTTCTCTACATTAATTAAAGCTCTTCCAGTAGCTAAGAAGGGTCTCCTAAGATTAAGGGAATCTCTCTATCAGCCTCCATATCCAAAACTATAAAATCTGCTAGAAAGATAAACTTATCTATCTTTACTAACAAGTCTTCCAGCATCCCATGAGGATATTTGATAGACCTATCAGCCAACTGCAGGGATATGCGAGTTGGTTGCATGTTATTAATTCCTAATTTCCTCATTAAGGATAGAGGCATAAGGTTAATGTTAGCCCTTAGATCACATCAAGCACTTCCAACATGAATATCCCCTATTGCACAAGGTATTGTAAAAGATCCAGGATCTTCTAGCTTTTGAGGGAGTTTCTTCTGAATAATTACACTACACTCTTGAGTAAGGGTAATCATTTCATCTCCCTTAAGCTTTCTCTTCTTAGATAGAAGTTGTAACATCCCGAATTTTTAAATAAAATAAATTTATTGGATGATGATAATTGATTGTTTAAGGTTAAATAATTATGGGAGATGTTGTTAGAGATTAGAGATGAATTATCGGTAAATTAAGATTTACCAGAAACGGATGAATTAACTGGTGATGTGGGACCCACTTGATTTAATTAGATGTTTGATGGGTCTAGAATGTTTGGAAAATTATTGTGGTTAAGATGGTATACTTAAAATGATTTTTGGTGTCAAGGAAATAATTAATTGGACTCGACATATGATATGAAACAGGGAAAATGCGAGTTAAATAGAATTAAAAGAAAATATAAATCCTCACCTTCTCCTTTCCACTTAACCGTGGCATCCTTCCCTCTCTCTTTTGGCCCTTTTATCCATTGGACAATGGGGAATTAATACCCATTGGTTAAAAGCAAATGTGACATCCTTTTAACCAT
This sequence comes from Clitoria ternatea, assembly GCA_037962975.1. Lineage (NCBI taxonomy): Eukaryota > Viridiplantae > Streptophyta > Magnoliopsida > Fabales > Fabaceae > Clitoria > Clitoria ternatea. The sequence goes on from CM075670.1 coordinate 197,314,779, forward strand.
TGGACAATGTCCAATTTTGGTTTAACTTTCCTTTCTCTCACTCATTCTCGGTGTACCCTTTTCTTTCACTCTATCTTTATTACTTTTCTCTTCTCTTTCATTCTTCTCTTGCACGACCGTGACCATCTCTCTTTTCCTTGCTTTTCCACTCAAAATTAAATGGTTCCCATGGATTTGTGAGGCTTGAATGGCGTTTATGGAGCTTGGGAGCTTGTGGGATCATCTTCTTCCTCTTCCTCACCTCATTTTCGTTTTTGGTGGAGCTTGAGCTTGAGGTAAAGATTTCTCACCTCCACCTTGTTTTATTTATGGTTTTGAGATGTTGAGTTGAAGATGGTGATGTTAGAAGCCTTGCATGTGGGTGGAAATGGAAACCCTAGGCTTGAATGTTTGGGAATGAAACCCTTGAGTTAGGGCTTTATGATTATGTGAGATTTAGAGGTTGATGAGGTCCTTATGATAAAATAAAATGGTAAACTAAGTCATGAGTTGCAAATGATGATATATGCATGTATATTGGTATGTTGATTTGAGGGATTAATCTTAAGTGTTGATGTTGTTGGGTGTAGTTAACCTTTGAGACTTAGAAGGTCTTTGCTTTGGGGAAAAGAATTCCCGAAGCCGAACATGGGTAAATGAATGTGGAGCTTAGACAAGTCTAGGACTTGGTCATGAGTTAAGAGGTGTGATGTCTTGTGATGATTTATTAATTACATGTGTATGTATAATTGTTGATAGGGTTGTATTCCAGGCGAAGATGCGAAATGATTGATGTAATCGCGTGGCGATTCTTCTCTCGAGGTAGGAGAGGAGTTTGTATTTCAAGTGCATGAGTGATTAATTGATAATTATGTTATGTGTGCACGCATGCAATGCCTTGCCAAGAACTAATTGTATGTTTGAATTGTTGAAGTAGTGAATGATGGCTTGGCTTATGGGATTGTTGTGAAAATTATATGAATATATGATGTTGATGATAAATACTTGATATTCCTTTGAATTGACATGAATCAGATGTTTGGTGATATTCAATGGATAGATGAGTTGAACAAAGTGTTGAAGATTGTTTGTGATAAAGTGAAATGATGATAAGGGGTGTTTATATAATTCTTTTTCATAGTTAATGAATGGATATTCGGAATTGAGACGTATGAATTGTTGAACCAGATTCTAAGTGCATAAATGGAGGAGTAAGAAAGATTAATCTAGGTCAAATTTATATATAAAGGTTTTGATGTGAGAAGGAGAGTGAAAAACTGAGCTTCTAAGCGTGCACTGGTAATCTCGCTCAAGCAAGATGGGATCTCGCCCGAGCGAGAGTCCCCTGCTCCAGAGAATTAGTCTCTGGAGGAAATTCGCCCAGGCGAATTGAGCTTCGCCCGAGCGAGGGTGAAGGAATTAGATACTGGTCCAATTTTGCTCAGGCGAATGGCCAGTCCGCTCAAGCGAGAATGCTAGGAGAATCAGAGGATGGCTACTGGACGAAATCCGCCTGAGCGAAGGGTCTGAGGAATGGCATTCGCCCAGGCAAGACCATTAGATGGTGAGTGGGTCAGTTCATGAATAGATCCTGCCCAAGTGGGAGTTTGAAAATAAAACTAAGAGGTGGTGAGACTTCTGAGTGATTTCCGAGTGACTTAAGTCCGAGTCATGGTTTTCCGAGTGAGGAGATGTACATAATCTGAGTAGCAGGCTCATGAATGTGATGATCCGGGCAGTGGAGTCCCGAATGGGGAATTTCCGAGTCTAGTGTAACCTGTGCCGAGTGGAATGCCTTCTAATATATAATTCTGAGTGGGGCTATAGCCATTGGGCCTTTTCCGAGTGGTGAAGACTTATGAAGATTCAGAGAGAAATATGTTTCTGAGAGGCCCATTTTGATAAATCTAATCCGAGTGGGATCTTAGCGAGAGAAAACCCCGAGTGGGGAAAGCTTTGGGTATTTCCGAGTGGAAGTCCCGAGTGAACCTCTTCCGAAGGAAGAGTGATTATGATGGTTCTGATTGGGGTGTCTCAGCTAAATATTCTGAAAGGCTAAATATTAGATAAATCCGAGTGAACCACCTCAGAGGTAAGGAATGTTGTGATGGTTGAGTTTGGGATATATTCTAAGTATAGGAGAGATACATAATCCGATCGAATGAGGTTCTATATCCCGAGTGGTTAAGATTTAAATAAATCCGAGTGAAACAGCTTAGTGAATTCCTCTGAGTGAGGAGAAGTCAGAGTTATTCCGAGTGAGGAGAGTTTATGGATTCCAAGTGGAATAGCTATCATTCCCGAGTGAATGGAACCCCTGATTCCGAGTGAAGGAATACCGAGTGGAACCCTGTGTGAGTAAAGACTTGGGTTTAAAATGAATTAACCGAGTGGAAGTTTATATGAGTGATGGTCAGTCTTGAATTAATTTGCCGAGTGAAAGACTACAAGAGAGAAGAGTGGGTTTTGAAATAATTCACCAAGTGAGGACTAATCAGGAGTTGAGTCGGTGTTGGGATGAATTACCGAGTGGGGACCGATCAGGTGATGAGTCAGTTTTGGAGTAATTAGCTGAGTGATAGACTATGTGAGTGTGAGTCGGCCCTGGAATGTGTTGGCCGAGTGAATGTTGGGTCGGTCAGAATTATTTTGCTGAGTGGAAAACCTGAGTGCTTTGAGTCGGTTTCAAGAAGAATCTGCCGAGTGAAAACCCAAGTATTGGGAGTCGATTTTGATTAATTTTACCTAGTGAATGACGTCGGCTGTCGTGGCCCCGTCAAATTAGTGCATTAAAACTAATTAATGTAGTACTAGGGTGTCAACCTAGGTCGTTCTCTCAAGGATCAACACTAAAATTTAGGAAAATCAAGTCTTAAACTAATTTTTAACAAACCAAAATAAAACAACTAAAATTTATTTTTACAGACAGAAGTTCAACAACATACACTGGGGGGTTTGTTTGATTGTCACAGAAATTTAAAACAGAATACAAAATACAAAATGAGTGTAGAATAAGTAAATAACGAACGATTGATTTTCTTGGAGTATTGTAATTTATTTTATCCTTGGATTTGAAAAGGTTTCTATACACTTCCTTACTGTCAATCCCTTAGTTCAATTTGAATTAATCAACTAAGCGTCTTTTAATTCATAATTCCTTTACTTTCATAAAATGAAGATTTTAATCAAGCATCCTAATTAAGCAAAAGGAGTCAAGATTTTAAATTCTAGGAATTATTGAACATACATAGAACATCGCCTACATACATAATCTAACTTCAACGTTATGGAATTAAGCAAACCACAACTATCAAGATCGATTTTGAAACATTCATTAAGCATGTATATTTCTTAATCTATCTTCATATATATTTTTATTATTTAATCCTAACTGTCTAATTAAATTGATTAAGCATACAACTTAATTAAACCGAATAGACATTAAATAATTGAGTTAAAATTATGAAGAGTTTAACAATAAGGAAATATATTAAAAATCAAAACCTCAAAAATAATATTACATTAATCTCCAAGAAAATCAATCTAAGGGTTTTAGCCCTCCATAATTAAAACAAAATAAAAACCAAACCCGAAATGAAGTTCTCCCGAATTCTTCTGTTGTCCACTGCTACTCTGCTTCAGAATTTCCTCTGACTCCTCTCTGTTTCCTATATCTCTTATTCCTTCTGACTCTCTCTATTTATACTGTCATTCTCCCTGCTTTTATTATGCGTTGGCCATCACAAAATGGGAACCCATTCCAGCTTGTTTTTGCTCTTTTCATTCACGTTAAATGTGACCCATTTTATGCTGTTTTTGCTGTCCAAATTCCATCAGCCTTTCCACGTTAATATGCTGGCCAAAATCACTACTGCTTTCTGTCCCACTTTCTCTTATTTTTCAGCAGCTTTTTCACTTAAAATTTTTGTTGTTTTGTGCCTTTTTTCTTGCTGTTTGCTGTCCCATTTCTTGCTATTTTTGCTGTCCACTTTTCATTTCCAACAGCATATTCACGATGAATGACAATTGGCAAAGGCAAGTGCTTCAATAAATTAATTGGTAATGGGTCCTTGTTGAGTGTAGTTGTTGAAATTATTTTGTGACCAATTAATTGCATGAATTATTGGTACAAAGGGCCTTGTTGACCGTGACAAGAAAATGGAAGAAAGTGGTGGCTTTTGTGACATTGAAACCAATTTTGACTTGGTCAAAAATTTGATTTGCCCATTGCTGCAGCGTGAATGATTCCTCTTGAATCAATTTGGATCTAATTTTGACTAAGTCAAAATTGGATTTTTGGAACCAATCAATTTTCTTCCTAATATAATGCATGACCGTGTGAAGGATTGTCTATTTGGCCATTGCATTTCACGTTAATACACTAGTGAAAGTTGGAATTTAATTTGTTTAATTTTTTTATGCATGGACAAGGCTTTAACAATTTCATATTAATATACTTGTCAAAGAAAAGTAATTAATGTGAATTTGTACTTGAAGGAGAGTGATTTATTTGCAAAGTAACCAAGAAGCTTCCAATAATTTGATAACCTGTAAAATAAAATAAAATAAAATTAAACTTAGTTAATTCAATAGATTTTATTTTAGGATGAAAGCTTAATTTATTTTAAACATACTAATTGATACAAAATAAATAGAAATAGTAGAAATTAAAAACAGCAATCACTAGTAAACAGTAACAATAAAAGAAAACAGAAATCATAAAATTCAACACTCAATAGTAACAATAAAAATAAGAAAACAGTGATTACTAACAAATAGTAAAAAATAAAAATTACAAATTGAGATTATTAACAAATTACGCTAAAACACATTTATTAGGATTTAACAGTAAATAAAATAGACAAACAGAGTAAGTAATTAGAGATAAAAAGATATGTCATCAGTGAACAACCGAGTGAGATGAGTCGGTTTTGAATTAATTTACCGAGTGAAAACCGAGTGTGGAAATGAATACTGGTGTAATTTCGCTTGAGCGAGTGACCGAGTGTGATGGCGCTTCACTCGAGCGAGTAAGCGTGAAAACGCTACTCGACGTTACTCGCCTACGCGAGCGAGGGTCGCCCAAGCGAACCGACCTGTCTCGCTCAAGCAGATGTGTATCTTGCTTGAGCGAGTTTCCACCAAATTGAGCTTTAATCATTATTGCTGGTGGCAGGCTCATCTTTGACCCTTCTTTTTGGCATGATGAGGTAAAACTGAGATGAATTAAGGGATGTATAAGAGGTAAAGTGTTAATGGTAAAACATGGTGATGATTAAGGTTGATTGGTACATTGGGATTAATGAATTATAACCCATTACCACTTAAAAATAGAATAATGAAAGGATAATTAGATGATATGGTATATGAAATAAAGTGATGAAGTGGTGAGAATGTGACATTGAATAAATAGAATAATGAAAGAATAATGAAAAGACATTAAACAACGATTGATGATGATGTTGAACACTCTCTTGCATAAAGAGGTGTATATATTTATTGATGAATTGTCGTTTGCCAGTGTGTGTGATACAGGCATGGCCTTGTATGTGTGGTGTGAAATCTGAAATTTTAAATGTTGTGAATGCCACACAAATATGTATATCTATGTATATGTAAGCATGAGACAATGGTAATGAAGTGTGATAATATTGATGAATAATAATATATTGATGAATAATATGTGATGATGAATTGCCATAGTGGTTGTTTGCAAGTATTGACTTGCTTATATGATGTAAAATATATGTGAAATATGTTGAGATGGAAATGCCACTTAAAACTTGAAAATAATAATTATGAAACCAACAATGATAAAATCCACTAAGGTGTATGGTGGTGTTGGTGATTATGATGATGATGATGATGTTTGATGAGTGGCATTTAGGATGCATAGAGTGAGCTTACATTTGATTTGCATTGCATTGCATCCATGGCATATCATAGCTGCCGGTGTTGGAATATTAGGGGATTCCCCCGGTTGGCCCAGTGGGAGGACGGCTCAGTGCACGAGCATTTATGTTGTTCCCCTGTGACTCGGTGTGTAAGTCACGAAGCTGCCCATGCTGAGCTACGGGGAGCTGCATGTGGTTGACCCTTGTGGGGGGTGGCTCTTGAGGAGCAGGTGTCCCCGGTGGTCCTTTGGATCACAGCTGCCATGTTGAGAATCATGGTTGGCCCGCAACACCATATGTTGAATATGTTGTTTACCGCGGTCATGGTGAAAATGGCCAGGTGTTGCATGATGGGCGATGCGGTTTGGTACCAGTAAAAATATGGTGAATATGCATGCATTATGATATATGTGTACACATTTTACTACTGTAGTAGGGGCATGGTATATGATCATGCTTGAACCCATAATTGGTGTTATTTCCCACAGTCGGATCCGCATTTGTTGTTGATTATTCCATTGTGCATATGCATTAGCCATAAGAGCATTTGCATATAGCATGGAGATATGCCAGATTATGATGTTGATTGATGATGATGGTGATGATGAGATGGTGTTGATGAGATGAGTAATTAATATATCGAAAGACCACATAAAAGTAATAAATGATATGAATTTTGAAATGATGTTGAATATGACGATATGTATGATATGGCCCAATGTAATGAAAAGCGTATTTGTTATGATTGACAATGATGATGTTAGCCCATGGTGGCTTTGATGAAAGACCAGAATGGTCTATGTTGATGATGTTGGCCCATAGTGGCGGTGTTATAAATGTGTATATGCTTGCTTTGCTATGACTTGATGAATAAGCATGAAATAAATATATCTTGTTGAATTAATGATCTATGATGATTGTTGTTGTGTTTAGCAAAGCATACATGATGTTGATATGCATATGCACATAATTTCAATTGTATTCATATCGTCATTTGAAATGTATAACTCACTCTCCCATATGGTCTACTTTTTAGTATTGGTGCAGGAAAACCATGGGAAGAGGATGATTTAAAAGAAAAGCTTTTGGGAAGGTAAATAGTCGTAATGGAAAGCCTTGGCCCACAGCGATTGTAATTTATTGGGTTGTGAATGAATGTATGTAATAGTGGTAATCTTGGATGTATTATGAATAAAGATTTGAGTGGCTATTGTATTGATCTTGAGGTTGAATTGAATATGTATGTTGGAGAGGTGTGACACATGACCATATAGATATGTATATATGTATATATATATTCATATCTTAGGCTTTGCATGTTTATGTGAATATGTGAAATGCTGATGTTTGTATATTAGGCCTATATGCCATTGCATGCTTTGCCGAGCCTTTTCTCATATCTTCATATATGGAACTAGGCGTGTGCCCGGTATACACATTTTTCTTCCGCTATAAACTCTGATATTTTGTATACCATTATGGGCAATATATTTATCGATCCAGCTTTAGGTGTTATAATCTCACTCTTTGGTTTTCTGTGATTTGGGTCTAGATGTGGTCAAGGTGGTGTTTTGGAAATGTTTTTCCAACGCAAAAAATTTATTCGCACTTTTATTAATTATGTTGATCACATCAGGATTCGAGTACAAAAAATCAGGGGTGTTATAGAAGTTCTTTCAAAAAATTTAGCATATGATGGCATCTCTTGCAATGCCTTAGCAAAGGGAATATTTATGTGAAGCTTATTGAACACATCTAAGAACTTAGCAAACTTTTGCTCCTTTATCTGTTTCTTAAATCTATGTGGAAATGGAGCATTCATTAATTTCTTAGGAGTTAGCTTGACAGCTTCCTCCAAGTTTCTCAAATCATTCTTTTTCTTTTTCTTTTGATGAACTTCATTTTCTTTCTCTTTTTCTATTTCCACCTTATTTTCAGTTTTATCATTAACTTGCTCACTTTCCTGCTCTTTTACTTTTTCTACAGTATTTTCATTACTTGGAGTAGGAAGAACCAAAGTTTTTCCACTCCTAGTGATTATTGCTTTGCAATGTTCCCTTAGATTTACCTCAGTATCTCCAGGGAAATTGCCTGATTGTCTTTTAGCTAACTATTTTGAGAGCTGTCCAACCTGATTTTCCAGATTCCGGATAGACGCTTCTTGATTTTTAAAGCCTGAGTGACCTGGATGAACTGAGATAGAACATTCTCAAATTCAGACTTTTCTTTAGAGGGAGAGGAAGAGGTTGTTGTGATCTATTTATGGTCTGAGTTTGTGGTATGTTTTGATTCAAATGTGGACCCTTCTGCCATGAAACATTGGGGTGGTTTCTATAGTTTGGATTAAAGGAATTAGAGGGATAATTCCTTTAAAATTGTTGCCCCATGAAATTAACTTGCTCAGTAGGCATATTTGGATCACACATGCCATTTTCATGATCTCCACCATAAAAACCATAACTCATCATGCAGACTTGACTAGGCTTTTGGAGTTCTGAAATTTGTACACTTAATTTCTCCAAAGCTTGAGTCACCAATTTACTTTGAGCTAAATAAGTATCCCGTGTTTCTAATTCTAGTATCCGTCTCTTAGGGATTTGGCTCCTTTCACTAACTAAACATTCATTTGAAACCATAACATCAATTAGCTCGATAGCCTCTTCTACAGTTTTAGTGGTCAATGAACCTTCAGCTGAGGCATCAATCAAGACCCTAGTAATTGGTCTCACTCCATTATAAAAGATGGTAACTGTTGCACATCAGGGATCCTATGACGTGGACATTTCCTCAAACTCTCTTTGTACCTATCCCATACTTCCATCAGAGATTCACCCTCTCTATGCTGGAAACAAGTGATTTCTATGTGCAACTTGGCATACTTGGAAGGAGGGAAATATTTAATCAGAAATTTTCTCTGTAAATCCTCCCAAGTGGATATACTACCTCTTGGTTGGCTCTGCAACCAGGCTTTTGAACGGTCCCTTGGAGAAAAAGGAAACAATCTTAGTCTTATTGCCTTATCACGGACACCATTCATTTTCACTGTATCACAAACCTAGAGGAAGGTTGATAGATGCAAATTTGGATCCTCAACCTCACTTCCTTCGAATTGATCATTTCTAACTAACTGCAGCAAAGCCGATTTAAGTTCAAAATTATTAGCTGTAATTGGAGGCCTAAGGATGCTAGATTGTGATCCTTCTTCAGTAAGCCTGGAGTAGTCACCTAGTGTAACTTTCCTCTGTTCCATTTCTTGCTGTTCTTTTTGCTTTTTCTCCTTTCTAAGTCTACGCTCTAACAAATCAATATTAGGATTAAAGAAGAATGGCTCTCCTTTGTTCCTTGACTGCATACACTAAATATTAGACACAGAATCAATTTCAATGGTACTGCTACTGCTACACACAAGCTACTGCTATACTAAAATGAAATTTAATAGTTGCTATATGTAAAAACAAAATTAAATGGTTCAGTCTAGTATCGGTCCAAGGATTGTTGATATTACTCAACAATCCCCGACAACGGCGCCATTAACTTGATGCATAAATCCTAGTGGATTATATTCTTTTGGCAAGCGCACCAATCGTTAAATTTGTAATATATTTGATCGTTCCACAGGGATTGAGGTAATTACCAGAACCTAGGACTAGTACAAGCTGAACCAAAACACAAGAAGATAAAATTCATTTTGTTTATGCTTTTCTGCATTTTCTATGTTTTTGTAATTTCAGAAACAATATGAAAAGTGAAATATGATTAATGGAAGATAGGTTAGGATTACTTCATCTTATAACTTCATCAGGAAACATGGAATTGAGGTTCAATCAAGCTTTAGATGCAAGAGGACAATTCACAGTTGGTTAATCCCTAATTCCTTAGGTGACTAACACTAATTCCTAAGCATTAAACCCTAATCTCTTAGGTGTTCAATGACAGAGAAATCTAATACAAAATTAGGGGTTGAACCCTAACTATTCACCTAATTACTAGGCCTGGATTAGTTAGGAAGCCAGAAGTTACCTAAGCCTCAACCATGATTCCTCATTGGTGAGATTCTTCAATTAGGTCTGGATTTGTCAATCCAGTAGTATGGATCCACTTCTCAGCTTGCTCTCCTAATGCTTTAGAAGATGATTTCCTCAATACATATTCAAGAATCCATTGGAAGCTTTAGCAATCCTAACCCTAGGGGTTTAGCAACCCATGGAAGTGGTTTCAGAAAGTGGGACGTGGAGAGCCATGGAAGAGAGAGTTTAGAGAGGGAAAATGTTTAGAGAAAGATTGAAAATCAGAAAATGAATTGTATATTGCTTCTGTGTGTGTTAATTACAGAGTATTTACAACTATATATAGCTAAGGCAAAAACTAACTAAACTAACTCTAATTAATTACAAAGGAAACTTCCTGACAATTAAACTAACGGAACTAATTAATTGATTACAAGGGAATGACTAATTATAATACAATAATTAAATTAATAGAATACAAATATAATCAGCAACTAATAAAATAATTAATGGTAACTACTACAGCAATTCACGTTGAAGAAGTATAATATACTAGGCAAACAAGCTTCACGCTTAAGCGTGATCTATATGCGCTTGAGCGTGATCTATATGCGCTTGAGCGTGGTACTTTAACTTGATGCATGCAGGGTGACTTCACGCTTAAGCGTGACCTTTATTCACTTGAGCATAATGACTTCACTCCTTACTGGATCCATGCGTATGTACGCTGGGAGGCCAGCGTATGTACACTGAGCTACTGACTTGCTGATTCTTCATTTTTTTTGTTTCTATTTGTGCGCGTACGTACGCTGGGATTCCAGCGTATGTACGCTGGCTCACTGGACTGGCACTTTGGTCCATTTCTCCTGTGTGTATGTACGTTGGATTTCCTACACCTAGATCCTACAAAATACAACATATAAATGCCTAGCGTATATACGTTGGCTTTCTAGCGTATATATGCTAAGTTAATGGATCTTTCAATAAACTTATTTCCTTATGTGCTTATCTTTTTTAACCATTTTCTTGCATAATTTAAACACATTTGAATTAAATAACTAAAACAAGAAAGAATGAAAATTCATTACATAATAATGCCAAAGTCAACAAAATTTAATGGATTAAGTTAAATTAAAGATGAATTTATTAAGTCTTTTTAAGACATACCAGTTTTTAATTTGTGTTATTTTAAAGTAGAAGTATGATGTTGGAGTATGGATTATGGATTATGGATTATGGTGTTGGATTATAAGACTTTTAAAGTTTGGACTTTTATTTAATAATTAGTATGATGTTTTTAATTTGTGTTATTTTCAAGTAGAACTATGGTGTTGGATGATGGATTATGGATTATGAGACTTTTGAAGTTTGAACTTTTATTTGATGGATATGGTGTTGGATGTTGGATTATGGATTATGGATGTGGTGAAGGAACTAGATTATTTACACCTAAACAAGATTACGGATTATGGAGTTACATGTTTCATTCAAAACCTAAATATATATACTTATATATCTTATTTTATTTCTTTATTGATGTATATGCTCAAAATATTTTAACTAACTAGGAGAAAATAATAGGAATAAACTTTTCTAAGTGATTCTTGCAACATGATGTAACAACGAATATTATAATTAGCAATGAATCATGAGTTGTTATTCAAAAAAATATGGCAATTGTATTCGCAAGTGAACATAACTAATAAGTTGAACCACATTCAATATTTTACATGCAACTTATAGCCTCAAAGAAACTAACCATATTAATAATTTCATCAATAAAGAAAGATCATTAAAAGTGTCATACATGTTAAAATTTTAAGAGATCCAGTTTTAATAATGAAAATTGGGTTTCTCATATTTAAATATATTATTCTACAAACCTGTGTATTAGTATGATAATATATACCCTCTTCATATTTATAATAAAAAAAGTTTATATTAATATACAAATAAGATCCTAAAAATTACACTTTTAAACTAGTAAAGGTAAACTCTCCTTGAAATCTGAACATGAACAAAACTCTCCTTGAGATCCTAAAAATTTCATTTTAATTGCCTAAATAAAAAGAATTCTTCTGACCAAGTCTATTTAGCATGCTAGTGGAAGGGTGATAAGTTATTTTTGTGGGTTTATACAAAACTTGTTTAACCAAAGCTTGGTATTGTATAGAAGTGAAGTAGAGTATTCAGAGAAAGAGAATCAAGTTTGTATAATGTGGACTCAATGGAATGGATGTGCCAAGTTTAAACACAGAGGTTGTAATATAGTATAGTTGTCGTTCCACTGAGGAGGTGTTAGCATGAAAGTCTTAGTTTTGAATTGAGTTGACAGAAGATTTTGTTTTGATTTGCTAAAAATTGATGTTGATTGAAAAAGTGAATAAATAACACAGAGTAAATTGTAAAAGATAACAGTGAATGGTTTGAGAGAAATCAGTTTTGTAAAATAGGGATTGGTTTCATCACATCTCACCTTCTATAAGTTGCATAAGTTTTTATGTAAGTAACTTGAAAAGATAATTTCTACGTCACAATCAAATTCATTTGCATCGATCCCTCGACTACAAAATTCATAAGAATGATTTCAAACCGCTGATCCCTCAGTCACTTTGAAATCATCCCAGCATTATCGATCGATTGTTTTGACGTTTATTGCGTTAGATGCCATCCCTGGCTACCTACTCACAACAAGTATTTCATTCAGATCTGCTTTCAAAAGTCACTTCCCAGTATACTTGAGAAAACTTAAAACAAGAAAATAGTGATCAAGTACTTTCAGGCATTAAACGTAGAAGGAAATACAGAAACTTATCAAATCTCATTACACACATAAAAACTTACAGCAACGTTACTTCAAGATTGAATGGATTACAACCAATCCCATAAGGGAGTTAGCTACTCATGCTTTGCATTTTCACCTCAGAAGATTTTGCAATAAATCCAGAGTGAAAAATGCAGGAAAAGTGTTTGATAAAATGAAGAAGATGATCTGCTCAATCTAACTTCATTCTCTTTGATGTTGTTCTCTGCTTGATTTATAGAGGTTATGCTCCAGCTTCCCTTGCCTACTTGCATAGAGCCCATAAAGCATCTTTCAGAGCCATTCAGAAACACAAGAAAGTGGGTGAGTTGGCATCGCATCATTGGTAAATAAAAAATTGGAGGTCCCATGTTGCATGAATCACGCTTGAGCTTGATGGTCACGCTCAAGCGTGAAGGGTCCTAATACTCATTAATTGTTTCACGCTTAAACCACTATAGCCATGCTCAAGCGTGGCCTTCCTGCCCAACTCACGCTTGCTCCACGCTTAATCCATACTCAAGCGAGCTCGAGCTCAAGCTTGAATGCCCCCTTTTCACGCTTGAGCGTGGGGGGTCCTGATGCTATTTTTGGTGCGCACAAACCATGCTCAAGCGAGAGTTTAATATTGTGTTACTCGCTCAAGCGCTCATGTCTCAGATTTCATGTTTAAGCATTCTCAAGCTTAAGCTTGGTTGTTCAAGCTTAAGCTTGGTTGTTCAAGCTTAAGCTTACTGTCTTCACATGCTCCCGATCACGATTAAGCTTGTTCTTTCATGCTTAAGCTTGCTCTTTCACGCTTAAGCTTGCTCTTTCATGCTTAAGCTTGCTCTTTCACGCTTAAGCTTGCTTTTTCACGCTTAAGCTTGATTTTTCACGCTTAAGCTTGCCTCTTCAAGCTTAAGCTTGCCTGCTCAAGCTTAAGCTTGCCTACTCAAGCTTAAGCTTGCCTTGCTTTCTTATTGAATTTCCTGCAACTTTCTAGGAGTTTTAACACTATTTTTCTTTTATACACCTATCCATCACTACTTAAAAGATTCATGCTCACTTCCTTCAATAATTCATCAATTTAGCTCAAGTCTTTACAAAATTAGTTCAAATGAGTCATGAAATTAATGCTTAATCAACACTTATCAAACTCTCCCCAACCTAGATTTTTGCTTGCCCTTAAGCAAAAGAAGTTTTTGAAGGGAAATCAAGCATTCAATAAGATCAGATTCAGTTGCAGACAAAATTTTAAAAGACAATAATCTCAGTTTTTACTTAGGCAAATAACCTCCTTAATACTCATTCTTTGAAATGTAATGCATCATTAATTTGTTCACAACGCAGGTAACCAATTGCTATAAGAATAAGGAACTCTCATTATTTCTCACCAGGTGTGTGTGTTGCACATTCATCATGAGAACTGCCTAATTGACATTGCCGGTCATTTCCAATCAAAATCAATTCATAAGATAAGTAAGGATCAAAAAGATCTTTTCATGGTTGTAATGAGGCTGGACTATCAAGAATTCTTGGTTTTTCTTGGATTCAAAATGCATGCATGAAGAAGAGCATATGTTCTGAGATTTTTTAAACTTTTATGAGGCTTCTTCCTTTGTGCTACAGAATTCTTTGTTTCTTTTTTTCTAGTTCTCTATTTTTGTTTAAATTTTTGGAGAACTTTATTATCTTTTTTTTTTTAGCCTCAGTTTCTTTTATCACCCTTTGGGAAAAGTATTTTATGCTCTTATCAAAATTTTTAAGCATGCTAATAGGGTAAGATTTTATTTCTCATGCTTGGGTTAGGGTGTTTGAATACAATTTTTGGCTCAAAAATGGGCTACAAAAAATAGGATATATTTAAAGGGTAGCTTTTTGGCTCTGGGTTATTTCATTTTCAAAATTGCCCTTATCATTTCCTTGCTTAATTTCTCAAAAAAATGTTAATCAGAAAATCAGGCAATACAATTTGATAAATTCTCATGAGACTCTCAGTGTTTAAGTTTCTCACTTCTCACAAGGGTATTAAGGCTTACTTCCATATTCTAACAGAAAAGGGTTCAAGCATGTAAACAATCAAAAGTACATTCATTCCAATTCCCTGGTTCTTAATTCAGCCATTTTGCCTTTTAAAAATCAGTGTTACTGTCTAAAAATATTTTGCTGCTTAGAAACTTTTCTTGTTCAAAAAGTTAAATCTTTGGTTGGGTTTTTCAAAGCTGTTACAACTTCAAACATGTAATGTTGCATCCAAATAGTCATTACCACATAGAGAAAGGTAACAAAATTCAAACCAACAATTATAGATGAAAACTACTGCAAGAGTATTAAAAACTAAAGAGAATGCAAACAAAAACCAAAAACTGTTAATAAAAATTGAAAAATTTAGAAATTGAAAAAGTAGTAAAAACTCATCCTCATCATTTTCTTTACTGATTCTGAGTCAAACTCCTTAGGTCCCTTGCAGGAAGTGGCTGTAATGATGATGACCCTGCTGTGTCACCCCTCCTGGACAAAGTAGGACTGTCCCCAGGCCATACAATGTATGCCCTAAACTACAGGGTCCATCTAAGGGTTGATTTGGCCTACAGGGATACTGTAGTGTTTTGTTCTGACCATCTTGACTTGCTTGAGCCTGAAATCACTCGCTTGAGCGATTTTAAGACAGAACCACACTTTTCCTTACTCGCTTAGGTGAATGTTACCACGCTTAAGCGTGATGGTGTTCCAACTTAAGTGTGGCAAGTTACGCTTGAGCGTGCAACTTGTCCTTCCTTCCCCTTTGAACTTGGCACTTATCATTTAGATAATGAGTGGGATGAATTTGATGAGCTGCCTGAAAAATAAAAGAAAACTTCAATCATAGGATAAAATTTACTTAAAGTAAAATCAACAGGATGAAAAGAAAACATAAAAGATTGGGTTGCCTCCCAATAAGCGCTTGTTTATCGTCTTTAGCTTGATGCCTAATAGTTTTTTCAATATGGGTCATGGAGCTGGTGGATAAGAGTGTTGAGTTTTTCCATCTCCTTGCCTAAGTCAGGTTTTGATTTTCTTTCATTTAGATTTTCAAGCACACCTTTTGAGTATTGATTTATCTCATCAATAACAAAATTGACTTCTTCTTTTTGCACTCGAATTTTTACTTTTCTATCATCCACATCTAGGATGACTTTGGCTGCTTTCAGGAATGGTCTCCCCAGTATTAGAGGAACTTCAGAATCTTCCTCCATATCTATGACAACAAAATTCTCATGAAATTCAAATTGATCAACTTTGACCTCAACATTTTCAGTAATACCATAAGGGGTTTTTATTGATTGATCTGCTATTTTTAAAGTCATGTTTGTTGGCTTTACTGAAAAATCCCTTATCCTTTTAAGTGTGGATAATGGCATCAAGTTTAAACTAGCACCAAGATCTAATAAAGCTTTTCCTTTTGAAAGATTTCCAATAGTAACAGGAATAGAAAAACTCCCTGGATCTCTGATGTTATGAGGTACTGCTTCAGGGGTGATAGCATCATGTGCATCTTCTTCCTCAGTTGTTTCCTTAGTCAGTGTGGTCACAGCCTTGCAATGCTCTATTGGGTTTGTTTCAGTGTTTGCTCCATACTGAGGCTTCTGTTTCTCAATAAGTTGTCTAGCTAGCTATCCCACTTGTGTTTCCAAGTTCCTAAGCGATGCCTCATTGCTCTTTTGACTTGCTAAAGAAGTTTGCATAAATTTTTCCAAGGTGTCCTCTAATCTAGAAGTTCTCTCCACCAAAGAAGGACCATTATTTTGATATGGTTTATTTGAAGAGCTGGGCTCTTGCTTCCATCCTTGGCCTTGGTTTTGGTTACTTCTCCATCCTTGAAATGGTTGGTTAGAAAAATTTGAATTGAAATTACCAGATCTTCCTTGGTTGTTCATGAAGTATACAGTTGCTTCTTGTGAGCCACAGTTTTCATTGAGATGATCTCCTCCATAAAAGTTACATGTTGTGGGCATTTGTTGTTGCACTGGTTGTGATGATTGCACTACATGTAATTGTTGTGGAAGATTGGATATCTTTTTGGTCAATGCTTCCAATTGTTGGGTCAGAATTTTGTTCTGTGCTAAAATGGCATCTGTGGTGTTTAAGTCAAGGACTCATTTCCTTTGAACTTGTTGAGGATCATGTTGAGCTTGGTGTTAGTCCTCAAATTTTCAATAAAAGCTTGAATAAAAATTTCATAAAAATTATAAAAATTAGTTTAATTTGTTAGAAAATTAGGATTTAAATTCAATAAATGGATGTTGTTGGAAATAATCTGCCCTTGATCAATTTTCTCTAGTTTTGCAGTGAAAAAGTTAAGAAATCAAGAGAAAATTACACTGGAGGAGCTGACGCGTAGCCTCACCCCACGCGTAGCATCAACAGCTATTTTTGATGCTGACGCTACGCATCACAGCCACGCGTAGCGCCAGTGCTGCGTGGTCTCCACCTCCACTTTGACCAACCACTCCACTTGGACCCAATAATGGGCACTCCACTCAGCCACAAGGGCCATCCCACTCACCATGAAAGGCCAAAAATCGGTGGAGACATGTCCATATGGCCAAGCATGATCAAATTTAATAATTTGAAGTGGCCATTATCAAGTGTTTAATGGAGGCTGAGTCAGGGGTGTGACGCGTAGCGTCACAGGGACGCGTAGCGTCAGCACCCTTGCTCAGCCCTATAAATAGGGCCATCTAACACCATTCAAATCATCCCATCCCATCTCATTCCATAGCATTTCTTTTCTCTCTTGTGCTCGACTTTGAGTACTTCTTTTGTGAGTTGTAGTTCTAGAATAGTTTTCTAGATACTTGAGTGTGTTTCGGTGTATTGTGATCATTGTATCGTGAAGTTCCCATAGTCTTCGTAATGTCAAAATCTGTAAGTGTTGTTTCTACTTTCACCATGTGTAACTAATTTGTTTATGTTGGAATTGGTGAACTAATCTATTGAGTATAATGTTGTGAATTCGACCTCTGCATGTTTATGATTCAAGTCCATGTTAGTATTTTAACCTTTTATTAATATGAACGTCAAACGGGAGAATGATTTTCATATGTATTGAAACTTGTTTTATTAGTATGAATGCCAAACGGGAGAATGATTGTTCATGCTGTATTGAAACTTGTTTTGATGAAAGTAAAAAGTTGGAATACCCTTGGTATCTCAATTCTATAGGGGTTGTTAACCATTGTTGCCATAAGGCCAGGTCTTAATGCAAGTTTTTACTGAGAAAGCTCACGAGGGATCGGACTTTACGGTGAATTCTTAGAATTTATATCACGAGGGATCGGTTATAATGATTTTAAGCTGCAATGGCATGAAACTTGATGATTAAATATGCATGTCTTGAGTTCCTCATTGTTATTCTAGATTAGGGATCCAATTTCCAACATAATTTGTTTATCTGTGTTTATCTCAAGTATCTTACCTATTCTAGATTGCAACTCATTTTTTTTAGATAGATTTTATTTTCTTTTATCTTATGAACCACTCAATCATGCTATCCTGTGGATATTGTATAAATTGTATATAAATTATTCTTTTGTTTATAACTTCCTTCCCATTTACCATAGTAAATAGAAAATTACTGTTATTATTGGACTTTCAATCCCAGTGGAACGATATCTAAATTTTGAAAACTACAAACGATTGGTGCGCTTGCCAATTAACAAACCCGGTGGTGGAAAAGAACTGTTGAGATGCTATCGCCGGGTTAACAAGTTTTCTGGCGCCGTCGCCGGGGATTGAATTGTTTTAGTAAAATAGTAAAATTTTAATTACCATGGTAAATATATATATTTTTTTACCTTAGTTAATTTTTTTTATTATTTATTTCTTATCATTATTACACTAACTTTATTTGTCTAGTTTGTGTATGCAAACTCGATCTACCGCAGGTAAAATTTATTTTGATCCTGAGATAGAAAAGTTTGTAAAGAAAATCAAGTCTTTGAAATCTAAAACACAAACTAATTCTTCTTCTACTTCGAAAATTTTTGAAAATTCAAATATGGCTGCTGAAAGGAGAACATTGGGACAGTTTGCTGCTATTAATGGTCCACCCCGAGTTTCGGGAATGTTTCAAGGACCAGTTTTACCAGTGGAAATTAAACCTGCCACTTTAAACATTATTCAAAACAACCAATTTGCTGGTTTAAATCATGAAGAACCATATGAACATTTAACTGTTTTTTATGAGTTATGCAGCACAATTGGTTTTGAACCCAATCAAGAAGAGTCTGTTTACATGAGACTTTTTCCTTTTTTATTGATTGGTAAAGCAAAAGAATGGTTTAAATCTTGTCCACCGGGTAGTTTTACAAACTGGTCCGATGTTGAAAGAAAATTTTTGGAAAGATTTTATTCTCCTTCAAAATATTTTGAAGCAATGATAGCCATACATTCTTTTTCTCAAAATAATGATGAATCACTAGGAGAGACATGGGAACGATTCAAGGCACTTTTGAGAAAGTGTCCAAACCACAACCTGAATGATGCCGAAAAGGTAAGAATTGTTTACCATGGTCTATTGCCTCAGTTCAAGATGATGTTAGATGCTTATGCAGGTGGTTCTTTAATGAACAAGACTGTGGAGGAAGCCATAGAAATATTGGAATCAATGGCTATCAGTGACCGCCAAGCAAAGCATGAAAGAGGTAATATACAAAGGAAGCCAGGAATGCTCGAATTGGGAGTAAATGATGCAGTGTTGGCTCAGCAAAAATTACTGACCCAACAAATTGAAGTTATGAGCAAGCAATTGGAAAAACTCCAAATTGCTCAAGTAGCATCACCACCCCCTGCTCAACTTAAAACATGTATGCACTGCATGGGAGAACAACCATGTGGTTACTGTGGAAATGAGCAAGAGCAAGCCAATTTCATGAACCATCAAAGAGCACCCTTAGGTAATTTTCCTTTTAATCATGGAAATTCTTTTCCTAACAATTACCTGCAGGGTTGGCAAAATCAGAATATTGGCTGGAGACAGGACACTGGACCTTCCAACAGACCTCCTAACAATCAATTCAAGCAACAACAAACTGACAATGCAAGATTGACAAGAATAGAGGAATCTATTCAACAGTTATTGCAGTTTGTGGAGACAAATGAAGCTGCCCGAAAAGCATCAGACATACAAATGGGTCAACTTGCAAAAGAGATAGCCGAATTAAAGAGTTCTGGGTTTTCTGCAAACACTCAAAACCCAAGGGAACAATGTAATGTTGTTTCTTTTGATGTTATAAAAATTGATTGTAAAGAAAAGAGTGAGAAAAAGAAAGAAGAAGAAGAGAAAGAAAGTGAAAAAATAGAAAAAAATGAAAAAACAAAAAAGAAAAAAATGTGCAAATAGATACAGAGCAAGAAACAAACTGTATAACCCCGAAAAAATGTAAAGATCCGGGGAGTTTCACCATTCCTGTGACAATCGGAAATATCAACATCAGGAATGCGTTATTAGATTTAGGGGCTAACATTAACTTGATGCCCTTAGATTTAATAAAGCGCATTGGTGAATATGAGCTAAAAGAAGCAAAGACAGAATTACAGTTTGCAGATCGCTCTGTCAAAAAGCCTTTTGGGATTGTGGAAGATGTGTTGGTAAAGGTTGACAAGTACCACTTCAAGGTTGACTTTATGGTACTGGATATGAAGGAGGATACTGAGATCCCCCTGATCCTAGGAAGACCTTTCATGAAGACTGCAAGGATCAGAGTAGATGTTGATCTAAGTACGGTTGCAGTCAAAGTTTATGAAGAAGAGGTAAGCTTCAGTGCTCATGAACACCTCAGGATAAGTAATGAGGAAAAAGTTTATCCCTCAACCGAACCAGGTATATCTCTTCCCAATCAATTAAATTGTTTTAAATTAACCGATGCTTTGAAAGATGAAAAACAGGTAATTAAGCATCGGAAAAGAAGAAGAAGGAAGAAAAAGACAGGTGATTCCTCAACGAATATTGGGAGACCACCTGATTAATCAAAGGTAATGCCTGGCTGGAGACATTAAACCTAACGCTCAATGGGAGGCAACTCATTCTTTTTTTGAATTTTTTTTTAAAACATAAAAAAAACCACAAAATAAAAATTTTAAACTTGTTTAAAAGAAAAGGGGTTTTAAACTGAAAAGAAAAGGTTTTGAAAATCAAAAATCTTTGGAAAAATCAAAAACAGAAGCCCACGCGTAGCGCCACTTTGACGCGTAGCTTGGACTCTGAATTTTGGGTCTGACGCGTAGCGTCCCATCCACTCGTAGTGTCAGAGCCCACGTTCAGTTTTTAAAACTGAACCAAAGAGGCCCATCTTAGGGTTTAAAGCCTAAGATCTCCTCTCTGCCTCACTTTAGTTTTCAAAACCCTAAATTTCGAAACCTCTTTCTCTCTTCCAAGCTCTCTCAATCCTATTGCTCAAGGAACCACATGTAAGTGTTCTAATCCGTTCTCTTTAGTTTTGTTTTTAATTTTCGATTTTTAGAAATAAATGTGGTTAGGATTAGGATTAGAAGACCATTGGGATTGATTGTTGTTAGGAATTAGGAATTGAATGGATATAATATGGTTTGGAAAGGGGTTGCTGCTGTGCAACCCCTGTTTTTTTTTCTCTGTTCTGCGCAGCTCACGCGTAGCGTCCCACTGACGCGTAGCGTGAGGATGAACTGTGAGCCCACGCGTAGCGTCCCACAGACGCGTAGCGTGGGCAGAACAGGCTGATGCGTAGCGTCACGCCACGCGTAGCGTCAGCCTCTGTTTTTAATTTTTGTTAATTTTTGCTGTTTTTTTTTATTAATAAATTTTCATATTTAGTATTTGTTATACTTTCTTGCATAAGAATAAATTTGTATGAAATTTTGAATAAATTGTATTATTTGAAAATATGTGTGTTACTTTCTTTATAATTCATAAAAAAACAAAAATATGTTGTGGTGTATTTGAATTTCAATTTTAGAAAAACAAAAAATATTTTTGATTTAAATGTTATGGATTGATTGTTAATGTGTGATTTATTGTTTAATGTGTGTTTAATTTTAAATTTTTACTTTTTACAGATGGCACCTAGGAAATCCATTCCCACTGCTGGTCCCTCTAAAAGACAGAGGAAGACCACGGATACCGACACCACCTCTGAGGATCCCGATCTTCAGGGACAGGAGGTGTTAGGACCGAGGGATCCCACCAGATTTCGCACTGATGCGAAATGGGCACGGTTTCATCAAATCAAGGGTCAGAGACTTATCTAGGAGAGGGTCCTTGATTTGAGTGCAGGAGACTATCCTGAGCTTCAGGATAGAGTGCAGCAAAGGAGATGGGGACCTCTATTCTCTCTACCTACTGAGGGGGACCCCATCTTAGTGATGGAATTTTATGCAAATGCCTTCAGGACTCGCCAGGACGCACCGAACATTGGGCAGCAGTGGACGAGTTGGGTGAGGGGTCGGCATATCTCATATGACCGGGACACCATCAGCACCCTATTGGGTAACCCTTGGGAGCCTACTCCCGAGGATGACACTTGTTTCTGGAAAGAAAACAGAAACAAGATTGCTGCTGAGGGAGAGTTAGGATACTCCCTCGAGGAGGTTGCTCATTTCTTGAGCAAGGATGGAATCTTTTTCAACCTGAGTAGGGTTGGAAGGAGTCCATCTAACCTCCTAAAGACCCAGCTGACCCCCATAGCTCAGGCGTGGTCCCACCTCATGCTTCATAATATCACTCCTGTCACCCACCTTTCTTCCCTTCCAGTTGATCGTTGTTGCCTTCTCTATTCTATCCTCCAGGGCCACACCATTGATATTGCTGAGCTTATATCCGAGCAGATTCACTTTTATGCCCTTGGGTATAAAGTGAATCGCCCCATTCCCTTTCCTCTCATCATATCTGCCTTACTGAGGAGGCAGGGAGTCATTGTACCTTCACCAGAGTTCACTAGTTCTTCAGGGAGAGTCCCTAAAGTTCTAGTGAACAGAGATTATTTTGTGCAGCAGTGCGAGCTTCCACCACTAGAGCAGGAGGCTCAGCCCCGACCTAGGAGGAGGAGACCACCAGTGCAGCCTCCATCTACTGATGCTGTCACACAGGGCTTTGCCCGGATATCACTTGAGCATCAACATATGATGCAGATGATGGCTGCCACTCATAGAGCTTATATTCATCTTCACGATGAATTTTACCAGTACAGGTTACAGGGAGAGGGAGCACCTTATGTTACCCCGGCCGAGTTTGCAGCACATGTAGCTTGGCCCGGAGATTTGCCTACCTACCCTGAGACTGGTGGATCTTCTGGCACACAGGTTGACTCTGATGGCGATGGTAATGATGAGGAGGAGGAGCAGGATGATGATCAGATGGAAGATTGATGATGTCATCTTCTTATTCTTTTGCATTTACTTTGAGTACAGTTGATTCTAGTTTATATTTACATTTACATTTACACTTTATATTATGGTATTTCATTATTGTGTGGTGTGTTTTTACGTAGTTATTCGTTTTTGCTTATTTTTCGAAAAAATAATCCAAAAATAAAATTTTTATCTTTCAATCAAATTTTTGTTAGTTAATTTATACACTTAGAGTTTTTACACAATAAAACTTAAATTTGTAAAATCAATTATCGATTTTTTTATATAACTTAGGAATTTTGATAAATTTAATTACAATAAGTTTATTAACCATCAAGTAAATTTCAATAACCCGGTGAGCAGAGAGATATTTTTTTAAACACTTGAGGGTTTAATCGACATATTTTCAATTCGAATTGATTTTGCTTTAATCTCTGATTTGTGTTGTTGTACAGAGAATTCGAGAAAATGATCAAGGCACATTTATTGGTGAAATGAAACCTTGGGCCAAACAGCTTACCTTGGTAAAAAGTCTTTTATCCTTTGCAAAGCCAATTTGAGCCTAAAATAAAATTCTTTGGTACCCTTAAAACCTAAATTTGTTTTAACCATTCCCTATACTTGATTGATTAAAAGAGCAGTTAAAATAAATGAAAAATATTTTGAGTGTTCTCATAAAAATGGGGAGTGAAAATAAGCAACTTGATTCTTTTCAAAAGGAAAGTATGAAAAACCATTACTTCTTGAAAACCAAGCCTCATTACAACCCGTGAAAAGACCTTATGATTTTCGAATTAACTCGGTATAAATAACCATTGATTAGATGACAAACAAAGTTAAATTCGTTTGATTTTATGATTGATTGAGTGAAATAGGTTACCAATTGCATAGAGATAAACACTTGTGAGGTAAGCCTGAAATTCTGCTTGATTGTTAATAGAATATTGTAAACAATTTTATCATTAGACCTTTGTTATATTTGATACCAATTTTTGATTATTACAAATTAGTTAAATTGTGTAATTATTTTTTGTGGTAAATTTTCGGACTAACTTAAAAATTTGATTCCAAATTTTTATTTTTTTTCTTATTTTTCTCTTGCTCGAGGACGAGCAATGTCTCAAGTTGGGGGTATTTGTTAGTCCTCAAATTTTCAATAAAAGCTTGAATAAAAATTTCATAAAAATTATAAAAATTAGTTTAATTTGTTAGAAAATTAGGATTTAAATTCAATAAATGGATGTTGTTGGAAATAATCTGCCCTTGATCAATTTTCTCTAGTTTTGCAGTGAAAAAGTTAAGAAATCAAGAGAAAATTACACTGGAGGAGCTGACGCGTAGCCTCACCCCACGTGTAGCATCAACAGCTATTTTTGATGCTGACGCTACGTATCACAGCCACGCGTAGCGTCAGTGCTGCGTGGTCTCCACCTCCACTTTGACCAACCACTCCACTTGGACCCAATAATGGGCACTCCACTCAGCCACAAGGGCCATCCCACTCACCATGAAAGGCCAAAAATCGGTGGAGACATGTCCATATGGCCAAGCATGATCAAATTTAATAATTTGAAGTGGCCATTATCAAGTGTTTAATGGAGGCTGAGTCAGGGGTGTGACGCGTAGCGTCACAGGGACGCGTAGCGTCAGCACCCTTGCTCAGTCCTATAAATAGGGCCATCTAACACCATTCAAATCATCCCATCCCATCCCATTCCATAGCATTTCTTTTCTCTCTTGTGCTCGACTTTGAGTACTTCTTTTGTGAGTTGTAGTTCTAGAATAGTTTTCTAGATACTTGAGTGTGTTTCGGTGTATTGTGATCATTGTATCGTGAAGTTCCCATAGTCTTCGTAATGTCAAAATCTGTAAGTGTTGTTTCTACTTTCACCATGTGTAACTAATTTGTTTATGTTGGAATTGGTGAACTAATCTATTGAGTATAATGTTGTGAATTCGACCTCTGCATGTTTATGATTCAAGTCCATGTTAGTATTTTAACCTTTTATTAATATGAATGTCAAACGGGAGAATGATTTTCATATGTATTGAAACTTGTTTTATTAGTATGAATGTCAAACGGGAGAATGATTGTTCATGCCGTATTGAAACTTGTTTTGACGAAAGTAAAAAGTTGGAATACCCTTGGTATCTCAATTCTATAGGGGTTGTTAACCATTGTTGCCATAAGGCCAGGTCTTAATACAAGTTTTTACTGAGAAAGCTCACGAGGGATCGGACTTTACGGTGAATTCTTAGAATTTATATCACGAGGGATCGGTTATAATGATTTTAAGCTGCAATGACATGAAACTTGATGATTAAATATGCATGTCTTGAGTTCCTCATTGTTATTCTAGATTAGGGATCCAATTTCTAACATAATTTGTTTATCTGTGTTTATCTCAAGTATCTTACCTATTCTAGATTGCAACTCATTTTTTTTAGATAGATTTTATTTTCTTTTATCTTATGAACCACTCAATCATGCTATCCTGTGGATATTGTATAAATTGTATATAAATTATTCTTTTGTTTATAACTTCCTTCCCATTTACCATAGTAAATAGAAAATTACTGTTATTATTGGACTTTTAATCCCAGTGGAACGATATCTAAATTTTGAAAACTACAAACGATTGGTGCGCTTGCCAATTAACAAACCCGGTGGTGGAAAAGAACTGTTGAGATGCTATCGCCGGGTTAACACTTGGTAGTCTGTTGAGGATAAAGCTTCTATTATCCTTGTGGCTTGGTCAGCATCCACTGTCATCATTGTTCCTCCTGCTGCTGCATCTAAAATCATTTTAGTGTCAGCCCTTAAACCACTATAAAAAATATTAAGTTGTACAATATCTTCAAGTCCATGGTTTGGGCATTTTCTGAGCAGTGATTTAAAGCGTTCCCATGCCTCACAAAAAGGTTCATCTTGGCCTTGTCTAAATGTTGTAATATCTGATTTGGCCTTGATGAATCTAGATGGAGGAAAGAACCTTTGTAGAAATTTTTCTTCAACTATGTTCCAGCTATTCAAACTTTGATTTGGATGAGATTGTAACCACTCCTTTGCTTTTCCTGCTAAAGAGAAAGGAAATAGTCTCAAATATGCAGCATCAATAACATCTTGTTTAAATCCCATGGTTCCAACCAATTCATAGAATGTGGCCAAGTGAGTATACAGATCTTCACTTGACATTCCAGTAAATTGGTGTGAACTAATCAAACTAAGAAATGTTGGTTTCATTTCTAGTGCTCTGACAGTGTTTGGAATTGTAATGCTTGAGAAATATCTTGGCCCTTGCTATAAAGCATAGTCTCTAAGTGTTCTTCTTGGTGGGTTTTGATTGTTGCTGTTGACATCCATTGTATCAGAGGAAGTTTGTCCTGCGTGGAAGTTCTGCTTGGCTTTCTTGATTTTCTTGAGGAACCTGTCTATCTCTGGATCAAATGCAAGTTGTTCTTTTGTACCCTGTCCTCTCAAGATCATAAATCAAGTACTCAAAATAGCAAAGTTACTACACTAAAAAATAAAAATAAAAATAAAAACAAATTGAAAACAAATTTATTTACATTGTCTTGTCAATTCAATGCTAAAATATTCAAACTTACATCACCTCCCCGGCTGCGGCGCCAAAACTTGATATGTTATTTTTGTGGGTTTATACAAAACTTGTTTAACCAAAGCTTGGTATTGTATAGAAGTGAAGTAGAGTATTCAGAGAAAGAGAATCAAGTTTGTATAATGTGGACTCAATGGAATGGATGTGCCAAGTTTAAACACAGAGGTTGTAATATAGTATAGTTGTCGTTCCACTGAGGAGGTGTTAGCATGAAAGTCTTAGTTTTGAATTGAGTTGACAGAAGATTTTGTTTTGATTTGCTAAAAATTGATGCTGATTGAAAAAGTGAATAAATAACACAGAGTAAATTGTAAAAGATAACAGTGAATGGTTTGAGAGAAATCAGTTTTGTAAAATAGGGATTGGTTTCATCACACCTCACCTTCTGTAAGTTGCATAAGTTTTTATGTAAGTAACTTGAAAAGATAATTTCTACGTCACAATCAAATTCATTTGCATCGATCCCTCGACTACAAAATTCATAAGAATGATTTCAAACCGCTGATCCCTCAGTCACTTTGAAATCATCCCAGCATTATCGATCGATTGTTTTGACGTTTATTGCGTTAGATGCCATCCCTGGCTACCTACTCACAACAAGTATTTCATTCAGATCAGCTTTCAAAAATCACTTCCCAGCATACTTGAGAAAACTTAAAACAAGAAAATAGTGATCAAGTACTTTCAGGCATTAAACGCAGAAGGAAATACAGAAACTTATCAAATCTCATTACACACATAAAAACTTACAGCAACGTTACTTCGAGATTGAATGGATTACAACCAATCCTATAAGGGAGTTAGCTACTCATGCTTTGCATTTTCACCTCAGAAGATTTTGCAATAAATCCAGAGTAAAAAATGCAGGAAAAGTGTTTGATAAAATGAAGAAGATGATCTGCTCGATCCAACTTCATTCTCTTTGATGTTGTTCTCTGCTTGATTTATAGAGGTTATGCTCCAGCTTCCCTTGCCTACTTGCATAGAGCCCATAAAGCATCTTTCAGAGCCATTCAGAAACACAAGAAAGTGGGTGAGTTGGCATCGCATCATTGGTGAATAAAAAATTGGAGGTCCCATACTGCATGAATCACGCTTGAGCTTGATGGTCACGCTCAAGCGTGAAGGGTCCTAATACTCATTAATTGTTTCACGCTTAAACCATTACAGCTGCGCTCAAGCGTGGCCTTCCTGCCCAACTCATGCTTGCTCCACGCTTAATCTACGCTCAAGCGAGCTCGAGCTCAAGCTTGAGCGCCCCCTTTTCACGCTTGAGCGTGGGGGGTCCTGATGCTATTTTTGGTGCGCACAAACCATGCTCAAGCGAGAGTTTAATATTGTATTACTCGCTCAAGCGCTCATGTCTCAGATTTCACGTTTAAGCATTCTCAAGCTTAAGTTTGGTTGTTCAAGCTTAAGCTTGGTTGTTCAAGCTTAAGCTTGGTACTTCAAGCTTAAGCTTGCTGTCTTCACATGCTCCCGATCACACTTAAGCTTGTTCTTTTGAGTTTATGGCTACATCATATATATGTTTTTAATTTTGAAATCTCATTTCATGTAACAACGTGATTATCAGTGGACAAAGGATATGATTGATGAGATAAGGAGGGTCTTTTCCACAAAGACCTACAAAATCATCAAGAGTACCCTTTGGAAACTAAGAGACAAGGGCGAGCACCCTCGTTGGATCCTTGAGGAGCACTGGGACAGGATGGTGCAGAAGTAAGGGGCGTCTTGTTCTAGCAGGCCAGTGCTTGGAACAAGGCAAATAGAGCGGCTGATGTTGCAGCCTCTATCTACACTGGGGGCAACATTTCAATCCTTGAGCATAAAAAGAGATTTGTAAGTATATTTTGTTAAACATTTTTTTATGAATGAGTTAATATATTTTCGATTAACCATTTGAATATATTGTGAACAATAGGAGAAGAAGGAGCACCGTGAGCTATCACTCTTTGAGGTCATGAAAATGACCAAGAAAAACAAAGTCGGTGTTTGGGTTAACCAAAAATTGACAGACATGACGGTAATTTAATTTAACTTACATATGCTTAAACTTACGAATTATATTACTGGATTTTATCATTATTTTACATTTGTAGGAGGTGTATCTTGCAATGAGGGCTGAGAAGGAGGTGAAGTTGGTGGCCTCCACACTTGAGGGGGAGGTGCCTCCCACCCTTTCTTGTTCCGAAGACAATGCCATTTATATGGAGGTTGTTGGCAGCATGAACAAGAAAGGGAAGGTGTTTGGATTGGGCAGCGTGGGCACATAATTGGTTAAAAAGGGGAAGACCTCTTTCTTTTCCTCCCCTGGCCTTTCAGCAAATGTTGTTCAGGTTATTGAGAACCTGAACAATAAGCTACAAGAGAAGCGACGCTGAAGGAAACTTTTAGAGGAGCGGGTTGAGAAGGACCGACGCTAAAACCCACTACTGCAAGAGCAAGCTGCCGAGTATCGATGACAAACCGAGAAGGAACGAGTTGAGACTCGTCGACAGCTAGCACAACAATAGGAGCTTATCATGTAAATGATGGCGAGGCTACCCCCATCTACTTCCCAGCCATCCCCATAACCACCACCACAAGATCCCCATCCACCAGGATTTTACTTTTCCATGCTTCATTTTTTTGTATATTGTATACATTCTATATATTTGGTTTATAGTTTATATCATATTTGATATTTCAGTATTTATTTATGTCAATTTTCTTTTCTATGTGAATTTTTGCCAATTTAACATTGTATTAATAAAAATTAAAATTCAACAAAGAAAACCCTAAATCACAATATTATTGTAATTATTAACTAATAACATTTAATCGATTCAATTAAAAATAAATAAAAAGTAAATTCAATTAAAAATTAATAAATAAAAATTTAATTATAAAAAAACCAAATACAAATATTAACGACGGACAAAGAGACAGGTTCCGTCGCTATTAAGTGGTCGCTGTGCAGCTAGTATTAGCAACGACATGACGTGGTTGCTCTGTAGCTAGAAATAGCGACAGCTAGAGGTGGTCGCTACTTAGCCAATAATAGCGACGACTTAACGTGGTCGCTATTTAGCTAGTAATAGCAATGGCTAGAGGTGGTCGCTAGTTAGCCAGCAATAGTGACAACTTAACATGATCGCTGTCTAGCCAGTAATAGCAACGGTGTAACATTGTCATTGTCTAGCCAGTAATAGCGATGATGTAACATGGTTGCTGTCTAGCCAGTAATAGCGACGACATTGTGTGGTCGCTATATAACCAGTAAAAGCGATGGGTACATCATCAACATAGGGACACGATTAGTGACGACATGGCCCTGTCGAAACCTCTACGACGGGGTGCTCTCTTCTTCATTGTTGTGTCAGCGACGATGGTGGTAGCGACGACATCTTGTCCGTCATAATTTTCGTCGCTAATATATTTAGCGATGAAAATTTCATGATTTAGCGATAGGTTTTGGAGGTTGCTAATAGGTTTTTTTTAGTAGTGATAGATTTCTAACATCCCCTACTTCAATATTCTCAAAGGATTTTAGTTTTAAAAATGATTTTCTATTTATAAAGTGTCTTGAAAAAAAAACCTAGAGTTCTTTATGGTTATGTACTGTCAAATTGATCCCATAAAAATGTATGTTTTATTGCTAATTTACTTTTACTTCAACTTTTCAATGATGATTGCCATATTTAAGTATAACTTGACTCTCATGTTTTATCTTAAGTTCTTAATTGTCAAGTTGAGTTAAATTTCCTATAAGTAAATATTCCTTATGATTGTGAACATGATATGTGTGTTTGATTGAGAATCTTCATTCTTTAGTTTATCCCATATGTGAAATTTGTTTGACACATTTAATGAATATATAATTATATATTTGTTGGATTCGTATAAAATGTTTGAGAGACACCATAATTTATGGTGTTCTTGTATTGTATGTTGTGAAATTTCCATTATACTATGTTATGGTGATATTGTTTGAATCCAATATCAACTGAGAATAAATTCAATCTGGGTTTATTTTATCGTTGAAAGAGATATCATGAGTTTCAATTTTACTTATATTTGAGTCTTCTATTGTGTGTATTAACATGATGATGTTGACTAATTCAATTTAGTCGAGAGTAAAATTCATTTCAAGTAAATTTATTTTACTTTGAAGATAATTGTTCACTTGAAATTTATCAAGTATACCCGTCTAGCCAAAATTGTTTTGGAGACTAAGCGTCTGTTTGGTTGTAACAAGTAACCTCCGTTCCATCTCCCAACCTTTGTTTCTCCTCCGTTGTGGTAACGACATCTTGTTTGGGTGGTCTCCGTACCTCGCCCGTCTGCGTAACTCCATCCTACGAGCCACAACCTCCATTGCCTTGTACCCGTGTCCCTCCACCTTTAAGCGAACAGAGTTGGACCAAAAGACGAGTGTACCCCTCTGTTTGGCGTGAGCGTCACCTAAAGGCATAAGCTTTTTGCGCATAAAACAAAGGACCAACCCCCAAAGCCGCCATCTTTAAAAGGATCCGCCGAAGGTAAGCTTCGATTTCCCCTAAACCAAGTACGAGGTGCTCCACCATGTCGGCTCAGGAGCCTACGCTGACGTCTACCATGGACGGAGGCTGTCGGACGGCGAGACGGTGGTGCTGAAGGAGGTTCACGACCTGCGAGAGGGAAAGGTTGTGCAGGTGTATCGCTGCAAGTGGGTCATCCACATCGAATGCATTACCCACGAGAAGGTTAACGGTTCCACTATTAACATTGGCATTCACCCTTCAAAGGTTGTCATCACCAAACTCCGAATAGATAAGGACCGTAAGTCCCTACTTGATCGTAAGGCTAAGGGCCGTGCTGCTGCTGACAAGGAAAAGGGTACCAAGTTCGCTCCCGAGGATATCATGCAAACCGTTGATTAGTTTTTCTCTATTTTATTTCTCTCTAGTTTTACTATTAATGTTACTTTTAATGCTTGAACTTGGATTCAGTTATGCTATGCTTTCTTTTTGGTTGGTAATTTGAGGGTGTTGTGAGTTTGGATCTTGATGGTTCGAGTAGTTTGATACCTCTATTTTGTTTAATTTAATGAAATGTTTGACACTGTTAGTGTTTATGTTTCTTATTGTGCTGGGATTGAAGATAGAAATGGCATTTAGGCGATGAAATCTGATTGGTTTTGCTAATTTACTAAGGATGCCTTTGGAAGAGCTTATTTGTTTACAAAACTTATTTAAATAAGTTTAAAGTAACTTGTTGCATTAACTTTTAAATAAGTTATGTATCCAAAATCCAAATGCACCCCAAGATCTTATAGGTGAAACAATATGTTGAATTGCTTTATTTTGAGATGGCATTTTTGTTCATAGTGTAAAGTGTTAGCACTGTCTTGAGTATGTAATGAGTGAAGTTGGAGGAGATGTTTGCTTGATGGAATGACCTTGGGCAACATACTCTCTAAACATTGGAATACTGTTTTGGTAGATTTGATATACAGTTAACAAGCAGTTCTTGTGATGAGATTTGCTTGTTGAAGCATCGAATGTTTGTGGTGATTCCACTTCGCATGTTTTCCAATTGCATCTCAGAAAAACAAAAGAAGCATTAAGAGATTCATGGAGTGATGTTTCCATACAGATGGTTTTGGTTTCTGAATTTTTTAGATTGTGGTAAAGTTGATTTTCATACACTTTATTCTGAGTCATGCGACGTGATTAAGATGTATATTTAAATTTAACGTAGCTTTAAATTTCACATCAGAAGTTAGTACACATGTGCTACGGTGCATAACTGAATAAGTCCTAAATTACATCTGATATATTCAATCCTTGATTATTTTAAGTGGTCTAAGTTATTTGAATTGAATTAATGGTTCTCATCACCTGTCCAAGTCCGTGTTAAAATATTGAACTATATTAGTTTTACATTGAATGTATGTTACAATGCTTAAAGGAGGAATGTAAACTATACACTAGTGCAAAAGATGGAAACAAAGACAGGATATAAGCACGGTTTATACGTAAACGTGCTTAAAAAAAGGGCGGTGGCAAATTTGAAATTTTAACAAACTCTTTAATCACGGTTACAGTCTAACCGTGGTAATAGGGAACTCTTTAATCACGGTTCCTCTCCAACCGTGGTCATAGGTCCTGTATTTAAAATTTTATTTTTAAAAATTAGTTCTTTAACCACGGTTTAGGTGCAACTGTGGTAATAGGGTCCTATAAAAAATTATTTTTGAAATTTTCGTGAAGGTTTTAATCACGGTTATAATCAACCGTGGTCATAGGTACGTTAAAAAAATTTACATTTAATTTTAAAATATCTATAAGGACGGTTGTATTGGACCCGTGATAAAAGGTGGTCTATTACCACGGTTGTAATGAACCGTGGTCGTATAGCACCTTTTCGTTTCCCTCTTATTAAACGAAAACATTTCATTTCCCTCTCTTCACTTCATTTATCTTTTCTCTTCACTCCATCTTTGTCTCTCTTCATTTCCCTCCTTCTCACTTCATTAAGCCTGCGTTTCGTTTCCCTCTCTTCACTTCGTCTCTCCATTCTCTTCATCTCTCCATCTTTGTGTCTATTCATTTCCCTCCTTCTCACTTGGCTTTGTATTGCCTTCTCTTGCATGCTGGTCTGACCCCTTCCTCTCCATCTCTTCGTTCTCTTGCACGGTGGTGGTCTCCCCTTCCTCTCCATCCCTTCATCTCTTCGCAAGTTGTTCCATCTCCTTCCATCTCACACGCTGTTCCTTCAGGTACCACTCTTTACTTATTTTTAATCTATTCTTTAATTGTTTGTACTAAAAACAAGTCTAGTATAGTCATTATGCATACATAGTTTATAGTATTAAGTGATTTTGTTAACCTCCCGAGTGTAAAAATTGAGTAAGTTATTAAAAAAAGATAATTTTAGAAAGATATAAATGGCAAGTTAGGAATAACAATTTAGTTAGGAATAAAAATTTAACTTTAGAATACTTAGAAAAGAGATAAAAATTTAGTTAGGAATAACAAGTTTGTTTGATTTGTTAATAGTTTCTAGTAGATAATGTAGTTATAAATGTAAAATAATAAATTGTATGAATTGTAACAAAATAATTAATAGGAGTTATTTTTGTTGATTAGGCAATTAAAAGTTTTAATTACATAATGAATTGTATGGCCTAATTAATTTAGTTTATTATACATTGTTTACTTTCTTTAATTGAATTTTATTATGTGTTACTAATTTTGTGGATGTAATTTATATTTTTTATAATTTTAGAATTTGATAAGTTTATTTAGTCCCTTTTACATGAGTTTGTGATTTATTAAATTGTATGAGCGAACTATAGTTTCTCGTTTGAGATTCGACATAAATGGTAGTTAAATTAATTGATTTCACTATTTGTGTTGAATCTTGAATTGTCTGTTTAGACAGTTTGGGATGAACAATTTTTTTATATATCATTGCTATGTACAAGTTAGGACTTATTTTAAAATTTGATCAAGTTTTGGTTAGTTAAATTTTATATTGTTCTCTGGGTGTATATTTGATTGTGGTTGAATTTGATGTCACCACTTTCATTTCGTGTACTTAGAGACCAATGCGAAATGCTGCCGAAATTGTATTAAATTTTAAAATAACTCCTAAGTTGTATGTAGTTATGATGTATAGAAAAATGTTCATCCCGAATGGGTAGGACCACCACCTTTGTGAAGAAAGTAAGATTCATAGCACAGATAAATTTACTGGTATTGTAAACAGTGAGTATGGATCGAAGTTGGATAACTGCATCACGTATAAGTCCACAATATGAGAGTGGAGTCGAAACATTCATAGAGTACGTGATACGAAATGCTGAAGAGGTTAATGGAATGTATTTTTGCCCTTGTGTTAAATGCTTAAACATGCGCCGGCTAGAATTGGCAGAGGTGCGAGAACATCTGTTGTGTGATGGATTTCTTCAGACGTATACGCGATGGATATGGCATGGTGAACATGTTGAAGTGCCAAGTACCAGTTTTCAAACAAAAGACCAAACTTTGCGCATGAGGTTGATGACGACATGGATGACCGACTTGAGGATATGATACGTAACGTGGGGGTAGAAAGTTTTAAGAAAGCTCACGTATATGTGAGTCTATGTGAGGATTCTGAGAAGCCGCTGTATCCAAATTGCGCCAATTTCACGAGGTTGTCAGCGGTTTTACGATTATTTAATTTGAAAGCGATAAATGGATGGACAGATAAAAGTTTCACTGACTTGCTTAAGTTGTTGAAAGAAATGCTCCCAGTTG
The DNA here is from genome assembly GCA_037962975.1 of Clitoria ternatea. Lineage (NCBI taxonomy): Eukaryota > Viridiplantae > Streptophyta > Magnoliopsida > Fabales > Fabaceae > Clitoria > Clitoria ternatea. The sequence goes on from CM075670.1 coordinate 197,349,699, forward strand.
GTAACACCTTGCCAAATCGTAACTATGAGGCTAAGAAGGTGTTGTGTCCTATGGGTTTGGAGTATACCAAAATACATGCATGCCCAAATGATTGTGTATTATACCGTGGTCAGTATGAAATGTTGCATCAATGTCCTAGGTGTGGGGTGTCACGATATAAGAAGAAACAACTTGACTCTGATGAAGTCTGCACTAAAGGGTCTCCTGCGAAGGTGTTGTGGTATCTCCCATAGTACCGAGACTAAAGCGCCTGTTTGCCAATGTAGATGATGCAAAGCTTATGAGATGGCATGCTGATGAAAGGGTTGTTGATGGACAACTTAGGCATCCGGCAGATGCATTGCAGTGGAAGAAAGTAGATACGATGTTTCCAGATTTTGCTCATGACCCAAGAAATGTTAGGCTTGCACTGGCCACTGACGGGATGAACCCGTTTGGGAACCTGAGCACAAACCATAGTTCGTGGCCTGTTTTGTTGTTTATTTATAACCTGCCGCCATGGTTGTGCATGAAGCGGAAATATGTTATGTTATCGATGATGATTTCTGGTCCACGACAACCGGGGAACAACATTGATGTATACTTAACTCCGTTAGTTGAAGACCTGAAAATGTTATGGGAAGAGGGGGTTGATGTGTTTGACGGGTTTGCAGGCCAAAACTTCAAATTGAGAGCCTTGTTATTCTGCACGATCAATGATTTTTCTGCGTATGGTAACCTCTCAGGCTACAGCGTCAAAGGTCATAAAGCATGTCCTGTGTGTGAGGAGGGAACTAGTTCTGATCGACTACATCATGGAAGGAAAAATGTTTATCTTCGACATCGTAGGTTTCTCACACCTAATCATCCACTTTGTAGGTTGAAGAAGTCGTTCAATGGTGCACAAGAGTTTGAAATGCCTCCCCCACCATTGTCTGGTCGTCAAGTATATGAAAAGGTGAAAGAAGTTAATGTGGTTCTTGGTAAGTCTGAGAAACAGTCTATCTCAAAAAACACGTGGAAGAAGAGGTCAATATTTTTTGATCTGCCATATTGGAAAGAGCTTGATGTGAGGCACTGTATTGATGTGATGCATGTGGAGAAAAATATGTGTGATAGTTTGGTTAGAACCCTGTTAAACATACCTGGAAAAACTAAGGATGGTCTGAATTCGCGTCTAGACTTGGAGTTATTAGGTATACGTGAGGAGTTGCACCCACAAGCAAAGGGCAAACGAATATATTTGCCTCCAGCATGTCATACCTTGTCTAGAAAAGAGAAGCAAAGTTTGTGTGAATCATTGCATGGTGTGAAAGTTCCATCTGGGTACGGTTCCAACATCAAGACTTGTGTTTCCATGAAGGATCTGAAGTTAGTGGGTTTAAAGTCGCACGATTATCATATGTTAATGCAACAGTTTCTACCCATTGCCATTCGTGACATTCTCCCTAAAAATGTCAGACATGTGATAACACGGGTGTGTTTGTTTTTCAATGCCATATGTTCCAAAGTAATCACCCACGAGGAGTTGGAAGCATTGGAACAGGAAGGTTTTCTTATACTATGTCAGATGGAAATGCATTTCCCGCCTTCATTCTTTTACATAATGGTACACTTAATCATCCATTTGGTCGCCCAAGTACCTTGCCAGTGTACGTTGCACGGCCTGACCTGTGTGAGGTCCTGATGGGGAGGACGATGTTGAACATTTCTGTGATTCAATGTTGGGAGCTGTAAGTATAATGTTTTTTATTCAATGATTGTGTGAATTAAAATGTTATTTTCACTAACTAAACATGTGTAAATTTTCTTAGGTTTCTATATAGACTTTGCATAGAGAGGGGTGTCCATGACACTTATGGTTTCCTAGAGCCCTCTCTAATACAAGTTCGCGGGAACAGCAAGGTAGATATTCAGGCATACATCCAGAATTGGATGGATGCCTCGAAAAAGACTGTGTACCTTGCGCCATTTCATAGAGAGTAAGAGTCTTCTACTAAATACATAGTTAGTGTTGTTAATTTAATCATTTTGGTGTTATTACTAATCAATGTTTCATTACAGCCATCACTGGCAACTGCTAGTTATTTGCCCTAAGGATGGGATTGTTGCATGCTTCTGTTCCTTGCATGGGAACCCTGGTGCAGACTACATGAAAATACTCAACGCGTAAGCTGCTTTCAAAACTTAGACAACTTTACATATTTAATTAAGTCATTCTATTAACTGAACTGGTGTTTTATCCTATCACAGGGCTTTTAATGGGTACTGTCGACTACAGGGCGGAGTGGGTAAGAAAAAACTACAGTGGGTCTTCCCAAAAGTAAGTAATTTTAATTAACAAGCATTACTTTTAAAGTTACCTCAATTAGTAACAAAAACAATAACCAATTGTGATTTCAATGTGTGGTACCTTGTAGTCTTATCGGCAGGATGGTAGCTTTGAGTGCGGGTATTTCGTCATGAAGACGATGCTCACCATTGTCCAATCCGGTATAGTAGATGGATGGACAACTGTAAGTTTTCACTTCCTACATTTCGAATTTGGTTTTCATATACTACTTATCAATTATTTGCTTGCTACTTAACAATGTCTCTTCTTTGCAGCACTTTCAAGACTCCTCAACATTCCCAGAAAAATATGTTAACGAAATCTGAAACCATTGGGCCACCAGCTTTCTTCAAGTAAAGGATGGACTTAAGTAGTGTCTTTGTTGTTTATTATTCTTAGTTATAGGATTTATTTCTATTAGTGTAGCTTTAGGATTATCATATTGTGTATTTTTGTACCATATTTGTTGTTTTATATAGTTTTATTGAAATTTATTATTTTTCATCTCTTATTTTATATATTGGGCTGTCTGGTTCTCTGCTTACAGGTTTGGGTAATGAATAAAACGAATCCTGCATTAAAAAGAAAAAAAAACTTTTAACCACGGTTGTGACCATAACCGTGGTAAAAAGTCCCACTTTTTATCACGGTTCACAAATAACCGTGGTAACAGGTCCCATTTTTTATGACGGTTCTGGAATAACCGTGGTAAAAGGTCCAACTTTTCATCACGGTTATGTAATAACCGTGGTTAAAGGTCAACTTTTTATCATGGGTCCTGGAATAATCATGGTTAAAAGCCCATTTTTTATCACGGTTCCTGGAACAACCGTGGTTAAAACCCCCCTCTTTAATGACAGTTATTTAGAACCGTGGTTATAGGTCATTTTTTACCACGGTTCAAAACCGTGGTTAAAAGTCCATATCTATAACCACGCTGGGAACAACCACAGTTGTAGAACCGTGGTTAAAAGTCATTTTTAACCGTGGTAAAAAGCCTAAAATCCACTAGTGATAGTAATTTACATGGATATAGTTTTAAGTCGCTGTAAATTTTTTTTATCTAATTTGTTAAAGAAATAATATATTTACTTTAAAAATTAATCTAATTTGTTATAATATCATCTAATTTATTAAAAATAACCTAATTTGTTAAAGAAATAACATATTTACTTTAAAAATTAATCTAATTTTTTATAATATCATCTAATTTGTTAAAATATAACCTAATTTGTTATAATATCATCTAATTTTTTAAAAGATAACCAAATTTGTTAAAAAAATAATATATTTACTTTAAAAATTAATCTAATTTGTTATAATATCATGTAATTTGTTAAAAAATCTATTTTGTTAAAAAAAACTATTTTGTTAAAAAATGTAATCATACATAATCTTATCTATATATATATATACATATTTTGAATTAAGATATATTTACATTATTAATATATATACATATTCAATATATTTTTCAGACCCTTTTTAGTAATTTTCCATCAAACCACCATTTACCCAATCCAACTTTTTCATATTCAAACACAACTCCGTTTACAAAATCCTAGTTTTCTCAACCCTAGTTTACAAAACCTCAATTTTCTCAACCAAGTTACCCTAATCGGTAACCAAACAAACCCTAAGTTTATTGCTTAACTTGGTAAATTTTAAGACTAATTAGCTAGGGAAATTTCTCAACAAGTTGTATTTTATGGAAGAAATGTGTCTTCTTAAGTTTATATTGTGATCACCAATAGGCAAAAACAAATATTAGTATTTATATTGAGATCATGAACATGTACATGTATATTATAATTATATAAAGTAATTACAAATTATAGCTCAAAATTAATTCGATCTTGTGTCTTATAAATCAAAAATCTAGTGAGCTAAATATCGAGGGGGAATGAGACTCAAGTTATTTGTAACTAATGGTGATGAAAACTCAAACTTTGTGATTGGAGATCCTATGAAGAAGATTTATATTGGTAATAACAAGTCACTTTGCTAGTCTTGCTAGCAAAGATGGTTAAGTTTCAAAGTTTTTAATAATTTTCATATCCCTTAAAAATTATGAGGGTGTAACGTGATTAATCCCTGTGTCATACACCAAAATGTATTTGGTTTATATAAACATTGTTTCACCAATGCACCATACGTTAAGTTTATTAATCTAGAGTCCGATTCATAGTCAAGACACTAGATTTGATGCATTAACATCCGTATTTTTAACCCAAGGAAATTTTTCTTATTTTGAAAAAATATATTTAAAACTTTTGAAATATGTGGGGATTCTTGGAAATTATATTATATTTCAAAAGTTTTAAATAGAATTTATCCTAGTGTGATTAAAAAGGAGTAGTTAGATTATTTTGTAATTAAATTTTATTTACAAATTTTTTAAATAAGTTTTGACTCAATCAAATCTTATCAAAACTTATTTGTAAGTTGGTCACATCTTATCTTTAGGCTCTATTTGGAATACAGTTGGGGAAATGAAAAAAAAATCTAAAAGTTAATATTGATCGTTTATGCCATTTAAGATAATCAAAACTTTGTTTTTAACTGTAGATATTTTTTAGTTAATCAAAAAACAGGGAACCAAACACTCCTTTAGCTAACTAATACTCTTGTTTAATCCGTTGTTCTTTCACTCTTTCTCTAAACAATTATAAACAACTATTTTATATTTGGATTACATAAAAAGTTACTACATCTGACTCCAAATATAAACAAATTTTAGTGAAATTTTTTGGTCCCTTAATATAAACAAAATTAGTAAATTTTTAAGGATAATGTAATCACACCTCTCATCATCGAGATTACCCCACAATGTACACTATATTGAGATTTACTAACATTTTGTCTTGAATTTTGCCTGAGATTTTCGATTGGTTTGGTAACTTAAACTTTGCTTGAAGTTTATGTTGAATTGAATTGGTGTTCTGACAAGTAATCACTGGTTATTTGCTTATATGTTTTGCTGTCAATTTTACAGACTAAGTGACCCATGTAAAAGAAAGTTTAAGGATAAAAATTTACATTCGCTCAACCTGTTTGAGTAGTCGGTCAATAATCGTTTCAATTTTAATTACATTGTTACAAATGCATTTATATTTTTAAATCTCAATTCCTTATTCCATTGCGTTACTCAAAAATCAAATTTCTAAATCACTAAACCCTAGGACTAGGAGACTCTGAGTGAGAGCCGAATAGGATCTCGACCAAACCAGCACACGAACTCATGCCGCACTCTCCGCAGTTTCTTGATACGGTCGCACCTCATATCCCAACAACCCTGCCAGGTTCGTCAGAGCTTTAACATGTTTTCCTTCCTGTGTGTGGGTTACAAAGTTTGATTATGCTACATCTCATTTGCATTATCATGTCACAAGTTGTGAGAGAAACAAAGATGATGTGTCTGTTTTAGAGCAAGGGTTTGGTTATGCTACGTGTATGGTTAATATTCATTAGAAAAGTGAAGGATAGGTTAAATGAAAGGTACAGGATCATCCTTTATATGGATGAGTTTTAGTGGTTATAGTAATAAGTAATAACATAGAAGAATGTTTCTTTTCCTCCCTTTTTGTGTTCAAGATGTGTTAGATATGTTGATAGGACCGCACCTCTTTTCCTCCTGTATATGCTGTTGTTGATTGTGAAGTGATAGATCATTTTTTATTAAATGACAGAAATTCGATTGTTTAAACATGAAGTAGGTTGCAGCCTTATTTAGCCATATTTAACATGTTGCTATATTGCCATAGGAGCACTTGAGTTGTTCGGATAGATAACTCCACCATCTTATTTCCTCCTTGTTAAGCAGCTATTCTGCTCACAAAAGAACAGAGTTTTCTGAATGAATGGCTTTTGATATTTGTTTGCTCATTTTTCTTATTATATCAAACTCCCCATGTACGTATTGTGTATAGATGATGTTTGGGTCCAAGTCAAGGCTAATAGTATTGAACTAGCTAGAGATCTGTTGGCCTATTTATAATTAGGCCAATTTTGAATGAATAGGCCTCTCCATGCTCCACATTGATCTTCTTAAAATCATATTGCAAGTCCTGATTTACTTAGTAGTATATAGCCTTTCTTATATTTTGACATGCATTTATATACAAGATTTGTACGGTACATAACAGGTGGTTCCTGGCTAGATTTCTAGATTGCCAAATCTTGAGGAGCTTAATATTCCAGTCATTTGGTGTCACTGCCAGATTTAATTGGCTTGTTGCAGAAGTTGAAATTCCTCTGTGTCTCTGGAAACAGTGTGAGAGCCCTTATTGATTCCATCAGTCGTCAGTGCAGGTATGTGTGAGAAAGAGATTCAATATAGAAAGTCATGCGACCAATATAGCAACGTTGTTTATGTTGTTAATTTTAAAAGTTATACTTCAGACAAATGAAAGTAGGGACAAATTTTTATACATGCAAAACAGTAAGGGCAAATCTGTTTTCTAGTTTATGTTTGTTGGATTTTAAGAAAAATATTGATAAGAATATCTAAATATAGCTTTCTATCATTTCAGAATTGTTTCTTTTCTGTCTTGCTACCTTTAAAAAACACGCTTCAAAAGATTATTCTTTTTCATAGGAAAGCATTGCATGCATTTTGCATTAAACATGTTATTCAACTCTGCACTTTCCATACAATTTTTTTAGTCCATGATGTATTTTTTAGTACAATTGTTTGCTCATATTTGACTTCTTCAGATGCTTGACTCTTTGCATGATAAGTTATTGGGTTTTTCAATTAAATATTTACTTAGAATAGAATATGATCTTTAACTCATTAGTCAGGGTTTTTCAAAAGAAAGTAAGGAAATTATGGAAGTACCGAAGTACCATGTGATGCAATAACTACTCCTGGAGCTTCATGTACTGGAAATCCTTTCTCTTCTTTGTATGCAGCTTCTCTTCATTCTCTCATCCTCCCTTTCATGTGGCCCCTCTGCGTTCCCTCTTCCTCTCTCCTTCATGTGTAACTTCCAAAAAATATTTAAATTAGCCATAAAAAATCATAAACAAATTGTCTTGTGTAACTTTCAAAAATTAAAATCCAGAAGCCAGTCACAAGCTTTTGGAAATTAGTCTCCTGAATGTTGTGAATTGCTTTTAAATTTTACCAGAATGCTTATTATGAATTGAAGAATTTTCTAAAAATGAAAATTCAGAAGCTTGTTTGTGATTGGCTTAAGAATTTTAATTTCTGAAAGTCTTAGACATACACAAAATTACATATGGAAATTACAATTCGGAACGCAACTTACACATTTCTGAAAATTAGTTTTTTGGAGTGGTGTAAACTGTTTTTGGATTTTAGTTTCTGAAATTTTATCTACTACATTGTTGTATTCCAGAAATTAAAATTTAGTCTGGAATGTATCCGGTACCTTCCAAATTTTATTTTTTTAAAAGCCATACTTATCATTACCATTCTAGATTTCTTAATTCAGAGCCTAAAAATGTTATTCAAACAATGCAAACCACAGTATCAAATGCTTACTAGAGAAGACAACATTGCGACAGAATCAAAATGAACGTAGTTTACTTTACAATAAATGTACTGAGGAGGGAGAATACAAATGGACTGCATGAATGACGGAGAGAATGAAGAGAAGGGGATTTCCAGAAAATGAGGCTCCATGAATGGTTGTTGTGGCACAGGGTACTTTCATAATTCTCTTACCAAAGCATTTAAGAGGGTGGTGTAAAAAGTAAGATTGGGTGGTACCAATAGTAACTATCCACATTTGTTGTGGAAGTTAGAAGATTAAAGGATGATGTGAAGTTTTCAAAGTTACTCTGAGATTGGGCTTTTATTTTTTCTCTCTTTTCTTATAAGCACTTGTCGCTCTATTGGATCATATGATGAGTACTCTAATTAATATCTATACTCTTTGCCTTTAATTTTACAGATTGTCTTTTTATTCTAAACCTGTGCCTGCCTCCTCATTATTTTTTCCTTTCATTCTATATCAGTTTTTGTTCATGGACCCTGGAACTGAGCAGTCGACATCGGTCAGAGAAATACGAGGCTCAGACACTTCTTCGAAGAAAATAAAGGATCTGACCATTGAAGGATACCCAGTTGGGGGTTTGTCTATTGGTGGCCATGAAACATGCATAATTTTCCCTACACTTAAAGTAGCCTTTGATATTGGTCGCTGCCCTCCTCGCGCTGTTTCCCAAGACTTTCTTTTAATCTCTCATGCTCACATGGATCACATTGTTAGTCTCTTTCTTTCATGCAAATGCATGTATGAGATTCAATTTTAAAATTTTTATCTACATATATTATTTTGTAATATTGTCTTTGGTTGGTTTTTATTTTCCCTATAAAGTAATATTTTAAATACGGGACTTCATCTGATTAATATATAGTTGACTTATTTGGTTGTTGAGCTTCCATTTTATGGCATATGTTTACTTTTTGACAGGGAGGGCTACCGATGTATGTTGCTACACGTGGTTTGTACCGTATGAAGCCTCCAACAATTATTGTACCAATTTCAGTAAAAGAGGACGTAGAGAAACTTTTTGAGATTCACAGGAAAATGGATCAATCAGAGCTTAAGCACAATTTGATTGGCTTGGATGTAGGTAATTGTTGGTTTCAGTTGAAGGCTGCAATTACACGTTTAAATTTTATTTTAATTCTCTGGACTTTTGTTACTAATTCATGTCTTTATGTAGGAGAAGAGTTTTATTTGAGAAAAGATCTTAAGGTAAAAGCTTTTCAGACTTACCATGTAATACCCAGTCAGGTAGCTAGCCAGCAAAATCTTTCTTTTCAGTCTTAAGCTATTCAATATTACTTCCCTGTTTGAAAAATATTATGGCTTTTGATTTTGATGCTATTGGAGAGTAAAGTCACAAATTTGTGGCAGGGTTATATACTTTACTCTGTAAGACAGAAACTTAAACCAGAGTACATTGGCCTTTCTGGAAATGAAATTAAGAATTTGAAGTCATCTGGTGTGGAGGTCAGTCTTAACTATCGTACTCTTTTGATGATTTGACAAATTTACTTTGGGGAAATTTAACTGTCTTTTGTATGTCCAATGTTAGCATTTGTTAATTGGTAGTTTTTATTTATTATATTCCTGACATTTTTAGAAGAGAAAGCAATTAACTTGTAGCAGGATGTGGAATGGTGACTTACTTATGGCCATGAAGGAAGAGCTAAACTTGTAGACAGCTCAGTAAAACATTTGTGATTTTTTTTTTGCTGGATGAGTACATTATTTTTCTATCATATATAATTGGATTATTAACTCCAGATCCCATTCAGTATACATTTCTTACAATTTGAGCACATCTTACATTGGTTCCATTCTTGCTGTACACAGGCAAATAAAGTTGCCTGCTGCTTAATGTTTCAGCTTTTGATGTGCTAAATTATATAATTCAAATTCAGCTTTTTTTTTGTAAAATTATAATTACGATCATTCAATTAATTTTTGTTCTTAAAAAAATTATTTGTAACCTATCCACTACTTACATTGAATTTTAGTATGGATGTTATATATCTTTTGGTTTTACATGCTCAACCGAGCTTGGTTCTTGGCAGATAACATACACTATGACAGAACCGGAGATTGCTTTCACAGGAGATACCATGTCAGATTTCATAGTTGATGAAAATAACATCGATGTCTTGCGAGCCAAAGTTCTTGTATTGGAGGTGAACCACTTCATTCTGTATGTTTACTTTCAAGGCTATAATATAACTAATAACCAACTTTGGAGCTGTGCTAGTATATGTTCACATACTCCTTCCTCAAATACAAGCCTTGAGTTTCTATGTACTGCAGTAAAAAGAATGTTGAATTTTCACTTGTTGCTACTTATAATTGTGGGAGTACCACGTCTTTTATCATACACACACAACTTTTGTCATTGCATTTTCTAGTTGATTCTGATTTGGGGGAAGAACTATGTTCCACTTATCTATTAGCTAATTTCTAAGGGATTGCAGTATTGCACCTTCAATGAACTGATTCTAGCTTTCCACTGTCTGCTTTTTTATCTGGTGGTTTTCCAACCATTCCTTTTTATTTCGGTTTTCTTTTTGTTCATACATTCTCAACACTTTCCCTTTATTCATATAGTGCACCTTCATTAACAATTCAATCACTGTAGAACATGCCAAAGATTACGGACACACTCATCTGTCTGAGGTATGCCACTTACTCCTATCATTAGTACTGATGTTTCATATAAATCTCAGTGGTTTTCTTGTTATCTTTTCTGTTTATTTGTTTATTTCTTCTAGTTAATGTTCTACAGATAATAAGTTATGCTGAGCGGCTACAGAACAAAGCAATCCTTCTTATTCATTTTTCAGCTCGTTATACAGTAGAGGTATGAGATATTGCTATGTTTTCTGTAGAAAGATATAGGGTCAGAAAAATGAAGACAATTGAAAGATGTTCTCATTTTTCTATTCGGAAAACAGATCATGAAAAACATCTTACAAAATAATTTGGCTGAACACAATCTAACCAAACAAAATTTTTTTGTACCTTTATTTTTTGAAAACAAAAAATACCACATTCGTCACTTAATGTTAGACAATTTTTTTTAAGTTGTTTATCTTTTTGTAAGATTATCTTTTAAATTTCCATATTATTAATTATTTTGGACTAAAATACCTGATGAATAACATTTTCTTGGTTTCAAAATAATTAAAAATGAGATGCATTGATTAGATCATTTATCTCTCTAATGATAATTAAGTAACATAAAGGTTGCCTTCTATCTCTTTATTGTAAAGTAAAATAAAGTCATTAAATGTAGAAAGGAGAGATTAGGTGGAGAGAATAAACAGGGAGGGTAAAATGAGAAGTCTTAATAATTTTGAGAATAATTTTGAAAAGTACTACAAGTTTTAGAATGATTTTAACTAAATTAACCAATTTTTTAATACTCTTGTAAAATAGGTAAAAGGGTTATGTTATCAGGAACGAAGGTTTAATGATTTAGAAATTAAATAGTTCCTAGGTTTTCTTTGGTAAGCTGGTAACTTTTTTTTGTTGGGATACTAATTCATTGAGAGGTGATTATGAAATTCAGGAAATTCAACAAGCTGTAAGTGAATTGCCTCCCCTTTTAGCTGGTCGAACTTTTGCACTTACTGAAGGTTTCTGACAAGACGTTTGGAGTTTTGATTAAATACATAGTAAATGACCACAGTTTTTTTTAACCACTTGCAACCATTGGCCACATGTAGATGTACCATAATCATGGATGATAGATGTGGGAGAAGAATCCACTGTAGTCATCAGCTACTTTTAATTTAGTAACTCTTATTCGTTTCATTCGGTTAGAGATATAAAAGGAAGAAAATGCTGCTTGTTTTATATTTATTCATTTTTTGGTTCATGTTTTATATTTATTCACCAACAATACTTGTGCATATTAAATACTCCTTTTATGGTTCTGTACAAGCCATTGAAGAACACTGCGGTTCATTGTATATTTTCTAGATAATCCACATTGAGAGGTGAGTTGTGACAATCAAAACATCACATATTAATAATCAAGAGGAGGTGAATGTGTCTAAATAATGATAAGAGTATGATGAGCTTTTAAAATGTTTAGTGTTTGATGTATATCAAGATAAAATATAAAGATAGAAAATGATATAAATATAAAATAATAATAACAATATAATGAAAATGAAATAATAATAATAATAATAATACAATAATAAAAATAATAAAATAAAATAAAATAACAATAATGAGATAGTAAAACAACAACATAATTGATTTGTGCCTATTACTAGGGTTAGTATCCATAGGCCTATACTGATAGCTACACAGAGTTTGATATCAATATGTTCACCACAAATATCGCTCCCCATAGAACCCTTGATAATCAGTATCGCTAACGAGTCGATCTTAGATAGAGGTTAAGGAGCATACTTGGGGCATATTGGTAGCAACACATAACATTCGATATCAATATGAGCATCAGAGAATCGCTCCTTTACAGAGCCCATAATAATCAGTATCACTAATGAGCTAGTATCAGATAGAGGTTGACCAGTATACTGGTCAACACCTGTAACTGTGTCAAATGATTGGGCATATGTTAGCTTCAAAATTTACGAAAAAGTACTAACACATGAACTAAGGCATTTGATAATAACTTGACTTCTATAAATATCATTCATTTACTATGCTTGAGGTACGTTCAACCAACTCTAATATTGATATTGTACTGATTTTAGCATCGGAGTGTCTTTGTAGGTGACACTATTTTACTCGAGAACATGGGATACTAGTATGTGTTGGATGGAATACAACAAGACCTTAAGATCTCCACTAGACAGATGTAAGACATTGGACATGTAAGTATGGTACCCTGTATTAGACAGATCATTGGCACGCCTGGTGGGACACACTAAAGTTACTCCTACAACCGTAATCATTTCCATGGAAGCGAATCACTATATGTCATAGCCCAATTTTTAATTAAATTTGAATTGGTAATTAAGCAGTGAAAAATTAAAGTTTCTCAGAAAAATAAGAAATGAATTTTAGAAAATGGGAAATTTTATTCTGGGATTACAAGAAGGTTCAGATGGAGTCTGGAGGATGAAAGGAAGAATATATGTCCTAGATGATGCAGAGTTAAAGAAGATGATTCTAGATGAAGCTCATAAAAGTATGCTCAGTATTCATCCTGGATCTACAAAGATGTATCAAGACTTAAGAAAGGATTTCTGGTGGAAGAGGATGAAAAAAGAGATAGCTGAATACGTTTCATCTTGCTTAATATGTCAGAAAAGTAAAGTTGAATATCAAAAGCCATCTGGTGGATTACAACCACTAGAAATACCAGCATGGAAATGGGATGACATTGCCATGAATTTTTTGTCAGGCTTGCCTAGAACACAAAGAGGCAATGATGCTATCTGAGTGATAGTTGATAGATTAACAAAATCAGCCCATTTTCTTCCAATCGACATGAAGCATTCACTTGAGAAATTGGCTCAAGTTTATATAAAGGAGATAGTAAGATTACATGGAGTACCGTCAAGTATAGTATCTGATAGAGATCCTAGATTTACTTCTTGATTCTGGGGAAGTTTGCATAAAAAGCTTGGTACTAAGTTAAAGTTAAGCTCTGCCTATCATCCATAGATTGATGGCTAGTCAGAGAGGACTATCCAAAGTCTGGAGGATTTACTAAGAGCATGTGCGTTAGAACATGGTGGAAGCTGGAAACATTATCTCCCACTAATCGAATTCACATATAATAATAGTTATCACTCAAGCATTGGGATGACACCATATGGAACATTGTATGGTAGAAAGTGCAGGACACCAATCTGCTAGTTAGAGACAGATGAGAACCTGACTATTGGACCAGAAATTGTTCAGCAAACGACATAGCAGATTCGAATGATTAGAGAAGTATGAAAGTTGCGCAGGATCGACAAAAGTCATATTATGATCAAAGGAGAAAGCCATTAGAATTCCAAGTTGGAGATTATGTATTCTTGAAAGTATCACCCAACAAAGGAGTTGGAAGAGTGTTAAAAAGCAAGAAGCTTACTCCAAGGTATATAAGACCATATGAGATTCTGAAAAGAATTGGTAAAGTGACATATCAGATTGCATTGCCACCTCACCTTTCCAATCTTCATAATGTGTTCCATGTCTCACAATTACGGAAGTATGTACCTGATCCAAGCCATGTGATCGAGAATGATGACATAGAAGTTAAGGAAAACCTTACGATTCCAGTAACACCAGTGAAGATAATGGACAGAGATGTCAAACAACTAAAAGGCAATGAGATCTCATTGGTGAAAGTAGCTTGGCAACAAGGAGATGAAATAAGCATGACTTGGGAATGAGAAGACGAGATGAGAAGTCAATACCCTGAATTATTCTAGAAAGGTACGTTTAAATTTCGAGGACGAAATTTTTATAACGGGGGGAGAGTATCACATCTCAATTTTTAATTAAATTTGAATCGGTAATTAAACAGTGAAAGATTAAAGTTTTTTAGAAAAATAAGAAATGAATTTTAGAAAATGGGAAATTTTATTCTGGTTACAAGGATATTTTTATTTCGTAAATCGGATTTAAAATGAGACTAAACGGAAATAAAATATGACAATAAAACGAGAATTATTAAGGAACCTGTTATTTAAAAAAAATGAAAATGAAAATGAAAAGAGAAGAAACATCTTCTCTGATATTTCCTTCGAGGCTTCTACCTTCTTCCTCCATCGCCATTTCTCCACCGCTTCAAAACCACTATAAATAAGGCTTCAACCTTCCAAATCTCTTCAAACCAAAAACACTACAAATTCCTTAACCCATCACTTTCTTCAAGCTTTTAAATATCCATTTTCATATCTTAAAGCCCTTTAATTTTGCATAAGAAGAAATTACTCAAACAAGGGAGTTTAGCACAAGGAAAGCTTAGGGATCTTCAATTGAGGTAAGAAAGAGGAGATAGGATATTAAATACATAGAAATTAAGTTAGAATTACTTATTTAATTGATTAATGGTTTAAAAATTCATATAATTAGATTTTAATTTAAATTGAATTAAATTGTAAAATTGATGTTAATTGGTTTAGAATATGATATATGATATGTTTTTGATGTTGTATGATGATTTGGAATCAATTGGTATGTTTAATTTGCGTTTAAAATCAATTAAAATAGCAAAAACAGAGGTGTTGTTTTCGTTTTGCAGAATCAGACCTTTTAACAGCAGAAATTTTCAACCGGTGTTAAAAATTGGAAGCGGTGGCATTTTTGTAAATAAAATAGAACGATGACATTTTTGTAAATAAGACCAGTGACATTTTTGTAAATATGATTAAAAACTTAAAGTAATAATTTGTTTATAAAAATCAGAATTATTATTATTATTATTATTGAGTTTTTATTATCCTAGAGACTTTATCTTGAAATAAATAAATATAATTAATTAAATTAAATTTAGAAGTTTATTTAAATATATTTAAATGAAGAAAATTCTTGTTTTTAAATTATTTTAGTAGCATAATTTTATATTATGGAAAATGTGTTTTCCATCTTCTTTGGAGTATGATATTAAATGAATACTATAATATGAAAAATGTGTCTCCATGTTCTTTGGATTATTAATAAATATTATGGAAAATGTGTTTCCATATTCTTTGAATTATATATAAAGTATGCTTATTTGATTGTTATGATAATTTTATTGTTAAGATTAATCATATAAAGGAATTTGATAATTTAATTTAGATCTACTGTATTCATGCATCATATGCATTGACCATTCAAAGAATCCGCAGGGGGTTCTTTGAGGGGGTTCCCAGTGGGGGAACGCGCTCTGTTGAGCAACAGACCTCTGCGGTGGTTTTATACCACGACCGTCTTAAGGGCTGAGCAGTGTGTCCTTACGGCAGGTCCCGCAACACTTGTTATTGATATGATTGTATTGTTATCCGATGTTGGTGTTGCATTATGGGGCGCAGGATCGGTTGGATATCCGTAAAAATATTATTGTTGGAAATCACTGTTTATGTTCCCACCAGAATGGATCCATCATGCATTTTCATTCATACAAGAGAATGGAATATAATAACATAAGTATAATATAAAATACTTGTTTGACTTCTGCATCGCATAACATCCTACTTGTGTTTGTGTATGTTCTAATTTAATTTCTATTTATTTGATATTTTATCTTACTCTTTCTGTTACTTGTGGCAACCCTTTAGTGGTTAATTAGGAAGATATGTGACAAAGTGTATGATGCTTGATGTGGATGAATTATGAAGGCTTTTGATACTGATGCTTGCTTGCGTGACTACTATGACTGTATTATGTATGCATATGCTATATTTTGGTATTTTATATCTTTATATTTTATAAGATCTAGGTGCCTGTTGTAAAATATATTATGTATGGAACTATGATGTTATGTATAATAATAAGAAGTTAATTATGAAAAGGTTGCGCACTATGATATTATATCAGTAACCTCTAGAATCAGGTTGTGAATCACTTGATAATTACCAGGCGAAAAATAAGTTATCCAAGAGATTTTATATGGTGACGGTAATTATCTTGGGGATTTGCAAGTTGGCTCCAAGGTGTTACACCATACATTCCCCACTCTAGAAGGCAACGTGCGTGACGTTACCAATTAGGAGCAAAACCAATTAGGATTCCTAGGATATGTGGATACCTTAACATTAGGAGCACAAACTTCGAGGAGACCTGGTATGGTCGCTTTACCTGATTCTTGTGCCAAGATCATCCGCCAACTTTAAGTAAAGTCGTATGACCTTAAGCAGAGCCATAGTCAGTCCCAGGATAACTGAATGGTTGTGCTGTGTTTGAATATACATTTCAGGTTGAATTATTTTGATAATGACAAAGGTTATTGAAGAATCAAAGCAAAAGGTTCAAAGTACAATGAAAAACAGAGAAAACAACATCAGACCTGTAAAAACACGCAAGCTAATCGATTACAGGATCCCTCCTAATCGATTACAAGTGCTCTGTTCAAGACCCAATCGATTACATCAACAAGAATAATCGCTTACATAAGTTCTGTTTGTAATCTAATCGATTGCACCAATGGACATAATCAATTACCAAGTGAAACATTGAATAAGAAGCATCAGGTACATCTCCCAATCGATTGAAAGGTTACCACAATCGATTACTAAGGTTCTGTAAGGTTACTAATCGATTACCAGACAAGGACTAATCGATTATGAAAGCTCTGTTTACACCCTAATCGATTGCATGGAAGGCATATTCGATTACCATGCTACGAAACACAATTTAAATGTATCAGGTGCCACTCACAATCGATTACAAGGTATTAAACAATCGATTAGCAGGCTTCTGTTCTCAAGCTAATCGATTACACAAGAAGGCCTAATCGATTATCAACTGAATTACACTGAAGAATTCAAAGTGTAATTGATTACAGCTCAAGGCCTAATCGATTACTATCGTGTCAGAAATTGGGGAAAAGTGTTTTAAGTGGGAAACCAGCTCACTTCTCAATTCCAACTCGAATGCCCATGCTGTGCAACGGCTCTGAAGATTTTAGGGCACCTCTCCAAGGCCTATAAATACAAGACCCCTTCAAGCTACTCAAAGCATCCAAATCCATCAAAGGGAAATCAAATCTTGTGTCTTGTGAGTTCTATTTCTTTGTATAGTTTTATTTTCTGAAACTTAGAGCTTATATTTGTAAATCCTCTCTTGTGAGAGTTAGAAGTTGTGTGAGCCTTTCATTTGTTCATCTACTCTATTAAGAGAGTTTATTGATTGTAAAACCAAACATCAAAACACGAAGTTTATTCATTCTAGGTTGAGTGGTCACAAAGGTTGGGGTTCAACCTTTGGGTATTGAGAGTTTGAGAGATTGGGTGGGTTGCCCTTGTGCTAGTGAGGATTGAGTTCTTGAGTGTGGGACACTAGGAAGCTGTAATTTCTCATAGCTTGTATCTCTAAACTTCAATAGTGGAAATCCTTCAAGTGGGTTGCTTGAAGGCGAGACGTACACCGGATTGGTGGAACTCGTTAAATTGGTTTGCACGCTCTGCTCCCTTACTCTCTTGCATTTACATACTGCATCTGGCTGGATTGTTATTATTGATAGGGATTTCCTCTCTTAAACTTGCTTGAACAACTAGTAGTATAGTGTTGCACACCAAGTGTTTGATAAATTGCCTAAGCAACATTTACATCTTGTTTTGCATTGTTTCTTCAACAGTACTTTCTATCTCTTGCATATTCATTTAACTTGTGAAAAAGAAATCAATTTCAAAGGCATTCCAACGAAAAGTTTTAAAACTCAATTCAGCCCCCCTCTTGAGTATTGAGGCCACTTGAATAACAAGTGGTATCAGAGCTTGAGTCTTGGTAGATCAAGCTTAATAGCTTCAAGAGAACAATGGCCTCTAATTCTCTAAATCTTTTTCCTGAGGGTGGTTCCACAAATAGACCTCCTGCTTTCAATGGGGAAGGCTATGCTTTTTGGAAAGAAAGGATGAAAATTTTTGTACAATCTATTGACCTTAAAGTTTGGAATACAATTGAAAATGGTCCTTTCATACCCATGCATATTGTAGATGGTAAACAAGTAGAAAAATTGATGGATGATTGGACTAGCGAAGAAGAAAAGAAAGTCCAAAATAACTATAAAGCCAAAAATCTAATCACCTTAGCTTTAGGCCCTGATGAATTTTTTAGAGTAGTTACATGTAAATCCGCCAAGGATATGTGGGATACCTTACAAATAACCCATGAAGGTACAAGTGATGTCAAAGACTCTAAGATTAGTACCTTAACTAGTCAGTATGAAAGCTTTAGATTAAATTCTGGAGAAACAATTGTTGATATGCAAAAGAGGTTCACTCTTATTATAAATCATTTCATTACTCTTGGCAAGACTTACACTAACAAAGAACTTATTCATAAAGTGTTAAAAAGTCTTACCAGGGAATGGCAACCTCTAGTCACCACCATCAAACAATCTCCTAGCATCAATGAAATGTCTCTTGTTACACTATTCGGTAAGTTATAAGAACAGGAACAAGAGTTGAAAGAATTAAGGATGGCGGAAGAAGAAGAAAAGTCTTCCAAGAAGAAAGGTCTAGCTCTCAAGGCCACTTCTATCAATGAAGAAGAATCCGATAGTGAGCTTGATGAAGAAAAAGAGTTTGGACTGTTTGTGAAGCGCTTCAGAAAGTTTATGAGAAATAAACGCTTCCAAAAGAGCTTCAAACCTTAAGGTAAGAAACCAATTTCAAATGAAAATTCTTCCTCAGCAAATTGCTTTGAGTGTGGTAAGGAAGGACACTTCAAAGTGGATTGTCCAAATCTCAAGAAGAAAAAAAAGGAGAAAAGAGGAAGAAGAAGAGCTTACATTGCTTGGGATGAAAATGAAATAAGTAGCTCAGACGAATCTGAAAACGAGGAAGCCAATCTATGCCTCATGACTAATCATCAAGATGAAGATGATAAGGTAAGTCTTCTTGAGTTAGATAGAAATGAATTACTAGATGCATTTGAAGCATTGTATGATAAGTTTGTTAAAATCTCAAACGAGTATAAGTTATCTATGAAAACTATTGATACTCTTGAAATGCATCTTGTAGAACTTGGCAAAGAAAATGAATGTTTGAAAAAGGAATTAGCAAATGTTCAAGCATGCTCCAAGAATAATCCTTGTGATTTTGTAAAGAAATGTGACATCCTAGAAACTAAGGTTTTAGACTTAAATAAAACCTTAGAGAAGTTTACAAATGGTAGAGACAATTTGAATGTATTACTTGGAAATCAAAGATGCATGTTTGACAAAATCGGGCTAGGATACAATTCTAACAAAAAGGAAAAGCATTACAACAACTTCTTTGTACCACCTAGAAAATCTTCATCACCATTCACTAAATGCAATCATTGTGGTGCTAAAGGACATAATGCTTTAAATTGCCATATTAGAAAGCTTGGACCAAAAGTGGTAAGAAAGGTGTGGGTTCCCAAAGGGACATTACCATAAGTTAACCAAAAATGACCCAACATAAAATGGGTACCAAGTTCTCTAAACTAATTTTGTTTTGTAGGTATGCTTCAAGGCAAGCAACACCCATTGGTACTTGGATAGTGGGTGTTCAAAGCATATGTCAGGAGATATGAGCAAATTCACAACATTCACTCCTAAAAGAAAAGGAAGCGTCACTTATGGGGATAATACCAAAGGAAGAATACTTGGTATTGGAAATGTAACATCCCAAATTTTAAAATAGAGAATTAATTACCGGAATAAATATTAGAAATTGGTATATGGAGTATTTAATGTCCCAAACTATTGAGAATAATTAAATTGATAATTTTGAGGACTGTGAGGGAATTATGGAGACCGGTTAAGCTGAAATTAAGCCCGGTTGAGATATGGGTGTCAGACCAAGTATCTCGGAATGAGATGATATTGGTCAGGGCTATTGAGAATATTATTGGGAATCTGAATATGTATTCGGAATAATTTTCAGACGATGTATTGAGCCCGAACGGAGAACCTGTTAGTTATAAAACGATGAAGTTTTAATGAATGGGAATTAAAATAAATCAAAAACCCCATTTTCCTTCTCCTATTCACGTATGCGCTGCCGAAGGTGTAGCATTACATTTCATTCTTCTTCTTCTCTTCATCATCTTCTCCATTTTTCCTTTCCTTCTTCCAAAAACCATAGCAACTTGAGCTCATCTTCCACACCTCCTCATTTTCGTTTGAAGGGAGCTTGAAGGAGGCTTGTGGGGCTGCTATTTTTCCTCCTTCTCTTCCTCATTTTCGTTGGTGTTCTCCTCCCTCCTAGAACCCATTTTCGTTTTTGGGTTTTGAGGTAAGTATACCCATTTTTGCTAAGGTTTTGGTTAAGAGTATGTGGTATTATGTGTTTTGGAAGCCATGCATGTGAATAGATGTTTTGAGGAGAGCATTTAATGTATGAGTTATGTTGGGTTTTAAGAAAGTAAGGTTTCTTGGGGGAGTAATGAAGTGAATACATTTATGGTTGGAAGGAGAAGAATATTTATGATGGTTGTTGGAATTTTATGAAACCCTAACTTCATGAATTTGGGGGAAATGCATAATGGAGGTTGATGAGCATTTATTGTTGGTAATAAATGTGAGTTATGATGAATAAGGGTCATTGGTGATGGTATTTTGTTGGTGGAAGTCATTAATGGAGAAACCCATGAAAGGGTTTGGTTCTAGAGTGCATAATAATAATGGGTAGCACCTAACCCATGGTGGTTATGGTGGATAAAATGGAATAAAGGAGTTTTAAGAGTTAAAATAATATAAACATCAAGTTATTGATATATGTATAAGTATTTAAGTCTTAATGAGTAAGTAGAAAATTGATTGTATAATGTATTGTGATGTAGGAAGTGACCCCATTGACGAGGCGGAACCATCAAACCGCGTTGATCACTACTTCACTTGAGGTAGGAGGGGGTAACTATTCTAAATGCATGATTTCATCCATTGATGATGTGAAAATATGTATATGTGATTGTGTTGATGATTGTTGAATGGATGATGTGATAATGTTATGATTGGAATGCATTTAGAATGATAACTATTGTGTGGCATTGTGTTTGGGATAATATTGTGATGTTGTGATGATACTATGTTGATGAATTATGATGATGATTTAAAACCATGTGTGAAATAGAATTATGATGTGAATATCCCAAAGATATGTGCATGATCTATTGAATGTGTATGCCACTAACTATTGATGTGAATGAGTGAAAAAGAGAATTGGGATTGGATGAGGATGATGAGAATAATGAAATCCACCAAGTGGTGGTGGTGAATGATTGATTGTGGAGTGGCATCTAGGATGCATAGTATGAGGATGCACTTGATTTGCATTTGCATTGCATCCATAGCATATCATAGCTGTCTATGTGGAATATTAGGGGGTTCCACTAGGCGGGCCCAGTGGGAGGGCGGCTCAGTGCACGAGCGTATTGTGATTTTTCCCCTGTGACTTGGTGTATGAGTCACGAAGCTGTCCATAGTTTGGTGACGAGGCACCCTATGTGGCGGGCCTAGTGGGTGGGCGGCTCTATGGTGAGCAAGTTTACCTCGGTGTCCGACGGGACACGGCTCTCTTGATGTGTGTTCGGGAGGGGCCCGTAGCACCTGTGGTAGTTGAGACCACGATGTTGATCCGCAAGTCACAGGGTGACTAGTGCTACAGATGGGCGATAGCGGTTTGGTACCAGTAAAATTATGATGATATAAGCATGCATAAATTGAGATATATGTGTACACAATTTTTCTACTGCAGTAGGGGCATAGTAGCACACCTATGCTTGTCCCACAATTGAATTAATATGGTATTTTTCCCACAGTTGGATCCGCATTGTTTTGATGAGAAATTCTTGTGCATATGCATTAGCTTTAAGAGCATTTGCATATAGCTGGAAATATGCCTAGGTGAAAGCCCATGGTGGCAACGGATGAATGAGAATTGAAAAAGGGAAAGAGTTGGATACTAATCCTATGTGTGTTTTAGGCAATCCAAATGAATGAAATTGTGAATGTATACTTGAGATTATGAGATGTATTGTGTATGATGTATGATGTGTTGTAACGATTGATATGTGAGCAAGTATACATGTATTTCATCATAATGTATGACTTTAATTCATTTGGAGTATGTTACTCACCTCCCCATTGCCATTTTTAAAGTTGATGTAGGTATGACGTGAATCCTATAATTTTGGAGGCTGAGTTTGAAGGAGGTAAATATGGATAGGAATGTGTAAGCCTTGGCCGGCATGAATTCTGTTTTGTGGAGTATATGATGTTTATATACTCAATTTTGTAATGTTGATAATTTTGGGGGTCATGGGAGAAAATTGGGCATGTGTATGTAAGGCCAATTTTCATTCATGACCTAAATGGTGTAAAGAACAAACTATGATGTTTGATGTTGTTGAATTTAATGAATGGATGCAGTGTTTTATGCTAGTTCATGAATTTTGTGAGTTGATGTTGAATCTAGATCATATGCATGGAGTTGATATTAGTATGATGAGGTTTATGTTAATTGATTCAATGAAAGAATTATGTAGTCTTCAATGGTAGTATTATAAGAAGTGGTACATGCATAATGAAGTAAGGTAAGGTCTTAGGTAAGGTCAAATTAGAAGGAATTGATGTTGCATATGTTAAGTCCAAGTGAAATCCTCGTTTCTGCCTAAGTCCTGCAGAACTCGCTCAAGCGAGTGAGAATCTCGCTCGAGCGAGATTGTTGTGAAATGGGGAATTCGTTTCTGCCCCATTTTCGCTCAAGCGGGAGTGTATGTCGCCCAAGCGAGATTGCCACAGAATCAGAGTTTCGATTCTGGACAATTTTCACCCAGGCGGAGGAGGGAACGCTCAAGTGAAGGGGAAGGATTTAGATACTGGACGATTTTCGCCCAGGCGAGTGGTGCCTCGCCCAAGCGAAAATTGGCCAGTGAGTTCCCAACGTTTCTGGACCAATCTCGCTCAAGCGAAGGGAGTTCCGCTCAAGCGAGATTGACCCCTGATACAAACTCCTTCCTTCGCTCAAGCGTCTCGCTACCTCGCTCAACGTATTCTTTTGCTTCTCGCTCAAGCGAGACAGGGCTCGCTCAAGCGAGATGAGCCCTGATGCTTATTTCCTTCCTTTCGCCCAGCACTCCTCAGCGTTCGCCCAAGCGTGAGAACGCGGGCTCGCTCAAGCGAATTGATGCTCGCTTGAGCGAGTGGCACCTGGTACTTATATTTATTATTTTAAATGGATTTTTAAATCATATGCACTATTTCTTTCTTAATATTATTTTATGAGTATTGAGGAGTATATTTTGGCTCTCTTGGCTATATAAATTATATCCTATATTTTTATGAAATTACTCCTCTTGAAAATCAATCAACCAATGATTAAATCAAATGAATCTTCCGCTGACTCTAATTGAAAAATAATCTTTTGATTTCACCCTCTCATATCTTCATATATGGGAGTGGTTTATTTTAGATCCAGGGGTTTGGTGAAAAATACTTCACCACTTTAATTATTTGATTTATTAATATTTTCAAAGACGTGAAAAATTTTCCCTTATTTTATTTGGGGGTTTGGGGCGTCTCAGGAAACATTGGTAAAAATTCCTCTACTTCAATTAGTGATGTGTTATATGTTGAAGGACTCAAACATAACTTGCTTAGCATAAGTCAATTATGTGATAAAGGATATAGAGTATTATTTGAATCAAATTGTTGCATAATTGAAAATAAGCTAAACAAGGAAGTTAAGTTTGTTGGCAAAAGAATTGATAACATTTACATGATTGATATTGATAGTTTGTTTTCAAATGATGTGCAATGCTTCATGACTAGAGAGGATGAATCTTGGTTATGGCATAGAAGAATAACACATATACATATAGACCATTTAAACAAACTTGTTTCTAAAGAATTAGTAATTGGCTTACCAAAGCTCAAATTTGAAAATAAATTTTGTGATGCATGTCAAAAGGGAATATAAGTAAAGGCATCTTTTCAAGCTAAAAATGTTCTTTCTACTCAAAGGCCTTTACAACTTTTGCACATGGATTTATTTGGTCCGTCTAAAATAAAAAGCTTTGGTGGTAATTACTATGGTCTAGTTGTAGTAGATGACTATTCAAGATATACATGGACCTTGTTTCTTGGTCACAAGAATGAAGCATATCATGCATTTAAGAAACTAGCCAAGATTATCCAAAATGAACAAAACTCAAAGATTGCATCCATAAGAACCGATTATGGGAGAGAATTTAAAAACCAATCTTTTGAAAAGTTTTGTGAAAAACATGGTATCGAACATAATTTTTCAGCTCCTAGAACTCCACAACAAAATGGAGTGGTGGAAAGGAAAAATAGATCTTTGGTGGAGCTTTCAAGAACCATGTTAAATGAAAATAAAATTACAAAATATTTTTGGGCCGATGCGGTAAATACCGCTTGTCATGTTATGAATAGATGTTTGATTAGGCCTATTCTAAAGAAAACCCCCTATGAACTTTACAAAGGAAGAAAACCCAATATCTCTTATTTTCATATATTTGGATACAAATGCTTTGTGCTTAACAATGGAAAGGATAATCTAGGAAAGTTTGATGCAAAAGCTGATGAGGCAATCTTTCTTGGATATTCATCATCAAGTAAATCTTATCGAGTATTTAACAAACAAACAAATAATATTGAGGAATCAATTCATGTAAAGTTTGATAAAAATAGCCATAACTCTCCGAGAAAGGAAGATGTTGATGATCTTGTAGGTACTCTTCAAGAATTGAACTTGGATGACGAAGAAGAGGACAACAAAGAAGGAGACACAACACAAGGTGTGAAAATTTAACAAAAGGAATGGATCATCTCAAAGAATCATCCATTAGATAACATTATAGGTGATATCACAAAAGGTGTAAGTACCTGACGTTCTTTTAATACTTGCAATCATTTAGCATTTGTCTCTCAAATTGAACCTAAAACCATTGATGAAGCTATTATTGATGAACATTGGATGTTGGCTATGCAAGAAGAACTAAATCAATTTGAAAGAAATGAAGTTTGGGAATTAGTTCCAAGACCCAATGATCACCAAATAATAGGTACTAAATGGGTATTTAGGAACAAGCTAGATGAAAATGGAATAATCACTAGAAACAAAGCTAGGTTAGTAGCTAAGGGTTACAATCCAGAAGAGGGCATAGATTATGAAGAAACGTATGCTCCCGTAGCTAGGTTAGAAGCCATAAGATTATTGTTAGCTTTTGCTTGTTGCATGCACTTTAAGCTTCATCAAATGGATGTCAAAAGCGCTTTTCTAAACATTTATATTCAAGAAGAAGTTTATGTAGATCAACCTCCCGGGTTTGAAAATCACAAATTTCCAAACCATGTCTTTAAATTGAGAAAAGCTTTATATGGTTTGAAACAAGCTCCAAGAGCTTGGTATGAGAGACTTAGTAAATTTCTTTTAGAAAATAATTTTGAAAGAGGAAAGGTTGATACTACACTGTTTATAAAACACAAAAATAATGACATTCTTTTGGTACAAGTCTATGTTGATGACATAATATTCGGTGCTACTAACGAGAGTCTTTGTCAAGAGTTTGCCAAGATTATGCAGGATGAATTTGAAATCTCCATGATGGGAGAACTCACCTTCTTCCTTGGATTACAAATCAAACAAACAAATGAAGGGACTTTCATTAGTCAAACAAAATATTGCAAAGAACTACTCAAAAGATTTGAAATGGACAAGGCAAATGAAATAGCAACACCCATGAGTACATCTTGCTACTTAGACAAAGATGAGAAGGGTAAGGACGTTGAAATAACTAAATACCGAGGTATGATTGGATCCTTACTCTACTTAACAGCTAGTAGACCCGATATTATGTTTGTTGTGTGTGCTAGATATCAAGCATGTCCTAAAGAATCATATCTCACTGCCATAAAAAGAATTTTGAAATATCTTGTGGGTACTCAAAATGTTGGTTTATGGTATCCCAAAGGCGTTGAATGTATTCTTATAGGATATTCTGATTCTAACTTTGCTGGTTGTAAACTTGATAGAAAGAGTACTAGTGGTACATGTCATTTACTTGGTAGTTCCCTTGTTTCTTGGGATAGCAAGAAGCAAGTAAGTGTTGCTTTATCAACAGCTGAGGTAGAATATGTAGCAGTTGGCAGTTGTTGTGCTCAAATTCTTTGGATGAGACAACAACTTCTTGACTTTAGTATTGTTTTAAACAAAATGCCTATTAAATGTGATAACACTAGTGCCATAAATATCTCCAAGAATCCAGTCATGCACTCTAGGACTAAACATATTGAGATAAGACATCACTTTATAAGAGACCATGTTTTGAAAAGAGATTGTGCTCTTGAACATGTTGATACCTTCATAAAACCACTTGCAAAAGAGCAATTCATTCATATTAGAAGAGAATTAGGTATCCTAGATATGTCCAATTGTCTTTGAATATTGAATAATTTTGATGATTCCTTGATTTACAGTATGTTTAAATGATTGATTAATGTATGATATATTAAACCTCTGGTGCCTCTGTTTGAAATCTGTAAGTGTTAAGCATTTCTGGGCTTCCCTAATCGATTACGAAGCCTCACCTAATTGATTAGCAACTTTATGTTTCGTACATAATCGATTACACTCTGATAGCTAATCAATTACTAGCTCCATGTTTCATGCCAAATCGATTAGAACCTCTGTCCAATCGATTACTGATGTTCTATCTTCCTGATAATCGATTACACACTACTCCTAATCGATTGCCAAGTTTCTGTTTTTAACACAATCGATTACACACCTTACATTAATCGATTACCCCTATGCAAAAACATTTCAGATTCCTCAGAAAACACACACTAATCGATTAGCCTATGAGACTAATCGATTAGCTTCGCACCAGGATTGCAGAATTAAATGCTTAATCCTTGTGACAGCTTTTCACCCAATCCTAATCCATTCTCCAAACCCTAATCCATCTCTCCTAACCCTATTAATACCTCCTCCCTCACCACTTCCATCTCACACCATCACATTCCCTCTTCTTCAATCTCTCAAACCTCTTAAAGCTCTTCCACTCTTTTTTCTTTATCTTCAATTTCTTATCATGTCTTCCTCTAGAACTGTGAAGAGAGCTAGGTCCTCCATGGCTCAAACCAACAACCCCCTTGATTTCTCAAGGTTCCTCTCCACACCAAGAGACCCCAAAATTTCATTAAGAGCTTTTCTGAAAAGGACATAATCTCCCCTCATTTCATTAATACTAAAGTATTTGACCATCCTAGCTTTACCTTCACCCAATCCCTTCGTCACTATAATCTTTTCCCTTTTCTTACTCTTAAGGAAGAATTTTACTACCCCAAACTCATAAGAGTTTTCTTCTGCAACTTAAGGATTGTTGATGGGTTACTTGAGGCAAGAGTCAAAAATGTGACTCTTAGGATTACGAATGAGCAACTGGTTGAGATAACCCAACTTCCCATCTCAGATGCTGAATTTGTTGGTGGCAATCCAGAAGATGAGTAGGAATTCAATGCCATTACTGCCCGTCAATCTCTTTGGAAGGCTGACCGCCCCCGAAGCAATCGTAAACTGGTAGGTCATCTCACTCTTAACAATCGTCTTCTCCACTTCTTTTTTGTTAAGCTTCTTGTTCCTCGTGGTGGTAACTATGCCTTGGTTGAAGAAGATGACGTCCTCCTAATGTGGGCTATACACAATGAGAAGGAGATCAACTGGATTTAACTCCTTAAACTGCACATGATCAAAGCCAAGGACCAACAAAAGCTTCCCTATGCTATCCTCCTTACCAAAATCTTCAAAGCATTTGGTGTTGATCTTGCTGGGGAATTTGTTGAGAAGGTACCCCCAAAAGCATGCATTGGCACCCATCATCCCACTAAGATGGGCATAATTTTTGTCAATGGGGCTTGGATGTCCAAGATGGAAGGTATTCATGCTAACATCCCTTTTGAGGCTCCAGCAAATGATCCTGTCCCTCCTCCTCCTGCCACACATAGCGAACCATCTGCTCCTACTGATCCCTTCACTTCTCTTTATGCATATCTAGATCGGCGTTTTGATAGACTTGAGAACGCTCTTCAAGAATTCCAAATGACCGAGCAACAACACCATGAACTTATGCAACAACGTTATGAAGAGCTGTCTCACCAAATTTTTGAATTTCACTTTTTTAATCTGGATAATTAGATCCCAGTTTATCATGTTTTGTTAGGATATCTTTGATTATGTTTTCCTTTTTGCAAATTTCCTTAATGTACCTTTCCTTTTCAATAAATGAATGCAATTTCCTTTCAATTATGTCTCTGTTGCCTTATTTATTTTTGATGATTACAAAGGGGGAGAATAATTAAAGTTCATCTAGATTAATTGAATCTATTTTCATAACAACTGGTTAAAATCAGAATTCGCTAAAAACAACAAGTGGTTAAAACAACAAATGATTATCTTCATGTTTTTTTAAAATGGCATAAACTCCTTTAGATAGGGGGAGATAATTTTTGAGATAACTCTGGAGACAATGATTAAGAGATAACCTTAGAGATAATTTTAGAGATAATCATTGGTGATAATTTTATTTGAACTAACCCTCATGAGATGAACATTGTTTGTCATCATCAAAAAGGGGGAGAATGTGTTTGAATATATATTTCAGGTTGAATTATTTTGATAATGACAAAGGTTATTGAAGAATCAAAGCAAAAGGTTCAAAGTACAATGAAAAACAGAGAAAACAACATCAGACCTGTAAAAACACGCAAGCTAATCGATTACAGGATCCCACCTAATCGATTACAAGTGCTCTGTTCAAGACCCAATTGATTACATCAACAAGAATAATCGCTTACATAAGTTCTGTTTGTAATCTAATCGATTGCACCAATGGACATAATCAATTACCAAGTGAAACATTGAATAAGAAGCATTAGGTACATCTCCCAATCGATTGAAAGGTTACCACAATCGATTACTAAGGTTCTGTAAGGTTACTAATCGATTACCAGACAAGGACTAATCGATTATGAAAACTCTGTTTACACCCTAATCGATTGCATGGAAGGCATATTCGATTACCATGCTACGAAACACAATTTAAATGTATCAGGTGCCACTCACAATCGATTACAAGGTATTAAACAATCGATTAGCAGGCTTCTGTTCTCAAGCTAATCGATTACACAAGAAGGCCTAATCGATTATCAACTGAATTACACTGAAGAATTCAAAGTGTAATTGATTACAGCTCAAGGCCTAATCGATTACTATCGTGTCAGAAATTGGGGAAAAGTGTTTTAAGTGGGAAACCAGCTCACTTCTCAATTCCAACTCGAATGCCCATGCTGTGCAACGGCTCTGAAGATTTTAGGGCACCTCTCCAAGGCCTATAAATACAAGACCCCTTCAAGCTACTCAAAGCATCCAAATCCATCAAAGGGAAATCAAATCTTGTGTCTTGTGAGTTCTATTTCTTTGTATAGTTTTATTTTCTGAAACTTAGAGCTTATATTTGTAAATCCTCTCTTGTGAGAGTTAGAAGTTGTGTGAGCCTTTCATTTGTTCATCTACTCTATTAAGAGAGTTTATTGATTGTAAAACCAAACATCAAAACATGAAGTTTATTCATTCTAGGTTGAGTGGTCACAAAGGTTGGGGTTCAACCTTTGGGTATTGAGAGTTTGAGAGATTGGGTGGGTTGCCCTTGTGCTAGTGAGGATTGAGTTCTTGAGTGTGGGACACTAGGAAGCTGCAATTTCTCATAGCTTGTATCTCTAAACTTCAATAGTGGAAATCCTTCAAGTGGGTTGCTTGAAGGCGAGACGTACACCGGATTGGTGGAACTCGTTAAATTGGTTTGCACGCTCTGCTCCCTTACTCTCTTGCATTTACATACTGCATCTGGCTGGATTGTTATTATTGATAGGGATTTCCTCTCTTAAACTTGCTTGAACAACTAGTAGTATAGTGTTGCACACCAAGTGTTTGATAAATTGCCTAAGCAACATTTACATCTTGTTTTGCATTGTTTCTTCCATAATACTTTCTATCTCTTGCATATTCATTTAACTTGTGAAAAAGAAATCAATTTCAAAGGCATTCCAACGAAAAGTTTTAAAACTCAATTCACCCCCCTCTTGAGTATTGAGGCCACTTGAATAACATGTGCACTAATAGACTTTGTCTACCAAACCTCACATCTTCTCTCACTATAAGATGGCTTTATTGCCTAATATTCAACAATACCCATGTGTAATAAAAATTACCAAGAGTCTACATATCGGATCGATCATCAGACTACTAGAAAAACTCTTAATAGCCACTGCCAGTTAGCGACCGCTGTAGTCCGTCGCTAGTTAGCGACCGTCTTAGCGACCACAACACGAAAGGGACCATAGAAAAAAGAATTAGTGACCACATCAGCGACCATGAAACTTCCGTCACTAAATTTGGCAAGTTGCCGTCGCTACCTCTATCGCCACCCTGCTCACCGTCGTTGAGGGGGTCACTATCTTTAGTTCCCTCTATTTTTTGTTTCCCTCAAACATTTTTTGTTGGCGCCAAACCTTAGCGACGGTAATAGTCACGGTCGCTAGATCTTTTGATGCATTAGCGACGATTTGATATACTAACCATAGCGACGGATTTTATTCATCACTACGTTTGTAAAATTCAGCGACGATAATCTAACCGTCGCTACTGTCTCCTACCCTCCCATTACAAAGGTAGCGACCAGTTCTTCTGTCGTCGCTATAGTTGGAAAAATTAGCGACGAAATTATACCATCGCTAAGTCCAAAACCCTAGAGGGAACTAAAATGTTAGAGGGAATTCAAAAGTTAGAGACAGGTTGGCTGTCACTAGTGTGTTTATATTAGTGACTCTGTACCTTGCCATCTTTAAGGGTTATAACTTGTTCACCCCTTTCTCTAGCCCTAATCAGTTTTTTCTTCTCTGTTCCACTCGTCTTCTTCTCTATCCCATTCCTCTTCTTCTCTGCCCCGTGCGTCATTCTCTACTCCGTTCTTCCCTCTCAAACTCTTAATCTCACCGTCTTCTCACTTCCCTCTCCCCCTCTGTTGACCATATTGTCAGTTCCCTCCCCATTCCTTTCTTCTCCCTTGGTTGCATTGACCATTCCACCCTCCTCTCCCTCAGACACACCGAACACCACTCCCTCTTACTAGTGCAGCGGTCCCCCTTCACCTTAGTGGCTCGCTCCCTCCTGGCTTCCTCACGGCTGATATACAGGGGTCACCATTCCATTGTCTCTGTCACACACACTCACAGTTGTCTCCCTCATGGCTTTGCAGTGGTCAGGTTCGAATTTGTTCCCTTACTCCCTGACATTGGTTTTTTTCAAGCTTAGGGTGGTAGAAGTTTAACTTCCTATTGTGTTCTGTTTAGTAAAGTTAAAATTTAGGATTTGTTGGCTATTGGTTTCTATGATGTTCGATTTGTTATGTTTTTTGTTTCATTTCTTGTATTCTATTCTTTGGCTCGGCTTGAAACTAGACTTAGGCTTAGTTCATAATTGATTCTTAATTTAGTGTTTGGATTCTAAAGAATTATTTTACTATGTTAATTAGTATTCTACAACTTGTAAAAGTCATGAAATTATGAAGGCAGACTAATCTCATTTCTACTTTGCTTCTCAGTTACAAGATTTTCCCTAAATATCTGCAGTTTATATTTTGAATGTTTAGATTCATGTAATTCATATAGAGTGTCAAAGATGATTAATTCAGTTGGTTGAGTGGAGTATGTGAGTTGTTGTGAGCCTCCTAACACAAATTCAATTCCCAGGGAAACAAAAAAAATTCATATAAATTAGTAGATGTGACTTACTTAGGTCATTATTTTTTTATTATACTAGATGGCAAGTAATGTTTACGAATGTAGTGAGTCAAAATTTTGGCCAGAAATGGTAGTGAAAGCATTCATAGATACTATGATTGATGAAGCCAAAGATGGAAACATGCCAAATGGTATATGTTGATATTATTTTTTAAAATTTTATTGATATAAAGAGAGATATATTTAATAATAGTATATGTTGTAAAAAAAATACATATTGTAAATTGCAAAGGGTCTTATAAAAAAACCAGATGGGTATTGTGTATTTTGATTCCTTGATGATGTCTAGAATCTTTTATTATATAATAGACCATCAATAAAAAATAACTTAAAAAAATTACGCTAATTTTATTTTTTTAAAATTTAAAATAGTTCTTAAAAATAATTTAATTTAAAAAACCAATTTTTAAAATTGATTTATCAAACAAGGTTTTGTTTTTAGTATTTAAAAACATTTTTTTAAAATTCAAACAAGTTTTTTTAAAATTTTTAGGTTTTAAAATAGTTTAGAAAATTGAGCTACCAAACAAGTTTTTAATACCGGTTTTTGAAAATTGATTTGTAAAACAATTTTTAAAAACTATAAATGAAAACCAAACTAAACAACCGCCAAGTATTTTTGTAAGCATGTGATATAACTTAAACTATTTTTTATACGAAATAAAACCGTTGACAAAAGTAGTTCTGCTGTTAAGAAAATGTCTCATGTAGTAGGTTGAGATATATGCACATCATTGGAAAGTCATGTCTAATATTTTAAAGCATTATGATGCATAAATCCTGAGCCATTAATTTGGTGTGAAATCCTGAATTATTATCGACTTATTGTGTGACTCTCAGAGGATTTATTTTCTTTTGGCAAGCGCACCAATCGTTAAATTTGTAATATATTTTGATCGTTCCCATAGGGATTGTGGTAATTACCACAATCTTAGACTAATACAAGCTGAACCAATGCAAGCAGATGCAATTCATTCTGTTTTTCTGTTGTTTTATATTTTCTATGTTTTTGTATTTTCAGCAGCAATATAGGAGATGAAATGTGATTAATGGAAGATAGGTTAGGATTACTTCAACTTACAACTTCATTAAGGAACGTGCAATCGAGGTTCAATTAAGCTTCAGATGCAAGAGGACAATTCACAACTGGTTAATCCCTAATTCCTTAGGTGAATAACACTAATACCTAAGCATTAAACCCTAATCCCTTAGGTGTTCAATTACAGAGAAATCTAATGTGAAATTGGGGGTTGAACCCTAACTATTCACCTAATTACTAGGCCTGAATTAGTTAGGAAGCCAGAAGTTACCTAAGCCTCAACCATGATTCCTCACTGGTGAGATTCTTCATTTGGATCTGAATTTGTCAATTCAGCAGAGTAGATCCACTTCTCAGCTTATTCTCCTCTTACTACAGAAGATAATTTCCTCAATGCAGCTTCAAGATTCCATCGGAAGCTTCAGCAATCCCAACCCTAGGAGTTTAGAAACCCATAGGAATAGATTCTGTCGAAGGAATGTGGAGAGACATGGACGAGAGAATTTAGAGAGAGAAAAGAATTAGAGAGAGATTGGAAATGAGAAAATGAATCATGTTATTATTTCTGTTTGTTCTCTCTGTACTCGTCCACTCCCTTACAGAGTATGCACAAATATATATATAGACAACTAACTAACTAACTAACTTAATTAATTACAAAGGAAACTTAATTAATAATTAAACTAACTAATCTAAATACATAATTACAAATAAATAATTAATTATAATGCAATACTTAAGTTACTACAGTACAACAGAAAAATAGAAATAGCAACGGTGCAGCGCTTCAATTGGAGGGAAAATAGCAGGTTAATTAACCACCTTTACGCTTGAGCGTAAAGGACTCGCGCTTGAGCGCAATCGATATATTCACTACCTCTGTATCCTCACGCTTGAGCGTGAATGGGGATCGCTTGGGCGTGAGTGACACTTTGATTCCACGCTTAAGTGTGAGTGATGCAAGCTTGAGCGTGATCGTGTTTTCTTTTCTCTCTTTTTACGTAGATTGCATGGATTTCAAGCTTAAGCGTGAAGCTTTTAAGCTTAAGCGTGAACTGTACCTGCACATGTAAACAAATAAATTCCTAGCGTATGTACGTTGGCTGTCCAGCGTATGTACGTTGGGTTAGTGAATTTATAAATAAATAAATTTCCTTAACTAATTATTATTTTTAATCATTTTCTTACATAATTTAAACACTTTTGAAATAAATAAATAAAATAAGAATTATTGACAATTTATTAAATAATAGTGCCAAACTTAACAGTATTTAATGAATTAAGTTAAATTAAAGGTGAAATTATTAAGTCTTCAAGACTTATCACATTACTACTTAGTTTATCCAATTATTTGACTCTTTAAATTGCCTAATGTCATGTCAATATTAATCCTACTTTTTTTTACTCCATGGTGTAAAGAAAATCATGAATATTTTAAAACAACAATACATCTCAAACATAATAACACATATTAAACTTTTAACAGCCATTTTCATCTTTTGTATGTCCTAAACAAGAATCAGTAACCATGTGTATGTAAAGTTCATCAGTCAAAAGAAAAAAACTGCATGTGACTCTCGGTGTGTGATTATAACTTGGGCCGTGTTTCCTTGGCCCATTAATAGAAAACATAACAAAAATGGGGGTGTTTAACTTAGTACAAAAATTTCACAAAAAAAAAACTTGGTACAAGAATTAATCAGTGTGCCATATGGAAACAACCTCTGTAAATTTGTAATTTCAAGAAAAGTGATCCATTTGGAGTATAATTTTTCTGGTACATCATGTAGAGTATAATTTCAATCAAACGTAGCTTTGATAAAATACTCATCATAAACACACACCCAGAAGTTTATATACTTATGAAAAAAGACAATGATTCTTAATGTATATATAAATTGATGTAGTAGAAACTCATTTTAGATCAATGCAATTTGTTATATGTATAACTTGATTGAAAAGTATTTTCAAATTTGTTACAAGAAATTTTGTTTCTCCCTATCTAAGAAAAATCTCAAGCATGAGATCCTTCTGAAGATGTATTTTTCCCTTTAAGAAATACATGAATGTTCCCTGTTGCACTAGAATATAATATTGTACCATACACTGACTTTTAGCAAAGACGTCTCTCACCCTGTATCTCATCCCCTATGGATGTATTATCACTCTCATACCGGCCCTACTATCACATTAGTTCCCCCACATACTGGTCCTCCTACTATACCAGCCTCTCTTCAACCAACTCTCCCATATTCCGGTCCTACTATCACACTGGTTCCCCCACATACTAGCCCCACTACCATACCTGCCCCCCATCCACTAACTCCCTTGCATATCGGCCCCACCCCATTACCGGTTTTCCCATACATTAGCACTACTACCATATCAGTTCCCCCACATACCGGCCCTCATCCCATCCCGGCCTCTTCTTCACCGGCTAGCTCACATACCGGTCTTAGTATCATGCCAGCCTTACCCCAACCCGCTGCCCCACAACCTAGTCTCGTTCCTATACCAGCCAGACACCATTATATGCTCACTCGTAGTCAACAAGGCATTATCAAACCTAACCTGAAATATACCCATACTTTGACTAATTGTTGTTTTAGTAAAAAATATATACATAATGGTAAGATTAGTTCTAGTGATTCCCTTATTAGTGCACTATGATGTTGAGTTTGAGGTTGTAATACAAGGTGTTGTTGTTGTTAAACAATTAGTTGCATGCTTGTCCTTTTTATCTCTCTTGATAATCTGTTTTAAATAATTTATTCATCTTGCTAATTTCATTACAAAACTTGTATGCATTATACTTTTATAGAAAACAATAAAGAACACTTGTTCTTAATTTTAGATTCTTGAAAGTCTCATATTAACTTGAGATATCACAGTAATTTTAACACACATTATGAATATTCCTATAAAAAATTGATATATTCAAATCCATAGCTTAAGAATGTGTTTGAATTATTTTATTTTGAGCTGAAAATAAGCTTGAGATCAAAATGGTTTATTGAGAAAGCTTTAAAGGGAAATGAGATTTTTTAGGATAATGGTCTTTACACTTCCCTCCTCATCTGATTTTAGGATAATGCTTTGAATACACACTAGGCTCCTGACATTGATAGAAAACCCACTAAGAATTATTATACTATGAAAGAGTTTAATTTTAGTATATTATTAGTACGCTAAACTTTGAGAGTGTTCTGTGTTTTGATGATGAACTTGATATGCAATTTGCTTTGCGTGTCTCTCTTTATTTAGTTTCCTTGCTACTTGTAACTGTCCAACCACTTCTTGGTTTGTCATGCAGAGTAACACAAGTTACGTGTGGTCTCTGATCGTCTCTATCCAGCTTCGAATTCATCACTGACTTTTTTCCCCAGGTAATCCCCTAACACTGACTTTCTCGATATGTGTATGCATGGCGATTGTTTATTATAGCAGAGCTCATTAGGCATTGGTTTTGATGTGTTTATAATGTGTTTTATGCATGTGTAATGTTGTTTGTTAGTTTAGAGTAGAGCTCATTAGGCATTGGTTTTGTGTGCTGATAACATGATTTTTTATGCATGTGTAGTATTGTTTGTTAGTGGAGAGCAAAGCTCACTAGGTTGTTATGATTATTTCTCTTAATTTCATATACAATGCATAGCATATATATTTAATTGTATTGGGAAGTTTTTTGTATATAACAGGGCATTTCTAAATTTGGGAAATGTCTAGTTTACAGGGGAGACTCTACCAAAATTTTGGTAGGTTCCCTAGTTTAGGATACATAAAGAAGTATATTAAAGTTTAACAATGTAAGGTTTAGTCGTGTGTGTCCCACTAGGTTCCCATTCAAGATTCAAGACAACTGACTAACATGTCGTGTTGTGTTGGATCTTGAATTGTCCCGGTTGGATAGTTTGTGATGAATTTGTAACCAGTAGGGCGTAACCCATAATCGTTATTGTTTGTGTTCTATCTTGTGTTGTTGATATCGATTTGGAATTCCGGTTTGTGTTTCGTATTGTCTCTGGGTGCATGTCTGCTTGTGGTGTATCATCCCACACGTATCTCTATGTACTCAGGGACCAATGTGAAATGCTGCCAAAATTTCAAATGAACATCAACGACACAAGATAGACCACATACAACATTGATGAGTTATGGATGGTTGCATATTCATCCTAAATGAGATAGGGCCCCACCCACTTGCAACATCAAAGAGATAGAGAGTGATTCACAAACGATAGTCACATAATGTTTAAATTAAAGTAACAAAAACTGTGCTTGTTAGATATCGTGAATGGAGGTACCGGTAAATCGATGATGGATGTACAATCAGCTAGATCACAGTAGGCGAGTGACTGAGGAGTTTATGATGGGGCTGTTGGAGTTCATTCTGTTCACTATGGTAAACACGCCTGGATTTGAAGCGACTCAGAAGATTCGTTGTCCGTGCTTAAGGTGTAAATGTATGAGTTTTGAATACGTGGATGATGTCATGTGCCACCTAACTGAGAAGGGTTTCATGGAAATATACCACTACTGGTACAACCATGGTGAGCAGTTACTGCCCAGGCCATCAGGAGTAACCGTGCAACAGTCTTACTATGAGGTCGAAGGAAACAGGTATACGTACAATAACATGAAGCAGTTGGTGATGGATCATGTTGGACCCTCCATCGGGCGTATGCTAGAACATGATGACCAAGGAGGTCATGAGGATGACTATGTAGAGGAGGATCCTAATCCGAAGGTGAAGAGATTTTATTATTTGTTGGCGGCACCTCAAACTCCATTGTGGGATGGGTGCGAGAGTCATACTAAATTATCCACCTCCCTAGCTGCTTTAAGCCTAAAGGCAGATTATAATCTTTCAGGAGGTTATTTTAATAGGATGGTCAATCTGACAGGTTTTACCATGCCTAGTAATCATCAAATGTCATTAAACCTGTACCATGCTAAGAAAAGAGTGGCAAACCTGGGGTTAGGTTATGTGAAGATAGAGTGTTGCGTTGACGGGTGTATGCTGTTTAAAAATGAGTTTATAGACAAAAGTGTCACAAAATGTGTACATTGTAATGAGGAACGCTACAAAACCGTTAAAAGGACAGGGAAGGTAACGAGGACGGCCAGGAAGAAAATGTGGTACTTTCCCATAACACCGTTGCAAAATACATGCGTTGGCATGCTCTGAACCGAACACAGAAGGGTCTTCTGTGCCATCCTTCCGACAGGAAAGCATGGAAGTGTTTGGATGAGCTATATCTGGACTTTTCAGGTGAGCCGCACAATGTATGACTTGGGTTATGTACTTATGGGTTCAACCCGTTTGGTCAATACGGAAGAGCGTACTCTTGTTGGCTAGTCATATTGACCCCATACAATCTGCCTCCTGATATGTGTATGAAGAAAGAGGTCATGTTTCTCACTGTATTGGTTCCAAGACCTAAAAATCCAAAGGCCAAAATAGACATGTTTTTGTAACCATTGGTTGAAGAATTGTCACAATTGTGGGATGTCGGGGTGATGACATATGATGCGTCCTTGAAGAATAATTTCATGATGCGGGCTGTTTTGATGTAGACCATTAACGATTTCTCGGTGTATGGTATGCTTTCTGGATGGTCAACATCTTGGAAGCTTGGTTACCCTGTATGCATGGAATATACCTAGGGGGAATCACTGCCTGTTAGTGGCAAGACAAGTTTTTTTTGACTATCATAGAAAGTGTCTACCGTTGGATCACCCGTTCAGGAGAAACAAAACCGCTTTTAAGAAGAACAAGGTTGTTAATGAACCTCTACCCCGTAGGTTATCTGGTGCACGGGTTTGGCAGAGAGTCAAAGAGTATCCGTACATCTGGGACAAGAATGTTAAGGAGTTTGCGGGTTATGGGAAGGAACACCACTGGGTGAAGTAGAGTATCTTGTGGGATTTGCCATATTGGAAAGACTTGTTGTTAAGACACAACATTGATGTCATGCACATTGAACAAAATGTTTTCATGAATATTTTTGACACTGTGATGGACATCAAAGAGAGAACAAAGAACAATGAGAAGAGTCATCTAGACCTTCTGATTTGGTGTACTAGGAAAGAGTTGGTGTCGCGACTGGGATTGCGGCGGGACGACCGACCCGTTAAGATAAAACTGTGTTTCGAAATCCTTTCGAAAAAAGGGAGTCGCCACCAATATTTATTTTTAGGAGAAACATTGGAAAAACCTATTAGAGCACTGGTTATGAGATTCAATTTAGTTCGGGAGTCGTTTACGAGTGGGGAAGGTATTAGCACCCCCACAACACGTGTTTTAAAAACAGTACCAAAATTATTTATGATTAATTTGTTATATCATCCTAAAAGATCAAAACTAAATTAAAGCTTGAATTCTGAAAATTAATAAATAAATAAATAAAGTAAAGGAAAATTACAAGAGAAACCTAAAGCGAAATAGTAGATGAATTCCATAAAAATGAACGAGTAGAATAATTTTAAAGAAGAACAAAGTTAAGAAACAACATTTTAATTTTATTTGAGATTAATATAGAGTGTCTTACTCTAATTAACTTCATTTTATTTTATCTTTTTTAAGAAAAACAACGAATATAATTTTCAAAATTTGATTAAAATGGGAAGCTGCTTTCATAGAATGATACAAAAAAGGAAATTTTTTTTATTAAAGTATGAATCTTGAAAATTAACAAAAATTGCATATGAGTCTTAAAGCGAGATAACAAACGAGATAAAGTAACTTCTTTTTTAAAAAAAGTCTAGATTAAAAAAACATTTAATTTTTGTTTGAGATTAATAGAATGTCTTTAATTAATCTCATTTTTATTAGATAAACGAAATAAGGTAACTTCCTTAAAAAAATTAAAAACATTTAATTTTGTTTAAGATTAATAGAATGTCTTACTCTAATTAATCTCATTTTCATTGGATAAACGAAATAAGGTAATTTCTTTTTTTAAAAAAAGAAAACAAGATTAAAAACATTTAATTTTGTTAAAGATTAATAGAATGTCTTACTCTAATTAATCTCATTTTTATTGGATAATGAAATAAGGTAATTTCTTTAAAAAACAAGATTAAAAACATTTAATTGGATAAATGAAATAAGGTAACTTCTTAAAAAAAGAAAACAAGATTAAAAACATTTAATTTTGTTAAAGATTAATAGAATGTCTTACTCTAATTAATTTCATTTTTATTGGATAATGAAATAAAGTAACTTCCTTTAAAAAAAGAAAACAATATTAAAAAACATTTAATTTTGTTTGAGATTAATAGAATGTCCTACTCTAACCAACCTCATTTTATTTTATCCTTTTTTAAGAAGAACAATGAATGTAATTTTTTAAAATTGATTAAAACTTGAGACAGTTTTCTTAAAATAATATAAGTGTGAAGAAAACTTTTTTTAACTAAGCATATTTTTGAAAAGACATAAAATTGAAACTAAATTGAGTGAACTTATGAACTGTCTCAATTTATGAAATTTTAGTACAAATTAATTATTTTCTAAAAAAACTAAATGAAATAATGTCTTAAAAGAAAATTACGCTCTAACTATACGATAAATGAAATATCTAGAAACTAAAGTGAAATTTAAACTGCGGTTTCCCAATAACAAGATTGACATTCCATACAATAAAATTAAGGTAACGATTAACTCCAATAAAATTTAAATCATATGAAATTAAAACATACACCAATGATTCAAACGTTATTTTGTACAACAAATAAATAGAAACAGTAACAGAAGCATAAACAGTAACAGAAACTAAGCAATGATTCAAACACACGGCTACAATTTCCTACTGCAAACCCAAATCACAATAACAACAAGAAATAAGAGAAAAGAGAGAATGTCCAATTATACAACAATACTAATCTGAATCTTATACAACAATTCTGCCTTTTAGAAAACAAACACTGGTTTCCTTAGAAAATAAAAGAAAACAACATTCTTGCTCACTGATTGGGTCATTATTTCAAGCTCTGTATCCCCTCACCTTACTGTATTTTCACAATATTCCTGCAACACCACTGTATTCTGGTTGTTGTACTTGCTGTTACTGTTATTGCTGTTGCTGTTTCTGCTGCTGTTGCTGCTATTGTTGTTGTTGCTGCTGTTGGTGTTGTTGCTGCTGTTGCTGTGACGAAATTCCATTGTAAAAATTCAAGAATATCTCCCAAAACTCAAGAGTAAGGTGATAGTCTCTCTAAAAAAACCTTTTCTGCCCCTTTTCCTCCTCCTTCTATACAGAAGGGTATTTATAGAGTCTGTTCACACCCCTTTGCTATATATAAAATTCAAAAATCGAAGCTCTATTTACTGTTTTAATGGAGGATAAAGAGGATGGCACCACTAGTTGAGTGGTTCTTCTAGTTGGACCTCCACTCTTGCTAGTGGCCTTGAAGCTCTTGAAAATCTTCTCAAAAATTTGTTGCACTCTCTCTGCTTTTGTTCTTTTTCTTCAAAATCTTACACCACTAAAAAAACACCTGTTAGCGATGGAAAGAATTGGTCTCTAATTCATGCCAAGGCCGTCGCTACAACCCTTAGCGACGGTATCTCAGACGGGACACCCGCCGTCGCTAAAACCTTCGTCGAAAACACATCAGCGACCACAGACACGCCGTCGCTAACATATTGACGGCATAATGCCGTCGCTAAAATAGTCTCTGCTTCACTGACCCCAGCCGTCACTAACTGTTGCCATATAGCGACCTCATGACTCCGTCGCTACTAACAGCCACACTGCGACCACCATATACCGTCGCTACGGTTAGACATATAGCGACCGACGTGTCCGTCGCCAAGTGTGGCCTTCCAGCGACCATGCTCCGCCGTC
Organism: Clitoria ternatea; assembly: GCA_037962975.1. NCBI lineage: Eukaryota > Viridiplantae > Streptophyta > Magnoliopsida > Fabales > Fabaceae > Clitoria > Clitoria ternatea. The sequence continues at coordinate 197,391,886 of CM075670.1, forward strand.
GCTATGGTTACTCATATAGCGACCGGGACATCCGTCGATGTTTCTGGCCAACCAGCGACCACTCTCGACCGTCGCTATTTTTACAATAAAGCGACCATCTGCTGCCGTCGCTAATTGGAATTTTTTATTTTTTAAAAATTGGTTAAATATTTATAGGTTTTGTTAATTTAACTTTAAAAATGTAGATTAATATTTTGTATTTTGTATTGGCTGATAAAATTTTATAATTAAATTTGAATAATTTTTTTAAAATATTAAATTATTATTAAAAACAAAATAATGGATTAAATTTATTTATCAAATAGGTTGAATTATTAATGATAATTACAATAAGGCTTTTTTATTTGAATTTAATTACCAATAAATATTGACATAATAAATGAAGAATGACAAAATAAATACTGAATGAAATATAATATAAAAACTATAAATCAAATATACAATGTGTATAAATAATAAAAATACAATCATGGTGGTAGGGGATCCTGGGGTGGTGGTGGGTGTAACACCCTAATTTAATAAATAATAAATACCAAAACAGGGAAAATTTTTCCCAAAATAAAATTCAAATAGACCACAAACAACTAAGTAGAATATGGAATGAAAGGCAGGAAAAACGCAAAGCCACACATACGTATGGCAAGATCCGGCAAGAGGAGAGAAGAGGAAGAAGGCAAAGGAAGCAAGAGCCATACACAGCGGAAGACATAAGCGCCTAGGCGAACCCAACAGCACCATGCTCACTCGCTCAAGCGAGACCCAGCGTCGCTTGAGCGAGACAGCCCACTCGCTCAGGCGTGCACACACTCGTCTAAGCGAACCAACCAAAAGCCTTCCCAACCATTCACACTCGCTGGAGCGAGAACTCACTCGCTAAAGCGAGAAGCCACACTCGGCACACTCATCACTCGGTACAAAGGGTCCATTCACTCGGAAACAACCCCGTCACACCTACTTCAAATAACTTAGCTCCTTACATCTTTCCACCCAATTTATACACACAATCTACTCGGGTAAGGAGGGTTATCCCACACAGAATCCTTAACTGTCTCGCTCGGAATATTTCCCAATCGAACACCACTCGATGTATTCCAACCTTAACACAATCGGGTCACTTTACACATTCACTACTCGGTATACGTTCACCTTAGATCACCCGGACACATTACTCCTTCACTCGGATTTCAGAATCTATGTTCACTCGGGGAAAACTTTACTCGCGACACATTCGGATTAACCTCTAGCCGCGGATTCTGACCAATCGGAAGACGATTCTTATAGCCATTTCATTCGGACTTCACATGTACATTTCACTCGGAGTATTCCTTACGGTCTTTTATCACTCGGGTCTTTTACTCATTTTCCACTCAGTACATATAATCCTTCTTACTCAAGTTTTCTTACTAAACCAAGCCTCTCCTAGAATCTTCTAGTTTCCAATAAGTTTACTACTCTGGGTTCCACTCGGGATTCTTATAAATCACTCATCAGTCGGAACATCTAACCTTTCCTCAGTCGGGGTAAGTCACTATCTCGCTTCCCATAGCATTAACTTAGTTCCATATTAACCTAAGATCGTACAACCTCCCACGCTCGAAAGCACCTATGTACATCACTCGGATTTCACGCACAACATGGATGAGCATACGATATATATATATATATACAGGAATATAACCAGTTAATTTACAAGCACATTGTCATACCCTCAACCCAAGGGAATTCAAATTCTGGTTTAAGAGACTAATATCAAAACACGAGCCGGCCAAGGCTTAACCAAAACATTATACACAATTTCTACATATATACATATAGTTCGATCGTGCATAAACATTCCATTCAACTTGCAGCTCCACCTTCACTCGTTGTTCCGAGAGACATTCACTGTAAATATTGCCACAGTAGGGGTGAGCTTTTACATTTAAAATGACAGTTAATGACTCGACATCAACATCAATACTTACACTTACGTTCACTCAGGTTGCATTCAATTTGGATTTCAGCCATGCAGAATATAATACTTTCAAAGACATACACTTACATAATATTACGGGAGTTCATTTTCAATCATACAAAAGCATGCATCAACTCATTCAGAATTCACTCGTATCACACCGAGCCATCCCACTCATCCTATCCTAACCAACATTTCATCTACATGCATGTCTGCGGATCCGACTTAAGCAATGATTTTCAATTATAGGTTCCCTTACTGGCCTCTCGTCCATTAGCCCTTCCCGCGTGGTACCGGCCTCCCATTGACGTCTCAAGACTTAACTCTAGCTCCTACGGCTACCACGGGCTCTCATAGGATCTAGCCAAGGGTCTGTAGCTGGAGATCATTTTGTTGGGGCTCCTGACCTTCCACGGGTCACCCCATTCCTGTACATGCAGCCTATATGCTTAGACAACGAGTATCTTTAATTATCCGACTCACTCCTTGTAACCATTAGCGTCACATCCGATCCAACATATTTCTTACATTCAATCATCCATCGTACCAGCATACACAGTACTCAAACGGTTCATGTTTACAATATCTCAAATGAACTCAGTCAACAATCACACATACGTATCCTCTCAGTATTAACAATAATGATAACATGCATCACATGCGTTTATGTATAACCAACTATCGGAATTCAACACAACGACCCCAAATACATACATGCAATCGTATAACCATAATTAGGACTCTACAATCACACACATGGCATTCAAGGATTCACAATCATGCATTGCACACAGTCATCACAGACACATTCATACACATGCAAGGTATTACGTTCATCTGGTACCGTCCATCACCCATGCATTTGACATGCAAGCGCCCCCTACCTTCTGGAGGGACTCGAGAAGCTCTTCTGTTTCCCGACGATTGGTCTGATGCTCTGTCTGCCTCGTTCAGTCCCCTTCACACAGTCGTACTCTACAACCGGCTCAGGAATAAGAGGTTATTCCTCCTTTGCTTCGATGATCATCCTTCACCAGCCGAAGGAGACTCTGACCCTTCTGTAGTACCGTCATCGTGGGTCTCCAGAAATAGGGAACAGGGACATGGGAGAAGAGAAGGGGACGAAGAACGAATAAGAGAAGAAAAGAGAGGACAAAGTAGTGGAGAAAGATGCATAACCACAGTGGCACAAGGCATATGTATATGCGTACGAAGAGAGTGAGAGTGGGGTGGGGAAGCGTGAATTGCAGCCCCACTCACGCGACCCGCCAATCAGAAGCAGCCAAGCATTTAACAATTAAGCATGATTAATCTGCCATCATTCCTTAAGTAAGGCTAATTAAGTTAATTATGACTAACAAATAATTTCTTATTTGAAAATTAGAATCCTAATGGTTTAATTTCATTCGGTATTTAATTTCAAAATTGGGATGTTACAATTCTCCCCTTCTTAAAAGAATTTCGTCCCCGAAATTCACTCGGTACTCACCTTGATTAAACAACTCGGGGTACTGTTGCCTAATGGCATCCTCGCGTTCCCAGGTGTATGAGGTATATCCGTCTTGTTGCCACTCCACTTCAACCAGTTGCACATTCTTGCTCCTCAAACGCTTTACCGATCGGTCCACGATTCTAGTTGGTACAGTTACAGTGGTCAGATCTTCCTTGATTTCCACTCCATCATCAAGCATTGTGTGGGTAGAATCGAGTAGATACTTCTTTAGTTGAGACACATGAAATACATTATGCAATCGGGATAGGTGAGTCGGTAATGCTATTCGGTATGCCATGGAACTGACTCGTTCCAATATCTTATAAGGCCCAATGTATCGGGGGTTCAACTTTCCACTTTTCAAGGCTCGCCCGACTCCCTTGCTCGGTGAAATCTTTAGAAACACCCTATCTCCGACTGAAAATTCCAGTGGTTTGGTCCGTCTGTCATAGTAGCTCTTCTGTCTGTCCTGAGACGCCTTCATCTTATCCTTAATTATCTGAATCTGTTCTGAGGTTTGCTTCACAATCTTTGGCCCCAATAGTAAACTCTCACCCGTTTCCGACCAACAGAGTGGGGTCCGGCATTTTCGGCCATACAGGGCTTCATAGGATGCCATGCCAATACTGCTTTGGTGGCTATTGTTGTACGTCAATTCGATCAAGGGAAGGCACTGTTCCCAGCATCCACCATGCTCCAGCACACACGCTCTCAGTAAGTCCTCTAGACTTTGTATCGTTCGCTCGGATTGTCCATTCGATTGGGGGTGGTAGGCGGAACTTAACCAAAGTTTCGTGCCCAACTCCTGGTGCAGGCTGGTCCAAAACCGGGACGTGAATCTAGGATCCCTGTCCGATACGATAGAAGCTGGCACTCCATGCAGTCGGATAATTTCACGAACATAAATCTGGGCCAACTTATGTAACGGGTACCTCATGTTCACAGGCAGGAAGTGTGCGCTTTTCGTCAATCGGTCAACAATGACCCAAATCGCATCATGACCCACTCGGTTTTTGGAAACCCCATGACAAAGTCCATGGCAATTGAGTCCCACTTCCACACGGGAATCTCCAGGGGTTGCAATGCACCATACGGCTTTTGGTGTTCGACTTTCGATTTCTGACAGGTGATACACCGAGCCACATATTCCACTATATTTCTCTTTAATCCGGGCCACCAAAATTGTAGTCTTAGATCATGGTACATCTTCGTGGCACCCGGGTGGATGCTTAGCAGGCTCTTGTGGGCTTCATCCAGCACCATCCTTCTTAATTCTCCCCCACCCGGTACGTATATTCTATTTTTCACTCAGAAAATCCCATCTGATCCCTCGGTCAAGGACAAGTCCTTACCCTTGGCCTGAGTCTTCTTTAGATCAGCCAAGTAGGGGTCTAACTTCTGCTGCTCGAACACCAACTTTAGGAACTCGTTGGCAATCTTCAGTGTACCGAGTGTTATTTTCTGAGCCGAAGAGACGTCAACATGCAAGTTCATATCTCGGAATTGCTCCAATAACTCTACCTCTCTCACCATCATCACAGCCACATGGAGGGATTTCCGACTCAATGCGTCGGCAACAACGTTCACCTTACCCGGATGATACTTCAGCTCGAAGTCATAATCTTTTAAAAATTCCATCCATCTTCTCTGCCTCATGTTCAACTCCTTCTGGTCAAATAAATATATGAGGCTTTTGTGGTCGCTGTATACTTCGAACTTAGAACCGTACAAGTAATGCCTCCATATCTTCAACGCAAAAACCACAGCTGCCAATTCCAAGTCATGGGTCGGATAATGCTGTTCGTGAGGTCTCAATTGCCGAGAGGCATAAGCTATCACTCGGTCCTTCTGCATTAATACACACCCCAGGCCGAGTCCCGACGCATCACAATAAACCACAAAGCTCTCTTTCAAGTTTGGCAATGCCAACACTGGAGCGGTCATCAACCTATTCTTTAACTCTCGGAAACTACCCTCGCACTCGGAACTCCAGACGAAAGGGATGTTTTTCTGAGTCAGCTTGGTCAGTGGTAGAGCAAGCTTAGAAAAACCCTCAATAAACCTTCTATAATAGCCAGCTAGGCCCATAAAGCTTCTTATCTCCGAGACCGACTTGGGTCTCTCCCATGCCATTATAGCTGCCACCTTTGATGGGTCCACCGAGACACCTTCCATGGAAATTACATGACCGAGAAAGTGGATCTTATCCATCCAGAAATTGCACTTTGAAAGCTTTGCAAACAACTGCTTCTCCTTCAATACTTGGAGTACCGCTCGGAGGTGTTCTTCATGCTCCTTTGGGGTTTTGGAATAGATTAAGATATCGTCAATAAAAACAACTACGAATCGGTCTAGGTATGGGTGGAATATGCTGTTCATGTAATTCATGAATACAGCAGGGGCGTTTGTCACACCGAACGACATCACTACATACTCGTAGTGGCCATACCGAGTCCTAAAGGCAGTCTTTGGAATATCCGAGTCCTTCACCCGGATTTGGTGGTATCCCGATCGTAAATCGATCTTTGAGAAGACTGAAGCACCACGCAGTTGGTCAATCAAATCATCGATTCTGGACAACGGGTATCGGTTCTTAATCGTGAGTTTATTCAACTGTCGGTAATCTATGCATAATCTCATGCTGCCATCCTTCTTTTTGACAAGTAGCACAGGTGTGCCCCATGGTGATACACTCGGTCTAATGAATTTTTTTCCGAGTAACTCATCCACCTACTTTTTTAACTCAGCCAATTCTATTGGGGACATTCTATAAGGTGCACTGGAGACTGGCTCGGCTCCAGGAAGCAAGTCTATAGAGAATTCAACTTCTCTATTCAGAGGGACACCCGGCACGTCCTCCGAAAACACTTCGGGGAATTCATAAACAGTCAGAATATTGCTCACCCGGGCTCTACCCTCTCCCTCAGTTAAACAAAGCATCATAAATAGCTGAGCTATACCTTGTACCGTGTAATCTTCGTTGTTCTGCCTCGGAAAGATTACCCTTCGGTTTCGACAGTCCACCAATACCTTATTGGCTGAAAGCCAATCTATGCCAAGTACAATGTCGAGGCCCTTTAGAGGCACGCACACCAAATCGAAGGTGAAGCTCCGATCGTCCAATTCAAACATTAGATCTTTACACATCGATGATGTCAACACCTTAGTGCAAGTCAGATTGGCTACTTCCAAAGTCCGATCCATATACACAGTCGGCAACTTTAAGCGTCTCACACACTCATCAGCTATAAAAGAATGGGTGGCTCCAGAATCAAATACTACATTAAGTGTATATCTACCGAGTAAGCACTTACTTTGCACCAAGTCATTTGCTTGTGCGGCCTCCTCCGCATTGATGGCGTATACCCTCCCAGCAGCTGGTTGGTCGGTATTTCTCTTTCGGTTGTTTGGAGCGAACATCATATTCCCCCTGGCCCTATTATCTCTGCCCTCCGATCGTTGGCCACCATTCCCTCGGCCTCTCCCTCGAAAGCCTCCACGATGCACGTGGGCGTCTGCTTGGCGTAATTGAGGACAGTCGGGGCGGATATGCCCCTTCTCATTGCAATGAAAACATATGACATTTCCTCTACCATCACAATTCTGAGCAAAGTGGTCACCGCCACATTTAAAACACTTGCCAAATCTGGGACGTCCACCAGTCTGTCCCCCTTGACTGTTCCGACCCTTATATCTAGCAAAGGGTCTACTTCTTCCAATGTTACCTGATCTCTTGAAGCGTGACTATTGAGGCCTCAAGGAGGGTTCTGCCGTACTGCCCTGGCCCAAATGGGCCTTGTCATCTTCTTTGAAAATCCTACATTTATTCACCAGCACTGGGAAACTTCTAATTTCTTGGTATCTGCAAGCTCTCTTAATGTCCGATCGCAGTCCGTTCTCGAATTTGAGGCATTTAGAACTCTCAGTCCCAGTTTGTTGGAAGGGCGGTAAAACAGACACAGCTCTTCAAATCTGGCTGTGTATTCTTCTATAGACATGGAACCTTGTTTCAGTTCCATAAATTCTAGTTCCTTCCGACTCCTCACTGTGTCGGGGAAATATTTTTCTAGGAAACACGTTTTGAAAATTTCCCAGGTCAGTTGGGTGTCATCATCAACCAGTCGGTTTCTGGCAATCTTCCACCAGTTTTCTGCTTTGTCCCGCAGCATGTACACTGCGCACTCCATCTTCTGGGCCTCGGTATAGTGAAGGCCCCCAAAAATCCTCTCTAACTCTTGAGTCCACTTGTAAGCCGCCTCAGGGTTAAGTCCCCCTTGAAACTCACTCGGCTTCCTCTTTAGGAAGCGATCCAACACTTGGCCATCTTCAGCTCGAGGCTGGCCCTGCCTCTCACACACGTCTGCAAAACATTGGAATGCCGCGGCTATAGCTTCCATGCTTTGACGATTCATCATTACTTATCCTGAAATTAACACCCCTTCAAGGATAAGTATACAAGTTACTCATTACCGATCGAATCTTATCCCAACATTCAATAACTACAGCACAATATACTATTCCTATATATCATATAATCAATCGGATCAGGAATGGAATAATCTCCTACCCTTAATTCAATATTTCAACATCATTCATGTTCAACAGGATATCACAATAATAATGACCACTCGGTCATAATGCACAAAACCGCTTACACTCGGTAAGCATACCTTGGCCTTGGACCCTTTAGGTCTGCTCTGATACCAAAATGTAACACCCTAATTTAATAAATAATAAATACCGAAACAGGGAAAATTTTTCCCAAAATAAAATTCAAATAGACCACAAACAACTGAGTAGAATATGGAGTGAAAGGCAGGAAAAACGCAAAGCCACACATACGTATGGCAAGATCCGGTAAGAGGAGAGAAGAGGAAGAAGGCAAATGAAGCAAGAGCCATGCACAGCGGAAGACATAAGCGCCTAGGCGAACCCAACAGCACCATGCTCACTCGCTCAAGCGAGACCCAGCGTCGCTTGAGCGAGACAGCCCACTCGGTCGGGCGTGCACACACTCGTCTAAGCGAACTAACCAAAAGCCTTCCCAACCATTCACACTCTGGAGCGAGAACTCACTCGCTAAAGCGAGAAGCCACACTCGGCAAACTCATCACTCGGTACAACGGGTCCATTCACTCGGAAACAACCCCGTCACACCTACTTCAAATAACTTAGCTCCTTACATCTTTCCACCCAATTTATACACACAATCTACTCGGGTAAGGAGGGTTATCCCACACGGAATCCTTAACTGTCTCGCTCGGAATATTTCCCAATCGAACACCACTCGATGTATTCCAACCTTAACATAATCGGGTCACTTTACACATTCACTACTCGGTATACGTTCACCTTAGATCACCCGGACACATTACTCCTTCACTCGGATTTCAGAATCTATGTTCACTCGGGGAAAACTTTACTCGCGACACATTCGGATTAACCTCTAGCCGCGGATTTTGACCAATCAGAAGACAATTCTCATAGCCATTTCATTCGGACTTCACACGTACATTTCACTCAGAGTATTCCTCACGGTCTTTTATCACTTGGGTATTTTACTTATTTTCCACTCGGCACATATAATCCTTCTTACTCAAGTTTTCTTACTAAACCAAGCCTCTCCTAGAATCTTCTAGTTTCCAATAAGTTTACTACTCTGGGTTCCACTCGGGATTCTTATAAATCACTCATCAGTCGGAGCATCTAACCTTTCCTCAGTCGGGGTAAGTCACTATCTCGCTACCCATAGCATTAACTTAGTTCCATGTTATCCTAAGATCGTACAACCTCCCACGCTCGAAAGCACCTATGTACATCACTCAGATTTCACGCACAGCATGGATGAGCATACGATATATATATACAGTAATATAAACAGTTAATTTACAAGCACATTGTCATACCCTCAACCCAAGGGAATTCAAATTCTGGTTTAAGAGACTAATATCAAAACACGAGCCGGCCAAGGCTTAACCAAAACATTATACACAATTTCTACATATATACATATAGTTCGATCGTGCATAAACATTCCATTCAACTTGCAGCTCCACCTTCACTCGTTGTTCCGAGAGACATTCACTGTAAATATTGCCACAGTAGGGGTGAGCTTTTACATTTAAAATGACAGTTAATGACTCGGCATCAGCATCAATACTTACACTCACGTTCACTCGGGTTGTATTCAATTTGGACTTCAGCCATGCAGAATATAATACTTTCAAAGACATACACTTACATACATATTACAGGAGTTCATTTTCAATCATACAAAAGCATGCATCAACTCATTCAGAATTCACTCGTATCACACCGAGCCATCCCACTCATCCTATACTAACCAACATTTCATCTACATGCATGTCTGCGGATCTGACTTAAGCAATGATTTTCAATTATAGGTTCCATTACTGGCCTTTCATCCATTAGCCCTTCCCGCGTGGTACCGGCCTCCCATTGACGTCTCGAGACTTAACTCTAGCTCCTACGGCTACCACGGGCTCTCATAGGATCTAGCCAAGGGTCTGTAGCTGGAGATCATTTTGTTGGGGCTCCTGACCTTCCACGGGTCACCCCATTCCTGTACATGCAGCCTATATGCTTAGACAACGAGTATCCTCAATTATCCGACTCACTCCTTGTAACCATTAGTGTCACATCCGATCCAACATATTTCTTACATTCAATCATCCATCGTACAAGCATACACAGTACTCAAACGGTTCATGTTTACAATATCTTAAATGAACTCAGTCAACAATCACACATACGTATCCTCTCGGTATTAACAATAATGAGAACATGCATCACATGCGTTTATGTATAACCAACTATCAGAATTCAACATAACGACCCCGAATACATGCATGTAATCGTATAACCATAATTAGGACTCTGCAATCACACACATGGCATTCAAGGATTCATAATCATGCATTGCACACAGTCATCACAGACACATTCATACACATGCAAGGTATTACGTTCATCTGGTACCGTCCATCGCCCATGCATTTGACATGCAAGTGCCCCTACCTTCTGGAGGGACTCGAGAAGCTCTTCTGTTTCCTGACGATTGGTCTGATGCTCTGTCTGCCTCGTTTAGTCCCCTTTGCACAGTCGTACTCTACAACCGGCTCGGGAATAGGAGGTTATTCCTCCTCTACTTTGATGATTGTCCTTCACCAGCCGAAGGAGACTCTGACCCTTCTGTAGTACCATCGTCGTGGGTCTCCAGAAATAGGGAACAGGGACAGGGGAGAAGAGAAGGGGACGAAGAACAAATAAGAGAAAAAAAGAGAGGACGAAGCAGTGGAGAAAGATGCATAACCACAGTGGCACAAGGCATATGTATATGCGTACGAAGAGAGTGAGAGTGGGGTGGGGAAGTGTGAATTGCAGCCCCACTCATGCGACCCGCCAATCAGAAGCAGCCAAGCATTTAACAATTAAGCATGATTAATCTACCATCATTCCTTAAGTTAGGCTAATTAAGTTAATTATGACTAACAAATAATTTCCTATTTTAAAATTATAATCCTAATGGTTTAATTTTATTCGGTATTTAATTTCAAAATTGGGATGTTACAGTGGGGGCGCCTGGGAAGTGGGGGGAGGTAGCCTCGCCATCAACTGCATCAGTAGCTCCTGCTACTGAGCAAGTTGCCGACGAGTCTTGGTGTGCTGCTCCTCAGCCCGCCATCGGTCCGTCTCGGCCCGCTCCTCCAACAGCTGCCTCTGACGTCGCTCCTCCTGTAGCTCATCGTTCAGGTTTTGAATTACCTGAACAACCTCAGTCGGAAGACCAGAGGAAGAGGAAGAGGAAGGGGTCTTCCCCTTTTTCGCCAGCTGCGTGCCGACGCCACCCAATCCAAATACCCTCCCTTTCTTGTTCACACCGCCAACAACCTCCATATAGATGGCGTTGTCGTCAGAACAAGATAGGGTGGGAGGAACCTCCCCTTCAGGAGTGGAAGCCACCAGGTCCGCCTCCTTCTCGACCCTCCTGGCCTGATACGCCTCCTGTAAATTCAAAAATAATGATAGGATTAGTAAGCTGATTTGTAAATTATAAGCATGTGTCAGTTAAAATAAATACCGCTAGATCCATAGTCTTCTGGTTTACCCATGCACCGGCTTTGTTCTTCTTGGTCATTTGCATGACCTCAAACAAAGAAGGCTCCCGGTGCTCCCTCAGCTCCTGTGGTAGACAAAAAACATTGAGATTATTATTTGTAAACATGTCAGACGAATCATATTAAAAACATAAATATACTTACAAATCTTTTCTTGTGCTCGAGGGTTGAAATGCTACCCCCAGTGTAAACTGAGGCTGTAGCATCGGCGGCTCTGTTTGCCCTGTTCCAAGCACTCGCCTGCTGGAACGGGACACCGCCCCACTTCTGGACCATCCCGTCCCAATGGTCCTCCGGGATCCAACGAGGGCGCTCACCCTTGTCCCTCACCTTCCAAAGGGTACTCTTGATGATTTTGGAGGTCTTTATGGCAAAGACCTTCCTAATCTCATCAATCATACCCTCTGCCCACTGGTAATCACGCTGTAAAATGAAATGAGAAATCAAAATTAATAAGAGGTCTATTTTACAAATCAAATCACAACAAATTGATGTGGTAACTTACCGAGAAGGTGTCAAACCACCTATCTTGGAGAACCTTCCCAGCATCTGTCCAAGATATATATGGACCATCCCACTGGGCCTTTAAAACCTTAGTAATCGGTTGGGTAGTGCGACTACTATCAACAAAGCTGTAATGACAACAATTATATCAGGAGTATAACAACAGACAATCTAGGGAGACTCCCAAAATTCCGACAGAGTCTCCCCTGTAAATGTAACATTCCAAGTTTAAATAGTTACCCTGTTACAAACAGAAGAGTTCCCAGTACAATTCAATCTATACAAGTACTAATTAAAGTAACATACAATAAACCAACAAGTCTTTCCACTAAAGTTTAATATAAAGTACCATAAAAATAACATAAGAGTATTTGAGTTTTAGTCACTTACTCGTCTCCGGCCGGCACGAGTACCAACATGGGCAGAGGGGATGCCGGAGGTGGGGTGGCCTGATGGCCATGGTCCTCCAAGCCACCAACTCCAGGAGTCTGGTCTGGGGTGGTCAGATGTGGGGGTGATGGGGTGGTCAGCTGTGGTGGTGATGGAGTGGTCTGCTGTAGTGGTGGCGATGGAGTGGTCTGCTGTAGTGGTGATGGAGTGGTCCGCTGTGGTGGTGATGAAGTGGTCTCCTGCCCTAGGGTGGGAGTCCCCAGGCAGGATGCCGGGGTCCTGGACCCACCACCCCTACTGAAGGGCAGTTGACGTCCCGTCACCTGTGGATAAAATCATGAAAAGAAAGGTTAGTCTCAGGATATATATAAACCTATGTATATATGTTTAACAACTACATACTCTGTGTCTGTTTCAGTTTCAAATTCCCCCTCAGTTTCAGTGTCACTGTGGTTATCTGTTTGAACAACTTCATCAGTACCCAAATCAGCCCTAGACCGTTTTGATCGAGAGACAAGGTCTTTGTCAATGTGTTCACCCCCCGTAGTGGCAAGTGTCTCATCCATTATGACTGGATCAATGTTGAACAACAAATTGGCATCGTTGAGCTCGTGTAGTGCAAGCTGATAAGCGTCATCGACCTCCTCGAAGACATTGTCAGTGATCTGACTTTGGGCCTTGGCCTTGATTACTGCATACCAGTCCCGATGTCCTCCCGGGAAGTTGGTGTAATAAACCTGCTCAGCTTATTGGGCAAAAATGAAGGGGTCAAACCCTTTATATCTACCATTCTTCTTGACCTCAACTAAGCCGTAGTTGTTGTCAACCTTTGTTCCAACACCGATTGTGTTGTCGAACCAATCACATTTGAATAGAACAATATCTCTTCTTAGTCGTCCAGAGAACGAAACTTCAACAATCTCCGTCAGCACTCCATAAAAGTCTTCTTCCAACTGTCCGGCGGTGCCTCTAACACAAACCTCGTAGTTATGGGTACGCATGCCTTCACTCCATTGAAGAATATTAAACTTGTAGCCATTTACGTAGTAAATAGGCCATTTTTATCATGTAAAACAAATTGAAGATTCTATATTATCATGTCACTCATATGCTCACTACTATAAACCATTTATGAGAAATTGATTGTGAAATTGATCAGTAATACCAGTCCAAAATTCCATCCTTAGGAATGAAGGGAGTTCAAATCAAGTGGGTGAGATTAATTTTAATGAAGGGTCTAATGATATCTTGTTTAAGTGAAACAATTAATAGTTCATGTATGGTACCATTAACTTTCGAGCCAAATATTTGTGCTTACTTTTTCAAAGGGTTAAAATTGAGTAGATTAAAACCAATAACAACCTCTTTAATTTTTTCCTCTTCATATATGATAAGCTATTGAGAGTGATAAGATGCCATTCATTATTATCTCCAATATCTAATGCTAGATAACGACATAGCAGTGTAACATGCTTGTTGTGGTTCTAATATTCTTATTGTATTCAAAATTGACTAACAAAATTGATCAACAATAATTGATATGAAAAACAGAGAGCTAAAAAATAGATACATGAAAAACAGAGACGAAAAACAGAAAAACAGAGACGTGAAAAACCTGGTCGAAAAATTGAAAAGTCACCGGAAAACCTGCAGGGGTGGTCGCCGGAAACTCCTCGGCCGTTGTCGCAGCTCTGCCTGGCCGGAAATGGTCGCCTGAAGCAATGGCACACGGAGGTTCGAGGGAGGAAGAAAGCACATGGAGGTTTGAGGGAGGAAGAAAGGGAGCAGATGTGAGAGAGGGAAAGTGAGAGTGAAAGTGGTAAGGTCCGGAGGGAGGAGAGGGAGACGGCGGCTTAGAGAGGAAGTCAGACGAACGGAGGGAGGGAGGGAGGAAGTCGGACGAAGGGAGGGAGGGAGGAGAGGGAAAGGGGAAAGTTAGGGCAAGTGAGAGGGAAAGGGGTTGCTGTCGAGTTAGATTAAAACCTTAGCGACGGCTACCACCCCGTCGCTAACAACGTCACTACAATTAAAACGCTTAGCGACGGCACGACAACTCCATCACTAATCTCCTATATATTAGCGACGGTAGGACAATTCCGTCACTAACCTCCTCAACAGTAGCGACGGTGTCACCCCACCGTCACTAACTTCCATTATTACAAGAAAAAATATGGAGGGAAGGCGAAAATCATAGCGACGGGAGAGTTACTCCGTCACTAATCTCCTATATATTAGCGATGGTAGGACAATTCCGTCACTAATTATTTCTTAAAATTAAAATAAGGCCAAAACATAGCCACGACGGAGGCTTCCGTCACTAGTACAAACTATAGCGACGCGGTTAGACCGTCGCTAGAGTTGGAGGGAACGTTAGCGACGGTATTTTACCGTCGTAACTATTTGGTGCCAACAGAAAACCTAGGCGGGAAACAAAAGATGGTGGAGTTAAAATATAGCGACCATACTAGCGACGGTGTTTACAATTCGTAGCGACCGCATACTCAACCGGTCGCTAAAGGAGTCGCTAACATCTTTTTGGTCCCTTTTTGTATAGCACGGTCGCTAACGCGGTGGCTAATTAGCGATGGGAGTCAGTGGTCGCTAATTTGAGGTAGCTGTTTAGGGTTTTTTTAGTTGTGTTATACTCATTTCTTCTCCTCTTCTCTGTTTTCCTTCTTTTTTCCTACTGACTCTCTTTTCTTTTCTTTGTAGCCGTGACCTTTCTCTCCCTTTCCTCTTGGTTTTTTTATCTTATTCTCTGTTCATTGCATCCTTTCTTCTAGTCGTATTATTTTTGCATTTGAAATGCAAAATAATTCCCACTTAGCCGTGAGATGCCTTGGACAAGGGAGAATGGGATTATAAAAAAATGGTGAGTGGAGTTGTATTATCGCCATGAGATATAAAAAGAAGAATGAATGGATTTGTTTAAAATAAAGAATTTAGGCACATGGGACCTTAGATGTAATGCATTGGTCTTGTCCTTTTCCTAGTTATTTTGTTGTGAGAGTACATGGAACAAGGGTGAATGGGTTGAATAAAATATTTGGCACTTTGGGCATATAACCATGACATGCTTGAATGAATGGACTTGTTGTAAAAAAAATAATTGGCACATGGGAGGCTATGAGCTTGACGTGAAAAGCATTAGAGAAAGGAGAGATTGAATAAAAAAATTGATGGTAGAAGGCTTTGTTGTTGTATCTGAAAATTGCCAAGGGAAATGATAAAATATTGTTGAGTGGGACTCTTGGTGTAGCTTAAAAAAATAAAATAAAATTGGTGCATTGGATGTCTTTTGGAGGGTTCCAACGTGAATTTAGAGAGTGAAAGGGAGAGCATTTGTTAAAACATTATGGTAGGGTCTTGCCTTTGACATTTTAACAAAGCCTTTCAATATTTCAATCATTTCCTTTGCATTCCAAACTTGTTCACGTGAAAAGCAAAGGCTATACTTGCTTCTTGGTTTAATTTTGACTTAGTCAAAATTAGTAGGCTCCATGCTTTTGTATTTTATGCTTTCCATTACAATTTTGGGTAATTTTTTGTGCACATGACACTAATTCACGTGAACAACAAAGAAAAGGGCTGTTTGGTGGCTTTCATTCTCCTTTTTATGCATCAAACAAAACTTGCTCGCATATTTGAGGGCTGATGTGAGCCAAATTTGAAAAATGTCCCAACATGAGAATTGTAGGTCTTTCTCTTATCTTTAATTTGATATAAGGTATAAAACTTTTCATCAATAAACGAGGGAGATATAGCTCATCTATGAAAACTATTCAGGGTGGGACAGGAATACATTTGCAAGTAAAATAAATTCACTGAGCAAAATGGGTAGAGAATTAGCTTTTGTGCCCTTCATGAAATTGGAACAAGTCTGGGAAGATTATTAAAACTGTACCAATTAGTAAGGATATAGCTTTCAAGGTCTTCACAAAAGTCGTAGACAATTTTGAGACCGGGTTTACGCAAATCAAAGGTCGTATGAAGGAGTTATGAATTTTTAAGCGAACCATGCGCAGAATAGAGTGCCCAAATGATGGAACTGTACCAATTGGCTGGAAAAAAAGAGGTATTCACAGATGCCCCTCTTTATTTCTTTTTCGCGAGAAAAACATGAAGTCTCTTCATCTTTTTGAAGTGGAAGGGAAGTAAAGACGTGAAAACCATTGTCAAAGTCATGCTAACTTTAGTAACTAGGAGAGCAAATATTGTTATCTTTAGCATTTGAGGCAAACCAACAGTAGTGCCAATTTCTGTGACTTGAAGAATGAAGCAAGGTGTCAACTTTTATGACTTGGGGATGACAATCTAGAAAATATAACAAGAGTTCTAGCTTTAGGGATTTAGGAAAATGATGCTTTCATCTGGTGATAATGGAATAGTAGTGATAACTTGGGCAATACAAACAGGAGTGCTAGCTTCGGCGTCTTGGAAAAATAATGGGGTGCTAACCTTGGCAATCGAAAAGATAAACAAGATACCAACTTCGGTAATTGGGAAAAACAAACAAGGTGCCAACTTTGGCAACTGAAGTGGAAGTTTTGTATAGAAAATGAACAAATTGGAGGATGTTGCCCCGATATTAAAAATGGGAAAGCCTAGGGATGGATACCTGAGGCTTTTACTTTTGAAGAAAATAACTGACATAGAGGATTGCTCGACGTGTTTTGATCGAAGGACACAACCTAGGAATGGGTACCTGAAGCTTGGAAGAAAAATGGCTGGGGGATGCCCCTGATTCTTTTGACTGGGAAATGAAACAGCCCATGGAACGACGCTTAAGGCTTTTTTACAGAAAATAAATGACTAGGGGAATGCCCTTGATTCTAACTGAAAAATGGAATAGCCTAGGAGTTGGTATCTGAGGCTTTAACATGATATAAATGACTGAGGGATGCCCCTGATTAGTTTTAATTGAAATAGCCCAGGGAAGGATGCCTAAGGCTTTTTTGACAAAAAATAAATGACTTTGGGGATGCCCTTGATTCTTTTGACTGAGAAATGAAATAACCCATGGAATGACGCTTGAGGCTTTGACATGAAATAAATGACTGAGGGGATGCCCCTGATTGATTTTGATTGAAACAGCGTAGGGAATGATGCCTAAGGCTTTGACATGAAATAAATAACTAGGGGGATGCCTTTGATTGATTTGATTGAAACAACCTAGGGAATGATGTATGAGGCTTTGACATGAAATAAATGACTTGGGGGATGCCCCTAATTGATTTTTTTTGAAACAGCCAAGGGAATGATGCTGAGGCTTTGACATGAAATAAATGACTTGGGGGGATGTCCCTAATTGATTTTTTTTGAAACAGCCTAGGGAATGATGCCTGAGGCTTTGAGATGAAATAAATTGCTGGGGGGATGACCCTGATTGATTTTTTTTGAAACAACCTAGGGAATGATGCCTGAGGCTTTGACATGAAATAAATGACTTGGGGGAAATGCCCCTGATTGATTTTTTGAAACAGCCTAGGGAATGATGCCTAAGGCTTTGACATGTAATAAATGAATGGGGGGATGCCCCTAATTGATTTTTTTTTGAAACAACCTAGGGAATGATGCCTGAGGCTTTAACATGAAATAAATGAATGGGGGGATGCCCCTAATTGATTTTTTTGAAATAGCCTAGGGAATGATGCCTGAGGCTTTGAGATGAAATAAATTGATTGGGGAGATGCCCTTTATTGATTTTTTTTGAAATAGCCTAGGGAATGATGCCTGAGGCTTTAACATGAAATAAATGACTTGGGGGAATGCCCCTGATTGATTTTTTTGAAACAACCTAGGGAATGATGCCTGAGGCTTTGAGATGAAATAAATTGACTAGGGGGATGCCCCTAATTGATTTTTTTTGAAACAGCCTAGGGAATGATGCCTGAGGCTTTGACATGAAATAAATGACTTAGGGGAATGCCCCTGATTGATTTTTTAAAGCAGCCTAGGGAATGATGCCTGGGGCTTTGACATTAAATAAATGAATAGGGGGATGCCCCTAATTGATTTTTTTTGAAACAGCCTAGGGAATGATGCCTGAGGCTTTAACATGAAATAAATGATGGAGGGATGCCCTTAATTGAATTTTTTTTGAAACAGCCTAGGGAATGATGCCTGAGGCTTTGAGATGAAATAAATTGACTGGGGGATACCCTTGGTTGATTTTTTTTGAAATAGCCTAGGGAATGATTCCTGAGGCTTTAACATGAAATAAATGACTTGGGGGAATGCCCCTGATTGATTTTTTTAAAACAGCCTAGGGAATGATGCCTGAGGCTTTGACATGAAAGAAATTGACTAGGGGGATGCCCCTAATTGATTTTTTTAAAAAAATAGCCTAAGGAATAATGCTTGAGGCTTTAACATGAAATAAATGACTGGGGGGATGCCCTTGGTTGATTTTTGAATAATTAAGCCTGTCTTGTTTGGTTGATCCTCTTGGGAGTTAATGACTTAACTTGGGGAATGCTTGATCTCACTCCTGTATTCATCAATGACTCCGGAGAAAATCTGGAGGGTCGTGCCCTAATCTTGCATAGGATAAATAAGTGGAAAATTAAAGGTTAATCATTTTGCTTCTGCAGGTTGCATCCTTGATCCATGCAGGGTTTGAATCACTCATGGCAGAGCGGAATGTCTTCTTTTGCTGTGCTTTATGCTCTTGGGAGTCGTTAAGTATCCCGAGATTAAAAAAAATCCTCTTTTTTTTAAAAAAAGGTTAATTGTCAAAGAATTATATTAAATAAAGGCATAACTGAAATATGAAATCCTTTCATTTTATTGATGATTAACTTTTGAAGTTACAATTCACATCATAATTTTTGATCCAAACCTTAGAGGATTTAAAGCCTATCTTGGCTACCCTTATCTCTTAAGCATTTCTTGACTACATCTGAATTCACTGGGAAAGATAACTCTTCGCCATCCATGTTGGTCAGAATCAAAGCTCCTCCTGAAAAAGATTTCTTTACGACAAATGGTCCCTCACAATTTGGCATCCATTTGCCTTGGTGATCACTTTGATTCGGTGAGATCTTTTTTAGCACCAAATCACCTTCATGAAATTGATAGGGTCGCACTTTCTTCTCGTATGCCTTCTTCATACGCTTTTGGTATAACTGTCCATGACAGAGGGCAATTAACATTTTCCCATCAATTAAATTCAATTGGTCATACTGGGATTGTACCCATTCAGCCTCTTCTAATTTGGAATCCATGATTACCCTTAATGAAGGAATTTCCACCTCTATTGGTAGCACCGCTTCCATGCCATATACTAATGAAAAAGGTGTTGCCCCTGTTGAAGTTCGTACTGAGGTACGATACCCATGTAAAGCAAAAGGAAGCAGCTCACTCCAGTCTTTGTAGGTTTCAACCATCTTTTGTATAATTTTCTTTATGTTTTTGTTGGCAGCTTCAACCGCTCCATTCATCTTTGGTCTGTATGGAGACAAATTGAGGTGTTTGATTTTGAACTCTTCGCAGAGTTCATCCATCATTTTGTTATTCAGATTTGTACCATTATCAGTGATGATCTGATTCGGTAAACCATATCTGTAAATCAATTCTCTCTTGATGAATCTGACCACAACATTCTTTGTTACATTGGTATAGGAGGCAGCTTCCACCCACTTAGTGAAGTAATCAATGGCCACAAAAATGAAAGGATGCCCATTGGATGCTTTTGGTTCAATGGGACCAATGACATCCATGCCCCATATAGCGAAAGGCCATGGTGTCCCTAGTACATGCAAAGAGGATAGAGGTGCATTGATATTATCTGCATAGGTCTGACATTTATGACATTTCTTTGCATAATCATGACAATCAGTTTCCATGCTTAACCAATAATACCCAGCTCTGAGAATTTTTCTTGACATTGTGTGCCCATTTGTGTGTGTTTCGAAAAGCCTATCATGAAGATCCTTCATGATTTTGTTAGCTTCCGCCACGTCAATGCAATGAAGGAGAACAAAATCATAATTCCTCTTGTAAAGTATATCCCCGTTCACAAAGAAATTCATGGCTAGCCTTCTGAGAGTCCTCTTGTCATTATCTGAAGCACCAGAAGGATATTCTTGATTTTGGATGTAATTTTTGATGTCATGAAACCATGGTTTCCTATCTGGTTCCTCTTCTATAACATGACAATATATAGGTTCAAAATGCTTTTGAATGTCAATGAGAGGCATGTCACATTCCCTACTGACGTGGAACATGGAAGCTAAAGTGGCTAAAGCATCTACCAATTGATTCTTATCTTAAGGAATATGATGAAAAGAGACTTTATCAAATCCTTTGGTTAATTCCATGATACGAGTCTGATAGAGGATCAATTTGCTGTCCCTAGTTTCCTATTCTTCTTTCAATTGGTGAATTACTAAACCAGAATCCCCATATATCTGTAAGGATTTTATCTTAGCTTCCAAGGCTGCTTGGATTCCCAAGAGACATGCTTCATATTCTGTAATATTGTTGGTGCAATCAAAGCAAAGTCTAGTAGTAAACGGGATGAATTTGTCATCTGGGGAAATTAGGATGGCCCCAATACCATGCCCTAATGCCTTTGATGCTCCATCAAACATTAAAGTCCAGGTTTCATTAGGACAATCTTTCTTTTCTGATAACATCATAATATTTTCATCAGGAAATTCGACTGACATTGGTTGATAGCCATTCAGGGGATGATGGGCTAGGTAATCCGCCAAGGCGCTTCCTTTTATAGCCTTCCGAGTGACATGAAAAATATCATATTCAGTCAAAAGAACTTGCCACCGGGCTATTCTCCCAGTTAGGGATGGTTTTTCAAAGATGTATTTGATTGGATCCATCTTAGATATCAACCAAGTAGTGTGACACAACATATATTGCCATAAGCGATGGGCTGCCCATGCTAGCGCACAACAAGTTCATTCCATATCTGAATATCTAGCTTCACATTCTGTAAACTTCTTGCTCAGATAGTAAATGGCATGTTCTTTCTTTCCCGATTCATCATGTTGCCCCAATACTGATTCCATAGACTCGTCTAGTACGGTTAGGTACAAAAGAAGAGGTCTTCCTGGAGTCAGTGGGACTAGGATAGGTGGGTTTTACAGGTATTGCTTTATTTTATCAAAAGCTTCTTGACATTCATCATTCCATTGTGATGGTTGATTTTTATGAAGCAACTTAAAGATTGGATTACATACAGCTGTTAGTTGAGAAATAAAACGAGCTATGTAATTCAATCTTCCCAGGAATCCTCGTACTTCTTTTTCGGTGCTAGGAGCAGGCATTTCCATGATTGCCTTTACTTTATCAGGGTCTACTTCAATCCCTCTTTCATTGACTATGAACCTGAGTAACTTTCCAGATCTAGCACCAAAAGTGCATTTGGCCGAATTCAATCTAAGTTTGAACTTTCTAAGATGTTCAAAAAGCTTTCTTAAGTCATTGATGTGGCCTTCTACTGTTTTAGATTTAGCAATTATGTCATCCACATAAACCTCTATCTCTTTATGCATCATATCATGAAAGAAGGTTACCATAGCTCTTTGATATGTTGCCCCAGCATTCTTCAGACCAAAAGACATCACTTTATAACAAAAGGTTCCCCATAAAGTGATGAATGTTGTTTTCTCCATGTCCTCAGGTGCCATCTTAATCTGATTATATCCAGAAAATCCATCCATGAATGAGAAGATGGAGTGTTGAGCTGTGTTCTTAACCAAAATGTCAATATGTGGTAGTGGGAAATCATCTTTGGGGCTAGCCCTATTCAGATATCGATAGTCTACACACATTCGTACTTTCCCATCTTTCTTAAGAACTAGGACAATGTTGACTATCCATTGAGGATATTTTGTAACAACTAGGAAACCTGCATCAAACTGTTTTGTGACCTCTTCTTTGATTTTTAAAAGCATCTCAGGTTTCATCCTTCTCAGCTTCTGTTTTACAGGAGGGCATTCTGGTTTTAATGGTAACTTATGCTCAACAATACTAGCATCCAATCCTGGCATGTCTTGGTATGACCAAGCAAACACATCATTAAACTCAATTAACATCTTTATCAGAATCTTCCTTTGCTCGATGATTAGAGAAGTGCCAATCTTGAGTTCTTTTTTGTCTTCTTCACTCTCCACATTTATGACTTCAATGATTTCTAGATAATGGGAAATTTCTTTAGCCTTTTGGTCTAACAATCTTTGCAATTCAGGGGAAGGTTCATCGGACTCTTCAGCCTCTTCATTTATCGGGATCAGGATCGTGATATGAAAGTGCAATTTTATTGTTTTGGGGTTCAATTTTAGATCTGCAATTTATTTAATGTAAAAGGAAAAATAAGGAAAAAGACATGCATTTATTTAAAATATCAAAGTGAACATGTTTTTGCCCTTATTGAAAATTCATCCTAAGGCTTTAGGCATGGCCAAAGGATCTAAACAAAAACATACAAAGTGAACAATTACTTTGGAATGGAATTTAGAATCTCAGGAAACTCGATAGCTTCCCAATTACACAACACAGTATCAGAAGAACAGGGGTGAAATAAGCCATCTTCTCCCTTGGAATCCTCATTGATAGCTCCCACTTGATTTGGGGATGTCAAACTAGTGTTCTTGAAGCTTCTATAGAGGTCACAAATGGGGAATCCTGCAGTTCGGGGTTCTCTATTTTCCAAACGAGCCATCCATTTTTCCTTCTTTTCTTCAGCGATCTTCCTTCTCTCTACTGGAGATGGGTAGTATCCTAACCCAAATCCATCTGTGTTTTTTTAAGGTACACAGGCATTATTCTTCCACCCAAATTCTTTCCAAGTCCCTTTCCTGGCTCATATCCGACCTTCATCATCATTCTTGCCATCATTAGGGATGCCTTAGGTAATTGAGCTATTGTTACCTTTTCACCTACATAGGTGGTATGGGCAATTTCTAAAGATTGGAAAGAAGTTTCCAAAATTTCTTCAACAGCCTCTATATAGGGAGTGGACATGGGCTTACTGATTAGGAAATCCTCTTTACCAGAGATTATAATCAACTTATTATTCGTGATAAATTTTAACTTTTGGTGAAGAGTTGATGGAACAACCCCAGCAGTGTGGATCCAAGGTCTACCCAATAGACAATTGTATGCAGGAATGATGTCTATTACTTGAAATAGGACATTAAACGTGCATGGTCCAACCTGAATAGGAATCTTGATGTCGCCTATGACCTCCCTTCTTGTACCATCAAAAGCCCTCACCATCATGGTACTAGGTTTCATATGTGTTCCGTCAAAAGGAAGTTGTGTGAGAGTTGACTTAGGCATTATGTTTAGGGAAGAGCCATTATCGATAAGCACTTTTGCCAAGATTTAATCTCAATATTTAACAGAGATGTGCAGAGCTTTATTGTGACCTCTTCCCTCAAGGGGTATTTCTTCATCCGTGAAAGTTAAATAATCATTGGCTATAATATGATTGATTATTCCCCCAAATTTCTCGAGAGAAATATCTTGAGTCATATGAGCCTTGCTTAAGACTTTCATTAACATTTCATGATGTAGCTCTGAATCAAGCAGTAAGGACATAAAAGA
Organism: Clitoria ternatea; assembly: GCA_037962975.1. Lineage (NCBI taxonomy): Eukaryota > Viridiplantae > Streptophyta > Magnoliopsida > Fabales > Fabaceae > Clitoria > Clitoria ternatea. The sequence continues at coordinate 197,415,935 of CM075670.1, forward strand.
TATCTTAGCAGGGGTACAATTTAGTTGGTCAACTATCTGGTAGTTGCTTTGCTTGATGAACTTCAAAAATTCATAAGCTTCTTCGTCAGTTACCTCTTGGGAAAGGTCTTGTTCTTTGTTCTTCCCTAGGTTGTTCCTTCATGTTGTTAATTCAAGTTCTTTCCTTAATTCTTCTGGAGTGAAAATCCAACCGCTCCTAGTTATTCCACTTACCCCAGAAATATTTGTTACCGAAGAAGATGGGCCACTAGTCGGGGAATGAATGATCACCTCTGCTTTATATTTCCACGGTACTGCATGAGTATCTTTGAAAGCAAAGGGAGCAGGTACCTGAACTGTCATTGACTGATGATTTACGACTGGTTAGGTCAGAGGTTCCTTGGTGTAATAGACCACTAAAGGAATAAGGGTGACTGGGCTTACTGAACTTGTACCATGCTGTCCATGGATCATGTTGACATCATCACAAGGGTGATGATAAACTTGTACCAGATGTGTGTCAAGTAATTTTTGAATAACTTGAATCAACTTTGCATCAACGGACATCTGATTATGAACATCCTCATTAGAACTCTGAGGTTCAAATATTAATCCTTTCCTTAAAAGTTCCTTATAGATCTATGGGAGAGGAGTTTTGATATCTGAAATATTCATAACACGATCATTTCCCAAATCATGTGTTATTGCATTTACCCCAACATTTCCATGATTAGGCAAAGGATTGCTAGTCACATTTGGGGCGCCTTCTTCAAAATTCAACCACTTAGCACTTATCAAATCACATACCTTAAACTATAAGGCAATGCAATTTTCTGTAGAATGCCCCGGTGCCCCAACATGATAATCACATTTTACATTGGGATCATACCCCTTAGGATATGGTGGCCCTACAGGTTTTAGGGGACATCGTACAATACGAGAACTTTTGAGAAGTTGAGGCAAAAGTTCAGTATATGTCATGAGAATTAGATCGAATTGGACAGAAGGACAGTCATTGTTTGGCTTTTTGGGTGAAGGATTTGTGTTGGGATTTTACTTCCATTGTTGGGTAGGAGGTGGTGGTGTATTCCTGAAATTATGGATAGGTGCGGGTCTGTATGATTGAGGATGAGGAAATGGATTTCCAGAAGCAGCAGATATATAAGGGTAAGGCCCATATGGTGGATAATGAGGCTGGAAAGGGTAAGGGGAAGGATGAAACATTTTTTGATTATGTTAACCTTGATTGCCTATTACAGTATTCACTTCTTCACCCTTTCTTCTTCCTTCCCCTGTCATAGGTCTTCCTATTAACGGTGAACTTTGGACAACCTTTCCTATCCTCAAACCACTTTCAATTCTTTCTCCTATTACCACCATACCAGAAAAGCTTAATTATACACTCACAAGAATCCTTTCATAGAAAGGTGCCTGAAGAGTGTCAATAAACATTGCCACTATCTCTTTCTCTATCAGGGGTGGTTCAACTTATGCAGCCATTTCCCTCCATCATTGAGCATATTCTTTAAAGGACTCAGTATTCCTCTTGGTCATGTTCTGAAGTTGCAACCGGTCTAGTGCCATGTCTATGTTGTATTTGTACTACTTTAGGAAGACATCAACTAGATCCTTCCAACAATGAATACGAGTGCGTTCAAGATGAGTGTACTAGCTCAACGATGCCCTAGCAAGGCTATCTTGACAAAAATGGATCAGTAACTTTTCATCATAAGCATATGCAGCCATCTTCCTATAATACATCGTCAAGTGATTACGCGGGCATGTAGTGCCTTTGTATTTATCAAACTCTGGCAATTTAAATTTTAGAGGAACGACTACATCTGGCACTAGGCACAGTTTAGCAACATTTGTTGTACCTAAACCACTTCCTCCTACAACGGCCCGTAATCTTTCTTCTATTATTTCCATTTGCCCTTTTGGCATAGAGGTCATGGCAGCATCCTGTGCATAAAGAGTGAGTGTATGTGGCATCATATATTGTTGATAAGGATTAACTGGCTGAGTTGGGTGCATGGAACCCAGTTGCGCAGAAGCGGTATGTGGCTGAGGAACACCCTGAGGATTGGTATTGGTTTGAGGGTTTTGGAGAGCGGCCGCTGGTTGATTAGTAACTAGAGGGTTGGACGTCTGAGGATTAGGAATTTCCTGGGTGGTGGAAGGACTTTCTTGAGTGTGATTGGGATACGTGTTGTAGTATCCTAGGGGTAAACCATACTGAGGCCAAACATACTGTGGTTGAGTGTTCCCGTCTTGGGAAACAAAAGGTGGGAATGGCATCCCATATGGTTGGTGTGGAATGGACTGAGTTCCTCCACTTTGAGTGGGATTGTTTGAATGTATAATTAAGGCTATGGCATTCCTTTCTAACTCTTGTGCAGAATTATCAGGATCTCCACTCCCTTATGAAGACCCCCTTTTGTGACCTTCTTTTTCAAGAAGCTTAGCTATCCTTGCTATCTGCTCCTCCAACTGACTGACTTTGTTCTTCAACTCCTCCATAGTCGGGTCCGTCTCTGCCATGAGTCTTACTTGTAACCTAGTTCTATGCGGATGCCTTGAACCTTCGGTACCCGTGATAAATACTAATCAAGCAATATATTCATATGATTATTTGAAGCATCCTTACAAGAAAATGAAGTAAATGGATGGAAAAACAAAGGATTTATCTTGAAATATAAACATGAATAAATATTTTGAGAAATGAAGAAATTAGCTTGAAATCCTTTAAGAAATGCAGGAAAAGCTTCCAAGTCAAAGAAAGGACAAATGAGCAATCATCAAGACATCACGCTTAAGCCTGTCTTACGCTCGTATGAGCGTGATCGAGCCAAGCATCAGACCCCTTTGAAGCCTAAGCATGGATTGAGCATGGCCTGAGTGCAGGGAGTTAAAATTCATCACGCTTGAGCGTGATACAAGGGATGTTTGAGCGTGACTCTAAACGTAATCAAGCACAGGAAAACAGAAACTACAATAAGCATCAGGGCCTTTCACGCTTGAGCGTGACCATTAAGCTCAAGCGTGACTCATGCAGTATGGGATTTTTAATTTAATATTAACCAATGGTGTGATGCCAACTCAACCACTTTGAGGTGTTTCTGCATGTCTCGGAATATTCCTTCATGGGCTCTATGCAAGTGGGCAAGGGAAGCTGAAGCATAACCCCTATAAATCAAACAGAAAATAGGGCATCTGGGAAGAAGAATCATTCCCTGCATCTCTTGCAAAATCCAACCTCTCCATTATTCCTTTTACCTTCTGTATTCATTTCCAAATTTTCTTAAAGTGAAAATGCAAAGCATGAGTAACTAATTTTCCTTTATTGGGATTGGTTGTAATCAATTCAAACTGGAAGTAATGCTACTGTAAGTTTTTATGTATGTTAATGAGATTTGATCGTTTCTGTATTTCATTTTGCCATTAATGCCTGAAAGTACTTGATCACTATTTTCTTGTTTTAAGTTTTCTTAAGTATACTGGGAAGTAACTTTTAAGAGGAGATCTAAATGAAATACTTGTTGTGAGTAGCTGACCAGGGATGGCATCTAACGCAATGAACGTCGAAACAATCGATTGGTAATGCTGGAATGGTTTTAAAGTGACTGAGGGACCAGTAGTTTGAAATCATTCTTATGAATTTTGTAGTCGAGGGATCGATACAAATAACTTTGATTGTGACGTAGAAATTATCAATTCAAGTTACATACATACAAATTTATTTAGCTTACGAAAGGTGAGATGCGATGAAACCAATCCTAGTTTTCCAAATCTGATTTCTACCAAAAAATCTTACTATCATTATTTTCATTCAACACTTGCTATTTATTTTGTATTCAATTTTTTGAACAACAATATCAAAACAAATCTTTCGTCAAAATCAATTCAAGAACTAAGATCTTCAAACCAACACCTCCTCAGTGGAACGACATCTATACTATACTACAATTACTGTGTTTAAACTTGGCACAAACATTCCATTGAGTTCATATTATACAAACTTGATTCTCTTGAAAACTTTATTTCTTTGTATGATCTATAAAAAAGTTCTTACTAAGTTTTGGCACCACAGCCGGGGAGGTGATTCAAGTTTGAATATTTTAGCATTGAATTGACAAGACTCTGTAAATAATTTTCTGTTTGTATTTTTATTTTTATGTGTTGTAACCTTGTTGGTGAGTACTTGATTTATGATCTTAAGAGGATAGGGATCAAAAGAACAACTTGCATTTGATCCAGAGATAGATAGGCTCCTCAAGAAAATCAAGAAAGCCAAGCAAAAGCAGAACTTCCATACAGGAAAAACTTCCTTTGAGAAAATGGCGGATATCAATAGCAACAATCAAAATACACCAAGGAGAACACTTGGAGACTATGCTTTATAGCAAGGGCCAAGACATTTCTCAAGCATTACAATTCCAAACACTGTCAGAGCACTAGAAATGAAACCAGCATTTTTTAGTTTGATTAGTTCATACCAATTTACTTGAATGTCAAGTGAAGATCCATACACTCACTTGGAAACTTTCTATGAATTAGTTGGAACCATGGGATTTGACCAAAATGTTATTGATACTTCATATTTGAGACTATTTCCTTTCTCTTTAGCAGGAAAAGCAAAGGAGTGGTTACAATCTCAACCAAATCAAAGTTTGAATAGCTGGAACATAGTTGAAGAAAAGTTCCTACAAAGATTTTTTCCTCCATCTAGATTCATCAAGGCCAAGTCAGATATTACAACATTTAGACAGGGCCAAGATGAACCTTTTTGTTAGGCATGAGAACATTTTAAATCACTGCTCAGAAAATGCCCAAACCATGGACTTGAAGATATTACACAGCTTAATATCTTCTATAGTGGTCTGAAGGCTGACACTAAAATGATACTAGATGCAGCAACAGGAGGTACCATGATGATAGTGGATGCTGACTAAGCCACAAGGATAATAAAAGATTTATCTTCAATAGATTACCAAGCTCAACATGATCGTCAGCAAGTTCAACGGAAATGAGTCCTTGATTTAAACACCACAGATGCTATTCTAGCGCAGAACAAAATTTTGACCCAATAATTGGAAGCATTGACTAAAAAGATAGCCAATCTTCCACAACAATTACATACAGTGCAATCATCACAACCAGTGCAACAACAAATACTGTAACATGTAATTTCTATGGAGGAGACCATCCAAATGAAAATTGTGGCTCACAAGAAGCAGCTATATACTTCATGAACAACCAAGGAAGATCCGGTAATTTCAATTCAAATTTTTCTAACCAACCATTTTAGGGATGGAGAAGTAACTAAAATCAAGGCCAAGGATGGAAGCAAGAGCCCAACTCTTCAAATAAACCATATCAAAATAATGGTCCTTCCTTGGTGGAGAGAACTTCTAGATTAGAGGACACCTTGGAGAAATTCATGCAAGCTTCTCTCGCAAATCAAAAGAATACTGAGGCATCGCTCAGGAACTTGGAAACACAAGTGGGATAGCTAGCCCGACAAGTTGCTGAAAACCAGAAGCCTCAGTATAGAGCAAACACTGAAACAAACCCAATAGAGCAATGCAAGGCTGTGACCACACTGAATGAGGAAACAACTGAGCTAGAAGATGGACATAGTGATATCATCCATAAGGCAGTACCTCATAACACCAAAGATCCAGGGAGTTTTTCTATTCCTGTCACTATTAGAAATCTTTCAAAAAGAAAAGCTTTATCAGATCTTGGTGCTAGTGTAAATTTGATACCATTATCCACACTTAAAAAGATAGGGGATTTTTCAGTAAAGCCAACAAAAATGACTTTAAAACTAGCAGATCAATCAATAAAAACCCCCTATGGTATTGCTAAAAATGTTATGGTCAAAATTGATAAATTTAAATTTCATGAGAATTTTGTTATGATAGATATGGAGGAAGACTCTGAAGTTCCTCTAATTTTGGGAAGACCATTTATGAAAGCAGCCAGAGTCGTCACAGATGTGGATAATGGAAAGCTAAAATTATAAGTGCAAGAAGAAGAAGTCAGTTTCACTGTTTTTAAAACAAATAAATACTCTGAAGATAAGCAAAGTTGTGTCGTAGGTTCACTTGAAAATCTGAATGAAAGAAAGTCAAGGCCATACCTGGGAAAGAAGATGGAATAACTCAACACTCTCATCCACCAGCTCCATGATCCATATTGAAAAATCTATCAGGCGCCAAGCTAAAGATGATAAACAAGCACTTTTTGGGAGGCAACCCAATCGTTTATATCTCCTTTTCATCTTGTGATTTCAATTCAAGTAGTTTTGATGTTATGTTTAAAGTTTTCTTTTATTTTTCAGGGCAACTCAACACATTCATCTCACCCATCATCCAACCTCAAATGATAAGTGCCAAGTTTAAGGGGAACAAAGGACAAGTTATAGCAAAAGTCAAGCAAACACGCTCAAGCGTAACTTGCCAAGATCAAGTTAGGAACTTCACTTTTTTGATTCTGACTTAAATTCGCTCAAGCGAATGATTTCAAAGCTTAAGCAAGGATGGAAAATAACCATCAGGTATATTCATGCTCTAGCATGAATTATCACGCTCAGGCGTAAGTAATCAAGTAGCCAAGGGCAAGAAACCACGCTCAAGCGTGGCAAGGTAAGTACCATTCTATTTTGGAATCACGCTTAAGATTGATTATCCTAGCTCAAGCGAGAATTATACAAAGCATCAGGGGGTACTGCGCGCTTGAGCGCCCCATCCAAGTTTGAGCGCAAGTCTTGAAACAAAAGAACTCCCAGTTTTTCAAAACCCGAGCGCGCTTAAGCTTGCATTTTTATGCCCAAGCGTGGGATTCTTTTAGTGTCAGTGGCTTGTTCGCTTAAGCGAAATACCCCAAGCTTAAAGCGCATACTTAAAAGGACCTGGCTAGGAAGCTTACGCTCAGTCGTGAATAAGGTGCGCTTAAGCAAAGCACTTAAACTTGGCAAACATAAAAATTCTTAAGCTTTCAAGGATCCGATCACGCTCAAGTGTAATCAGCCTCGCTTAAGTGAGGAAGAATAACAAGAACACCAAAGGGTGCGCCCAAGTGCAGGTTCAAGTGCAATCTTCAAAAGACATTCTGTTTCCTTCACGTTCAATTATGACATATCCACGTTTAAGCGTGAGATCTAAAAACTGACCCTCCTTCTATAAATTCAAATCCTGACAGGCCATTATCCCCATTATTTTAGAAGTTCAAAAACATAACTCCCCAGTTACTCCCATTCCCTTCTCTCTATGAGTTTATATTGAGCATTATAACTGCATTACATTTCTTAATTCACTCAGGGTGCAGTACATTTTCTTCTACATTGTGCATTCTCATTGGAAGCAAGTTTGCAACCCACATTGCTTGGCCTGGGGACAGGCCTTCTTTCTTAGGAGGGGGTGAGACTTCACAGGTTGGACCAGGACCCTCCTCACAGGGACCTCCAATAAGGGAAGAGGAGACAGAGAATGATTCTTTAGAGGATGAATGATGAGTTTTACTGCTTTAGTTTTATTTGCTTTAGTTTTATCACTTTAATTTTTCCTTTCTAAAATTCTCTGATTGGCATTTTATTTTTTTTACTTTGAATTTTTGATAGTTTGACATTACTGCAGCAATTTGAAATTTTTCTATGATTATACGTTATGACTTTTGGATGCAACCTCAGTACATGCTTGTAACTGAAACATTTTTGAAGAAAACCAACCAAAAATTAATTTTTAAGCAAGAAAAGATTCTGAGTAGCAATTCTTTTGAGACAGTAACATTGATTTTGAAAAGGCAAATCAACTGACTTAAGAACCATGAAAATGAAAGAAATGAGCTATTAAAATTGTTTACATGCTTGAACCTATTTCTGTTAGAATATGGAAGTTTGCCTTATAGCCCGGTGAGTAGTGAGAAATTTAAACACTGAGAGTCTCATCAGAATTTGTTAAGTTTGCATTGCCTAATTTTCTGATTAACCTCTTTTGTAAGAAATAAAGCAAGGAAATGATCAAGGCAAATTTTGAAAATAAAATTAACCCAGAGCCAAAAAGATACCCTAAGAAATATGCCCTATTCTTTGGTAGCCCAATTTTGAGCCAAAAATTTTATTCTATAAAAACACCTTAACCCAAGCATGAGAAATAAATTCCTACCTTATCAGCATGCTTATTTTTGAAAGGAGCATAAAATACTTTTCCAAAAGGGTGATGAAAGAAATGGAGGCTGAAAAAGAGAATGATAAAAATAGTAAAGTTCTCCAGAAATTTAAACAAAAATAAAGAACTAGAAAAAGAGAAATAAAGAATTCTGTAGCTTAAAAAGGAAGAAGCCTCATAAAACTTTAAAAATATCAGAACATATGCTCTTCTTTATGCATGCATTTTGAATCCAAGAAAAACCAAGAATTCGTGTTTAACCCAGCCTCATTACAATCATGGAAAAACCTTTTTGATCCTCGATGTTCTTATGATTTTGATTTTGATTTGAAATTACTGGCAATGTTAACTAGGCAGTTCTCATGATGAAAATGTGAAACAGAAACCTGGTGAGAAATAATGAGAATTCCTTATTCTTACAGCAATTGGTTACCTGCCTTGTGAAAAAGTAAATGGTGCATTACATTTTAAAGAAATGGTATTAAGGAGGATATTTTCCTTAAAGTGGTTAAACTGTGATTACTATCTTTAAAATTTGTTTGCAACTGAAATTTGATCTTTATAAATGCTTGTTTCTTAAAATCCTATTTCTTTTGCTTGAGGATAAGCAAAAATCTAGGTTGGGGAGAGTTTGATAAATACTAATCAAGCAATATATTCATGTGATTATTTGAAGCATCCTTACAAGAAAATGAACTAAATAGATGGAAAAACAAAGAATTTATCTTGAAATATAAACATGAATAAATATTTTGTGAAATGAAGAAATTAGCTTGAAATCCTTTAAGAAATACAGGAAAAGCTTCCAAGTCAATGAAAGGACAAACAAGCAATCATCAAGACATCATGCTTAAGCGTGTCTTACGCTCGCGTGAGCGTGATCGAGCCAAGCATTAGACCCCTTTGAAGCCTAAGCGTGGATTGAGCATGGCCTGAGCGCAGGGAGTTAAAATTCATCATGCCTGAGCGTGATACAAGGGATGTTTGAGCGTGACTCTAAATGTGATCAAGCATAGGAAAACAGAAACTACAATGAGCATCAGGGCATTTCACGCTTGAGCGTGACCATTAAGCTCAAGCGTGACTCATGCAGTATGGGATTTTTAATTTAATAACCACTTTGAGGTGTTTCTGCATGTCTCAGAATATTCCTTCATGGGCTCTATGCAAGTGGGCAAGGGAAGCTGAAACATAACCCCTATAAATCAAGCAGAAAATAGGGTATCTGGGAAAAGGAATCATTCCCTGCATCTCCTGTAAAATCCAACCTCTCCATTATTCCTTTTGCCTTCTGTATTCATTTCCAAATTTTCTTGAAGTGAAAATGCAAAGCATGAGTAACTAATTTTCCTTTATTGGAATTGGTTATAATCAATTCAAACCTGAAGTAACGCTGCTATAAGTTTTTATGTATGTTAATGTGATTTGGTTGTTTATGTATTTCATTCTGCCATTAATGCCTGAAAATACTTGATCACTATTTTCTTGTTTTAAGTTTTCTTAAGTATACTGGGAAGTAACTTTTGAGAGCAGATCTGAATGAAATACTTGTTGTGAGTAGCTGACCAGGGATGGCATCTAATGCAATGAACGTCGAAACAATCGATCGGTAATACTGGAATGGTTTCAAAGTGACTGAAGGATCAACAGTTTGAAATCATTCTTATGAATTTTGTAGTCGAGGGATCAAATCAAATGACTTTGATTGTGATGTAGAAATTATCAATTCAAGTTACATACATGCAAATTTATTTATCTTATGAAAGGTGAGATGCGATAAATCCAATCCCAGTTTTCCAAATCTGATTTCTACCAAAACATCTTACTATCATTATTTTCATTCAACACTTGCTGTTTATTTTGTATTCAATCTTTTGCACAACAAAATCAAAACAAATCTTTTATCAAAATCAATTCAAGAACTAAGATCTTCAAACCAACACCTCCTCAGTGGAACGACATCTATACTATACTACAATTACTGTGTTTAAACTTGGCACAAACATTCCATTGAGTTCATATTATACAAACTTGATTCTCTTGAACACTTCATTTCTTTGTATAATCTATAAAAAATTTCTTACTAACCCGTGATGTGGGTAAGTATAAAGAACCTTACTAATAACAAAATTTTGTTAGTAGATATAAACATAAAAGAAAATAAATGGTAAAATTTAAATATCGGCGAGTATCATGAAACACCTTAAAGTACTAAGTTGAGAGAAATAGAATTTAACATGAGATTCATTCATTATCCAAAATTTGATTCCAGTACATGGTTTGTTACAACAAAATCAAAATCTATCCTCTTTGGCTTTTGCAATCATGTCCTTCATCTTATCCAACTTTCCTTTACATTATTGAATGAGAGTTATGATTTCCTCAGGTGTGGAAAGCGGATTCACCATTGCCTCAGCTTTTCTAACAAATGGGGGATCTCCTCAAGTGTCCCATTGGCGAGACTAGCCAACCTGGCAAAGTGACCTTTCCAAGAGTAAATGAGGTTATCCATTTCATCCCTATCTTGCCTCATCAAATGTATGATCTCCTCATATCTTTCCTTGTCTTTCATGGCTTGCTCTCTTTCTTTTGGGTCTCACACTTGCAAGCATTGACAATATTACTGGCTTGTTGTTTTAACTCATCAATTCATGCTTGCATGAGACTCTTTTGAGCTTGAGCTTCCTCTTTAGTCTTGGTTAAGATTTTCAGTAATCGCCCTTTGTTAGCCAATATATCATTCTTTTGCTTCTCTTTGGTTTTCAATTGACTGTTTGTAGTTTAGAGGCATTGATCCAATTTCCTTGTATATTCTTTTTCCATTCTCTGCTTCTTACTGACATCTTCAAAGGCATTTTCTAATTCACAGCTTTTTCTCTTAAGGGAAGCATTGTCTTATTGAGCCTTGATCAGTTCTTCCTCTAATGCTTGGTTTTTCTTCATCATTTTAGCCAGCTTATTTTTCAAGTTTTCAAGCCTTTTGCTTTCAATAGGAAGTGTATCTTTTAAATGGGCACTATGATCTTTGAAGGGTAATTTGAAAATGGCTACCCTATTTGAAATCCACCGGTGGTAACTTTCTTTTGCAGCATAACTTCGGACACCTAATTCTTTTCTTTTCCTATGGACCTCGCCCCAAGCATCAATGACAGTTTGAATAACAGGAGCATTATTTCCCTCAATATAATAATGAAGAAAAGGTGTTACTGTTTCTTCTTCTGGAGGCTGTATCATAGGATAAGCAAGTTGTCTTTTCACAATGTTAGGATTGTAATTGATGCATCCTTAAGTTCCCATGAGAGGCACATTGGGAAATTTCCCGCAGTAGTAAATAATGGAATCCACATTCATCCACTGAGGGTGCCACTAAATCATGTTAGCAGATAATCCTGCCAGATGTCCTGCCCACTCCCTATTAGTCTTCTTGGTTAACCTAAGGAGCTTCAAATCAGAGATAGGACATTCAACCTTGCCAACTTGATTAAAGACATGAGAAGTAAGCCATAGATACAAGGCAGGTAGACAACAGACAATCTTCTTCCTATTCCGGTTGGGACAGGAATCCATTGTACAATAGATGTCAGCCAAGACAGCAGTCATAGAACTTTCACCTCTAAGCTTTCGAGCTAGGAAAACATCAATTGCCTTGAAATAAATATAGTTATCAAGGCTTGGGAAAAGGATCACACCATAGATGGCCAATGCTAAAATATCAATAAACACATCCCATTCTCCTTTCCCTGCCTGACTAAGAAGTTGCTGCTCAAAGAAGCTTAGTACGAATCCTGAAATCCGGTTCTTGTTTAATTGAGCCTTCTTAAGCATTTCAGGATCCATCTTGAGAATGCGAGCTACACTAAAGATTGAAGCATGATGTTCGGTTCGATGATAAGGTTTCAGATCTTCTAATGACAAGCCAAATATCTGTTCAAACTCCTCTAAAGTAGGAGCTAACTGGAAGTCTTTGAATGTAAAACAGCGGAGAGGAGGATCATAAAACTGAGCTAAAGCAGTAAGGGCCCCTTCTTGCACTTCGACCTCTAAGAATTTTAGGATCTTTCCATACTTTCTTGCAAAGGTCATTTTCTGAGTAATATCCATCCTTTTGCTTAAGGATAACAGATTGCTAGTATTTGATTTCATGACTTTGAGGTGTAACAAATTTTTCAAACTAGTTGTCTTCACTTCCCGATCACTTGATCTCATGTTAAATTCTATTTTTCTAGGATACTCACTGATCTTTAAATTTTACCTTTAACAAAAGAAATAAAATAGTCAGATTATCAAAGAAAAGGGTTTGATAAATATCATCCTCACATGACAGTGTGATGATATTTGTCATGACTTAAGTTTAGAAAATGTGCATCTTTGATTTTTTTCTAAAAAGGTAAACTTTGTGCGAATAAATAAAAGATAAAAGGAATGTTTGCCCGATTGTGTCTAGACAAGGTAACCACCTAATTGGCTCTAAGGCTCTTTAATCGTGTTTCCTCAAAAGGTGGTTATTCTAATTGGTTCTAAGAAAGCCACCGGAGCTTTGATCTTTAGCTATGAGCCTTATGTAAAAAGTAGGGAATCCTACTTAATGTGGGCGTCATAACTAAGATAACACTCCGGCTGAGATTTTCACGTGAATCATGGTAGGACATATCATCCTAAATGACACCGCTAGTAATCTCCCCTAACCTATGTCTTTTGCAGGGCCTGGGAATAGGGTCCTTTCTAATAGTGTGTGAATTAGGGTGAATATGAAGTGAGTGTGGGCATTCATACTTGTACCCTTTTATTTATCCTGCACAAGGAACAAACACAGAACCTAATAAAACATGTCCTCTATGCTAGGGTTCTATATCACAATTAAGAAATACAATAAAATCATTACCAAAAAAAAATAATCACATAGAAATAAAAAATATTTATCAAACATAAGAGACAATAACAATGCCATTAATAAAATAAGATATTTTAAAAACAACATCAAACAAAATAAAACAAAACCAAATGAGATGAAATAATCAATTAATCATAAAAGAATGCACCTAAAAAAATTAATTGGCCTGGCTCTCTTAGGAAATATTATTTCCTATATGTCCCCAGTGGAGTCGCCATCTGTCGTGACCGAGATCGCGGCGGGACGGCCGACCCATTAAGATAAAAATGTGTTTCAAAATCCTTTTGAAAAAAAGGAGTCGCCACTAATATTTATTTTTAGGAGAAACATTGGAAAAACCTATTAGAACACTGGTTATGAGATTCAATTTAGTTCGGGAGTCGGTTACAAGTGGGGAAGGTATTAGTACCCCCACAACGCCTGTTTCAAAAACAGTACCAAAATTATTTAAGTGCATTCTTATTTATGATTAATTTGTTATACCATCCTAAAAGATCAAAACTAAATTAAAGCTTGAATTCTAAAAATTAATAAATAAATAAATAAAGTAAAGGAAAATTACAAGAGAAACCTAAAATGAAATAGTAGATGAGTTCCATAAAAATGAATGAGAAGAATAATTTTAAAGAAGAACAAAGTTAAGAAACAACATTTTAATTTTATTTGAGATTAATATAGAGTGTCTTACTCTAATTAACTTCATTTTATTTTATCTTTTTAAAGAAAAACAACAAATATAATTTTCAAAATTTGATTAAAATGGAAAGCTGCTTTCATAGGATGATACAAAAAAGGAAAATTTTTTATTAAAGTAAGAATCTTGAAAATTAACAAAAATTACATGAGTTCTTAAAGCGAGATAACAAACGAAATAAAGTAACTTCTTTTTTTTAAAAAAAGACAAGATTAAAAAACATTTAATTTTTGTTTGAGATTAATAGAATGTCTTACTCTAATTAATCTCTTTTTCATTAGATAAATGAAATAAGGTAACTTCCTTAAAAAAATTAAAAACATTTAATTTTGTTTAAGATTAATAGAATGTCTTACTCTAATTAATCTCATTTTCATTGGATAAACGAAATAAGGTAATTTCTTTTTTTAAAAAAAAGAAAACAAGATTAAAAACATTTAATTGGATAAATGAAATAAGGTAACTTCTTTAAAAAAAGAAAACAAGATAAAAAACATTTAATTTTGTTAAAGATTAATAGAATGTCTTACTCTAATTAATCTCATTTTTATTGGATAATGAAATAAGGTAATTTCTTTAAAAAAAACAAGATTAAAAACATTTAATTGGATAAATGAAATAAGGTAACTTCTTAAAAAAAAGAAAACAAGATTAAAAACCTTTAATTTTGTTAAAGATTAATAGAATGTCTTACGCTAATTTATCTCATTTTAATTGGATAATGAAATAAAGTAACTTCCTTTAAGAAAAAGAAAACAATATTAAAAAATATTTAATTTTGTTTGAGATTAATAGAATGTCCTACTCTAATTAACCTCATTTTATTTTATCCTTTTTTATGAAGAACAATGAATGTAATTTTTTAAAATTGATTAAAACTTGTGACAGTGTTCTTAAAATAATATAAGTGTGAAGAAAATATTTTTTTAACTAAGCATATTTTTGAAAAGACATAAAACTGACACTAAATTGAGTGAACTTATGAACTGTCTCAATTTATGGAATTTTAGTACAAATTAATTATTTCCTAAAAAAACTAAATGAAATATCTAGAAACTAAAGAAATTTAAACTACGGTTTCCTTATAACAAGATTGATATTCCATACAATAAAATTAAGGTAATGATCAACTCCAATAAAATTTAAATCATATAAAATTAAAGCATACACCAATGATTCAAATGTTATTTTGTACCACAAATAAATAGAAATAGTAACAGAAGCATAAACAGTAACAGAAATGAAGCAATGATGCAAACACACGGCTACAATTTCCTACTGCAAAACCAAATCACAATAATAACAAGAAATAAGAGAAAAGAGAGAATGTCCAATTATACAACAATACTAATCTGAATCTTATACAACAATTCTGCCTTTTAGAAAACAAACACTGGTTTCCATAGAACATAAAAGAAAACAACATTCTTGCTCACTGATTTGGTCATTATTTCAAGCTCTATATCCCCTCACCTTACTGTATTTTCACAATATTCCTGCGACACCATTGTATTCTAGTTGTTGTACTTGCTGTTACTGTTATTGCTATTGTTGTTTCTGCTATTTTTGCTGTTGCTGTTGTTGGTGTTGTTGCTACTGTTGCTGTTACGAAATTCCATTGTAAAAATTCAAGAATATCTCCCAAAACTCAAGAGTAAGGTGATAGTCTCCTCTCTAAAAAAACCTTTTCTGCCCTTTTTCTTCCACCTTCTATACAGAAGGGTATTTATAGAGTCTGTTCACACCCCTTTGCTATATATAAAATTTGAAAATGGAAGCTCTATTTACTGCTTTAATGGAGGATGAAGAGGATGGCACCACTAGTTGAGTGGTTCTTCTAGTTGGACCTCCACTCTTGCTAGTGGCCTTGAAGCTCTAGAAAACCTTCTCAAAAATCTATTGCACTCTCTCTGCTTTTGTTCTTTTTATTCAAAACCTTATACTTATTTCTTCTCCTCTTCTCTATTTTCCTTCTTTTTTCATACTAACTCTCTTTTCTTTTCTTTGTAGCCGTGACCTCTCTCTCCCTTTCCTCTTGGTTTTTTTTATCTTATTCTCTGTTCATTGCATCCTTTCTTCTAGTGGTATTATTTTTGCATTTGAAATGCAAAATAATTCCCACTTAGCCGTGAGATGCCTTGGACAAGAGAGAATAGGATTATAAAAAAATGGTGAATGGAGTTGTATTATGGCCGTGAGATATAAAAAGGAGAATGGATGGCTTTGTTTAAAATAAAGAATTTAGGCATATAGGACCTTAGATGTAATGCATTGGTCTTGTCCTTTTCCTAGTTATTTTGCCGTGAGAGTACATGGAACAAGGGTGAATAGGTTGAATAAAATATTTGGCACTTTGGGCATATAACCATGACATGCTTGAATGAATGGACTTGTTGTAAAAAAAATACTGGGCATATAGGAGGCTATGAGCTTGACGTGAAAAGCATTAGAGAAAGGAGAGATTGAATAAAAAAAAATTGATGGTAGAAGGCTTTGTTGTTGTATCTGAAAATTGCCAAGGGAAATGATAAAATATTGTTGAGTGGGACTCTTGGTGTAGCTTAAAAAAATAAAATAAAATTGGTGCATTGGATGTCTTTTAGAGGGTCCCAACATGAATTTAGAGAGTGAAAAGGACAGCATTTGTTAAAACATTATGGTAGGGTCTTGCCTTTGACATTTTAACTACGCCTTTCAATATTTCAATCATTTCCTTTGCATTCAAAAACTTGTTCACGTGAAAAGCAAAGGCTATACTTGCTTCTTGGTTTAATTTTGACTTAGTCAAAATTAGTAGGCTTCATGCTTTTGTATTTTATGCTTTCCATTGCAATTTTGGGTAATTTCTTGTGCACATGACACTAATTCACGTGAACAACAAAGAAAGGGGCTGTTTGGTGGCTTTCATTCTCCTTTTATGCATCAAACAAAACTTGCTCGTATATTTGAGGGCTGATGCGGGCCAAATTTGAAAAATATCCCAACATAAGAATTATAGGTCTTTCTCTTATCTTTAATTTGATATAGGGCATAAAAAATTTCATCAAGAAATGAGGGAGATATGGCTCATTTACGAAAACTATTCTAGGGTATGACAGGAATACATTTGCAAGCAAAATAAATTCACTGAGCAAAATGGGTAGAGAATTAGCTTTTATGCCCTTCATGAAACTGGAACAGGTCTGGGAAGATTATTAAAACTGTACCAATTGGTAAGGATATAGCTTTTGAGGTCTTCACAAAAGTCATAGACAATTTTGTTACGAAAATTTTGAGACTGGGTTTGCGTAAATCAAAGGTCATATAAAGGAGTTATGAATTTTTAAGCGAACCTTGCGCAGAATAGAGCACCCAAATGATAGAACTGCACCGATTGGCCGGACAAAAAGAGGTGTTCATAGTTGGAATTGAGGGATGTGAGACGTGGAAGAACGTTTAAACCCCACGCAAAATATGTTTTAACTAGACCTCAACAAATTGCTCTATGTGTGTAGATGAATGGGTTGACCCTACCTGACGGATTCGCTTCTAACTTGACAGTAGTGCAAAAATTGGATATAACAACAGGATATAATCACAGGTTGAAATGGATCAGTGATAAAAACATGCGCGGTGGCATTTTTAAAATTATAAGGTGAACGATATAATCAGGGAAAACTATATATCCACGGTTAACATCACAACTGTGATCGTACCCATCAATATATAATCACGGTTGAGGAGTCAACCATGGATATATAGTACCTGAAATATATATCCACGAATGACTACACAACCGTGACTATATATTGATGGGTATGATCACGGCTCTAATGTTATCCATGAATATATATTGATGTCTATAATCATATTTGTATTTCTAATCGTGGATATATAGTTTAGGTTTTAGGGTTTAATCACCGGGTACTATATGTCCACGGTTGTTTCTATAACTGTGATTATAGATTTAATATTTATCCACGGTTGTGTGCTTAACCGTGGTGATAGAGTTAACATTTATCCACGGGTGTTTGTTCAACCGTGAATATATGTGTAATATATTCACGATTTTAAGGGAAACCGTGATTATACATCTTTTCTGAAACTTTAAAAGCCACACCAGATAGTCTTTTTCACTTTCTACTTCTCCTCTCGCGCTTATCTTTGGTGATTTTCTCTAGCTTGCGCTCTCTACTTGTCGTCGTCTACGTTGTTCACTTTGTCCTTCCTTCCTTTTTTGGTTTTGAGTCGTCTTCTTTGCAGCATTGTCTGGTATGTACCCCATTTGCTTATATTATACTGTGTATGTTGTATTTGTGCTCTGTTTAGTTTAACACCATTAGTCGAAGCTTGTATCTGTGTCTCTACATTTGTTTGGTTTAGTTTGTTGGTAATATGAGTATATACCTGTATGTGTGTTTTCTGTGTCTGTGTGTTTTCACTTGGCTTGTCGAAGCTTGTCTCTGTGTGTGTGTGTGTGTTTTCACTTGGCTTATCGAAGCTTGTCTCTCTATGTGTGTGTTTTCAGCTGTCTCTGTTTATTTGTTCAACAACCAGTTTAGTATTTTATTTAGTATGGTTAGGTACTAGTTGTTTATTTCGTATAGTTATGTACTAGAAATGCCTAAGATACTAGTTTGTTGAACTGTATAGAGCTGTTAGAAAAGATATATAGGTTGTATTTGGAAAAAAAGGTTACTTGCATAAACTAGGTAAGATAATCTGAACCCAGAAGTGAAAGAAATATGAGGTTATGGAATCAAGAAGGAAAAGTTGTTGTCGTCGACAAAGATAATAGGGGTGGGATGGTTTAAATGAGGTAGAGGCATGGTGGTTTAATAGGAAAAGGTATGCTTACGGAAGAGAGAACGAGAATTTTTTTTTACAAAGACTAAAAACATATTATCAAATACTAAAAACATAATCATTAGGACATATCCCATAATATTAAATAAAAGTCGAACTAGAACAACAATTTATTTTAAGGACTGAAATCAAAAGAAATCATATTTACAAACACTAAAAACTTATTCAAATCTATAAAATAGATAAGTGCTTATAAAGAGGGATAAGTAGAAAGTGCTCCCTTGCTTCAAGATTTCCAAAATTTAGGTACAAAAGACTAATTCAACATCGAAGAATTACAACAAAACCATGGTACTATATACTTTAACCTTTGAACTTCACTTGGCTAAACCCATCAACGCTTACTCCTGTGGCTAGAACTAACAAAACTTCATTATGAAAAGTCTTAAAATCTAACACCATAATCCATAATCCATAATCCATAATCCATAATCCACAATCCAATCTAACACCATACTTATACTTCAAAATAACACAAATTAAAAAGATTATACTAATTTGGGAGAAAAGTTGACTAAATTATTGTCCATTTTAAAGTATTATTTTTAATCAAAATTTACATTGACTATACAATATATAATGTTATTTCTGTTGTTGTTTGTTGCTCTTAAATAATATTATTTATGTTGCTGTTGTATGTGTGTGGTTGTCAATCCTGTGAACTCGTTGGCTTATACTAGCTAACTACTATAAAAGTTGCTGTGCATGAGTGAACCGTAGTTCCCCGTTTGAGATTCGACACAAATGGTCATTAAATTAATTAATTTCACGTTTGTGTTGAATCTTGAATTGTCCGTTTGGACAATTTGGGATGAACAATTATTTTTTATATGTCATTAGTATGCATAAACTAGGATTTATTTTAAAATTTGATAAACTTTCCGTAACTTGCATTTTGTGTTGTTCTCTGGGTGCATATTTGGTTGTGGTTGAATTTGATTTAACCACTCTTATTTTGTGTACTTAGAGACCAATGCAAAATGCTGCCAAAATTTGTTCAAATTTTAAAATAACTCCTAACCTGTATATATCAATAACGTATGAAAACAATTGTCATCCTGAATGCGTATAGGACCACCACCTTTGTAAGAAAAGTGAGATTGATCATAACACCTTGTAAACAGTTGGTATGGATCAGAGTTGGATAACTGCATCACGCATAAGTCTAGAGTACAAGGGGGGACACCCAGGCATACATCCAGAATGGGATGTTTGAGTCTAGGAAGGGTGTATACCTGGCCCCGTATCATAAAGGGTAAGATTCTATTTCATAATTATTGTCCATTAATTTTTGTGTTTTGAAGTCTCACTTATCACTGGTAACTGCAGCGCTCATTGGACGCTTGTGGTGATCTGTCCCTGGGCTTATGTTGCTCTGTACTTTGATTCTGTGCACGGGACAGTTCCACAAGACCTGAAAAGTATAGTAGACGGGTATGTTAATCCCTAAAAAATAAGTACAAATATGTTTTATTTGACATAGGGCGGTGGTTGGATACAGTCGACTTCTTGGAAGTAAGTCCAATGGAAGAAAACTTGCGTGGGTGCACCCAAAAGTAAGTCAATCGTATTCATTCAAATCTTTAATATATATTTTTTAAGTTGTGAATTCACTTATTCTATATTTTATGTCCATTGTAGTCTTACAGGTAGGAGGGTAGCTTCGAGTGGGGCTATTACATCATGCACACCATGTTGACCATCGTCCAACAACATTTAGTAGATGGATGGACAGATGTAAGTCTCATCACTTGGACTAGTTTTCTACCAATTTCATCAAATTCATGTAATAAATATAGCTTTTGTTCTAATTGTTTTGTGCGTTGTTTGTAGTACTTTCAGGACCGGTCATACTTCCCTAGGACACTTGTAGATAATATTAGAAAGCAATGGCTGCATACTTCATTGAAGTCAAGAAAGGACTTAGCTAGATATAGGATCTTTATTCTCTTATATATGTATCTAGTGTAGGATTTAGGGTTTACATTTTATTAGGTTACATTCATCTGAATTGTATATAGTTTCATTTTTTAGGTTATTATGAATTGATAACAAATTAATGTTATATACATACCATTCTTTTTATATATTGTTGCTGGATATGCTGGGATATACTGTATATTGTGCTGGTTGTTTGATTGCAGGTTCGGGAAAAAATAAAACAGAACCCATATTAAAAAAAAACCTCAATATTTAATCATGGTTATGGTAACAACCGTGATTATAAACCACCTTTATTCACGGTTACTACCATATCCGTGATTACACATAGTCTATAAATGAAGTTTTATGACTACTTATATTCATGATTATGCTCGACAACCGTGATTATAGACTCTCTTTATAGGTTGGAAAATTTCTAATTTGAAGGGGATTAGTCCATCTTTTTGTATGAACAAAATTTTGATGAAAGAGGATTATTGCCCAGTTGTCTAACCATAATGGAGGCTGAACCCTGTGATGAAAGAAGCTATGAGGAAGAAAGTAGTTAAGTTGTTAGATGTGGGGATCATATATTCTATCTAGGATAGTGCCTTGATCAGCCCAGCTCAAGTGGTACCCAAGAAAGGAGGTATGACCACCATAAAAATGAGAAGGGATAAGTCATTTCAACTAGGCCAACAACAGGTTGGAGAATATGTATAGATTATAGACGGTTGAATGACGCTACTAGGAAAAATCATTTCCCTTTAGCATTTGTAGACTAAATGTTAGAAAGGCTGTGTGGCAATGAGTACTATTGTTTCCTAGATAGGTATTCCGAGTACAACCAAATTGTGGTTGACCTAAAAGATCAAGAAAAGATAGCTTTTACCTGTCCATATGGGATCTTTATATATAGGCGCATGCCTTTCGGGTTGTGTAATGCACCAGCTACCTTTCAAACATGCTAGCAATTTTTAGGGATATGGTTGAGAAGTTCATTGAGGTTTTTGGTATGGTGTTTTTATGTGGTTCATACAAAAGAATAAAGAGTTCAAGGAAAGAGAATCAAGTTTGTATAATATGAACTCAATGGAATGGTTGTGCCAAGTTTAAACACAGAGGTTGTAATATAGTATAGATGTCATTCCACTGAGGAAGTGCTAGCATGAAAATCTTAGTATGAATTGAGTTGACAGAAGATTTTGTTTTAGTTTGTTGTGAATGATGCTGATAAAAAAATTTGTAAATAACAGAAAGTAAAATTTGCAAAAGACAACAGTGAATGGTGTTGAGAAAAATCAGTTTCGTAAAACAGGGATTGGTTTCATCATATCTCACATTCTGTAAGTTGCATAAGTTTTTATGTAAGTGACTTGAAAAGATAATTTCTACGTCACAATCAAAGTCATTTGCATCGATCCCTCGACTACAAAATTCATAAGAATGATTTCAAACCGTTGATCCCTCAGTCACTTTGAAATCATCCCAGCATTATCGATCGATTGTTTTGACATTTATTGCGTTAGATGCCATCCCTGGCTACCTACTCACAACAAGTATTTCATTCAGATTTGCTTTCAAAAGTCACTTCCCAGCATACTTGAGAAAACTTAAAACAAGAAAATAGTGATCAAGTACATTCAAGCATTAAACGCAGAAGGAAATACAGAAACTTATCAAATCTTATTACACACATAAAAACTTACAGCAGCGTTACTTCAGGATTGAATGGATTACAACCAATCCCATAAAGGAATTTAGCTACTCATGCTTTGCATTTTCACCTTCAGAATATGAATACAGAAAAATAATGGAAAAGTTTGGATTGTGCAAAAAATACAGGGGATGAATGGGGATGATTAGCAATGATCTCTGCTTCTTCTCTACTTGATTTATAGATTTGATGCTTCCCTCTTCTTTCCCACTTGCGTAGAGCCCATAAGGAATCATTCAGAAACATGTAGAAACATTCCTAAGTGGTTGAGTTGGCATTGCACCATTGGTGAATAAAATATTGGAAATCCCATGCTGCATGAGTCACGCTTGAGCTCAATGGTCAGGCTCAAGCGTGAAGGGTCCTGATACTCATTAATTGCTTTCACGCTTAAACCACTTCAGCCACGCTCAAGCATGGCCTTCCTGTCCACTTACGCTTGCCTCACGCTTAACCCTTGCTTAGGCGCGCTCGGGCTCACGCTTGAGCGCCTCCTTGTCTTGCTCAAGCGTGAGGAAGTTCCTGATCCTCTTTCATCTTTGCTCAAGCTGAATCTGTTATGCTTAAGCGAGCCCCTTTCTTTTCAACATTCATTTTTCACGCTCAAGCCACGCTTAAGCGGGCTCGGGCTCACGCTCAAGCGACTCATTCCCACGCTTGAGCGTGAGGGGGTCCTAATGCTCTTTGCTTTCTTTTACTCTTGCTTAAACATGGAACATGTTATGTTCAAGCGTCCCTTTTTGTCTTGTGCTGGTGTTTCTTGATTTCTTCAGGCCTTTTGTCACCTTTCTTCAATTATTTTGACAAATCAAGCTTGTGCTATACAACATGTTATTTATAACAAAAATCATGATTTATTACTTGCTAATCTAGTTAAATTCTTTCCAAAATGGGTTTAATTGAAGTATTAAATCAATGTGAAATAATGTAACATCCCAGTTTTAAAATTAAATGCTGAATGAAGAATAAACCATTGAGATTTGATTTTAACTAAGAAATAACTGTTAATTGCATTTAACTAATTAGGATCAAGCCATTAAAAATATTAAAAATGGTGATGGTCAGGGGATGGGGTGGAGTGCACGTGACTGCTGAGCACGCACTCTCCCATCCCACTCTTCTTTTACTGTGCGCATGTACATATATATATATATATAAAACGTGAGCCTTGGGGAGGGACGCACTTACTCTTTCTTCAGACTCCCTTCTCCGTCACTTCATTCTCTACTTCTTCCCTTCGTCTCCATCTTTCTCCTTCTTCTATCTTACTCTTCGCTTCTGGAGGTCTTGGTTCCAGTACTAGAGAACGGACCACACTTCATCCCAGAATCAGGCGCAGGATACAACAAGCCAAGGAAGACCGGACGAACCAGGAGAAGGACATCGGACCCAACAACAAGAACGAAAAAGGTTTCTGAGGATTCTTCTAAAGGTATGGGGCGCTTGCATGTCGAATGCATGGTCTAAGAACGGTACCGGATGAACGTATTGCTGAATGCGGGTGTGTGTGTGTGTGCATGTATTTATAATCATTAGAACTGATGCTGTGCATGTGTGCATGTATTCATAATTACTAAAACTGATGCATGATTTGAGATTCTGATAGTGATCTTCGTGGCGATGGTGTAGCCTGTTCGTGGATGATAATGATGGATGATATGCATGGATCTATTTTGTTGTCACTGTGAAAAGTATGTATGTGCATGTTCTTAATTGGATTGCTCAATGTTGTTTGTCTGATGACCGATTGTAACATGCGCCGGTGTGACTGATTGAATGATTTCGAGTAGTGGGGGATATCCGTTCTTACTTAATGACTACGGTAAGGTGTTCATGGCGCGATGATGTGTAATAATGAACGTGTTAGTTGCATGAGTAAGAGTGGGGTGACCCATAGAAGGTCAAGAACCCCAAGGGAAACGACTTCCAGTTACCAACCCTGGCTAGATCCCAATAGAGCTCGTGGTAGCCGTTGGAGCTAGAGAAGAGAGTCTCGAGACGCCGTGGGGAGGCCGGTGCCACCTGGTAAGAGCTGAGGGACGAGGGGCCAGAAGAAAAGGGGACCGTAACTGAGAGTCTTTACCCGAGTCGGATCCGCAGACATGCATATAGAAATAAGGCTGATTGTGGTGATGTATAAATCTATGTATGTGCATGTGTATGATTTTGAATGCATGAATATATATTTAGATGTGGAATAAACTCTGTGAATTATGTGTGTCATGAATGTTGTCTGAAACTGTATGAACTTGGTTATTTGAGAGAGGTTGACTGATAGCAGGAGCGTGTACTGACGCCGATACCGAGTCTGTGAGTATCATTATACATGTAAAAGCTCACCCCTGCAGTGGCCATTTTCAGTGAATGTTTCTCGTGAGGAGGATCGACAGCAGAGCTGGAATGCTGGGCGGAGTGCTGATGCGTTTGGAAGGTTTAATTAAGGCGTTGTTAGATTAAGCCCCGACTGGCTCATACTGGATGATAATGTTTTTGGGAAATGAATGGAACTTTATGGGCAAGAAGAAGTCCGATTTTGTATTGTAAATATTGACATACACTTTATGTATTTATGGATGTATGGTTTTGGTGTGTGTGATGCTATGTGCTGCCTTGTTTCATATTTGTACTTTAATTCGCAGGGACAATATGATTGAACAGGTTATAGCCACGTCTGAGTGAATAGAGGGTTGTCTTAGGAAAATTCATGTCGGATACGGTGGGCGGAGTCGTACCCCGCCCGAAGTATGGGTACATTTCGCCCAAGCGAGAGGTCTCACGCTGGAACGATGTAGTCGTTAGAATGGAACACCATTTAAAATACCTTTGCTATCCGTTGTGGTGCTAACACAATCCAGACCCCGATGTTGACCCCGGATTTGGGCGTTATGGCTAAGTCCGCCCAGGCGTCGTCATAATTAATTGAGTTGGGCGGAATAGGTTTATACCTTTCCCTTCCCCACAACCTACTAGCGCATACGTACCCTGTAACTTCCCGCTTTTCTGAGTGAAGTGCGAGTGTGAGGATTTGCCTAGTAAACCCTTGCCCATACCCGATTAAGAAAACTACCTTGTAGTTGCGTTAAAAAGAAGTTGTGCAGATCCCGTTTAGGCGGTGCCATACATCGTCCAAGTAACTAGGACAGTCCGCCCAAGATATATATATATATATATATCCCGCCTAGCCAAGTAGGATGACTCTAACCCCGCCCTTCCACTGAATGATACACGTACGATTGTATTAACATCTTCCTTTATCTATTTCCTCCCGTTGAGTGACCAGTGTTACTCGAAGGGAAGCCTCCTTGTGAAATATCCTCTATCCGCTGCTGCTTTACCATACCCCGCCTGGACGGTATCAAACCCCGTCTAAGCGAACAAACGGTGTTGTGCAATCCGCCCTAGTGTTGATGCACTACGATAAACCCATTGAGCCGGCCCCAATTTTAGCTTCCCTGTAGGTTGCTATATGCGCGTGAATGCTCCTAGTTTTCCCCATTGCCTGTTCCCTTCTACATCAAATGTTACGTGACTGTTTTTGTGAAAAGTTTTCCCCTATTTTGGGATTTATTAGTTGCAAATAATAAGGGTGTTACAAATAACACTTATCAAACTCTCCCCAACCTAGATTTTTTGCTTGTCCTCAAGTAAAAGAAGTTTTGGAAAGGAAACCAAGCATTTCAATAAGATCAGGTTCAGTTGCAGACAAAATTTTAAAAGACAAGAATCTCAGTTTTTACTTAGGCAAATAACCTCCTTAATACCCATTCTTTGAAATGTAATGCATCATTAATTTGTTCACAGAGCAGGTAACCCATTGCTGTAAGAATAAGAAACTCTCATTATTTCTCACCAGGTGTGTGTTGCACATTCATCATGGGAACTGCCTAATTAACATTGCCGGTCATTTCCAATCAAAATCAATTCATAAGATAAGTAAGGATCAAAAGGTCTTTTCATGGTTGTAATGAGGCTGGGCTATCAAGAATTCTTGGTTTTTCATGGTTTCAAAGTGCATGCATGAAGAAGAAGAGCATATGTTCTGAGATTCTTCTAACTTTTATAAGGTTTCTTCTTTTGTGCTACATAATCCTTTGTTTTTCTTTTTCTAGTTCTCTATTTTTGTTTAAATTTTTGGAGAACTTTATTATCTTTTTCAGCCTCAGTTTCTTTTATCACCCTTTGGGAAAAGTATTTTATGCTCTTCTCAAAATTTTTAAGCATGCTGATAGGATAAGATTTTATTTCTCATGCTTGGGTTGGGGTGTTTGAATAAAATTTTTGGCTCAAAAATGGGCTACAAAAATTAGGGCATATTCTTAAAGGTAGCTTTTTGGCTCTGGGTTATTTTATTTTCAAAATTGCCTTTATCATTTCCTTGCTTAATTCCTTATAAAATGTTAATCAGAAAAATAGGCAATGTAATTTGACAAATTCTAATGAGACTCTTAGTGTTTAAATTTCTCACTTCTCACCAGGTTATAAGGCTTACTTCCTTATTCTAACAGAAAAGGGTTTAAGCATGTAAACAATTAAAAGTACATTTATTCCAATTCCCTGGTTCTTAATTCAACTATTATGCCTTTGTGAAAATCAGTGTTGCTGTCTAAAAATATTTTGCTGCTTAGAAACTTTTCTTGTTCAAAAAGTTAAATCTTTGGTTGGGTTTTCCAAGGCTGTTGTTTTCAAACATGTACCTTAATGTCCAAAATAAACATAATACAAAATCACAAAAAATTCCAAAGCATGCTGCAGTAGTATCAACTAAAAAAAATTCAAAGTAAAAACTATATATTGTCAATCAGAAAGAAAATTTAAAGTAGCAGATTGAAGCAAGTAAAAACTAAAGCATTAAAATTCATTACTCATCCTCAGAGGAATCATCTTCTGCTTCCTAGTTCCTTTCTAGAGGTTCTTGTGAAGAAGGTCCTGGCCTATCTTGTGCAGTCTCACCCCTCCCGCAAAAGGAGGCCTGTCCCCAGGCCAAGCAATGAGGGCTTCAAATTGGGCAGGGTGCATCTAGGGATTGGGTTGTCCTGCAGGGATGCTGTGATATAAGCCATTATGAATATGCATCAAACCTCTATGATCAGCATTTTGTTGTGCCAGAAGGTGACTGATTTGGATCTTCAAGAGGTGAATGCCTTATAAAATCATGGTTGTTTCTGTGCTGAGAGGAGGAGGAGTAGGTTCTGGTCCTTCCTGTGGTGGTGCTGGCGGTGACTCTAGTTGGGCTTCTTGGGTGGTGCAATATCGCTCAATGAAGCATTTATCAATGGATGGCCTGATAGGTTTGAGGTCTTAGACCTCAATCCCATGTGCTGCACAAAAGTCAGTAATAAAAGCAGGGAAGCCTAAACTTCCTTTGACCTTTTGCCCTGCCTGTGAGTATTTTTGTTCAGCTTTTACAAATTTATGAATTTCATTAGAGACTACCTGTGCTAGATCAACTGAGATGTTATTTTGTAAAATGCAATATAATAAATAACACCTGCTGAAGATGAGGTCAGAGACATGGGCATTGGGCGTGATGTTGGCAAGCATGAAAGAAGTCCATACTTGGGAAATAATAGTCATGTCTTTTCTTAGAATTCACAGTGGGTTCTCCCCTTGCCCCGTCTGGAAGTGACGACCTGGACTATATACAACGGCTTCAAGATCAGTGATGGCAATTATTTGGTTTCTTGAAACCATGGCAGCATAGTCATAAATTTCTCCTTCTCCCAGTTCCATGATGTTACCCAAGTAAGAGTTGATTTCGTCCCTTCCATAAGAGAGCCAATGGCCTCACACGTATGCTCTTCGATCTTCTGCCCCTCCTCTTGGCCATGCATTGGCATAAAATTCTAGCACAACCTCGGGGTCATATTTTTCTCTGGGGTAACAGATTTTTAGCCAGTTCCTTCTTCTGATAACATCTAAAAAGGCATCACATTCTCCTAGTCCCAAATCCATTTTTCGTTCAGGAATAAATGTCCAGTTCTGAATGTCTTCATATCTCTTTCTTCACTCTCTGTCCCTAAATTTTTGTCCAGAAGTTGGCTCTTCAACGCGTGGTCGTTTCCCTTTATTTCTTCTTGACGACCTTGGTGGGGAAGTGGTTGGAGGGGAATTAGGTGCAACCTGTTTAGTTCTTGCCATCTGCAATCACATATCAAGAGGAAGAATAAAGTTTGAACATTACAAGCAAATAATCCTCTCAACAACACAACAGAGCATTTTGATCCTAAGGCTAAGCATGAAGGAAAAATACTTTATACCAAATATGCCTAGTAATTATTGGGAGAGTGCATATCATTTGGTACTTTTATCAGACAGTTTGTGCTCGTTCTTAATAACAAGGAAAGTTCTCATCATGCTTTCATCAATTGAACAATCTAAGTTTGATTCATCACTGCCAAGTACATTATACCTTTGGATCACAGAAGCATGCAAGATAAGGGACATGCAAGCACATTGAAATTCAATGAAACCATTTCATTCCAAAATACTTCATTGTGGGATAAGCAGATGAATAATTAAAAGAGAAGAAGGATAGTAGAATATACCTTTCTTTAGCAGAAACGGGTGATGCAAGAAGATGAAAAAGATTTTCAAAATTAGCAAATGCAAAAGTGGGAACTTGTTAGGTTCCTTAAGGAAAACTGAAGGGGGATTTTGAATGGGTTGTGGGAGTTAAACTTGGGGGGAGGTTACAGAAATAGAAATAAGGAGTTACAAAATGAGGAGTTACCAGCAGGTCTTTTATTAGCGTCAGGGGAAAATTTTTTTTTTTTTTAAAAAAAATCCTCACTTAAGCGTGGGTATATCACGCTTGAAGCGTGATCGTGGCATTTATTTGAGAGTTCCTTTGCAGTGATGCCACGCTTGTAAGCTTAGGTCCTTCGCTTAAGCGTGCATGAAAGTTGTGAGACCTGATTGCAATTTTAAACCCCCTCGCTTAAGCGTGCAGTTATTCGCTTAAGCGAATCAAATTAACTGGGTCTCGCTTAAGCGTGTAGATGTCACGCTTGAGCGTGGTTACTTGTGGAGGGACCCCTGATATTTTTTAAATTATTCACGCTTAAGCTGGGGGTATCATGCTTGAGCGTGACTTCAAATAGAATTCCCTCACTTGAGCATGGGTTATCACGCTTAAGCGTGATCAATACCTGATGTACTAAATACTTCTCGCTTGAGCGTAGGTAATCAGCTTTGAGCGTGGCTATTAAAAATTTTGTAAAGGTCTGTCTCGCTTAAGCGTGAAGTGTCATGCTTGAGCGTGATCGGGTTTAAAAGTTTGATATTTCCTTTGACATCTTTGCCACGCTTTAAGCGTCGTTCCAGCGCTGGAGTGTGAAACATGTTCTGAGTGCCTTACCTTATCTCGCTGAAGCAAGAGTCTTCACGCTTGAGCGTGGTGATCCCCTGGTGATTTTTCTCTCCTTACTTTCTTTCCTTGCTGGATGAGTGATCTACAAAATACACAAGAACTTCAATAACTTTTGAAGTAAAATTAACATAAAAAGAAAGCATAAAAGATTGGGTTGCCTCCCAATGAGCGCTTGTTTATCGTCTTTAGCTTGATGCCTGAGTTTGATCATGGATCCTTCAGTTGAATAATGGTGGTGACCTTCTCCACCTCTCCTCCTAAGTAAGGCTTCAGTCTTTGTCCATTTACAACCCAGGTTCTTTCAGACTTAGGGTCCTGTAATTCAACAGCCCCATAAGATTTCACCTCCTTCACAATGAATGGTCCTGACCATTTAGATTTTAGTTTGCTTGGGAACAGTTTCATCCTTGAATTAAAAAGGAGTACAGATTGTCCCTGGTGAATACTTTTTTTCACAATATACCTATCATGGTAAGCCTTCATTTTCTCCTTATAAATCCTTGATGAATCATAGGCATGATTTCTCCATTCCTCTAACTTGTGTATCTGAATTTTTCTTTCTTCAACTGATGCCCTTGGGTCATAGTTGAGGGCTTTCATTGCCCAAAATGCTTTATGTTCAAGTTCCACTGGAAGATGGCAATTTTTTCCATATACCAACTGATAAGGTGAAAATCCAGTTGGTGCCTTGTAAGCTGTTCTATAGGCCCATAAAGCGTCATCCAGCTTCAACGACCAATCTTTTCTACTTTGACTAATTGTCTTCTCCAGTATCCTCTTAATTTCTCTTTTGGATACTTCTACTTGGCTTGAGGATGGTAAGGGGAGGTTACTTTGTGCTTGACTCCATAATGTTCTAGGCATCGTTGAAGTTGAGTGTTGCAGAAATAAGAGCCTCTGTCACTTATCAGCACTCTTGGAGTGGCAAACCTGCTGAAAATATGTTTCTTAATAAATTTGATGACGGTCTTGGCATCAGCTTTAATACATGCCATGGCTTCCACCCACTTTAAGACATAGTCCACTGCCACAATAATGTATTCATTTGAAAATCACATTGGTAGTGGCCCAACAAAATCTATGCCCCAGCAATCAAAGACTTCTATTTCAAAGATGGTGGTTAATGGCATCTCATGTCTTCTTGATATGCTACCTGTCTTCTGACATGCATCACAATGCTGCACAAAAACATTAGCATCTTTAAACAATGAAGGCTAATAAAAACCTGATTGGAGGATCTTAGTTGCTGTCCTTTCCCCATTAAAATGGCCTCCCTATGGTGAGCTGTGGCAGTGCCATAAGATGCTGTTAGCTTCTTCTTGGGACATACATCTTCTCAAAATATGGTCTGATCCAAGTTTAAACAAGTAAGGATCATCCTATATGAATTGTTTTGCATCCTTCAAAAACTTTTTCTTCTGTTGCCATGAAAGATCATCAGGCAACACTCCAGCAGCCTTAAAGTTTGCCATGTCTGCAAGCCATGGCCTTTCTTTTATCATCAACAGCTTTTCATCAGGAAATTCATGCTTCATCTCTGGTTGAAGCAGTGTGACTTCTTGATTAACAAGGCGGGATAAGTGATCTGCAATAAAATTTTCACTGCTCTTTTTGTCTTTAACTACTAGGTTGAATTCTTGCATTAGCAAGATCCATCTAATTAGCCTGGGCTTAGAATCAGGTTTATTCAGCAGATATTTAATAGCAGCATGGTCAGTAAAAATAGTGATTTTAGAACCAATCAGATAAGGTCTAAATTTTTCCAGGCCATACACTATTGCTAAGAGTTCTTTTTCTGTTGTTGCATAATTTGTTTGTGCAGGGTTCAAAACTTTGCTAGCATAGTGTATAACATGAAAAACTTTTGCCTTCCTTTGTCCTAATACGGCCCCAATAGCATAATTACTGGCATCACACATCATTTCAAAGTCTAATTCCCAATCAGGAGCAACTATTACAGGTGCACAGGTTAGTCTATGTTTTAAAGTTTCAAATGCATATAAACAGGAATCATCAAAAACAAAAGGAGTGTCTTTGTTTAAGAGATTACTCAAAGGCTTTGCAATTTTTGAGAAGTCCTTAATGAATCTTCTATAGAATCCTACATGGCTCAATAAGCTTCTTACTCCTTTCACGTTCCCTGGTGGTGGTAGTTTCTCAATTACTTCCACTTTTGCTTTGTCCACTTCAATGCCTCGTTTGGAGATTTGATGTCCTAGCACAATGCCTTCAGTGACCATGAAGTGGCATTTTTTCCAATTTAAAACTAAATTGGTTTCCACACATCTTTTCAGTACTATGCTCAAATTTTTCAAACATTGATCGAATGATGGACCAAAAACAGAGAAATTGTCCATGAAGACTTCAATGCATTTTTCCACCAAATTAGAAAAGATGGCTAGCATACATCTTTGAAATGTTGCAGGAGTATTACATAACCCAAAGGGCATTTTTCTGTATGCAAACACCCCAAAATGACAGGTGAATGCTATTTTTTCTTGATCTTTTGGTGTAACTGCTATCTGGTTGTAGCCTGAGTAACCATCCAGAAAGCAGTAGTATGCTTGTCCTGCTAGTCTTTCCAGCTACTTCCTTCATGGTTGGATTCAAGCGTTGTAACATCCCAAATTTTCATGAAGATGAGTAATATGGTAATGAGAGGATTGTATGGTTATGTTCATATGAGGATGATAAATATGAATTTAAAAGGGAGTGATTGATGAGTTGAAATAAGAATTTAGGAGTATGAATGGAAATTGTTGAGTATGAACATATGAGACAAGTTTTAAATATCTAATGTAAGGTATATGAAGTATGGAATTGAGTTAAATGGGCTTTGGATGGATTTTGATATGCATGGTTGTTGAGGGCTCATGTTTCTACCCAGGTTCTGATATTTCTCGCCCAAGCAAGAGGGATTCTCGCTCAAGTGAGAGTCCTTTGTGTTGGTTACAGTGGCTCTGGCCCGATCTCGCCCAGGCGAGTGGGCTACTCGCTCAAGCGAGTCGAGTGTGAAGTGATATGTGTGATGCCTTATCAGGGGAGATTCTGGTCGGTTCTCGCTCAAGCGGGCGTGGCCGCGCTCGAGCGAGAGAAAGAGAGAGGATAATAATAATAATAATATTAATAATGCATGAATGACTCATGTGTCTTGGTGGCTTGGTGGGCCCAGTTTTCTCTCTCTCTTTAGGCACGCTGGTGGTACGTGGTGCCTTAGGAGTTACGGTTCCTTCCTCTCCCTTGTCCACGTTGGATGGGGGTAATGATTGCTTAGGGAATGGCATTAAATGCTGATGGACTTGCATTAAATGAGGATGGGATGTTGATGATGAGTGGGATGCTGATGAGGCTGAGATGATAAGGCCTTGGTTGTATATTTTTCTTCTCACTCTCTCTTCATTCTTCGTTGGTGCATGTTATGGAGGAGAGAAGTGCTCCTTCTTCAATCTAGAATCCATGAGGCTTTCTGCCTCTTTGCCTCCTCCTTCATCTTCTTCTTCCACTCATGCATGGTGCAGAACCGAGTGGAGTATGCTGGGAATTAACGTATTGCTGTGAGGAACAGCATAGGGGGAGTGCAACAGCATGGTGCTATGTGTGGAGGCTGGGTTCAAGATTCCTCCTTTGTTCTCCTGGTTGTGTTTCTTCTTCCTCTCCTTCTTCCTCCATGTGATGGGTTGTATGAGGTTCAGTTTGGGAGCCTACAGCTGTGTGAGTGCCTCGTTATGGAGGATGGCCACTATTTTTAAGACTGAACTATTTGTGTGAAGAAGGCAGAGATGGATGAAGACATGCATGTTGCATAGAAGCTTGGTGGTTCTCTATGGTGGGGAAGATGGTGCTGTTTGAGTGTGGAACAGCTTTATACTAAGCCTTGGAGGTTGCTACTCGAGTGAAACAGCATGGACTCTTCCATGGCTGTGAGCAGAGTGGAACTTGGGTGTTGGTGGCTTGAACGCTTGAGTGGAGTAAAGTCTAGGATCTCTACTGGGCTGAGTGAAGTTTGTGAGCTTTAGGAGACTTCTTCATTGACTTGGTGGGAGAGCTGCTTTGGAAGGAAGCTGTGTTGGCTCTTCTATGGTTTAAAAAGCCAAGCAGAAGCTGCTGTGGCTGGGCCGAGTGGCCGTGTGACTCCTGGAAGCTTCATCCAGGTAAGGGGGCTTTGCATCTCAAATGCATGGATTTCTGGACGGGTTCCAGGTGAAAGTGTCACTGTGTTGTGTTTTAATGTGTATGGTATGCTGTAGTTGAGTAAATAGCTCGGATTATTGATGCTTATTATTTATGTAATGTATGATACCCGTTCATATGATGTGTGATGTTTGTTGATGATGTTTATGTTAAGATGTATGAGATGCACATGATGAATGTTGAGTTCTATGTGTGATTCTCTATTTGTCCCTGGGTGTGTGTACGTTTAAATGCATGTGAGTTTTTATTGATGTGTATGCGTATGCTGGATGTATGTATGGGGACTGTTATGATTAATGCCGAGTAGGCTTATAAATGGAAGCATGAAATGCTTATTGGAAAGGATAAATCCGAGTGAAATATTGGCATGGGTTAATTACTAGTGTTGTATTTCGAGTGGAATTATACATATATGATGGTGGGTGAGGCTTAGAAAATGCTAAGTCTGAGTGTATCTAATGAAATAGCCTGTGAGGCTTGTGATAGATGATAATTCCAAGTGATGGCATAGTGATGCTGAGTGCATGTGGTATAAGCCGAGTCATCTGATTATTGTTGAGTTGCCGAATGAATTTAATGTTGAACGCAGATTTCCGAGTGGGCAATCGAATGAATATGAGTTGAATTTATATGCATACGTGATATTGAGTTATTGAATATGAACACCTTGCGGGGTGCCACGAGGGTGTAATCCCGAGTGAAGAGGACGTGGTCCTAATATTGTATATGATGAAAGACCTCGGGTTAGACTTGGGGCAGTGCCTGGGGCACTAAGTGTGAAATGAGACGCTTGATGAAATGCCGAGTGCTGGGTATTTATGATGAGGCTATATAAATAATGTAATGTACCGAGTGCAATTGATGTATTAAAGCCTTGGTTGGCTCTTATGACCTGTTGTACAATGAATACGAATATATGTATTAGATCCAGGTGTGTGTATATATAAGATTTACATTGAAATCATGTAAATGTATTGGATAATGGATGTTAGTGAATGAATAAAGTTAAGTTGATATTACTCGAGTGTAAATTCCTATTGATATATACATATATTTTATTTGGGCATTATGTATTAGAGTGGCTTAGGATTAATAATGATAAATCATGTTAAGATGATGGATAATCTGAGTGTGTGTATGTATACCTATGTTTTAGGGATAACATGAATATGTTTTAGTGTTAAGTAGTGTTGAGTGGGTAGTCGGCTTTGGGAAGCAGAGAGTGCATTTATGTATGAGTTTTATGTTGATTTGATGCTTCTTATCGACTGAAAAATAATGGTGTTGAAGGAGTGAATCTAAGTTAATGAATCCCGAGAGGAATATAAGAGGTTTAGACTCATTTTCGAGTGAGACTCATATATGTGAGTTCTTTCTGAGTGAAGAACGCTTAGATGGATTTTGAGAGAAACCCCTTTTGATGAATTTTATTGTGAGGGATTTTGTGGGAGGATTTCCCAAGTAAATAGGCTTGAATGATTCCGAGTGGGACTATGCCTAAATCCCGAGTGGAAATGAGTATATGTAAAACCCGAGTGGAATTCCGAGTGATTCCGAGTGAAGGGTTGTTATGGTGGATTAGACTGAATATATATATATATATTCTAAGTGTTGGAAATATATGCATGTTGAGTGAATAAGAATAATACTCCGAATGGTTGGATTTGAAATAAGTCCGAGTGGGACTTAGTTTAATAGTTTTCTGAGTGGTTATATAATAAAGAAGTCCGAGTGACTTAACTTGGTGAATTCCTCTAAGTATTGAGGAGTTCGGATAATACCGAGTGAAATTGATTAAGATGGCTTGTTGCTAAGTTGTGAATGGTTAAGTAATCTCTGAGTAAGAGAAATGATGATTGTGGTGAGTGATGAGCATGTGAAATACTTCCGAGTGAGTTAAGGTTGGAAAATGCCGAGTGGCATTTGATTGGGAGATATTCTGAGTGAGGGTTTATGGAATCCGAGTGGGAAAACCCTTAGTTACCGAGTGGATTGTGTGTGTGCCTTTGTGAATAAAACTTAACGACTAAGTTATGGAGTGTATGAGTGTTGGGGTTGTTTCCCGAATGACGGAACCCCATAATGCTGAGTGGACTAAGATATGAAATTCCGAGAGGACTTAGGCATGAATTCCGACTGGACCTGATCGTTTACTGAGTGAATGAATATCTCAGTTTCCCGAGTGATTGAATGCCAAGTGGCTTCTCGCTTCAACGAAGAAGGAATTTGCTCCAGCGAATATGTTGGATAAGAAGGCTTTTGATATTGGTTTCGCTCAAGCGAAGGGGTGTTCGCCCGAGCGAATTGTGCTGTCTCGCTCAAGCGGAGTCGGATCTCGCTTGAGCGAATACACGCTGTTTGTGGGATCACTCAGGCGCTGTTGTTTTTCGCTGTGAAAGATTTTATTTGCCTGTTGCCTTTCTTTCATTTTTCTCCTTGGCCGTGGGACCAGCTCTCATATCTTCATATATGGGAGTGTTTTTATTATAGATCCAGGCTATATTCTAATTAATTTTTGAAAAATTGACCCCTATATTTTAGGGTGTCACAAGCTGGTATCAGAGCAGACTGAGAGGTCCATGGCCAAGATATGCTTACCGAGTGTAAGCGGTTGAATGTATGATGACCAGTTGTCATTACTGCTGGTGGTATTTTATTGGTTTGATGCATGCTTATGCATGGTTTGTATGGCTGTATGCCTATGTGTTTTGCTGGGACAGTAGTGAAAGATACTACTGTTGTGAATGTTGATTTGAGAAATAAAGTGATATAATGTTGTGGCCTTATATTTATGGAAGTCGGATTAACTGACTAGGATTCATGTATATGGATTGATGGAAAATTGTGTGGTTGAAAAGGAATGTACCCTAGATGAGAGGGTAAGATAATCTAGATGTGATTGATGCATGCATAAACATTTCATATTTTGTATAGCATGCACATTATGATAATGTTGATAAGTGGTTGCGATCACTTGATGTTGGAAATGAAAAAGGACTTGCGAGTTCCTATGATTATTAGACCGGTGGTTGCGATCACCTGGTATTGGAATGAAGGCCATGCGGGGAGCATTAAATGATAATGAGCTAGTGGTTGCGATCACTTGGTATTTGATATGATAAAGGGCTTGCGAGCACCTATGATGCCCATGGTTGCGATCATGCGGCGGAAGTACCCCTTGCGAGGCGGGAAACCTTATGAAATATTGAACGTGGTTGCGATCACGAGAAGCACCTTACGAGGCTGCTAGAGGGAGTACCCCTTGCGAGGTGGGAAACCATTGAAAATGAGTATATGATCATGGTGGTTGCGATCACCCGAGGAAATGAAATCGGATCCGTGCATATGCATCATAATGACATTAGCATGTGCAACAGTCTTGAAGCATGATATATTGTGATACTTTAATGATGAAATATGTAAAAGTGTTAATGAAAGAATTTTCTAGTGTGTTGAATTCGGATTAAGAATGGTTGATTATGCCATT
This sequence comes from Clitoria ternatea, assembly GCA_037962975.1. Taxonomy (NCBI): domain Eukaryota; kingdom Viridiplantae; phylum Streptophyta; class Magnoliopsida; order Fabales; family Fabaceae; genus Clitoria; species Clitoria ternatea. The sequence goes on from CM075670.1 coordinate 197,453,202, forward strand.
TCTTAAATGATGATTTATACCCTTGACATGAGAACTCTTCTTGATTAATATATACATATATGATTAAGTTGATTGATGGCAGATTCCTAATTTAAGAATTTGAATATGATCATGAATGTATAAATGTGAAATCAGGTATATGTTATGTTGGAATTATGTCTCGGTTTTAATGTGTTAAAACCGAGTGAAGGATTAATTGATGTTAGGTCACTAGGCATGTAACCCAGTTGTTGGGCATGATCGTGACTGATCAGATATCAGTAAGATGGATACCTGAGAGCTTAGAAAACTGGGTGAGAATTGATGTGGTTGGGTACCTGTTTGATTTGGGTGCTGTCTCGGTTTTGTGGTTGAAAACCGAGTGAATTGTTGATTAAATTATGACCCATAAGGTGTAGTAACCTGATCGGATTCTGTATGATCTTATACTGTTAGACCTTGTGGAACTAGACTCTACATTGATTTTGACTCGGTGATAATTGGATGTTGTGGGGGTATTTGGTAACCCTTGGAATTTCGAGCCTGATAATTTGATTGACCATATGGATTGTTGAGTCAAATAATGGTATAACAAATTGTTGAGATTTGAAGTGTCTTAAGGTTGAAATCCGAGTACACCTTGGTACTGGATATGGTGATAATAGAAATAATATTATGATGATTGTATATCCGACTGGTGGACTGTGTTTTGCTCAGTGAAGAAAGTTACCAATGTAGAAACCTATTGTTATGATTGAGAATCATATTGTAAACCGAGTGGTATATCTAAGAGAATTTGATGAATTCTTTAGGCTTAAATTAATTGATGGCTAGTGATGAATGAAGAATTGAGGGATTGATTGGCTGATTGACCATGATTTTGTGATGAGTAAGATTAAAGAAGGAATTTTGCTCGGTTTGGACTGGAAAACCGATTACCATTGTGCCATTTTATGGTGAGTGTGGTTGGCATTTGATGATTATCACCCTGCAATTTACACTAGAATAGGTGTATGGGCAGGATGTATGCCTTATGTGGGTCAGAAATACACTGCTAGTATGTCATTTTTAAGTCATAATGGGTGATGTTTGCTGACTGATGGCATGAGATGCATCACTGTTGGTGCCTAATGGTGATGTTGATTCGGGTGTATTGCTTATAAAATGGTAAAAATTGCCATTAATTTTCATATAGATTGGCATTATCTGAGTGAATGCAGTCGGTGTGAGTGAAAAAGGGTGTGAGGATGCTGTTTCGATATGACTCTACATGCCATAAGTATTGTAGCAGTGTGCATTTTGCATTGACTCTATGCAATTGTTGTGACCCTATAGGAATGAGACGTCATCCTATATGTTGGATGCAGCAGTTCATAGGTCGGGTAAATGAGACTGTAGCTGCTTATGGGAATGGCTTGAGTCTATCAGACTGCTCCGAGCAAGGTGAGAGTTATGCTGAGTAAAGTGAAGTTGTGACTTCCGAGTCAATGGTGGCATTTCCAGAGCTGTTGTTAAGATGAGTCCTTATTAGAATTTCGAGGACGAAATTCTTTGAAGGCAGGGTGGATTGTAACATCCCAAATTTTCATGAAGATGAGTAATGTGGTAATGAGAGAATTATATGGTTATGTTCATATGACGATGATAAATATGAATTTAAAAGGGAGTGATTGATGAGTTGAAATAAGAATTTAGGAGTATCAATGGAAATTGTTGAGTATGAACATATGAGACAAGTTTTAAATATCTAATGTAAGGTATATGAAGTATGGAATTAAGTTAAATGGGCTTTGGATGGATTTTGATACGCATGGTTGTTGAGGGCTCATGTTTCTGCCCAGGTTCTGATATTTCTCGCCCAAGCGAGAGGGATTCTCGCTCAAGCGAGAGTCCTTTGTGTTGGTTACAGGGGCTCTGGCCCGATCTCGCCCAGGCGAGTGGGCTACTCGCTCAAGTGAGTCGAGTGTGAAGCGAGACGTGTGATGCGTTATTAGGGGAGATTCTGGTCGGTTCTCGCTCAAGCGGGCGTGGCCGCGCTCGAGCGAGAGAAAGAGAGAGGATAATAATAATAATAATATTAATAATGCATGAATGACTCATGTGTCTTGGTGGCTTGGTGGGCTCGGTTTTCTCTCTCTTTATGCACGCTAGTGGTACGTGGTGCCTTAGGAGTTACGGTTCCTTCCTCTCCCTTGTCCACATTGGATGGGGGTAATTATTGCTGAGGGAATGGCATTAAATGCTGATGGACTTGCATTAAATAAGGATAGGATGTTGATGATGAGTGGGATGCTGATGAGGCTGAGATGATAAGGCCTTGGTTGCATATTTTTCTTCTCACTCTCTCTTCATTCTTCGTTGGTGCATGTTATGGAGGAGAGAAGTGCTCCTCCTTCAATCTAGAATCCATGAGGCTTTCTGCCTCTTTGCCTCCTCCTTCGTCTTCTTTTTCCACTCATGCATGGTGCAGAACCGAGTGGAGTATGCTGGAAATTAACGTATTGCTGTGAGGAACAGCATGGGGGAAGTGCAACAGCATGGTGCTGTGTGTGGAGGCTGGGTTCAGGATTCCTCCTTTGTTCTCCTGGTTGTGTTTCTTCTTCCTCTCCTTCTTCCTCCATGTGATGGGTTGTATGAGGCTCAGTTTGGGAGCCTACAGCTGTGTGAGTGCCTCGTTATGGAGGATGGCCACTGTTTTTAAGATTGAACTATTTGTGTGAAGAAGACAGAGATGGATGAAGACATGCATGTTGCATAGAAGCTTGGTGGTCCTCTATGGTGGGGAGGATGATGCTGTTCGAGTGTGGAACAGCTTTATACTAAGCCTTGGAGGTTGCTGCTCGAGTGAAACAGCATGGACTCTTCCATGGCTGTGAGCAGAGTGGAACTTGGGTGTTGGTGGATTGAAGGCTTGAGTGGAGTAAAGTCTAGGATCTCTACTGGGCTGAGTGAAGTTTGTAAGCTTTAGGAGACTTCTTCATTGACTTGGTGGGAGAGCTGCTTCGGAAGGAAGCTGTGTTGGCTCTTCTATGGTTTAAAAAGCTAAGCAGAAGCTGCTGTGGCTGGGCCGAGTGGCCGTGTGACTCCTGGAAGCTTCATCTAGGTAAGGGGGCTTTGCATCTCAAATGCATGGATTTCTGGACAGGTTCCGGGTGAAAGTGTCACTGTGTTGTGTTTTAATGTGTATGGTATGCTGTAGTTGAGTAAATAGCTCGGATTATTGATGCTTATTATTTATGTAATGTATGATACCCGTTTATATGATGTGTGATGTTTGTTGATGATGTTTATGTTAAGATGTATGAGATGCACATGATGAATGTTGAGTTCTATGTGTGATTCTCTATTTGTCCCTGGGTGTGTGTACGTTTAAATGCATGTGAGTTTTTATTAATGTGTATGCGTATGTTGGATGTATGTATGGGGACTGTTATGATGAATGCCGAGTAGGCTTATAAATGGAAGCATGAAATGCTTATTGGAAAGGATAAATCCGAGTGAAATATTGGCATGGGTTAATTACTAGTGTTGTATTTTGAGTGGAATTATACATATATGATGGTGGGTGAGGCTTAGAAAATGCTAAGTCTGAGTGTATCTAATGAAATAGCCTGTGAGGCTTGTGATAGATGATAATTCCAAGTGATGGCATAGTGATGCCGAGTGCATGTGGTATAAGCCGAGTCATCTGATTATTGTTGAGTTGCCGAATGAATTTAATGTTGAACGCAGATTTCCGAGTGGGCAATCGAATGAATATGAGTTGAATTTATATGCATACGTGATATTGAGTTATTGAATATGAACACCTTGCGGGGTGCCACGAGGGTGTAATCCCGAGTGAAGAGGACGTGGTCCTAATGTTGTATATGATGAAAGTCCTCGGGTTGGACTCGGGGCAGTGCCTGGGACACTAAGCGTGAAATGAGACGCTTGATGAAATGCCGAGTGCATTGGCGTTGAACGCCGAGTGAATGAAACCGTATGCATCCGATTCGCCACTGGAATGCGTTGGACTCCTATATCGATCGGCAATCAGATGACAACATGTGGTGAATATGGCTAAGTCCTGGAGTTGGGCTCGGACAGACTCCTTGAGCATGGCTCGGAGTGTAAATATTGTTGATATAGTATTGGGTAAGATTTGAGATGAAATCCGATTGAGGGATTATATTATTGATGAGGATGTAGGCTTTATAACCGAGTGAAATGGGTAAGAAACCCGATTGAAGATGTTTGTGATTGTTTATATTGAATGGCAGTGAATGTTGAGTTGATTGATGTATATGTTATGGCATGTTATGGATTCTATGATTAATCCGAGCCAATATCTGTCATTTAATATGTAATGCTCACCCTACACCATTTTTCAGTGTATGCAGGTCGGTTTGGAATGTTATGCTGGTTTTAAACCCGAGTGATAGGTATTTATGATGAGGCTATATGAATAATGTAATGTACGGAGTGCAATTGATGTATTAAAGCCTTGGTTGGCTCTTATGACCTGTTGTACAATGAATACCAATATATGTATTAGATCCGGGTGTGTGTATATATAAGATTTACATTGAAATCATGTAAATGTATTGGATAATGGATGTTAGTGAATGAATAAAGTTAAGTTGATATTACTCGAGTGTAAATTCCTATTGATATATACATATATTTTATTTGGGCATTATGTATTAGAGTGGCTTAGGATTAATAATGATAAATCATGTTAAGATGATGGATAATCTAAGTGTGTGTATGTATACCTATGTTTTAGGGATAACATGAATATGTTTTAGTGTTAAGTAGTGCTGAGTGGGTAGTCGGCTTTGGGAAGCAGAGAGTGCATTTATGTATGAGTTTTATGTTGATTTGATGCTTCTTATCGACTGAAAAATAATGGTGTTGAAGGAGTGAATCTAAGTTAATGAATCCCGAGAGGAATATAAGAGGTTTAGACTCATTTTCGAGTGAGACTCATATATGTGAGTTCTTTCTGAGTGAAGAACGCTTAGATGGATTTTGAGAGAAACCCCTTTTGATGAATTTTATTGTGAGGGATTTTGTGGAAGGATTTCCCAAGTAAATAGGCTTGAATGATTCCGAGTGGGACTATGCATAAATCCCGAGTGGAAATGAGTATATGTAAAACCCGAGTGGAATTCCGAGTGATTCCGAGTGAAGGGTTGTTATGATGGATTAGACTGAATATATATATATATTCTAAGTGTTGGAAATATATGTATGTTGAGTGAATAAGAATAATACTCCGAATGGTTGAATTTGAAATAAGTCCGAGTGGGACTTAGTTTAATAGTTTTCCGAGTGGTTATATAATAAAGAAGTCCAAGTGACTTAACTTGGTGAATTCCTCTAAGTATTGAGGAGTTCGGATAATTCCGAGTGAAATTGATTAAGATGGCTTGTTGCTAAGTTGTGAATGGTTAAGTAATCTCCGAGTAAGAGAAATGATGATTGTGCCGAGTGATGAGCATGTGAAATACTTCCGAGTGAGTTAAGGTTGGAAAATGCCGAGTGGCATTTGATTGGGAGATATTCCGAGTGAGGGTTTATGGAATCCGAGTAGGAAAACCCTCAGTTACCGAGTGGATTGTGTGTGTGCCTTGGTGAATAAAACTTAACGACTAAGTTATGGAGTGTATGAGTGTTGGGGTTGTTTCCCGAATGACGGAACCCCATAATGCTGAGTGGACTAAGATATGAAATTCCGAGAGGACTTAGGCATGAATTCCGACTGGACCTGATCGTTTACCGAGTGAATGAATGTCTCGGTTTCCCAAGTGATTGAATGCCGAGTGGCTTCTCGCTTCAGCGAACAAGGAATTCGCTCCAGCGAATATGTTGGATAAGAAGGCTTTTGATATTGGTTTCGCTCAAGCGAAGGGGTGTTCGCCCGAGCGAATTGTGCTGTCTCGCTCAAGCGGAGTCGGATCTCGCTTGAGCGAATGCACGCTGTTTGTGGGATCGCTCAGGCGCTGTTGTTTTTCACTGTGAAAGATTTTATTTGCCTGTTGCCTTCCATTCCTTTTTCTCCTTGGCCGTGGGACCAGCTCTCATATCTTCATATATGGGAGTGTTTTTATTATAGATCCAGGCTATTTTCTAATTAATTTGTGAAAAATTGACCCCTATATTTTAGGGTGTCACATCTCTGTGGCTGAGCAATTGGTTTGAATTCTTGTTCCATGTAAATATCATGCATACAGTAGGCTGGGCTTATTCCTTTCAAATCTTCCAGTCTTCATCCAATCGCTGTTGAGTGCTCTTTCAAGACTTGAATCAATTGCCTCTCCTCTGTACCTGTCAATTGCCTATTAATAATAACAGGTTTTTAGTTATCATTATCAAGAAAAACATATTTCAAATGTGGAGGTAAGGCTTTTAACTCCACTTTTGGTAGGACAACTTCTTTTGCCTTCTCTGATAACTTCTCATAATGAATTTCTTTTTGAATGGTATGCTTGTCCTCCTTCGAGTTTTCCCCGTCTTCGTCCATTGTTCCCATCGCTTCAGCGTTTAGCTCACCCAGTGGATCTTTGTTGAGCCATTCACTGGATTGTTCTCTGATGGCCTTTTCTTCAATGTCAATTTTGAAGCACTGTTGCTTTTCCTTTGGATACTTCATTGCATTAAACACATTGAAGTTTACTTCCTCATCATGCACTCTTATTTTTAGCTTTCCATCGTCCACATCAATAATCACATTGCCTGTTTTCATGAAGGGCCTTCCCAGAATGAGAGGCACTTCTGTATCTTTTTCAAAATCTATTATGACAAAATCTATAGGGAATATGAACTTGTCAACTCGTACTAGCACATCCTCTGTTATGCCATATGGAAACTTCATGGATCGATCAGCAAGTTGGAGAGTCATCCGTGTTGGTTTCACTTCAAGATCTCCAATTCTTTTTGACCATTGAGAGGGGCATTAGGTTAATGCTTGCTCCCAAGTCTAAGAGTGCTTTTCCTACTGGTAAAGTACCAATAGTCACTGGTATTGTGAAACTCCCGGGGTCTTTTGTTTTTTATGGCAGTGCTTTTTGAATGATGGCACTACATCCTGCAGTGAGTTCCACTGTTTCTTCAGAAAATCTTTTTTTCTTTGTTAAGAGCTCCTTCATGAACTTTGCGTACGTTGGCATTTGTTCCATGGCTTCTATAAAAGGTATGTTTATTTGCAACCTTTTAAAGATGTCCATAAATCTTGAAAATTACCTCTCCTTGTCTATCTTTGAAGGGTTCTTCAGATACGGTAAACTTTTCAGCTGTGGTGCTGAGTCGTCTACCTTCTTCTTTCCTTCTTTTATTTCTTTCTTTTTTTCTTTTTCAACTTCATCCTCCTTCATATTTACATCATCATTCTTTTTATTTTTCTTTTAACTAACTTCCTCATTTGTTTCTTTTTCACAATTTTCTTCCACCTTGTCACCTTCTTCTTGTTATCCAATGACCTTCCCACTTCTTGTTGTGATTGCTTTGTATTGCTCCTTCAGATTTGGGTGGGTATTAGCTCCAAATTGAGGGTTATGATGTTCTATAATTTGACGAGCCAATTGCCCCACTTGAGTCTCCAGGTTTCTTATTGAAGCATCAGTGTTTTTCTAATTGGTGATTGAGACCTGCATGAATTTTTCTAGAGTGTCCTCTAGTTTTGATGTCCTTTCTGTCAAAGAAGGACCTTGTTGATAAGGTTGTTGTCTATTGGAAGTGCTTGCCTCTTGCTTCCATCCTCCATTTTGATTATTTCTCCATCCCTATGAAAAGTTCTTAGAATAAGCATTGTTATTGAAGTTACTCTGCTTACCTTGGCTATTCATATAAAGGATGGATTGGTCTTCTTGCTCTCTTTGATAGTGTCCATTCTGATGTTCTCCTCCACAAAAATCATATCTCATTTATGCTTGTTAATTGCCTACAGAGGATTGTACAACATGTAGTTGTTGAGGGAGTTTTGCCATTTGTTGTGTCAGAGCTTCAATTTGTTGTGTCAAAATTTTGTTTTGAGCCAAAATGGCATCTGTTGTATTGAGTTCCAACATTCCCTTCTTTTGGACCTGTGTTTTGTCATGCTGAGCTTGGTAATCCATGGATGATAATGCTTCAATGATTCTTGTATCTTGCTCTGCATCCACTGTCATTATAGTGCCTCTAGCTACTGCATCCAGTATCATTTTGGTCTCTACTTTAAGTCCACTATAAAAGATATTCAATTGGGCAATATCTTCTAAGCCATGGTTTGGGCATCTTCTCAGGAGAGATTTGAAACGTTCCCATGCTTCACAAAAGGGTTCATCATGGCTTTGTTTAAATGTTGTAATATCTGACTTAGCCTTGATAAATCTAGATGGTGGGAAAAATCTGTGTAAGAACTTCTCTTCCACTGTGTCCCAATTGTTCAGGCTTTGGTTTGGGTGCGACTGGAGCCATTCTTTAGCTTTACCTGCGAGATAAAAAGGAAATAGTCTTAGATATGCTGCTTCAATTACTTCCTGTTCAAAGCCCATTGTTCCTACTAATTCATAGAATGTGGCCAAGTGAGTGTATGGATCTTCATTGGACATTCCGTGGAATTGGTGGGAACTAATTAAACTAAGGAATGCAGGTTTCATTTCTATAGCCCTGATTGTATTTGGTATAGCAATGCTTGAGTAGTGTCTGGGTCCTTATTGTAGAGTGTAATCTCCAATGTTCTCCTTGGTGGGTTTTGATTATTGCTGTTGACATCCATTGTATCAGAGGAAGTTTGTCCTGCATGGAAGTTCTGCTTGGCTTTCTTGATTTTCTTAAGGAACCTGTCTATCTCTGGATCAAATGCAAGTTGTTCTTTTGTACCCTGTCCTCTCAAGATCATAAATCAAGTACTCAAAATAGCCAAGTTACCACAAAAAAAAATTTGAAAACAAATTTATTTACACTGTCTTGTCAATTCAATGCTAAAATATTCAAACTTAAATCACCTCCCCGGTTGCGGTGCCAAAACTTGGTATGGTGTTTTTGTGTGGTTCATACAAAAGAATGAAGAGTTCAACGAAAGAGAGTCAAGTTTGTATAATATGAACTCAATGGAATGGTTGTGCCAAGTTTAAACACAGAGGTTGTAATATAGTATAGATGTCGTTCCACTAAGGAAGTGCTAGCATGAAAATCTTAGTTTTGAATTGAGTTGACAGAAGATTTTGTTTTAGTTTGTTGTGAATGATGCTGATAAAAAAATTGTAAATAACAAAAAGTAAAATTTGCAAAAGACAACAGTGAATGGTGTTGAGAAAAATCAGTTTCGTAAAACAGGGATTAGTTTCATCACATCTCACCTTCTGTAAGTTGAATAAGTTTTTATGTAAGTGACTTGAAAAGATAATTTCTACGTCACAATCAAAGTTGTAACATCCCAGATTTTTAAATAAAATAAATTTATTGGATGATGATAATTGATTGTTTATGGTCAAATAATTATGGGAGATGTTGTTAAATATTAGAGGTGAATTATCGGTAAACTAAGATTTACCGGAACCGGGTGAATTAACAGATGATGTAGGACCCACTTAGTCAAATTGAGTATTTGATTGGTCTAGAATGTTTAGAAAATTATTATGGTTGAGATGGTGTATTTGGAATAATTTTTAGTATTAAGGGACTAATTAATTGGACTCGATGTAGGATATGAAATCGGGAAATTACGAACCAAATTGGATTAAAAAGAAAATGAGAATTCCCTTTCTTCCCTCCATGTTTCAGTCGTCCACTTCTTCTTCTCTCTCTCCCCACTCACTTTACACTCTATTATACAATGGTTAATAGATTAATTGGCCCATTGGACAATGTATCATAATTGCACAAAAATTCCTCTTTCCTCTTTCTCATTTTCGGTGGAGACCTCTTCTTCTCCTCCATTCTTCTCTTGCCCAAACCATGGCCACCCCTCTCCCTTGCCACTCCACTCAAAAATTAAATGGTTTCCATGGATTTATGATGCTTGAATGGCGTCTATGGAGCATTGGAAGCTTGTGGGGTCATCTCCTTTCTCTTCTTCACTTTCATTTTCGTTTTTGGTGGAGCTTGGATTTGAGGTAAAGATCTCTCACCCCTTCCTTATCTCATTATGACTTTGGGGTATTGGGTTGAAGATGGTGATGTTAGAAACTTTGCATGTGGGTGGAAATGGAAATCCTAGGCTTGAATGTTTGGAAAGGGAACCCTAAGTATTCATAATTTGGGGGTTTTGACCCACTTGATGATTTTGATGATTTTTGTACCTTGGAATGATGTTATACATAGAAATGAATGTTTGAAGGATAGGAGTTGAATATTGATGTGATAAAATGGTGAACTAAGTCATGAGTTACAAATGAAGATATATGCATGTATATAAGTATGTTGATTTGAGGGATTAATCTTAAGTGTTGATGTTGTTGGATTTGTTTAACCCTTAAGACTTGGAGAATCTTAGCTTTGGGGAAAGGAATTCCCGAAGCCTAACATGGGTATATGGAATTGGAGCTTAGACAAGTCTAGGACTTGATCATAAGTTAAGAGAAGTGATGTTTTGTGATGATTTATTAATTACATGTGTATGTGTAATTATGGATAGGGTTGCATTCCGAACGACGATGAGGAACCATCGGTGTAATTGCGTGGCAGTTCTTCTCTCGAGGTAGGAGAGAAGTTTGCATTTCAAATTGCATGAGTGAATTCATTGTTAATTATGTATATGTTAAACTCATGCAATGCCTTGCCATGAATGTTTTATATGATTAATTTGATGAAGTGATGAATGATGGCTTGGCTTATGTTGAATGTTATAAAAATGTATGTATTTATATCATATTGATGATAAGTGGTTGATGGTCCCTTGGTTGGACGTGAACTAATGATGGTGAAAATTTATGAATAAACAAGTTAAAATATAGAGGACTATTTTGAGATGAGTGATTATAGGTGATGAATTGGAATTTAAAGGAGTAATTGATGAGTTGGAATGAGAATTCCTAAGTATGAATGGTCAGAACGAGTTTTATATGCCCCATGTGATTAGTATGATGTATTAGTGGTGAGTCAGTTGGCCTAGAGTGAGATTTCAGGTGTTAAGTTGTAAGAATTGCTGGTTCTGCTTATATCCGAGTGGTCTCACTCAAGATCTCGCTTAGGCGAGAATCCCCTGTATTGGTATAATGGTCTCTGGACCAATTTCGCCTAGACGGGTGAGGTTTCCGCTCAAGCGAGCTGCATATCATGCAATCAGGGGAGTTACTGGACGAATCTCGCTCAAGCGGGCATGGCCGCGCTTGAGCGAGCTAGTGAGGAAATGGTTACTGTACATTTTTCGTCCAAGCGTGTGTGAGTGGCTTGAGCGAAAGTATAAAGTCTGATGCTGGGATGGTCCTCACTCAAATGAGTGACTGGTATGGTTGTGTTTTAACCGAGTGTGACGAGTGAATGGTGAGCAAGTAAGATTCTGGATGAAATTCCACTCGAGTGGGAACCTTAGAAAATAATTTCATGATGAGGTGAATTTTCGAGTGAAATCTGAGTGACCTATGTCCGTTGAGTGTGATGATCTGGGCAGTAGAGTCCCGAATGGGGAATTTTCGAGTCCAGTGTAACCTGTCCCAAGTGGAGTGCCTCCAAATATTCAATTCCAAGTGGTATGATATCGATTGGGGTTACTCGGTGTGAGTTTAGCCAGAAGTACTCTGGAATAACTCCGTTTGAGTGAAAAAGAAAGGAAGTCGGATTTGGAATGAAACACCGAGTGAGAATTGGTTCAGTAATGAGTCACTTTTGAAATGAGATGCCAAGTAAGTGACCAATTAGGTGGTGAGTCGGTCTCTGGAATGTTTACCGAGTGGAACCCTGTGTGAGTGAAGACTCGGATTTAGAATGAATTCACCAAGTGGAAGACTGATTGAGATGACTCGGTTTTGGAATGAAATTACCGAGTGAAAGACTGATTAAGAGATGACTCGGATTTGGAATTAATTGACTGAGTGAATGATGGGTCGGCCAGGATTATCTTATTGAGTGGAAAACTTGAGTGTTCGGATTCAGATTTGATTGATTTTACTGAGTTGACAACCAAGTGAGATGAGTCAGTTTTATAGTAATCTGCCGAGTGGCGAACCGAGCGAGTGTGGAATCGGTCTGGAATGATTTAATCGAGTGAAAGCCTGATTGAGAGATGACTCGGGTTTAGAATAAATGCCGAGTGAAAGGCCGAGTGAGAGACTAGTCGGTTTTGAATATTTTGCCGAGTGGAAAATCGAGCGAGAGGAGTCGGTTTGGATTGATTTCACCGAGTGAAAACCCGAGTGCTGGGAAGCCTTGCCGAGTGGGTGAGTGCAGAATTGAGGGATGACCTCTGGTCGGATTTTACCTAAGCGAGTAGGTGTCTCGCTCAAGCGAATGCCAGTGGATTTGTTACTGGACAATTCTCGCTTGAGCAAGAGTGTGGTCCGCTTAAGCGAGAATCGGGTCTGATGCTTTAAGTTTTCTCGCTTAAGGAATTTGGGAGCTCGCTCAAGCGCTCCATACGGATGTTGGCTATGCGAGCCTGGCATGTCTCGCTCAAGCGGAGGTGAATCTCGCTTGAGAGAGTTTTCCCCAGAATTGAAACTGCCCTTCTTGGTGTATAAGATACTTAAGAGATAATCTGGGGATATGCCATGATGATAAAGCATGATAATGGCTGGAATTAATTAATACGATTGGGGATGAGTTACTTGGGATATAATTACTACTAAGAATAGAGTAATGAAAGACTAATATTGTGAACGTTATGATAGAATTTTGAGTGATATCCTAGAGCGAATTTGAAATTTATGAAGGGATAAATAAATGACATTAAAATATGATAGATGATGATGTTGAGCACTCTCTTGCACTAAGAGGTGCATATTTATATTGATAAATCGTCGTGTGCCATTGTGTGTGATACAAGCATAGTCTTGTATATGTGGTATGAATTATGAAATTGAAAATGTTGTGAATGCCACATAAATATATATACATATAAAGTATACTTGAGACAATGGTAATGAATAATGAGATGAAAATCCACTAAATGAAAGTGTGATATTATTGATGAATATTATATAATATTGTAATGCCGTTTTGGTTGATTGCAAGTGTTGACTTGCGTATATGATGTGAAATATATATGAATTATGTTGAGATGAAAATGCCACATTAAAACTTGAAAATAATGACTAAGAAACCAACAATGTTGAAATCCACTAAGGTGTATGGTGGTGTTGGTGATTATGATGATGATGATGATGTTTGATGAGTGGCATTTAGGATGCACAGAGTGAGAATGCATTTGATTTGCATTGCATTGCATCCATGGCATATCATAGCTGCCGGTGTTGGAATATTAGGGGATTCCCCCGGTAGGCCCAGTGGGAGGGCGGCTCAGTGCACGAGCATTTATGTTGTTCCCCTATGACTCGGTGTGTAAGTCACGAAGCTGCCCATGTTGAGCTACGGGGAGCTGCATGTGGTTGACCCTGTGGGGATGGCTCTTGAGGAGCAGGTGTCCCCGGTGGTCCTTTGGATCACAGCTGCCATGTTGAGAATCATGGTTGGCCCGCAACACCATATGTTGAATATGTTGTATACCGCGGTCATGGTGAAAATGACCAGGTGTTGCAAAATGGGCGATGCGGTTTGGTACCAGTAAAAATATGGTGAATATGCATGCATTATGATATATGTGTACACATTTTACTACTGTAGTAGGGGCATGGTATGTGATCATGCTTGAACCCACAATTGGTGTTATTTCCCACAGTTGGATCCGCATTTGTTGTCTATTCCATTGTGTATATGCATTAGCCATAAGAGCATTTGCATATAGCATGGAGATATGCTAGAATATGATGATGATTGATGATGATTGAGATGATGGTATTGGTGTTGATGAGATGAGAAGTTAATATAATGAAAGACCACATAAAAGTAATAAATGATATGAATATATAAAATGATGTTGAATATGACGATATGTATGATCTGGCCCAATGTAATGAAGGGCGTATTTGTTTATGATTGGAAATGATGATGTTAGCCATGGTGGCTTGATGAAAGACCAGAATGGTCTATGTTGATGATGTTGGCCCATTGTAGCGATGTGATAGATACGTGTTGGCCCATTGTAGCGGTGTTATAAATGTGTATATGCTTGCTTTGCTATGATTTGATGAATAAGCATGAAATGAATATATATTGTTGAATTAATAATCTATGATGATTGTTGATGTGCTTAGCAAAGCATACATGATATTGATATGCGTATGGACATAATTTCAATTGTATTCATATCGTCATTTGAAATGTATAACTCACTCTTCCATGTGGTCTACTTTTTAGTATTGATGCAGGAATGCCATGGGAAGAGGACGTTTTTAAAGTAAAGCTTTTGGGAAGGTAAATAGTTGTAAAGGAATGCCTTGGCCGGCAACATTGTAATTTAACGTGTTATGTATATGATGAATAGTATGATGTAATTATTGATATTGATAGACGAATTGCGAATATGTATACACTTGGAGGATATACTAATAGTGGAGACTTATGAATTTAAAGTTGGGCTGGTTATGGTCTATTATAAATATGAATATTGGAGATGTATGACGCATGACCATATAGATAGGTATATACATACATCGTAGGCATTGCATGCTTATGTGATTATGTAAAATGATGATGGTTGTATATTAGGCTTACCATATGCCATTGCATGCTTGCTGAGCCTTTTCTCATATCTTCATATATGGGACTAGGCGTGTGCCCGGTATACACATTCTTCTTCCGCTGTAAACTCTGTTATTTTTGGTATACTGAATGGGCAAACTATTTCTCGATCCAGTTATAGGTTTCTAAATCTCACTCTTTGGTTTTCTGTGATTCGGGTCTTCATGTGATCATGGTAGAGTCTTAGAAATATTTTCAAAAGCGAAAAATTTATTCGTATTTCTATTAATTATGACGATCACATCAGGATTCGAGTACAGAAAATTAGGGGTGTTATAAGCTGGTATCAGAGATTATCTTGCTCTGAATTATAGTTCTTGATTATTGTCAATGCATGGTTGCTTGGTATTAAAGTAGATGTTATGGATGGTTGGAGCACGATTGCTTAATATTGGAACACTTTGGTGATCTTTGGAGCGGGATGCTCATTATTGGAATAAGGTTGTTTGTATAGATTTAAGAATGATAATTATCTAAAGAATGATGATATTATGTTTGATTGCCCTATATGGACATATGATGGACTAAGTGTCTAGGAATTATGAATTGATTATAAGGGCATACTTGCTTATTGAGGAATTGTTGTGAATCATTAATATTGAGTTGTGAGTGATGCTATTTGAGGACTTTTATGAGATTGTGATTCAAAAGACATGGATGTTGGCTATTGGGAGTATACCCCTTTTTATTGAGGTTGTATGATGTACATATGGAGCCTAGTTGCTCATATTATAATCATGAATGAATTATGGGATTGAATATGAGTGGATGAATTCCTCAATGTGATTAATGTGATTGTTTGTGTAAGACCGGCCAAGTTCCTTACACTATTTCCTTCGAATGACGAATACATTGATATTATGCATTTAAATATTGATATGTTTAGTATGACTTGAATAGATGATAAATTTGTACCATGTGTGATCATGGATATGATATATTGAATGTGAATTGATTTGAGGATGGACCTATGCCATGTGTTGATCTCGGATAGGAGATATTAAATGTGAATTGAGATGGTAATAAATTATGAGATGTTGAGACCTTGATATGTATGTATATTGAAATTGAATTATTTGCTTGGGTCTCTTGTATGAATTATGAAGTGGCTCATAGCCATGGTATGCTTATGGAATATAAAATTTTATTAGCACATGATTGGGGTTGGACTCGGGTTCATGTTTTTGAACCGAGTGAACGATTGATTTAGTTGTGACCCACTAAGTGTGGTAACCCCGGATAACTCAATATGATCTTGTAAGATCGAACCTTATTGAATTTGACCCTATGGTGGTCTAGGCTCTATGATATTTCTATGAGCTATGTTTAATGAATTTATTTGTGGTGGAAGTATTCCAGAATGGGTACTACATGACCCTTGAACTTTTGAGCCTCATGAGAGATCGAATCTTATAAACGATTGAGCCATAGTGAAATAAATTATAAAATGAATTGTTGAGGCTAGAGCCGATGTGTGAATGGATTGGAAATGAAAACGTAAACCCCTATGTATTTGGTGAATAATGACGTTGAATTTGGGGTATAATTTAGCACTGGCTATGATAAATGAGGGAGACCCACCAGTGTGGGAGATTTTTATGTGAATTTGGTGATTTGTTTAGGCTTAAATCGAATTATAACCGATAATGTTCGGACTAGACAAATGAATTCTAAGTTATTTTACTATGACTTCGAGATGGGTGAAGTCTAATGGTGGGGTGATTACCCTATGATGATTAGAAATCTATGGTTGATGTATCCATATATGGTTATGATGGATGACAATTGGTGAATTGCATGGCATGATTTATGCCGGATTATGGTTAAATGATAATATGATGCGAGTATATTACTCGTGGGCTTGTGTGACTTCTTAGGAAGTCTCGTGTATGAAGGAATATTATTTGAATTGACATGAATAATGTGAGCGATATGACGTGAAGGTACTTATCCTGATATGTCTCTACATGCCATAGGCATTGTGGCAACGTGCACTTATACGCCGATCTCATGTGTTTGTGGTAACCACTACGGGATTGGGATGCCTTCCTGTATGTCGGATGCAGCAACACATAGACCGGGCAAGTGTAGTGTTGTAACTGCTTATGATAAATGTATTGAACCTATCCGGTGGTACTGGATATGAATGTGAGGGTAATGATGAACAAACTTGAGAATTGATGATTGGTGACTGGTTTTGGTATAAATGAAGTTTTATACTTGGATAAAGGAGTGATGATGATCATATCCTGTGGACTTTGGGAAGTCCAATATTATTTCTTGGTGTCATTAGACTCTATCGGTGTGTGGCCGAAGTGTGGCCTTATGATATATGTCGAGGTTAAACTTCAAGGACGAAGTTTCTTGTTGGTGGGGTGGATTGTAACATCCCGGATTTTTAAATAAAATAAATTTATTGGATGATGATAATTGATTGTTTATGGTCAAATAATTATGAGAGATGTTGTTAGATATTAGAGGTGAATTATCGGTAAACTAAGATTTATCGGAACTGGTGAATTAACAGATGATATGGGACCCACTTAGTCAAATTGAGTATTTGATGGGTCTAGAATGTTTAGAAAATTATTATGGTTGAGATGGTGTATTTGGAATAATTTTTAGTATTAAGGGACTAATTAATTGGACTCGATGTAGGATATGAAACGGGGTAATTACGAACCAAATTGGATTAAGAAGAAAATGAGAATTCCCTTTCTTCCCTCCAAGTTTCAGCCGTCCACTTCTTCTTCTCTCTCTCCCTACTCACTTTACACTCTATTATACAATGGTTAATAGATTAATTGGCCCATTGGACAATGTATCATAATTGCATAAAAATTCCTCTTTCCTCTTTCTCATTTTCGGTGGAGACCTCTTCTTCTCCTCTATTCTTCTCTTGCCCAAACCGTGGCCACCCTGAAGACTATGAAGGATTTTGATAATGACAAGGCCAATGCCAGAGATCAAGAATGAAGATCCAAGACCAAGGCATAATTAAAGTAAGACTCTATAAAAAGAAAGTATGGCCATTAATATAAAAAGGTTTTAAAATAAGAATACATTCTGATGGAATGTAATTGATTACCTCATTAGTGTAATCAATTACCTCAGTAATGTAATCGATTACCATGTTTAAGTAATCGATTACAATATGAACGTTATGTTTTAAAACTGATTTTAAAAGGCTGTAATCGATTACCTATTTTATGTAATCGATTACAACGTGATCAGAAAGCAAAAACTCATGTTGAAACATTATAACTTTTCATAAAATATTATTTTATCCAAGAGGTACCTTTCCAATTATTTCAATCAATAATTTCACACCTCTTGAAGGCATTTCTTCTCCTACAAATAGGAGGGTATTTCATTTGCAAAAGCACACCAATAACACCAACACCAAATACTTCCAATCTTTTCTTAAGAGCAATAATGGCCATATTCTCTTAATAGAGCTATTACTCTTTCTTGTTCCTCAATTTGTTCATCATACTCTTTAAGAGAGTTTTCTTGTAGAGTTCTTTATCTCTAAATTGAGACTGAGACTCAGAGTGGTGTATCTCTGAGGGTGATGTTCTTCTTGGATGTGGTGTAGCATCCAAGGGTGATGTTCTTGGATGTGGTGAAGCATCCAAGGGTGATGTGCTTGGGTGTGGTGTAGCATCCAATGCATTTATGATCGGGGTGTGAGTCCCCATTGTAATCAAGGGATTTGATTATAGTGAATTTCCTCAGGGGTGTCTTGGGAAGACTAGATGTAGGCAGTGGTTGGCCGAACCAGTATAAATCTCTGTTTGCATTTCTCTAACCCTTAAACTCTTTATGTTTTAAGCATTATTATTTAAATCATATATCATTGCATATTGTGTTTTTAGAGGAGAAATTTATTAGTGAAAAAGTTCCTAACTACTCAATTCACCCCCCTCTTGAGTTTCCTAGAGGCCACCTGGGCTAACAAGTGGTATCAGAGCTAGTATCTTGGAAAAGGTTTAACAACCTCAAGAAGATCCATGGCCTCTTTCAATCCCATCTTTCCTAAGGGAAACTCCATACATAGACCTCCTGTATTTAATGGAGTAGGATATCAATATTGGAAAACCCGTATGCAAATATTCATAGAAGCTACTGATATAGACATATGGGACTCCATTGAAAATGGTCCATTCATACCAACCAAAGAAGTTGGAGAAGTAACCATGATTAAACCAAGAAGTGAATGGACTAATACGGATAAAACAAAAGTCCAATATAACCTAAAGGCCAAAAATATAATAACTTCTGCCTTAGGAATGGACGAGTACTTTAGAATATCCACATGCAAAACAGCAAAAGAAATGTGGGATACTCTAGAAGTAACTCATGAAGGAACGAGTGAAGTGAAAAGGTCTAGAATAAACACCCTGACTAGGGAGTATGAGTTGTTTAGAATGAACAACAATGAAAGCATACAAGACATGCCAAAGAGATTCACTCATATAATCAATCATCTTGCATGCTTGGGGAAAACCTTTTCAAATGAAGATTTGATTGATAAAGTATTAAGATGTTTGAACAGGGAATGGCAACCAAAAGTAACTGCTATATCAGAATCAAAAGATTTGTCAAGCATGTCCCTTGCAACACTCTTTGGAAAATTACAAGAGCATGAACTCGAGCTTGAAAGATTGAATCAACATGAGGAAAGCAACAAAAAGAAGAAAAGTATTGCTCTAAAAGCATCATCATCAACCATTAAAGAAAGTGATGAAGAAGATGATGAAGAAGGTATAAATGATTATAATGACCTTAAATTATTTGTTAAACAATTTAACAGGTTTCTAAAGAAAAAGGAAGGGCAAAGGAAGCCAAACTTCAGGAATTCCTTCAAAAATGATGAATCTAACCAAGGTCCAAAATGCTTTGAATGCGGAAAATATGGACATATGAAAATGGAGTGTCCGTCACTAAATAAGAAGTCTGACAAGCAAGAGAAAAAGTATCCCAAAAATAAAAGAAGAGCATATATTGCCTGGAATGAAAATAATCTAAGCTCGTTCGAGGAATCAGACCATGAAGAAACGAATCTTTGCCTGATGGCAAATACTGAAGAGGTAATAGATTCAAACCCTACTTTTGATGAATTACAAGATGCATTTGAAGATCTTCATAATGAGTATCAAAACTTAGCTAAAAAATTTTTGAACATCAAAAACACTAACCTGAGCTTAAACGAAAACTTATCAAAACTCAATCAAGAACTAGGACAGGTTAAAATAGAAAAGGAAAACTTAGAAACTAAGTATAAGACCGAAACTACTAATAGTCATACATGCTCAACATGTCAAAAGCATAGTCTAGAGATAAATTACTTAAAAAATAAATTAGCTAAATTTACTATGGGAAGAGACAACCTAGATATACTTCTTGGAAAACAAAAATGTCATTTTAAAGCAGAACTAGGATCTGATCCTTCCAAAAAGCAAAAATTGTAGAAAAATTTCTTTATTTCACAAAAGACCTCAACTAGCCCATTTGTTAAATCCTCTCATTATGTGAGAAAAGGTCATAGTGCATCAACATGTCATATAAGGAACAAAGGTTATACTGAGACAAAAATGATTTGGGTTCCTAAGAATATATTATCCACGTCTAACCCACAAGGACCCAAGAAAATTTGGGTACCAAGATCAAATGTTTATAATGGTGCAGGAATTATCATTGATGGGAGGCACTTAAGGATTAACTCTTACCCACAAGAAAAGTCAACACATTTCTTGAAGCATCTATCAATCAACAAGTAACAAAGAGCAATATCAAAATAACAAGTGACATCAAACAACAAGGTGCATCACTCTCTGCTAAAACTTTATGCTCTTATATTCTTTTTGCCATTGACAAAGGGGGAGTAATATATGAGAAGCAAAATAAGAGAAAAATCAATCAAACCTGGTTAATATATGAGAAGCAAAATAAGAGAAAAATCAATCAAACCTTGTCAACTAAACCAAAATTAAGGGGGAGAAAATCTTGTATCTTGCATGCTGTTTATTTTTCTTCTCAGGAATTGTTGTCAATATCAAAAAGGGGGAGAATGAAGAACTAAGGTTTTGATATCAACAACATATATGCAAGACATGATTAACAACATGGACGCAAGACTTGAAGATTTAGTATACCATGTCAAGCACAAAAAGAGTCATGAAATCAATAAAATATTGTCATCATCAAAAAGGGGGAGAATGAAGACCATGAAGGATTTTGATAATGACAAGGCCAATGCCAGAGATCAAGAATGAAGATCCAAGACCAAGGCATAATTAAAGTAAGACTCTATAAAAAGAAAGTATGGCCATTAATATAAAAAGGTTTTAAAATAAGAATACATTCTGATGGAATGTAATTGATTACCTCATTAGTGTAATCAATTACATCGTGTAATTGATTACCTCATTAGTGTAATCAATTGCCTCAGCAATGTAATCGATTACCATGTTTAAGTAATCGATTATAATATGAACGTTATGTTTTAAAACTGATTTTAAAAGGCTGTAATCGATTACCTATTTTATGTATTCGATTACAACATGATCAAAAAGCAAAAAATCATGTTGAAACATTATAACTTTTCACAAAATATTATTTCATCCAAGAGGTACCTTTCCAATTATTTTAATCAATAATTTCACACCTCTTGAAGGCATTTCTTCTCCTATAAATAGGAGGGTATTTCATTTGCAAAAGCACACCAATAACACCAACAACAAATACTTCTAATCTTTTCTTAAGAGCAATAATGGCCATATTCTCTTAATAGAGCTATTACTCTTTCTTGTTCCTCAATTTGTTCATCATACTCTTTAAGAGAGTTTTCTTGTAGAGTTCTTTATCTCTAAATTGATACTGAGACTCAGAGTGGTGTATCTCTGAGGGTGATGTTCTTCTTGGATGTGGTGTAGCATCCAAGGGTGATGTTCTTGGATGTGGTGAAGCATCCAAGGGTGATGTGCTTGGGTGTGGTGTAGCATCCAATGCATTTGTGATCGGGGTATGAGTCCCCATTGTGGTGTAATCAAGGGATTTGATTATAGTGAATTTCCTCAGGGGTGTCTTGAGAAGACTGGACGTAGGCAGTGGTTGGCCGAACCAGTATAAATCTCTGTTTGCATTTCTCTAACCCTTAAACTCTTTATGTTTTAAGCATTATTATTCAAATTACATATCATTGCATATTGAGTTTTTAGAGGAGAAATTTATTAGTGAAAAAGTTCCTAACTACTCAATTCACCCCCTCTTGAGTTTCCTAGAGGCCACCTGGGCTAACACACCCCTCTCCCTTGCCACTCCACTCAAAAATTAAATGGTTTCTATGGATTTGTGAGGCTTGAATGGCGTCTATGGAGCATTGGAAGCTTGTGGGGTCATCTCCTTTCTCTTCTTCACTTTCATTTTCATTTTTGGTGGAGCTTGGATTTGAGGTAAAGATCTCTTACCCCTTCTTTATCTTATTATGACTTTGGGGTATTGGGTTGAAGATGGTGATGTTAGAAACCTTGCATGTGGGTGGAAATGGAAATCCTAGGCTTGAATGTTTGGAAAGGGAACCCTAAGTATTAATAATTTGGGGGTTTTGACCCACTTGATGATTTTGATGATTTTGGTACCTTGGAATGATGTTATACATAGAAATGAATGTTTGAAGGACAGGAGTTGAATATTGATGTGATAAAATAGTGAACTAAGTCATGAGTTATAAATGAAGATATATGCATGTATATAAGTATGTTGATTTGAGGGATTAATCTTAAGTGTTGATGTTGTTAGATTTGTTTAACCCTTAAGACTTGGAGAATCTTAGCTTTGGGGAAAGGAATTCCCGAAGCCTAACATGGGTATATAGAATTGGAGCTTAGACAAGTCTAGGACTTGATCATAAGTTAAGAGAAGTGATGTTTTGTGATGATTTATTAATTACATGTGTATGTGTAATTGTGGATAGGGTTGCATTCCGGACGACGATGCGGAACGATCGGTGTAATTACGTGGCAGTTCTTCTCTCGAGGTAGGAGAGGAGTTTGCATTTCAAATGGCATGAGTGAATTCATTGTTAATTATGTATATGTTAAACTCATGCAATGCCTTGCCATGAATGTTTTATATGATTAATTTGATGAAGTGATGAATGATGGCTTGGCTTATGTTGAATGTTATAAAAATGTATGTATTTATATCATATTGATGATAAGTGGTTGATGGTCCCTTGGTTGGACGTGAACTAATGATGGTGAAAATTTATGAATGAACGAGTTAAAATATAGAGGATTGTTTTGAGATGAGTGATTATAGCTGATGAATTGGAATTTTAAGGAGTAATTGATGAGTTGGAATGAGAATTCCTAAGTATGAATGGTCAGAGCGAGTTTTATATGCCTCATGTGATTAGTATGATGTATTAGTGGTGAGTCAGTTGGCCTAGAGTGAGATTTCAGGTGTTAATTTGTAAGAATTGCTAGTTCTGCTTATATCTGAGTGGTCTCGCTCAAGCGAGAAGGGATCTCGCTTAGGCGAGAATCCCCTGTATTGGTATAATGGTCTTTGGACCAATTTCGCCTAGGCGGGTGAGGTTTTCGCTCAAGCGAGCTGCATATCATGCAATCAGGGGAGTTACTGGACGAATCTCGCTCAAGCGGGCATGGCCGCGCTTGAGTGAGCTAGTGAGGAAATGGTCACTGTACATTTTTTGCCCAAGCGTGTGTGAGTGGCTTGAGTAAAAGTGTGAAGTCTGATGCTGGGATGGTGCTCACTCAAGTAAGTGACTGGTATGGTTGTGTTTTAACTGAGCGTGACGAGTGAATGGTGAGCAAGTAAGATTCTGGATGAAATTCCACTTGAGTGGGAACCTTAGAAAATAATTTCATGATGAGGTGAATTTCTGAGTGAAATCCGAGTGACCTATGTCCGAGTCAGGGTCTTCCGAGTGAGGAAACGGACATAACCCGAGTAAGAAGGCTTTTGAGTGTGATGATCTGTGTAACATCCCAATTTTGAAGTTAAATACCGAATGAGAATAAACCATTAAGATTTGATTTCAAAGTAGGAAATTAACTGTTAATTATAATTAACTACCAAACGGATTTTAAGCCATTAAAACGATTATTGCAAAGTGGAGATTCCTCGTAACTCAATTACCTTAACTTCAGAAACAATAGCTGATTAATTATAAATAATGATGATGGCTGGATGATTGGGTTCAGTGCGCGTGGCTGAGTGGAACTGCTGGACTCACGCTCTCCCACCCCACTCTTCTCTTCCTCGTGCAAATATATATACATAAGCCCATGATCACGAAGGTCACTCACCTTCCTTCAGACTCCCTCTTCCTCCACTGCTTCATCCCCTCTTCTTTTCTCGTGTCTTCTCTCCTCTTCCTAGTTCTTCATCTTCTCCTTCCCTGTTCACTGTTCCATGTCTGGAAACGCACGACGATACTGCAGAAGACTTGGAGATCCTTCTGCTGGTAAGGGACGATCGTCAGGGTGGAAGACGAGCAGCCTCTGTTTCACAGTGCGACTACGACCAAGGAGGCCTGAACGAGTATGAGCCTGGGCGAGGCGATCAGAAACAAAGGACCAACGTCGGGAAACAGAAGAACCCCCTCGATTTCCTTCAGTAGGTAGGGGGCGCTTTGCATTTTAAATGCATAGCTCATGAATGGGTTCCGAGTGATTTCTTATGCATGCATGTGTGTTTAAGGGTGTTTGTGATGAAATGTATATTTGATAGATAGCTTTTATATACTGAGGCATGCGATGATTGAATCCGATGGTAGATCGCTTATAATTGATATATGTACACTGTTGGATGCATGTGTGTGTCATGAGACCGTGTGTGAATGTAGTGCATGCTCCTTAAAATTGCCATACTGAGTCCAGTTAATTATTCACTCGTGCATGCATGACGTGGAAACATATTGTGTGTGACTTCTGGGTGTTCTGTTCGGGGGGACGATGGGTAAACCCTGATTGCTATCCTATGTTGCCTTGCATGCGAGTGTTGAAAATGAATCGGTGTTGCTATAAGATGATGAATGAATTGCATGCAGGGTGTGGTTATGATAAATGAAAGGAGGAATAATATTGCATTGGCAAACACACACAAAAGAATGTAATTAAAAGACCTTGAGTTGGACTCAAGGCAGTGCCGAGTGCACTAGCGTTGGACGCTTAAAGTCTTGGGTTGGACTCAAGCAAGCTACCGGGTTGGACTCGGAGCTGCCCGTAGCACTGCCGTGGTCGCTTAGAGTGATTGTGTTACATGTGAGGGCAAATGGTTTGGTACCTGTAAAACGGCCGAACCAGCTTGGAGCTGGAGGAAAAAGGCTTGGAGCCTATGTTGCAACGTAAAAATTAGTCAAGTGGGGATCGGATCCGACTGTAGTGGACCTGTGTACACTATATATATATATATATATGCTCTTATGCTATGATGAATTTATTGTGTTGCATGTATATATGTAAGTCAGAAATGATATAATTGAGTATTGATTGAATGAATTCCGATTGCATGGTATTGTTATGGATAGATAATCTGGAGGATAGTTAACGTTATGGTTGCTTGAAATGTGATGTTGTGTGATGGAAAGCATGCAGGTTCCCAAGTTACTAACTGTCATTTTAAATGTAAAAACTCACCCCTGCTGTGGCAATATTTTCAGTGAACATTCCTCGGAACTACGAGTGAAGTGGAGCTACTTGCCGAGTGGACTAGCTGTGCACCAAGCAACTATATGTATTTATGTAGATGCTGTGTGTAATGTTTTGATTATGCCTTGGCCGGCTCGTGTCTGATGTTGGTGTTGAAACAGAACAAAATCCTTTTGGGTTGGGAAAACATGATAATGCATTTGTAAATATCGATATACACTCTTATATATATATGGTTATGTGTATGCCATGCTGCATGTTTATCCCATTTTGTGCGTGATGCCTGATTAGTATGCATATGTTCATGTTTCCAAGTGCGTAAGAATGGTAAGACTTAGTGTGAAGGAAGCCAAGATATGACCTAGAGAGTGAATCCGTGATCCTGTTGCCGAGTGAGGGGAAGAATTAGATGTTCCGAGTGAATGAGGCTATATAACTCCGTGTGGGGATCGTCGTGGATGTCTTCCCCCAAATGATAAACTTTGGGATATCTGAATAGAGGAATTAAACATATTTCCGAGTGAAAACTGGTTGAGTGAGTGTTTTCCGACTGAAGAGTAAACTTCCAGATTCTGAGTGAGATCCGTGTAATGAACTTACAGAAAGTTAGGAAGTTCTCAGGGGAGGTTTTAGTTAGCAAGAGATCTTGGGTAGGAGGGACTATGCTTGCCGAGTGAAAAACAAGTGAAATACCCGAGTGGTGAAAGAATGTGAAAGTTATTTCGAGTGAGAAGTCCTCATAGATTCCGAGTGAGTGGCTAAGGGAACTATTTCTCGAGTAGTCAATGTTTGTGAATCGAGCGAACGGAGTTATGAAGTGTGATATATTTTCTGAGTGAAGCTGGTACGTATATGGGCCAATCCGGGTGAGTTGAGAGTGGATCTTCCGAGTGAACCAGACGTTGAAATCCGAGTAAAGGAATACCGAATGAAGTGAACGAATGCCGAGTGAACTTCTCGCTCCAGCGAACAAGGTACTCGCTCCAGCGAGTGTAATTTGGGAAGGCTATTGTGTGGGCATCGCTTAGGCGAATCATTCCTCGCCCGAACGACTAGAGCTATTTCGCCCGAGCGACTAGAGCTGTTTCGCCCAAGCATGAGGGATCGCGCTGAAGCGAGCGGGTGCTAGTGTTGGGCCTAGCTCGAACATCTCCCTCTTCCATTGTTGCATTGTCATATCTCGCTCAGACGGCGTTGGACCTCGCTTGGGCGAGTGGATGTTGTTGTGGGATTCGCCCAGGCGTTGATGTGCTTCGCTGAACTGAATGGATCGGTTCAAGCCTTATTCCTTCCACAGGTTACTATACATGTGAATATTCTTTTATTTTCCCCCTTGCCTTCTTCTTCCTTTATGTCGATTGTCCAGCAGTTGCTTTGTGGAAAAAAAATTTTCCCTGTTTTTGGGTTTATTCATTTAACAAAATTAGGGTGTTATAATCTGGGCAGTAGAGTCCCGAATGGGGAATTTCCGAGTCCAGTGTAACCTATCCCGAGTGGAGTGCCTCCGAATGTGCAATTCCGAGTAGTATGATACCAATTGGGGTTACTCGGTGTGAGTTTGGCCAGAAGTACTATAGAATAACTCCGTTTGAGTGAAAAAGAAAGGAAGTCGGATTTGGAACGAAACGCCGAGTGAGAATTGGTACGCTGATGAGTCAGTTTTGAAATGAGATGCCGAGTGAGTGACCAATTAGGTGGTGAGTCAGTCTCTGGAATGTTTACCGAGTGGAACCCTGTGTGAGTGAAGACTCGGATTTAGAATGAATTCACCGAGTGGAAGACTGATTGAGATGACTCAGTTTTGGAATAAAATTGCCGAGTGAAAGACTGATTGAGCGATGACTCGGATTTGGAATTAATTGACTGAGTGAATGATGGGTCGGCCAGGATTATCTTGTTGAGTGGAAAACTTGAGTGTTCGGAGTCGGATTTGATTGATTTTACCAAGTTGACAACCAAGTGAGATGAGTCAGTTTTATAGTAATCTGCCGAGTGGCGAACCGAGCGAGTGTGGAATCGGTCTAGAACGATTTAATCGAGTGAAAGCCTGATTGAGAGATGACTCGGGTTTAGAATAAATGCCGAGTGAAAGGCCGACTGAGAGACTAGTCGGTTTTGAATATTTTTCCGAGTGGAAAACCGAGCGAGAGGAGTCGGTTTGGATTGATTTCACCGAGTGAAAACCCGAGTGCTGGGAAGCCTTGCCGAGTGGGTGAGTGCAGAATCGAGGGACGATCTTTGGTCGGATTTTGCCTAAGCGAGTAGGTGTCTCGCTCAAGCGAATGCCAGTGGATTTGTTACCGGACAATTCTCGCTCGAGCGAGAGTGTGGTCCGCTTAAGCGAGAATCGGGTCTGATGCTCTAAGTTTTCTCGCTTAAGGAATTTGGGAGCTCGCTCAAGCGCTCCATACTGATGTTGGCTATGCAAGCCTAGCATGTCTCGCTCAAGCGGAGGTGAATCTCGCTTGAGCGAGTTTTCCCCAGAATTGAAACTGCCCTATATTATTTATGGAAGGCTTATGTTGGATCACCTTCTTGGTGTATAAGATACTTAAGAGATAATCTGGGGATATGCCATGATGATAAAGCATGATAATGGCTGGAATTAATTAATACGATTGGGGATGAGTTACTTGGGATATAATTACTACTAAGAATAGAGTAATGAAAGAATAATATTGTGAACCTTATGATAGAATTTTGAGTGATATCCTAGAGCGAATTTAAAATTTATGAAGGGATAAATAAATGACATTAAAATATGATAGATGATGATGTTGAGCACTCTCTTGCACTAAGAGGTGCATATTTATATTGATAAATCATCGTGTGCCATTGTGTGTGATACAAGCATAGTCTTGTATGTGTGGTATGAATTATGAAATTGAAAATGTTGTGAATGCCACATAAATATATATACATATAAAGTATACTTGAGACAATGGTAATGAATAATGAGATGAAAATCCACTAAATGAAAGTGTGATATTATTGATGAATATTATATAATATTGTAATGCCGTTATGGTTGATTGCAAGTGTTGACTTGCGTATATGATGTGAAATATATATGAATTATGTTGAGATGAAAATGCCACATTAAAACTTGAAAATAATGACTAAGAAACCAACAATGTTGAAATCCACTAAGGTGTATGGTGGTGTTGGTGATTATGATGATGATGATGATGTTTGATGAGTGGCATTTAGGATGCACTGAGTGAGAATGCATTTGATTTGCATTGCATTGCATCCATGGCATATCATAGTTGCCGGTGTTGGAATATTAGAGGATTCCCCTGGTTGGCCCAGTGGGAGGGCGGCTCAGTGCACGAGCATTTATGTTGTTCCCCTGTGACTCGATGTGTAAGTCACAAAGCTGCCCATGCTGAGCTACGGGGAGCTGCATGTGGTTGACCCTTGTGGGGGGTGGCTCTTGAGGAGCAGGTGTCCCCGGTGGTCCTTTGGATTACAGCTACCATGTTGAGAATCATGGTTGGCCTGCAACACCATATGTTGAATATGTTGTATACCGCGGTCATGGTGAAAATGACCAGGTGTTGCAAAATGGGCGATGCGGTTTGGTACCAGTAAAAATATGGTGAATATGCATGCATTATGATATATGTGTACACATTTTACTACTGCAGTAGGGGCATGGTATGTGATCATGCTTGAACCCACAATTGGTGTTATTTCCCACAGTCAGATCTGTATTTGTTGTCTATTCCATTGTGCATATGCATTAGCCATATGTGCATTTGCATATAGCATGGAGATATGCCAAAATATGATGATGATTGATGATGATTGAGATGATGGTATTGGTGTTGATGAGATGAGAAGTTAATATAATGAAAGACCACATAAAAGTAATAAATGATATGAATATATGAAATGATGTTGAATATGACGATATGTATGATATGGCCCAATGTAATGAAGGGCGTATTTGTTTATGATTGGAAATGATGATGTTAGCCATGGTGGCTTGATGAAAGACCAGAATGGTCTATGTTGATGATGTTGGCCCATTGTAGCGATGTGATAGATACGTGTTGGCCCATTGTGGCGGTGTTATAAGCATGAAATGAATATATATTGTTGAATTAATAATCTATGATGATTGTTGATGCGTTTAGCAAAGCATACATGATGTTGATATGCGTATGCACATAATTTCAATTGTATTCATATCGTCATTTGAAATGTATAACTCACTCTTCCATGTGGTCTACTTTTTAGTATTGATGCAGGAATGCCATGGGAAGAGGACGTTTTTAAAGTAAAGCTTTTGGGAAGGTAAATAGTTGTAAAGGAATGCCTTGGCCGGCAACATTGTAATTTAACATGTTATGTATATGATGAATAGTATGTTGTAATTATTGATATTGATGGACGAATTGTGGATATGTATACACTTGGAGGATATACTAATAGTGGAGACTTATGAATTTAAAGTTGGGCTGGTTATGGTCTATTATAAATATGAATATTGGAGATGTATGACACATGACCATATACATAGGTATATACATACATCGTAGGCATTGCATGCTTCTGTGATTATGTAAAATGATGATGGTTGTATATTAGGCTTACCATATGCCATTGCATGCTTGCCGAGCGTTTTTTCATATCTTCATATATGGGACTAGGCGTGTGCCCGGTATACACATTCTTCTTCCGCTGTAAACTCTGTTATTTTTGGTATACCGAATGTATAACATCCTAAATTTTAGGGAAAGAAAAAAAATTTCGCGAATTAATTGGGAAATAACCTGGACCCTTAATAAAACACTCCCATATATGAAGATATAAGAGCTGGTCCCATGGCCAAGAAGAAGGAGAAAAGGAAGGCAAAGGAATTAAAAACCATTCACACGGAAACACAGACAGCGCCTGAGCGGACCACCACACAACGTACACTTACTCAAGCGAAGCACGAATCCGCCTGGACGAGACGCCCAACTCGCCCGAGCGATACCGCGACGACGCCTTCCAGCGACCCACATTCGCTGGAGCGAATCCTCCATTCACTGAAGCGAGGAGTCTCACTCAGCTAATCCCTCACTCGGCATCGACACATCCATACACTCGGTAAACGACTAAGTCCGCTCGGAATTCACTCCTAAGGCAACTCGATATGAGGGGTTCCAACACTCGAGGATCGACTCCCACGCCTACCTTCTGTAACATAATCTCTTATATTTATCCACCAGGGTACATACTAGATTCGCCCGGTAAGTAGGGGACTTTCCACTCAGATTCTATAGACTCTCCCTCGGAATATTTCCCGCTCGGGGCTTATGCACGTTTTCACTCGGAATCAGTTAAGCCTATGCGCTCGAGATTCTTTCCACTAAGTTACTCACCAGGATGCCATTGGAGGAAACTTCCCTAAGAATCCGTCTAAGTGTTTCTCTATCGGGGAACTCATGTGAGTGAATCTCACTTGAATTTCATACTTACATTTGCTCGGAAATCCTCAGGCCTAGATTCATTCGGGGAATAGCAGCTAACTCACTCGGCATACTACAATGTGATCACTCAGATTATGATTATCCTACGCTTAGAGTACATTCCATTCCAAACCACTCCATTAATTCCTCCTTCAGACGGGGAATCACTCAGGATCTTTTCACTCAGGAGTACAAGCTCTTCCTCACTCGGCTTACATATAATCTTTTACTCGGAATCACTCAGATTCATAACCACCCATAAACACACTAACGTCCTACGCTCGCAAGACATACTCATGTGTCCATATTCACTGCTCGGACATCACTCACAGTATAGAAGGATACACGACATATATATAAATGAAAGCATTCCAATAGTTACAAGAGTTTCATCATGACTTCTGTTACCCGCAGCTGTTCGAGTTCTAACGTAAAGACTAAAACCAAAACATGAGCCAGCCAAGGCTTAACAGGACCTTACACACGGTATATACATATACACATATATTCAAAAGCATTCGGCTGTTTTGTTCTACACTCAGCTCCTCCTTCATCCTTCATTCCGAGAGATGTTCACTGAAAACGTAACCACTGCAGGGGTGAGCTTTCACAGGTAAAATGACAATCAAGGACTCGGTATCAGTGCCAATACACATACTCACTTCATTCAATCGTTTTCAAGTCAATTAAGGTTAGGGAAGCAGAATATTATCTATGGCACACATACAACACATACAAATGTCCACACACTCGGAAATCATTCATAACACTCCACCCATGCTATGCGTACTGTTCTAATCAACCTCATATCTACATGCATGCCTGCGGATCCGACTCGAGTGATGACTTCCAGTTACAGTTTCCTTTCTACTGGCCCCTCGTCCCTCAACTCTTCCCGTGTGGTACCGGCCTCCCATAGGCGTCTCGAGACTCCTCTCTAGCTCCTACGGCTACCACGAGCTCTCTCGGGATCTAGCCAAGGTCTATAGCTGGAAGTCATTCCCTCGGGCTCATGACCTTCCACGGGTCACCCCACTCTTACATATGCAGCTAATGCATTTTCTAGTAAGCACCATCACACAACCAATACTTCCTTCGTAACCATAAGTAGAACAGATTCAACACAACCTTTACATTTACTTTAACAGTTATACCAATATGCACAACAATCGGGCAATCAAGTAATAGTATTTGACAAATCAACTAACGAGCACACATTCATACTTCACAGTGTTAACAAAGATGGAACCATGCATTTCATACGTCATTATCAAAAGCTAACAGTCCACATTACCACCACCTTGATTGCATACAACTACTATATAACCACTGTAAGACACACAAAATCCAAAATCAATGATCATGCACAAGATCCTGTCGTCATAAACACATGCACACACTCAAGCAGTACATTCATCCGGTACCGTTCGTGGACCATGCATTTGACATGCAAGCGCCCCTACCTTCGGAGGGAACCTCAAGAAGCTTTTCTGCTCTCGTTGTTGGATCTGACACCCTTCTTCTGATTCGTTCAGCCTTCCTTTGCCCTGTCGTACTCTGTACTCGGTTCTGGAATGAAGCATTGTTCTTCCTTTGCCTCAACGATCGTCCTTCACCAGTTGGAGGGCTCTGACCTTCTTCCCGAACTGTCATCGTGAAGAACAAAAATAGGGGAGGAAAAGAAGATAGAGACGAAGAAGAAAAGAGAGAATGAAGTAGTGGGAGAAGTTTCTGCACCCACGGTAATACAGGGTACGCATATATATATATACGCATGTGAGGGGAAGGAGTGGGATGGGAAAGCGTGAGTTGCAGTCCACTCACACCTTCCGCCACTCACAAACAGCCATATTCTACCAACTAAGTCCAATCAGCTTGTCACTAACTTACAAGCTATATTGATTATGATTAACAATTAATTCTTTACTTTGCATTCGGGTTTTTATCGTTTAATTTTCATTCGGTAATTAACTTCGGAATTGGGATGTTATAGAATGGGCAAACTATTTCTCGATCCAGTTATAGGTTTCTAAATCTCACTCTTTGGTTTTCTGTGATTCGGGTCTTCATGTGATCATGGTAGAGTCTTAGAAATATTTTCAAAAGTGAAAAATTTATTCGTATTTCTATTAATTATGACGATCACATCAGGATTCGAGTACAGAAAATCAGGGGTGTTATAAGCTGGTATCATAGCGTATCTTGCTCTGAATTAGAGTTCTTGATTATTGTCAATGCATGGTTGCTTGGTATTAAAGTAGATGTTATGGATGATTGGAGCACGATTGCTCAATATTGGAACACTTTAGTGATCTTTGGAGCAGGATGCTCATTGTTGGAATAAGGTTGTTTGTATAGATTTAAGAATGATAATTATCTAGAGAATGATGATATTATGTTTGATTGCCCTACATGGACATATGTTGGACTAAGTGTCTAGGAATTATGAATTGATTATAAAGGCATACTTGCTTATTGAGGAATTGTTGTGAATCATTAATATTGAGTTGTGAGTGATGCTATTTGAGGACTTTTATGAGATTGTGATTCAAAAGACATGGATGTTGGCTATTGGGAGTATACCCCTTTTTATTGAGGTTGTATGATGTACATATGGAGCCTAGTTGCTCATATTATAATCATGAATGAATTATGGGATTGAATATGAGTGGATGAATTCCTCAATGTGATTGATGTGATTGTTTGTGTAAGACCGGCCAAGTTCCTTACACTATTTCCTTCGAATGACGAATACATTGATATTATGCATTTAAATATTGATATGTTTAGTATGACTTGAATAGATGATAAATTTGTACCATGTGTGATCATGGATATGATATATTGAATGTGAATTGATTTGAGGATGGACCTATGCCGTGTGTTGATCTCGGATAGGAGATATTAACTGTGAATTGAGATGGTAATAAATTATGAGATGTTGAGACCTTAATATGTATGTATATTGAAATTGAATTATTTGCTTGGGTCTTTTGTATGAATTATGAAGTGGCTCATAGCCATGGTATGCTTATGGAATATAAAATTTTATTAGCACATGATTGGGGTTGGACTCGGGTTCATGTTTTTGAACCGAGTGAACGATTGATTTAGTTGTGACCCACTAAGTGTGGTAACCCCGGATAACTCAATATGATCTTGTAAGATTGAACCTTATTGAATTTGACCCTATGGTGGTCTAGGCTCTATGATGTTTCTATGAGCTATGTTAAATGAATTTATTTGTGGTGGAAGTATTCCACAATGGGTACTATGTGACCCTTGAACTTTTGAGCCTCATGAGAGATCGAATCTTGTGAACGATTGAGCCATAGTGAAATAAATTATGAAATGAATTGTTGAGGCTAGAGCTGATGTGTGAATGGATTGGAAATGAAAACGTAAACCCCTATGTATTTGGTGAATAATGACGTTGAATTTGGGGTATAATTTAGCACTGGCTATGATAAATGAGGGAGACCCACTAGTGTGGGAGATTTTTATGTGAATTTGGTGATTTATTTAGGCTTAAATCGAATTATAACCGACAATGTTCGGACTAGACAAATGAATTCTAAGTTATTTTACTATGACTTCGAGATGGGTGAAGTCCAATGGTGGGGTGATTACCCTATGATGATTAGAAATCTATGGTTGATGTATCCATATATGGTTATGATGGATGACAATTGGTGAATTGTATGGCATGATTTACGCCGGATTATGGTTAAATGATAATATGATGCGAGTATATTACTCGTGGGCTTGTGTGACTTCTTAGGAAGTCTCGTGTGTGAAGGAATATTATTTGAATTGACATGAATAATATGAGCGATATGACGTGAAGGTACTTATCCTGATATGTCTCTACATGCCATAGGCATTGTGGCAACGTGCACTTATACGCCGATCTCATGTGTTTGTGGTAACCACTACGGGATTGGGATGCCTTCCTGTATGTCGGATGCAGCAACACATAGACCGGGCAAGTGTAGTGTTGTAACTGCTTATGGTAAATGTATTGAACCTATCCGGTGGTACTGGATATGAATGTGAGGGTAATGATGAACAAACTTGAGAATTGATGATTGGTGACTGGTTTTGGTATAAATGAAGTTTTATACTTGGATAAAGGAGTGATGATGATCATATCCTGTGGACTTTGGGAAGTCCAATATTATTTCTTGGTGTCATTAGACTCTATCGGTGTGTGGCCGAAGTATGGCCTTATGATATATGTCGAGGTTAAACTTCGAGGACAAAGTTTCTTGTTGGTGGGGTGAATTGTAACATCCCGGATTTTTAAATAAAATAAATTTATTGGATGATGATAATTGATTGTTTATGGTCAAATAATTATGGGAGATGTTGTTAGATATTAAAGGTGAATTATTGGTAAACTAAGATTTATCAGAACTGGTGAATTAACAGATGATGTGGGACCCACTTAGTCAAATTGAGTATTTGATGGGTCTAGAATGTTTAGAAAATTATTATGGTTGAGATGGTGTATTTGGAATAATTTTTAGTATTAAGGGACTAATTAATTGGACTCGATGTAGGATATGAAACGGGGAAATTACGAACCAAATTGGATTAAAAAGAAAATGAGAATTCCCTTTTTTCCCTCAAAGTTTCAGCCGTCCACTTCTTTTTCTCTCTCTCCCCACTCACTTTACACTCTATTATACAATGGTTAATAGATTAATTGGCCCATTGGATAATGTATCATAATTGCACAAAAATTCCTCTTTCCTCTTTCTCATTTTTGGTGGAGACCTCTTCTTCCCATTAGTATTGATGCAGGAATGCCATGGGAAGAGGACATTTTTTAAAGTAAAGCTTTTGGGAAGGTAAATAGTTGTAAATGAATGCCTTGGCCGGCAGCATTGTAATTTAACGTGTTATGTATATGATGAATAGTATGATGTAATTATTGATATTGATGGACGAATTGTGAATATGTATACACTTAGAGGATATACTAATAGTGGAGACTTATGAATTAAAAGTTGGGCTGGTTATGGTCTATTATAAATATGAATGTTGGAGATGTATGACGCATAACCATATAGATAGGTATATACATACATCATAGGCATTGCATGCTTATGTGATTATGTAAAATGATGATGGTTGTATATTAGGCTTACCATATGCCATTGCATGCTTGCCGAGCCTTTTCTCATATCTTCATATATGGGACTAGGCGTGTGCCCGGTATACACATTCTTCTTCCGCTGTAAACTCTGTTATTTTTGGTATACCGAATGGGCAAACTATTTCTCGATCTAGTTATAGGTTTCTAAATCCCACTCTTTAGTTTTCTGTGATTCGGGTCTTGATGTGATCATGGTAGAGTCTTAGAAATATTTTCAAAAGTGAAAAATTTATTCGCATTTCTATTAATTATGACGATCACATCGGGATTCGAGTATAGAAAATCAGGGGTGTTATAAAAGTCATTTGCATCGATCCCTCGACAACAAAATTCATAAGAATGATTTCAAACCGCTGATCCCTCAGTCACTTTGAAATCATCCCAGCATTATCGATCGATTATTTTGACATTTCTTGCATTAGATGTCATCCCTAGCTACCTACTCACAACAAGTATTTCATTCAGATCTGCTTTCAAAAGTCACTTCCCAGCATACTTGAGAAAACTTAAAAAAAGAAAATAGTGATCAAGTACTTTCAGGCATTAAACGCAGAAGGCAATACAGAAACTTATCAAATCTCATTACACACATAAAAACTTACAGCAGCGTTACTTCAGGATTGAATGGATTACCACCAATCCCATAAAGGAATTTAGCTACTCATGCTTTCCATTTTCACCTTCAGAATATGAATATAGAAAAATAATGGAAAAGTTTGGATTGTGCAAAAAATAATAGGGGATGAATGGGGATGATTAGCGATGATCTCTGCTTCTTCTCTGCTTGATTTATAGATTTGATGTTTCCCTCTTCTTTCCCACTTGCGTAGAGCCCATAAGGAATCATTCAAAAACATGCAGAAACATTCCTAAGTGGTTGAGTTGGCATTGCACCATTGGTGAATAAAATATTGGAAATCCCATGCTGCATGAGTCACGCTTGAGCTCAATGGTCACACTCAAGCGTGAAGGGTCCTGATACTCATTAATTGCTTTCACGCTTAAACCACTTCAGCCACGCTCAAGCGTGGCCTTCCTGTCCACTTACGCTTGCCTCATGCTTAACCCTCGCTTAGGCGCGCTCGGGCTCATGCTTGAGCGCCTCCTTGTCTCGCTCAAGCATGAGGAAGTTCCTGATCCTCTTTCATCTTTGCTCAAGCTGAATCTGTTATGCTTAAGCGAGCCCCTTTCTTTTCAACATTCATTTTTCATGCTCAAGCCACGCTTAAGCGGGCTCGGGCCACGCTCAAGCGACTCATTCCCATGCTTGAGCGTGAGGGGGTCCTGATGCTCTTTACTTTCTTTTACTCTTGCTTAAACGTGGAACATGTTATGTTCAAGCGTCCCTTTTGTCTTGTGTTGGTGTTTCTTGATTTCTTCAGGCCTTTTGTCACCTTTCTTCAATTATTTTGACAAATCAAGCTTGTGCTATACAACATGTTATTTATAACAATAATCATGATTTATTACTTGCTAATCTAGTTAAATTCTTTCCAAAATGGGTTTAATTAAAGTATTAAATCAATATGAAATAACACTTATCAGTTTTTATGGATGACTTCTCTGTCTTTGGAGTGGATTATGATACATGCCTAAGAAACTTGGCAAAGGTACTAATGAGATGTCAAGAGACTAAGGATTTCTCTAAGATTGCAAAGCCATTGATTGATTTGTTAACGAAAGATTCTCTATTTGTATTTAGTAAGCATTGTTCTATGGCTTTTGCAAGTCTAAAAGAGAAACTGATTTCAGCCCCTGTGCTTACAACACCATATTGGTCTTTACCTTTTGAACAGATATGTGATACAAGCGACTTTGCTGTAGGGGCTGTGTTGGGTCAAAAGAAAGATAGGCTGACCACCCATGTTGATGTAGGAAGATCTTCAAGGAGAGCTTCCAAGTAGATCATCTTGGCTCTTTTTCTTCTTCTACCCTTCAATTTCCATGGATGATGAATGGATGTTATAGGAACCAAACTCACAAAGTGTTTAGGCTATAGGAATTGAAACAAAAAAAAAGATGGAAGAAAAAAAGAAGAGTTGAAGGAGAAAGGGAAAGATGGAAGAATAGAAAGGGAAAATGGAGAAGGAAAGATTCAAGGCCACTGCCAAGGGAGATAACTCCTATAATTCTCACCACTAAGAAGGGAGGAAACCACCTTGGGTAAGAGCTTGCTAAAGACTTGCTCTAGCCTAGAGAGAAGGGAGAAAATCTCTCACTAGAAATCACACTCAAGTGTTCTAAATCTTAAAATGAATTAATGTGTAGCTTTTTACAAAAGGAGAAACCCTTATATAGGCCAAGGGGATTTCGGCCAAGGGATGAGATAATGGGCTTGGTTCAAGGATCCAAGGCCCAAAAGAGAAAAGGGAAAGGAAGATGGCCTATACATGGCCCAAAATGAAGTACATGGCCCTAAAGTGGCCCAATTGACCTTGTAAGGCCCAATTAAAACCTATAAGCCTAGAGAGTCTAATTAGGAACTATATTACAAGAGAAGTGTGAGTAGATCCTCAAGGTGTCCTTGTTGGGCTTGGGCCCACTAAGCAAAGAGAGGTAGGAAACTAATGCTTTGTGGATGCTCTTTTTGACTTTCGTTAACTTTGCCTTTGTGAGGGGACCTTTGTAAGCTTCAAGTCCTTTATCTAGGGTAGTGTGAGGGTCCTCCCTTGGTGTGTCTTCATTATGCTCCCCTTCTTCGAAAGGATTTGTCCTCAAATCTAAGGCATTATCCTCTTCATCTAAGGCATCATCCTGTTCATCTAAGTCAAAAGGAGATAAATTAGAGATATTGAAAGAAGCACTCACACCATATTCTCTTTGTAAATCAAGGACATAAGCATTATTATTCATTTTCTTCTTTATTTGAAAGGGACCATCACCTCTAGGGTTGAGTTTGGATTTTCTTAAGGTTGGAAATCTTTCCTTTCTAAGATGTAGCCAAACCCAATCTCCAACCTCAAAGGTGACTTCCTTTCTTTTCTTGTTGGCACAACGAGCATAATGTTCATTTCTAGTTTGTATTTGGTTCTTAACCTTCTTATGAAAGTCTTTGATAAATTTGGCCTTTGCCTCTCCATCTATATGAAGGACGGAGTCAAAAACCTCAATAGGCAAAAGGTCCAAAGGAGTGAGAGGATTAAAACCATACATAACCTCAAATGGACTATGCTTAGTTGTTGAGTGTTGTACCCTATTATATGAAAATTCAATGTGGGGTAAACACTCATCCCAAGATTTAACAGTTTTATTCACTAAGACCCTAAGAAGTTGAGAAAGGGTCCTGTTTACTATCTCTGTTTGTCCATCCATTTGAGGATGACATGTAGTGGAAAAGAGAAGTTTTGTTCCTAGCCTTGACCAAAGAGTTTTTAGAAAATGGCTTACGAATTTAGTGTCCCTATCAGAAATTATGGTTTTAGGAATGCCATGAAGTCTTACAATCTCTTTAAAGAAGAGTTTAGCAATATGACTAGCATCATCTACCTTATGACAAGGGATAAAGTGAGCCATCTTACTAAACCTATCCACTACCACAAAGATAGAATCCATTCCCCTTTGGGTCTTAGGTAAGTAGATATATCAATCCAAGGTGCACTAAGTGTTGGCAAGGGAGTATATAAACCACTAGGTGAAGGTTTGGATTTAGCCTTTCTATATACAATACACCTAACACAATATTTTTGAACATCTTTTTTCATCTTAGGCCAATAAAAGTGTTCATGCAAAAACGACAAGGTTTTATCTCTTCCAAAGTGGCCCATCAAGCCTCCCTCATTGCTTTCTCTAAGCA
Source organism: Clitoria ternatea (assembly GCA_037962975.1). Taxonomy (NCBI): domain Eukaryota; kingdom Viridiplantae; phylum Streptophyta; class Magnoliopsida; order Fabales; family Fabaceae; genus Clitoria; species Clitoria ternatea. The sequence goes on from CM075670.1 coordinate 197,493,039, forward strand.
AAAGATCTCTTAAAGAGCACCTAGGAATGTAAAGTCTATTGGCTTTAACGAGCTAGCCATCTAAAATGTAGAAGCCTTTATGAGATGAAGAAGTGGAAGATGAGTTAAAAATGTTTGAAAAATCAATATCACTTGGGTACAAAGTCCTAATCTCATCAAGTCCAATAACTTTGGCTCCAAGAGAGGTAAGTAAAGAATACCTTCTTGATAAAGCATCGACCACAATATTAGATTTTCCATTTTTGTACTTGATGACATATGGAAATTGTTCCAAGTACAGAACCCACTTAGCATGTCATTTATTTAATTTATGTTGCCCTTTAATGAATTTTAGTGATTGGTGATCACTATGTATAACAAACTCTTTTGGGATCAAGTAGTGTTCTCAAGTTTGTTGGGGTCTAATTAATGCATATAATTCTTTGTCATATGTGGGATAGTTAAGAGTTGCCCCATTAAGCTTTTCACTAAATAAAGTAATGGGGTGACTTTCTTGTAAGAGAATGGCTCCTATTCCCACATTTAAAGCATCACACTCAAGCTTAAAAGTTTTAGAAAAGTTTCAAAGTACTAAAATTGGAGCATGAGTGAGCTTCTCCTTAAGATCTAGAAAGGCTTTCTTTTGCCTTGGCCCCCATATAAAAGGAACATTCTTTTTCACCAATTCATTTAGAGAGAGGCTAAGGTAGAGAAGTCTTTCATAAACCTTCTATAAAAACTTGCAACACTATGGAAACTTCTAACCTCACTCATATTTTTAGGTGTTGGCAAATCTTGGATTGCCTTCACTTTAGAGTGATCAACTTCAACACCTTTGGAACTAACCACGAATCCAAGGAATATAATGCTATCCATGCCAAAAGAACATTTTTCAAAATTTGCATAGAGGTTGTTTGTTCTTAAGGTAAGCATAACTTGTTTAAGATGGTTTAGATAACAGGTCATGGTCTTGGAGTATACCAAAATATCATCAAATTAGACCATAATGAAATGCCCAATGAATTCCCTTAAAACATGATTCATTAACCTCATGAATGTGCTTGGTGCATTAGTCAAGCCAAAGGGCATAACTAACCACTCATATAATCCAAGTTTGGTTTTAAAAGCCGCTTTCCGTTTATCTCTCTCTTTGATTCTTATTTGGTGATAACCACTTTTAAGATCAATCTTAGAAAATATAGTAGAACCATTAAGTTCATCAAGCATATCATAAAGTCTAGGTATTGGATGCCTATACTTGATGGTTATGGATGGCTCTACAATTGGTACACATTCTCCATGAACCATATTTCTTAGGAACTAGTAAAATAGGTAAGGCACATAGGCTTAGGCTCTCTCTAATCCATCCCTTAGATAATAGTTCATTCACTTATTTTTCAATCTTAAGGCTTTCCTTAGGGTTACATCTATATACAGGCCTATTAGGTAAGCTAGCACCGGGAATTAAATCTATTTGATTTTCAATGCCCCTAATAGGAGGTAAGCCTTTAAGGATATCCTTTAAAAAGAGGTCTTTAAATTCATTTAGGATGTTTTGAATCCCTTTGGGCAAAGGAGGAGGAGTGCCCATAGAGCATAAAGAAGTGCTAAGGATATCTTTTGCATACATGATCAAGCATTATTTTTGTGAAAACATAGCATGTTTCACATCATGTTTGTTGGCCAAATAGTTGGCTCTAGAGTCATCATAGATGATAACTCCTTTTCCTTTATCCTCTTTTTTTTTCTTATGTTTTTCTACATGGTTAGAGGAAGAAGATCCTAACTCTCTATCTCTTTTAAGCTTTATTTGTAGTTGATCTTTGGCTACTTGTTGTGGAGTTAAGGGAGTGTAAAACTATCTTCTTACCATCTAGTTTGAATGTGAGGGTGTTAGTGAACCCTTCATGGATGACCTTCCTATCAAATTGCCAAGGTCTTCCTAGAAGTATATGAGTTGCCTCCATAGGCACTATATCACAATTGACTTTATCATTATATGTACCTATGGTGAAGTTGATTAAGACTTTCTTATTAACTAACATTTCTCCCTTTTCATTTAACCATTACAACTTATAAGGTCTAGGGTGATCTATTAGTTCTAAGCCCATCTTATTTACTAGTCTTTGGCTCACAACATTTGCATAACTCCCACTATCTACAATGAGAGAACATAGTTTGTCATTTATGTAACATCTTGTATAAAAGATGTTCTCTCTTTGTGTAGTATCATCTAGCTTTACATGACTACCAAGCAATCTTCTAATCATGTAAAGCTCACCATCATCCCCTAAGATATGCTCACTATCATAGGAATCACTACTTGAGTCATCACTTGAAGAGTAAGAATCAAAATTAGACTCTGATTGACTTGAGTAGGTTCCATTAGTTTTCAAAACCATTGTTCTTTTTGTTGGACAGTCGGAAGCAATATGACCTCTACCAAGCTATTTAAAACATTTTATGGTAGATGATCTAGAGGATTATGGTTTAGATGTAGATTAATGCTTATCTCTTTGGTTTCTTAAAATTTTGTGATTCTTATGCAACTCACTTTGTCGTTTAGAAGATGAAGTGCCCACTTCCCTCTCCCTAGGGTTTCTCTCAAACCTACCCTTATTCTCTTGACTTACCCATTTAGACTTATAGGCTTTATTCTCCCCACTATAGGCTTCTCTCTCTTTATATTGGCTTTCTACCTTAGTACATTGGTGTAGTAACTCTTCTATGTCAACATGTGGAGGGAGTTCTACTATACTCTTGATGTTCCTATTTAGGCCATATAAGAACATATGCATTAGGGTTTTCTTATCTTCTTCTAGGTTTGCCCTAATCATGGCTATCTCTAAAGCTTTGTAGTAATCTTCTACACTCTTTGACCCTTGGGTGAGTCTATTTAGCTTGGCTAATAGCTCCCCTCTATAGTAATTAGGAACATAACATTTTCTTAATAGAGCTTTCAAGTCTAACCAATCATCTATTGGTAGGAAGTTATCTTTCTTTCTCTCTTTACACACGTGGGTCCACCATACTAAGGTATAATTTTTGAATGAGAGAGTGGCTATTCTAACCTTCTTTTCTTCTTTTATGTGATAAGAATTAAAAAATTGCTTAACTCTCATCTCTCACTCTAAATAAGCTTCAACATCACTCTTGCCATTAAATGGGGCGATTTCAAGTTTTACCTCTCTTAAGCCTATATCTTCTCTTTTATGTTCATGGTGTCTTCTATGTGTAGCTTCATCCTCACTATCACTATTGTTGTGCCTTTGATTTCTTTGGTTTCTATGCCTAACTCTAGGGTTTTCGTTATGCTCTAGGTTATTTAACCTATTGTTGATGTTATTCAAACTTTCCATTATGTTATGAAGCATAAATTTGTTTTCCCTATCACTAGAAGACATGGTTTAAGGTTGTCAAAGAAAAATAAGACAAGCCAATCAAAGTTGTAGGTAAACTAGTCGAGGATGCTTGATGCTAGGCAAGTATTAGAAAACACACAACAATCCTAAAATACAAGTACTAGGTTTCTTTCCTAAGGGGAAACAAGAACCTAAGTTGTCTTGTACTAGGTTGTATCCTAGGATGTAGTACTATGATTAGTTATGCAAGACCTAGGTTGTCTTTACCTATTTTCCTTATGAGAATCCTAGGTTGAAACTAATCATGTAACTAACCCTAAACAAGGATAACTAATTCAGCCACAAGGTAGTTATCTAACCAATTTAGTTCAACTAACTAACTAACACCTAACAAACCCTAACTAGAATTAGTTATTTAGTTATGGTAGTTTAAACTAGATCTAACAACCCTAACTAGCAACTAATTTCTATTATCATATTAGTTTTACCAACTAGGAATTCGGTTAGGATTAGTTATGACAACTAGAATTAGTTCCAACTACTAACTAATTAACCAACTTAGCTAAGACAAGTAACTAACTAACCAATTTTAGTTAAGACCAACAACTAACTAACTACTTCTAGTTTTAACCAACTTAACTAATTAACAAACACTCAAATGCATATGCTACTAAAGTCTAGCCGAAATTACTTAGAGGAGAAATTAAAAGTCCAATAGTCCAAAGTCCAATGAGTGTCCAAAATACAAGACAAAATCCTACTACAAAATTTCTAATAATTGAAAATTTCCCTGATTTTCTACTAGTACAAGGTTTTTGCTTCCTTTACAATGGTCTTCAAATTCTTCTCTTGATGTATAAAAGCTTCTCCTTACCTAGTAAAACAACACAAACAAGAGTTCCAAATCAAAATTGTTAGGGAAACTCAAACAAGAATTTGAAACCTCTCAAGTGTTTCCCTCAATCCTCACCCTTTCTCTTAGGTGTCAAGAAGTCTCTAGCAATTTCCACACCTATCTCAAGTGTCTCCAAAAACACTACCCTCAATGGATTGAGAAAAGGGAATTATCTTAGAATTTGAAAGGATTACAAACTCAAGGACAAAGCTTAAGAAAGAAAGGACACAAACTAAAAAAAGTTTAAGAAGGAAAAACTACTCAAAAGGGAAATGATTTTGGATTTTTTGATTATGACAATACTAAAGCAAGAAAATTTAAAAGAATAAAGCTACACTTAGTGGAATTTGGATTCGAAGATGTTAGACAAAACAAGACAAGCAAGAAATTAATATGCAAGAACATAGGTAAAGGAAACCTAAGCCTAGAAACTCTAGAGTTACAACTACTAAGCAAACAAGTGTAATTGAACAAGTGTAAAATGTCAACTAGCAAACACTTTTCTTAAGTCTTTGTGATTTCGAAATTAAGATTCAAAGTATGGTGTTTCGCTCTCCAATCTTTGTTAAAGGAATTTTTAACTATTTCTTTTGGTCCCCTTTTTTCTACTTTTAGTCTTTAGGGTTTTCTTTTTCCTTTTTCTTTTTGGCTTTTGTCTAGTTTTTACCAAATTGCAAATCTACACCTTTTCTTATGACAAAACCAAAATCACTTAGCTAGCTTACTAGGTTCAATTGTTACTCTTTTGCTTATGTGTAAATGTGTAACCTTCTTTCACAAGGTGAGTGGAAGGTGTAAAGTTCTTTTGACAATTTCTTTTATGCTAAAACAAGATGCAAATCGAATTTGAATATTGAAATATTGTGCTTGTAAAGAAAATTAAACCTAGATAAAACTAAGATTGGATCACTAACAAGCCTAACAAGTGAGGTACACTTGGAGGACCTTAAGATGAGGTCTTCTAACAAGATTGGAACCTTTTAGAGAGTAAATCAAAGATGATTTGAATCACTCCTCCACACGATTTTAGCACAACTAATAGGTTGAAGAAATTAAAATTTCTAGTACTCTAGAAAAAGGTTCCAAATGGCACATACACTCCTATTTGGCTCTAGCATTCAATAAACCAACAACAAGCAAAATTAAAGCACAAAACCGAGACAAGATAAGTGCCAAACTCAGAATTTTAAAAACCTAAACTAAGATCAAGACATACCAAAACCTAAACTAAAAGAAACAATATGAAAAAATTGAAGTACAAGAAAAACTATCAACAAAATTTAAAAGAACTACAACTCCTTATGATTTTTTCTACTTTATCATGGCATTTAACAACAAATAAACATGGAATTGGAAATAACAACCAGCCAACAATCACAAAGTAACTTTGAAATTAAAGGATTTAGAAGTAGGAAAAAGAACCTCTCAATCTCCAAGATACCAACTGATGTAGGAAGATATTTAAGGAGAGCTTCCAAGGAGATGATCTTGGCTCTTTTTCTTCTTCTACCCTTCAATTGCCATGGATGATGAATGGATCTTGTAGGAACCAAAATGACAAAGTGTTTAGGCTATAGGAATTGAAACAAAAAAAGATGAAAGAAAAAGAAGAAGAGTTGAAGGAGAAAGGGAAAGATGGAAGAATAGAAAGGGAAAATGGAGAAGGAAAGATTCAAGGCCACTGCTAAGGGAGATAACTCCTACAATTATCACCACCAAGAAGGGAGGAAACCACCTTGGATAAGAGCTTGCTAAAGAGTTGCACTAGCCTAGAGAGAAGGGAGAGAATCTCACTAGAAATCACACTCAAGTGTTCTAAATCTTAAAATGAATTTATGTGTAGCTTTTTACAAAAGGAGAAACCCTTATATAGGCCAAGGGGATTTTGGCCAAGGGATGAGATAATGGGTTTGGTTCAAGGATCCAAGGCCCAAAAGAGAAAAGGGAAAGGAAGATGGCCTATATATGGCCCAAAATGAAGTATATGGCCCTAAAGTGGCCCAATTGACCTTGCAAGGCCCAATTAAAACCTATAAGCCTAGAGAATCTAATTAGGAACTATATTACAAGAGAATTGTGAGTAGATCCTCAAGGTGTCCTCATTGGGCTTGGGCTTACTAATCAAAGAGAGGTAGGAAACTAATGCTTTGTGGATGCTCTCTTTGACTTTGCCCTTGTGAGGGGACCCTTATAAGCTTCAATTCCTTTATCTAGGGTAGTGTGAGGGTCCTCCCTTGGTGTGTCCTCATTACATGTCATTTACTATGCAAGTAAAGTGTTGAATAAGGCACAAGTTAATTACACCACCATAGAGAAAGAAATGCTTACTGTGGTGTATACTTTTGACAGATTCAGATCTTATCTGATTAATGCAAAAGTAATTGTCTATACAGAACATTCAGCACTTAAGTACCTACTTGCTAAAAAAGAGTCGAAGCCAAGATTGATTAGATGGGTTCTCTTATTACAAGAGTTTGATTTGGAAATTAGAGATAAAAGAGGAAAAGGGAACCCTGTAGTTGATCAGCTATCTCGTCCGGAAGGTGATGCTAAAATTGTTCCAATTTAGGAAAAATTTCCAGATGAGAGTTTGATAAAAATAGAGCAAAGTCCATGGTATGCTTGTTAGGGAATCCCATCAGGGTCAGGTAGTGGAAACATAAAGGATTCCCAAAAATGATTGCAAATACAAATGTCTCAAGGCATTATGCAAAATAAATTTTTTTATTTAGGTTTTACCTCTTGTAGACGCAAAGCAAGTTCCTCGATCGAAGCAATTGTAGCTTCGCCCTTAGGAGTCCACACAAGCACTCCCACCAGAAAAACAAAATTTCGAATGCTAGTATGAAAATTTGATTATAATCTAATTTCTGAGCAGCAGCCTATGAGCATCTCATGCTCTATATATAGGCTTAGGTCTTGACCTAAGCTTTCATTAAACATTAGAATGAGTCAGGCCCAAATAGTTTTATTTTTAGTCAAACTAAAATAAAACTATCCTATAGTGGGCTTACTCTATGTTTGTGACCCTATAGGTAAAATATTCAGTTATATTAATAATAAACTATTTTATTATTAATATAAAATAAGAGCAGTATCTAGCAATACATCATTATGTCCAAATATTATTTATTATCAACATGACCTACAAGTGATAATTATTTTATATATTTATTCCTTTTGTCACGATATCTAATTGGGCCCAAGGCATGGTCATTTTCATCCTTGTATGGCCCAATTCATTTTACTTGATACCAGAGTAGACTTTACAGAATAAATATCTAATATTTATTTGTCCTAGCATGGCCATGCATTTCGTTAGTCTCACTCCATCAAGTGGCCTATAGATATCACTTCTATCACATAGGAGAGACAAATTCCATCTACATTACTCACATCCCTCTACATAATTTGTCTTTTGCCTAATCACAATCATCTTATTATAGATAACGTTTGATTGTATTAAAACAACAAACTTTTTATGTAGGAATCATAGTAACTTTAGGTCAAAGGACTATATACCATTATCATATTAAGAACCGTTTATGACACTCATGTAATGATCCATGCAACGTTCACATGGTGGGTCTGTCCATCACAACATTACTCTTAATATGTACCCGTGTAAACACTTGATATCATATATCCATGATTTGTGAGATCAAATCATCAGTACATTCACACACTAATCTTAATGTATTTACATGTCCCCATGTAAATACTTGATTAGGGACATTTTAGGAATAATCCCCATGTAAAAACTTATACAGCTTACAAAAGGTGAGATGTGATGAAACCAATCCCTGTTTTACAAAACTGATTTTTCTCAAAATTATTCACTGTTATCTTTTGCAAAATTTCACTTTTTCTTATTTATTACCTTTTCAATCAGCAACATTTATAACAATTTAGAACAAAACTTTCTGTCAACTCAGTTCAAAGCTAAGATTTTCATGCTAACACCTCCTCAGTGGAACGACAACTATACTATATTACAACCTCTGTGTTTAAACTTGGCACATCCATTTCCTTGAGTTCATATTATACAAACTTGATTCTCTTTCATTGAACTCTTCATTCATTTTAATATATGGAAATAATTTTATCAAGCTTTGGCTAAACAAGTTCTGTATAAACCCACAAAAATAACTTATCAGCCTACAATAAATTGGTCAGTTCAATTGCATGTGAAGTAATTAGTATAATTGAACAATTTGATTGTGTCATATAACCCAGTTTCATGGGACTTGTGTTAGACCCCAAAAGAAAAATATCATCAACACAACCATGAGTAGCATCAAGAGCAATAACATACATCTTAATTCATTCGTATGCCTATAGAAAGACTCTGCTATATCATCCATTAAGAGAAAATAAAGAACCTGATGATTGACTAGTGGTGAGGTGTGGCTCCGATCTGAAAGAAAATGATGAAGGCAAAGTGTGGCGGCTAGAGAATGATAAAGATGATGTTTATGGTTACAGAATGGTTGATGTCGAATGGAAATGATTCTGGTGAAGGTAAAGGCAAAGGCGCGGCACTAAAGTAAAGATAGTGGCTATGTGTGTGTGTTTTTTTTTGTTTTTTTTTTAAAAATTTGATAAAGAAGGTGAAATGATTGTGGTTATCCGAGTGAGATTTGTTGTAAGGATGCGTCTCAAGAGTTTGGACTCTTTACTCGGCCCATCCCAACAAAAGTACTCATGATAAAAAAAATTATTTTTTTATTTTAAAACAAAAAAATTAAACAAAAGTGATACTGAAACTATATAGTGAAGGATACTTCTCAAGACTTTGGTTCTCAAAGATGCATCTTTATGATTTTAGATGCAACTTTCCCAAATTAATCTTTACTTTGTCTATCCCTCACAGAAAAAAATAGAATATATATATATATATAACTCAGACCCCCCCACACTCATTCAAGACATTGTCCTCAGTGTCTTATATGATTTCCACAGTCTCTTTTTTTTCTTTTTTATTTTAATATAGATAAAGGTGAGAAAGAAGTTATAACCGAAAGGGTGGTGTCTGGTTCTGGATTCTTTCACTTTTGTGTGTGATCCTTATCTTGCTTCAAAAGAGGTTGAGGTTGGGGTAAAAAGCTCTGTAAAATATCAATCAATTCATCTGCATTTAATGAAGCATGAATGAATGATCGATCATCTTGAGTTATAAGGCCCTGTTCCATAGCGTTATCTAAAAACATTAACAAACTGTCATAAAAACCATTAATATTTAACAATCCTAATGGCTTTTTATGAAGGTTCATGTTATACCATGATGCAATGCAAAATATTTCCTCAAAAGTACCGAAACCTCTAAGAAGTGCAATAAAGGCTTCAACACCTATAACCATACGAGCCATTTGTTGATGGATGCTTGTAACTTTTACCTCAATTCTTACAACAATAGCTGGTGTAATACCAACATGTTGTAGGATGATACTAGAGACGTTGCTTCCTTCAACTAGTGCAGATAGTGCCATGGAGCCTCTCAAACCCTGTACTTCTCCTCTATACAAGACCTTTATTTCTTTCACAGCCAATAGTTTTCCCAACTTAGTAGCTGCTATTAGGTACTCCTTACAATTACCATTGTTGGTTCCACCAAACACACAAATGGATTTGATTTTTTTCATATTTTTTTTATGTTTTCCATATAGAGTTATGCACCCTTATATAGATGAAAACTGAGATGAAATAATTGATAAAAGATAAAAAGTTTACATAATTATTATTATATAAAAAGAAATGATGGTAATGAAGAAATTTGAAAAGACATGATTGAAGAAAATAAAAATAGGTAATTTTAAAAGTCAAAATGAATTTAGAAAAGTAAAACATTGAAAACAATAGTAAATATGTACAGTAGTTGTGATTGTGGCTCAAGCCTTCCTCTGGTTTTACGTCCAGTAACGGCTTAAACGCCTTCTATGAGTTGAGGTTTTTGCTACCCATCTAGTTTTCTTATAAACTGGCAAACAGGGTCATTTAACGCCAGATTCCCAAGGTTATAGTTTTCTTTTTGTTACATGAATAGATCATATAATTTCAGAAGGACTCCTTGAACAATTCCACATAGATGCATCTCAAGAGTTTGGATTAAGTTATCCAAGTTCTCTTTACTCAGTCCATCCTTTATAAATTTAATTTTGTCCTCCTGATTTATAGATACCATTCCAGGGTTTCTACAACGTGTATCACAATTCCATCTTGCACACTTATGGCAAACTCCCATCCTCTTAGCTCTTCGTTTTTTAGAATAAGAGCTATGTCTCATACCTGGCAAATGTTTCATATAAGATTTATGTAATTCACCAGAAAGACATACCTTTGCTTCAATAAGCCAACGAACATCCACTAGAATGCAAAAATATGTGAGTAGTTTTAACCTTTGAACTCGAGCTTTATAAATTTTTCCAACCACATCGCGTGGAAGTGTAGGGAATCTTTCCTTAAGTCTTGCAAGGGTTTATTCCATTGTCAGATTACTTTGAAGTTGTAGCTGTTTAGAAAAGAGAGAATAGAAAACAAGGTTATAGAGAATAGTAGAGATGAAGAAGGTGAAAAGGTGATAGGTTGCCTTCTATCAAGCGCTTTTTTAACGTCACGAGCCTAACGATGACCTTTTAACTACTACAAGAAAATGATAATAATACCAAAATAATAATAGTAATAATGATCGAGACAAGTGTTAGCACCGAAAAAATGATGATGTAACTAATTGATATCCATTTTTTTATTTTTTTATTTTTTTATTTTTTTTAAATTTTGTTATTAGGAAAAATTAGTCAAAATATTTGGCATCATATAAATACACCTCCATATCTATGTGCTCTTAGAACCCTTGAAAGAAAGGTTTAAGTCGGTGCCCATTTACCTTGAAAACCTTGTTTGCTGCTTTATCTGAAATTTCAATCACACCATAAGGAAAGATATTAGTTATTTCAAATGGGCCTGCCCATTTAGAGCGAAGCTTACCAGATATGAGCTTTAGACATGAATTATACAATAAAACTTCTTGTCCAATGAAAAAGTTTTTTCTCAAGACCTGTTTGTCATGAAAGGATTTGGCTTTTTCCTTATAGGTTTTAGAACTTTCATAAGCTTCCAAACGAATTTCTTCCAGTTCCTGTAGTTAGAGTTTCCTTTCTTTACCGGCCTTATTTAAGTCCAGGTTACATTGTTTTACTGCCCAATAAGCTTTATGCTCAATTTCTACAGGTAAGTGACATGATTTTCCAAAAACAATCCTATAGGGTGACATTCCAATAGGTGTTTTATAAGCTGTTCTATAAGCCCAAAGAGCATCTTCTAACCTTTTGCTCCAATCTTTCCTATTTGTTTGTACTATTTTTTGAAGGATCATTTTTAATTCTCGATTAGACACTTCAGCTTGCCCATTTATTTGGGGGTGATAAGGTGTTGAAACCTTATGCATAACTCCATATTTTTTAAGAAGGGACTCCATTTTACGGTTGCAAAAATATGATCCTTGATCACTAATAATGGCTTTAGGAACACCAAACCTGCAAAATATGTGTGATCTAATAAAATCTACAATAACTTTAGAATCATCAGTTCGAGTAGCTTTAGTTTTAACCCATTTAGACACATAATCGACTGCAAGTAGTATATAAACAAAACCAAAAGATACAGGAAAAGGTCCCATGAAATCTATGCCCCAAACATAAAAAATTTTATAAAATAACATGGGTTGTTGAGGCATCTCATTCCAACAAGATATGTTTCCCATTCTTTGACATCGTTCGCAAGATTTACAAAATGTATATGCGTCACGAAAAATTATTGGCCAATACAAACCAGATTCTAATACTTTCCTTGTTGTATGTTGAGGTCCAAAATATCCACCACATACATATGTATGACAAAATGTAAGAATGGAATGGAAATTCATTTTCAGGTACACACCTTCTAATGACTTGATCACTGCAAAGTTTCCATAAGTAAGAATCATCCTAAACATAGTATTTAGAATCACTTTTTAGTTTTATTATTTGTTGTTTAGATGCATGTATGGGAGTAACAGAAGCAACTAAGTAGTTTACCAAATCAGCAAACCATGAAGTGGAATCATGTATTCCCATAAGTTAATCATCAGGGAAATAATCTCTAATGGAAATTGGGTCAAGTTCCTTTTCAATTCTGCTTAAGTGATCAGCCACTAAATTTTCTGCTCCAATTTTATCCCTAATTTCAATGTCAAATTCTTGGAGCAGCAACATCCACCTGATTAATCTTGGTTTTGCATCTGGTTTCTTTAAAAGGAACTTTAATGCTGCATGATCTGAAAATACAACCACTTTTAAACCGAGCAAATAAGATCTAAATTTATCAAGAGCAAACACAATCGCAAGCAGTTCTTTTTCCGTGGTAGTATAGTTTATTTGTGCAGTATCTAAAGTTCATGAAGCATAGTAAATAACATGTTGTACTTTACCTACTCTTTGAGCAAGAACAGCTCCTAATGCATAATTTGATGCATCGCACATAAGTTCAAATGGAAGTGACCAATCTAGTGCCTGGATGATAGAAGTGGTAGTTAAAGCTTTCTTTAAGCAATCAAAAGCCTCTTTACATTTGTCATTAAAGTCAAATGTTATATTTTTTTATAGTAAGTTAGACAATGGAAGGGCTATCTTACTGAAGTTTTTTTATAAACCTTCTATAAAAACCTGCATGACTAAGAAAAGAACGAATATCTCACACACAAGAAGGATAAGGTAATTGAGAAATTACATCAATTTTTGCAGGATCTACTTCTATGCCTTTTTTAGATATTACATGGCCTAAAACTATTCCTTCTTCTACCATGAAGTGGCATTTCTCATAATTAAGAACAAGGTTAATTTCAATGCATCTATGTAATACTTTATCTAGACTATTTAAGCAAGCATCAAATGATGGACCATATACTGTGAAATCATCCATAAATACTTCCATGTAATTTTCAAGAAAATCAGCAAAGATACTAATCATGCATCGTTGAAAGGTACCAGGGGCATTACATAAGCCAAAAGGCATCCTCCTATAAGCAAAAGTGCCAAAAGGACATGTAAATATTGTTTTTTCTTGATCTTCTGGTGCAATATAAATTTGGAAGTAATCTGAAAATCCATCTAGAAAGTAGTAATATGACTTACCTGCCAGTCGTTCCAACATTTGATTAATGAGAGGTAAAGGAAAGTGATCCTTTCGGGTTGCTTTGTTAAGTTTCCTGTAATCAATGCATACTCACCAACTATTTTGGATTCTGGTAGGAATTAGTTCATCATTTTCATTTTTAACCACTATGATTCCAAACTTTTTGGGAACCACTTGTACAGGGCTGACCCAAGTGCTATCTGATATATGGTAAATGATGCCAGCTTGTAATAATTTTGTTACCTCTTTTTTAACTACATCAAGGATCTGAGGATTAAGTCTTCTTTGTGGTTACCTTACTGGTTTAACTTCTTCCTTTAATAGAATTCTATGCATACACATGGAAGGGCTAATACCTGGGATATCTGCTAAAGTCTAACCAATTGCTTTCTTATTCTTCCTAATAATCTGCAACAACCTTGTTTCTTGATCAGCATTTAATTTGTTAGAAATAATCACTGGAAGATTCTTATCTTCCTCTAAATATGCATACTTTAAATGTTCAGGAAGAGGTTTTAACTCTAACATAGGAGGCTGCATTATTGAAGGAATCAATTTGGTTAAATTTGTCTCAGCAACTTATACTTCAACATAATCAGATGTATTTATAACTACTTTAATCAAATTATTACACTCTGATTCTTTTGAAACAACATTTAGAACAATATTTTCTGTTTTAAGGGAGTTTGGATCATTATTATCATTAAGCAGATATTTCTTAATTTCAGTACACATATTGCATTGATGAGAATCCATGCATGAATCACAAACAAATAAATCAAAAAAATCAGACAATATAGGAAAATCAACATCATCAAACAACTTAATAATATTATCATCAACTAAATCAGTTATTAAGTCAATTTGAAAAATAGAATGATCCTCAGTAGGATGCTTTATAGCATCTAAAATGTTAAATATAACCATACTATCTCCAAATTCCATTGAAAGTGTTCCTGCATGCACATCTATCTTTGTTCTAGCTATTTTTAAGAATGGTCTACTTAAAATTATTAGAGCTTTATTGGTGGAATTCTCACTTTCCATATCTAAAACATAAAAATCTGTAGGAAAAATTAAATTGTTAACTTTAACAAGGACATCTTTAATAATTCCTACGGGATGTGCAGAGCTTCGATTTGCTAATTGTATAACTACACCTGTAGTTTGCAAAGGTCTAAGGGAAAGTGAAGTAAATACAGTCATAGGCATAACATTAATAGATGCACCTAAGTCTAGCATGGCATTTTCAAATTTGTTATTACCTATTATGCATGGAATGGTAAAGGTCCCAGGGTCTTTACATTTTTCTGGTATATGTGACAAAGGTTTCTCAATTAATACAAACACATTTCTACTTATGTTAATCCTTTCATTGTCTTTTAGTCTTCTTTTATTAGTGCATAGTTCTTTAAGGAATTTGGCATATCTTGGGATTTGCTTGATGACTTCTAATAAAGGTATATTTACCTTTACTTTTCTAAATGTTTCCAAGATCTCCTCATCCATTTTCTTATTTTGTATAGATTTTTGTCTTTGTGGAAATGGAAGAGGGATATGTTATTTATCAAGACCAGCTGCAGAAGGAGGATTTGTAAGAGATATATCATTACTATTATTACTTGAACTATCTAAAACTTCTTCTGTATGTTTTTTTGTTACAATAGTATTTTCAGTTTGTTGTTGTTTTTCTGGTCCATGGATAGCTTTATTAGATCTTAAAGTAATTGCACTTACATTTTTAGGATTGACAATTATCTAAGCTGGCAACTTATCTGAACCTTAAGACTACAAATGGTTTAAAGATGTAGCCAATTGACCAATTTGATTTTCAAGAGTCTAAATTATAGCCTCAGTTCTTTTTTGAAAGTTCAAATTATCTACTGACATTTGCTTTATCAATTCCTCCAAATTTGATTTTTCAGTGGAAGGTGCAACTATTTGTGTAGCTTGTTGTTGAATATGAGGAGGTTGATAAGGTCTGCTTGGTCCAGTATTTGCCTGAAAAGGTGCATGAGGTTGTTGTGAAGAATTACCCCATCTTAAATTAGGGTGATTCCTCCAACCACGATTATATCCGTTAGAAGAAAGATCATAATTATTATGTTGTTGTTGTGGTCTGTTATTGTATAAGTTGGCAGAATATACTTGAGGATTTTCATCGGGAATTTTAGCTTCCTACAATGTAGGACAACAATCGGTATAATAATCTAATGAAGTACAAATAGAGCATACCTTGGCAGGGGTTGCAGGTTATTGTTTTTGAGACAGAATAATATTTTTCATAAGTGTTGCTAGTTTAGCAAATTTCATTTCCCATTTTTTATCTCCATCGTTAGTAGTTTCAATTTCATGGACTCCTCTAATTACTATAGAATTATTTCTAGTGGCAAGTTGTTGAGCATTAGCAGCCATGTTCTCAATTAAAGTTTTTGCTGCATTTGTAGTTTTATTTTGCAAAGCACCACCACTAGCTGCATCAACCAAAGTTCTATCCATTAGATTAAGACCTTCATAGAAATATTGTATGAGAAGTTGGTCCGTAATTTGGTGATGGAGACAACTAGCACACAATCTTTTAAATCTTTCCCAGTATTCATAAAGATTTTCCCGGTCATGTTGCCGGATGCCACATATTTCTTTTCAAATTGAGGAAGTTCTTGAAGCGGGGAAAAATTTTTCAAGAAAAATTTTCTTTAAGTCATCCCAACTTGTAATGGAGCCAGGAGGAAGGTAAAATAACCAATCCTCAGCGATATCTGCTAGGGAGAAAGGAAAAGCTTTAAGTTTTACATGTTCTTCTGAAACCCCTTCAGGTTTCATGGTAGAGCAAAGGATATGAAATGCTTTTAAGTGTTTATGAGGATCTTCACCTGCACGACCATGAAACTTTGGTAACAAATGAACTAAACTAGCTTTAAGCACAAAAGGAACATCTTCCTCAGGATATAAGATGCATGATGTTTGATTAGTGACATCTGGTGTAGCTAGTTCTTTTAATGTCTTTTCAGCCATGTTATACAAATACTCAGAAGTTGAAGGTTTAGTTTCACTACTTATGCTATTAGCTAGAATATTATTATTATTATTATTATTATTATTATTATTATTATTATTATTATTATTATTATTATTATTATTATTATTATTATCTAATAGTTTCTTAGATGTAACTAATTGATGAAATGTTCTATTTATTTCAAGATCAAAAGAATATAGTGGTTCGGGATTAGATCTACTCATACATAATACATCTACATATATTGTAACAAAATACTACAACTATGTAATAAAAGGAAAGCATTATCATTTTAATTATGAAATGCTTAGACCATATATTTAAAAATTTAAATATATTTTTATATTTATATTTTTTTTCATGGTTAAAAATGAGATTACTAGAAAATAAATAAGAATATAATAAAGTGGAATTTTTTTTTAAAATATTTTTATATGCTCACATTCAACCAAACCTGAATATCTTCAACACACCTACAAAAAAAATGTAAAACATATTAGGTAATTGAATTCAAATAATTATGACCAAAGGTCCTCGGCAACGGCGCCAAATTTGGCACGCTGTCGTTGTCGGGTCAAATAAAAAGTTAAATTAATATAGTATAAGGTGAACAACCTTAGTCGTCTCTCGAGGGCCTTAGTTCAATTAGTTACACTCAATTTAATTATAACAAAGGGGGGTTTGTGTTGAGATTGAAAGGAAAATTAAGTGATTATATAATAATGCAAAAAGTAAATTTATGAGTAAGAATAATTAAATTTAGAAACAACCAACCCAAGGAATTAATAAATCTTTAGTTAACTAATCATTGATCACAAATATGATTAAATATAATGAATTTCTCAACCTTGAATCATTTGGAATCCCTAAATGATTATATTCTAGAAAATCTTCTAGAATTGAATTAATGAACTAATAAGAATAATCAATCAATATATTCTTATTAATTACTAAAATAACTTTAAAACCATAATTTGATTGAGTTAAAAAACTAAATAGAAATCTCTTATTTAGTAACTTAATCTTTGTTCTCAAATTGATTATTGATTAACCAACCAACATCAATTTAGATTATAGATTGTTTAATTATATATCAATCAGTTATACACTTAAATAATCTACCATCATAAGTGTTTGAGAAACAAAGAAAAGTAATTATCTTCAATCAAAATATTAAGAGCAAGAACTCAAAGTTAACATAAAGAAAAATTAAATTCCTTAAGTTGATTTTAAAAGATTAAGCTTCCATGATAATTTTTAATAATGAAAGCTAATATTAAATTTACTATAACTTTGATTATAAAAGTAAATAACAAATAATAAA
Source organism: Clitoria ternatea (assembly GCA_037962975.1). NCBI lineage: Eukaryota > Viridiplantae > Streptophyta > Magnoliopsida > Fabales > Fabaceae > Clitoria > Clitoria ternatea. The sequence goes on from CM075670.1 coordinate 197,510,786, forward strand.
ATTAACTTACTTGATATTAAGGAAGGGAAATAAAAACCATAACTTGAGGGATGGAATATAGAACAAAGAAATAAAGCAAGAGAAAGAACTAAAACTTAAGAAACTAAAGCAAAGATATAGAAATGTAATGAAAACTAAAGCATGTATTTCTTATGTATCTCTTGTGTGTCTTCCTTACAACTTCAAGCATCTATTTATAGGCAAGATATCATGATACTATACATTCATTTTCTGATTATTAATGCATTTTTTCAACATTGGTGGGCTTGAAATTACAATAATTCAAAAGAAGATACTGGTAGGTGTTGAAATTCATTCTCCTCTTTATCTTCTCCACCTTACGAGTCAAATATGACCATCTAGATGGCCAAAATTTGAAAAACCTTCAACTTGAAAGTTGTAGATCTCTGTCTTATTGAGAATTTGGCGCAAGAATGAGGTCATTGGACATCTACAGCTCCAGATATGTGTATTTTGGTGAACTATGTCAATGTTGGTGGGACACATGAGGGCTGATTGATTCAAGCTCGATTTCTTCACTTTTTTCAGATGCAAAATAACCAAATCTGATCATCATGATGTAGGCCTCTGTCTTAGCTTTCCATGGGCTCCAATATTAGCCCATTTGGATCACAAAAGCCCAAGTTATGACCAAAACAAGGCAAGATACTCAAGATACATACAAAAAAATGAAAATTGAACCATATATACATAATACTTCAATTTAACTAAACAACATAAAACTTAATTAAAATACTATTATTAAACACAGTAATTATATAATAAACCCCAAGTGTAAAACTATAAGAAGTGTATTAAAATTGATTTATCACCGTTCATATACCTCGGGATATCCGATGGTGGCATAGTCAGTCTTTAATGACTCCTTTCGACGTTTTAGGAACTTTTCCTAAAGAGGCCGAAACTCGGTTTGGACTTTATCACCCTCGTTTTTCCATAAATCATTTTAAAACTCGACCCAAGAACTTTTAGCGTTTTGGACCCAACTTTTTCACCTTGGAATTGAGCGATTTTGGTCTCAATCTATTTGTTTAGAAAGATCTTCAATCTCAATTTCTAGCCCTGAGCTCCGATTCTCACTCTGTCAACCCCAAAATCAAAGATTGAGTATGTTCGTCTCAAAATTCCAACATTTGGACGTTTTACCCTATGCATGGTTCACAAAAAAATTCATAACTTTCTCATACAACCTTGGATTCGCATAAACTTGGGGTCAAAATCTACGTAACAAAATTATCTATATTTTTTGTGATACATCAAAGGCCAAATCCTTCTAGATCAGTACAGTTTAGTAGATTTTTACAACCCTTTAGCTGTTTCGTCATCATGTTGGCAGCCTTCGTTAAAATTTGCATATCTCCTTCATCCGGTGCTTGAATCACTCCATTCTTTTTGCTATGGACTTGTACCATAGACCTCTATAATATTCATGAAGGGTGTGAAACCTAACTCTCAAAGGATAATTAATGGTGAATTTATTTCTGAAGCCGTAGCTGATCTGGGAAGCTTCTGGAGCACCCTGTCATAAATCGGGTATATCCCGAGCTATCGATCTTGGATCATCGCAAATAATATATCAAATTAAAGAGAAAAAAAGATCTAAAACTTCATGAAGGGCTAAAAAACCAATTCTGTTATTCAAGTGGCCTCAATACTCAAGAGGCGGGTGAATTGAGCTTTTAAAATTTTGCTTGAAATGCCTTAGAACTTAGTTCTTTTATCACAAGTTTAATGTTTAAGCAAGAGAAGGCAAGTTTAGTGCAAGAGTCAATGCAAATCAAGTAGTAAATATTGCTGAAGCAATTTATCAAGCACTTAGTGTGCAACACTTTAGAACAACTAGTTCAAGCAAGCTCAAGTAAGTAAATCATAATCAATCAATAACAAACCAATTAAATGCAATGTATGATTGTAAAAGAGTAAGGGAGAAGAGCTTGCAAACCAATTTAACAAGTTCCAGCACCCCAGTGTACGTCTCGCCTTCAAGCAACCCACTTGAAGGATTTCCACTATTGAGAATTTGAGATTACAAGCTTTGAGCAATTGCAGCTTCCTAGTATCCCACACTCAAGAACTCAATCCTCACAAGCAAAGGGTAACCCGCCCAATCTCACAATCTCTCAATAACCCAAAGGTTGAACCCAACCTTTGTGACCACTCAACCTAGAGTGAAAACATTGGTGTTTGGTGATGATGTTTATAAGATATATACTCTCAATAGAGTGAATAGGTAATTGAAAGCTCACACAATTTTTAACTCTCAATAAAAGAGGATATACAAATTCTAGCTCAAAGATTTCAGAATATACAAAGAAATGAACTCACTAATCACAAATGTAACTAAAGATTGATTGCTTCTTGTTACTTGTTGTTGTGCTTGAGTTTGACATGCATTTATAGAGCCTTGATAGAGCTTGGTGGAGTTCCTAGCCGTTGCATGTGATGGGTGTTTGAGAGATGTGGAGAAATGAGCTGGTTTCCACCTAAAAAGCACTTCTCACAAATTCTGGCATGACTGTAATCGATTACGGCTCAAGCTATAATCGATTAGGGTACACCATGTAATCGATTAGGTGTGACACAGAGTACCTCTTATACCTGGGAACGCGAGGATGCCATGAGGCAGTAGTACCCCGAGTTGTTTACTAAGGTGAGTTACCGAGTGAATTTCGGGGACGAAATTCTTTTAAGAGGGGGAGAATTGTAACATCCCGATTTAAAAAAAAATAAAATTAACTACCGAACGGAATTAAGCCATTAAAATGATCATTGCAAAGTAGAGATTTCTTGTTAATTATAAGTAACTTAATTAACTTAACTTAAGAAAATAATGGTTGATTAATTATGAATAATGGTGATGGCTGGATGATTGTGATTGGTGCGTGGGGCTGAGTGGAGCTGCCAGATTCACGCTTTCCCACCCCACTCTTCTCTTCTTTGTGTACATATATGTATATATAATCCCATGGTCACTAATATTACTCATCTTCCTTCAGACTCCCTCTTCCTCTACTGCTTTGTTCTCTCTTCTCTTCTCTTCTCTTCTTTTCCTCGTTCTTTGTCTTCTTCTTCTTCCCTGTCCACTGTTCCGTTTCTGGAAATGCACGACGACGGTACTGCAGAAGACTCAGAGCTTCCTTCTGCCGGTAAGGGACGATCATCAGAGTGGAAGACAAACAGCTCCCTATTCCATGGTGCGACTACGTTCAAGGAGGCCTGAACGAGTGTGAGCCTGGGCGAAGTAATCAGAGGCAAAGGACCAACGTCGGGAAACAGAGGAACCCCTCGATTTCCTTCAGTAGGTAGGGGCGCTTTGCATCTCAAATGCATAGCTTGTGAACGGTCTCCGAGTGAAGTACTACCCATGCATGTGTGTTTGAAGGTGTTTGCTATGAAATATATATATGATTGACAGCTTTTGAATACCGAGGCATGTGATGATTGAATCTGATGGTAGTTCTCTTATATTTAATATATGTGGTTTTGAGATACACTGTTGGGTATGTGAATGCATGTGTGAGTTATGGGACTGTGTGTGAATGGAGTGCATGTATCTTAAGTTGCCATATTGAGTCAGGTTAATTATTTTACTCATGAATGCATGAAGTAGGGATTTCCGACACCGAGAGCAGGTGTGTGACTGTTGTTGATTCTAGATGGAATGTTATATTCAAATATGAGATGTTGTTGCTGTGCATGTTGACGTGACTTCTGAGTGCTCTGTACGGGGGACAATGGGTAGATCCTGATTACTATACTATATTGACATGTATGTGAATGCTAGAAAATGAATCTGATGTGTTTGTGTGATGATGAATAGGTTGCATGTAGAGTGTGGTTAAGGTGCAGAAAAGGAGTGTTATTGTATTGACAAATATATGTAAGACATGATTGAAAGACCTTGAGTTGGACTCAAGGCGATGCCGAGTGCATTAGCGTTGGACGCTTGATGAAAGACCTTGGGTTAGACTCAAGGCAAGCCTACCGGGTCGGACTCGGGGCTGCCCGTAACACTTCCGTTGCCGCTTGGAGTGATTGTGTTACATGTGAGGGCAAACAGTTTGGTACCAGTAAAACGGCCGGACCAGCTTGGAGCTGGAGGAAAAAGGCTTGGAGCCTATATTGCAACGTAAAAATTTGTAGTAAAGTGGGGGTCGGATCCGACTATAGTAGACTTGCGTGCATTATATATATATGCTCTTAGACTGTGATTAATTTATTGTGTTGCATGTATATGTGTCGGAAATGATATGATCTATATAGCCGTGTATTAAATGTATGAATTCTGATTGCATGGTACTGTTATATATAGACATATTGGAGGGCAGTTAACATTATAATTGATTCAAATGTGATGTTGTATGGTGAAAGATCTACGGGCTCCCGAGTCACTAACTGTCATTTTAAATGTAAAAGCTCACCCCTACTGTGGCAATATTTTCAGTGAATGTCTCTCGGAACAACGAGTGAAGGTGGAGCTGCTTGCCGAGTGGATTGGTTGTGCACTATGGAACTATATGTACATGTGTAGATACTGTGTATAATGTTTTGGTTAAGCCTTGGCCGACTCATGTCTTGATATTAGTCTCTTAAACCAGAATTTGAATTCCCTTGGGTTGAGGGTATGCCAATGTGCTTGTAATTATTTACATACGCTTCTATATATATATATATATATATTTATGTCATGCTATATATTCATTCCATTCTGTGCGTGATGTCCGAGTAGTATATGTTCATGTTTTTCCCGAGTGTGTATGGATGGTATGGCTTTAGTATAAATGGAGTCAAGTTTTGGTCTGGAGAGTGAGTTAGTGATTTTGCCCGAGTGAAGGAAGGTTTTGATGTTCTGAGTGAATGAGGTCGTATAACTCCGAGTGGGGATTGACCTGAAAGATCCCCCGAATGATAAGCTGCTAGGATTTCCCGAGTAGAGAACCTCAATATATTTTCGAGTGAGAACTGGCCGAGTGAGTGTATTCCGACTAGAGAGTAACCTATCAGATTCCGAGTGAAACCCGTGTAGTGAACTTATTGGAAGTTAGGAGGTTCTTAGGTGAGGTTTGAGTTAGCAGGAGAGCTTGGGTAGGAAGGACTATACTTACCAAGTGAAAAACAAGTGAAATATCCGAGTGGTAGAAGACCGAGGAAAATAGTCCGAGTGAAACACCCTTGGGATCCGAGTGGGATAGTTATCATTTTCCACGCGGTCAACAATTATGTTCTGTAGAGGATGAAGTTATGAAGTGTAAGGTAACTCCCGAAGGTAGCTGGTAGGTATAAAGATTAATTTGGATGAATTGTAGGTAAAGACCTTTCCAAATGAACATAGATTCTGAAATCTGAGTGATGGGTATACCAAGTGGAGTTACTCGCCTCAGCGAACAAGGTATTCGCCCAGTGAGTGCGAACTGCTAAGAAGGCTTTTGTATTGGCTTCGCTTAAGTGCATGGTATTCACGCCCGAGCGAGTGGGGCTGTCTCACTCAAGCGTGTTGGATCTCGCTTGAGCGAGTGGACGATACTTTGTGGGATTCGCTTAGGCGTTGTTGCGTCTTCCGCCGGATTGATTGGGTCGGTTAAGCCTTGTTCCTTCCGCTGATTGTCATACGTGAGAATGGCTTCTATTTTCTTTTGCCTCCCTTGATCTATGTTGGGAAAAACTTTCCCTGTTTTGGTATTTATCTATTTATTAAATTAGGGTGTTACAATGTCAGGATTAGATAATTGCATCATTGAACACAAGTTGCCATTGAAACCTGATTGCGTCCCCATAAAGTAGAAGTTGAGAAGGATAAAGCCAGAAATGCTCTTGAAAATTAAAGAAGAGATAACCAAATAGTTGGATGTTGGGTTCTTGACTGTCTCTAAATACCCTGAATGGGTGCCCAACTTTGTTCCGGTCCCGAAGAAGGATAGGAAGGCATGAATATGTGTTGATTATAGGGATTTGAATAGAGCTAGCCCAAAGGATGACTTTCCATTACCACATATTGATGTTCTTGTTGATAATAGACCCAACATTCCATTTTCTCATTCATGGATGAATTTTCTGGATATAACCAAATCAAGATGGCACCCGAAGACATGGAAAAAATTACTTTCATTACTTTGTGGGGAACCTTCGGTTACAAAGTGATGTCTTTTGGGTTGAAAAATGCCAGTGCCACTTACCAAAGAGCGATGATAACTTTGTTTCATGACATGATGCATAAAGAGATAGAGGTTTATGTGGATGATATTATTGCCAAATCCATATCCAAAGAACGTCACTTGATTGACCTGCGAAACCTCTTTGAAAACTCAGGTTGAATCCAACTAAATGCACTTTTGGGGCCAACTCTGGAAAGTTGCTTAGGTTCATTGTGTAACATCCCAAATTTTAAAATAGAGGATTAATTACCGAAATAAATATTAGAAATTTGTATGTGAATTATTTAACGTCCCAAACTATCGAAAATAATTAAATTAAGAATTTTGGGAATTGTTGGTGATTTATGGAGACCGGTTAAGCTGAAAATAAGCCCGGTTGAGATATAGGTGTCGGACCAAATGTCTCTGATTGAGATGATATTGGTCAGGGATGTTAAGGATAATATTGGGAATCCAAATATGTGTTCGGTATAATTTTTAGATGAAGTATCAAGCCTGAACAGAGAGCTTGTTTATGAGAAAACGATGAAGCTTTAATGAATGGGATTGAAAATAAATCAAAACCCTAATTTTCCCTTCTATTTTCATGATGGTTTCCTTCTCCCTTGGCAAAACACACGCTACTTCTTCTCCTCTTCAATTCTCCCTCATCTCCTCTTTTCTCCTTCTTCCAAAACCCTAGCAAATTGGTATCATCTTCCACCTTCCTTCATTTTCGTTTGGCGAGAGCTTGGAAGAGGACATGGAAGCTTGAAACATCCTCTTTCTTCTCCTTATTTTTGTGTGGTGTTCTCCTCCATTCTAGAACTCACTTTATGTTGGGCTTGAGGTATGTATGCTCATTTTTATTAAGGTTTTGGATATGTGTATATGGCATTATGTGTTTAGAAGCCATGCATGTGAGTGGATGTATATGAGGAGCATTTAATGCATGAGTTTTAAGGTGGGTTTTCATGAGAGTAAGATTTCTTGGGGGAGTAATGAAAATGGATGCATGTATAGTTGGAAGAAGAAGAGTATTTGTGATGGTTGTTGGGTTTTAAGAAACCCTAGCTTCATAAATTTAGGGGAAATGTATAATGGGGATAGATGAGCATTTATTGTTGTCAATAAATGTAGTTTATGATGAATAATGGCCATTGGTGATGGTATTTGGTTGGTGGAAGTCATTGATGGAGAAACCCATGAATGGGTTTAGCTCTAAAATGCATAATAATAAATGGTGGCACCTAACCCATGGTGGTTATGGTGGATAAAATGAAATAAAAGAGGTTTGAGAGTTAAAATAATATAAACACCAAGTTATTGAAGTATATAAGTATTTGAGTCTTGGTGGGTAAATAGAAAATTAATTGTGTAATGTGTAGTGATGTAGGAAGTGACCCCATCGACGAGGCGGAAACGTCAAACCGCGTTGATCACTACTTCACTTGAGGTAGGAGGGGGTAACTATTCTAAATGCATGATTTCATCTATTGATGATGTGAAAATATGTATGTATGATTACGTTGATGATTGCTTGAATGGATGAGGCGATGATGTTATGATTTGAATACATTTAGAATGATAATTATTGCGTGGCATTGTGTTTGGGATAATATTGTGATGTGGTGATGATGTTATGATGATGAAGTATGTTGATGGTTTGAGACCATGTATGAATTGAAATCTATAATATAGAATATCCCACAGATGTGTGTATGATTTATTGAATGTGTATGCCACTAACTATTAATGTGAATAAGTCTCAAAGAGAATTGGGATTGGATGAGAATGATGAGGATATTGAAATCCACCTAGTGGTGGTGGTGAATGATTGAATGTGGAGTGGCATCTAGGATGCATTTGATTTGCATTTGCATAGCATCCATGGCATATCATTGTTGTCTATGTGGAATATTAGGGGGTTCCACTAGGCGGGCCTAGTGGGGGGCGGCTCAGTGCACGAGCGTATTGTTGTTTTTCCCCTATGACTCGGTGTGTGAGTCACGAAGCTGTCCATAGTTTGGTGATGAGGCACCCTATGTGGCGGGCCCAGTGGGCGGGCGGCTCTATGGTGAGCGAGTTACCTTGGTGTCCGACGGGGCACGGCTCTCTCGATGTATGTTCAGGAGGGGCCCGTAGCACTTGTGGTAAATAAGGCCACGTTGTTGATCCGCAAGTCATGGGGTCACTAGTGCTACAGATGGGCGAGTACGGTTTGGTACCAGTAAAACTATGATGATGTTGAGCATGCATAAATTGAGATATATGTGTGCACAATTTACTACTGTAGTAGGGGCATAGTAGCACACCTATGCTTGTCCCACAAGTTGATTTGATGTTGTATTTCCCCACAGTCGGATCCGCATTGCTTGATGAGAAATCCTTGTGCATATACATTAGCTTTAAGAGCATTTGCATATAGCTAAAGATATGCCTAGTTGAAAGCCCATGGTGGCAAATGGATGAATGAGATTCAAAAAGGGAGAGAGTTGGATACTAACCCTATGTATGTAATTGGTGAATCAAATGAATATGGTTATGGGTGTATACTTGAGATTATGAAATATGCTTATAAATGATGTATGATGTTGTGTAAGATATGCTATATGTGCAGTATACATGTATTCCATCATAATGTATGACTTTAATTCATTTGGATTATGTTACTCACCTCCTCGTTGCTATTTTTAAGGTTGATGTAGGTATGATGTATATCCTACCATTTTGGAGGCCGAGTTTGAAGAAGGTAAATATGGAATAGGAATGTGTGAGCCTTGGCCGGCATGAATTTGTTTTGTGAAGTATATGGTGTTCATATACTCAACTTTATAATTAGTTGATGATCTTGGAGGTCATGGAAGAAAATTGAATATGTGTGTATGGCCAATTTTCATTCATGACCCAAATGACGTAAAGGATACATTAGTGATGCTTGATGATGTCAAGTTGAATGAAGGAGTGTGTGTATGTGAGTTTGTACTATTTTATAGAGCATGTTAAATGATGTTGAATTTAGAGTATATGCATAGAGTGAATGAATTGGCCAAAATCTGTGGTGCATGATGATGCAAATTGAGGATTTGTGTTATGTTTGATGATTGATAAATATATTAGATGTAATGTTTGAATTAGTATGAAATCATGACTAGAAAAGATTTTAGGGGGTAAAGATGCATGAAGCATGTTATAAGTATCCCATATGATGTGTAAGGCATGTTGAAATGAAATGAATTGGAGTAGAATGGATTTTGGCATAGAGTTGCATGAAATTTAAGAAATCCCACGTTTTCTGCATAACTCGCTCAAGCGAGTGGGAATCTCGCTCGAGCGAGATTGTTATGAAACAGGGGAACCGTCACTGGCCTGAATTCGCTCAAGTGAATGGCCATCTCGTCCAAGCGAGATTGATGAGGAATCAGAGGTTAGCCTCTGGACAATTTTTGCTCAGGCGGAACGACAGTCGCTCAAGCAAGGAGGAAGGGAATTTGATACTGGATGATTTTCACCTAGACGAAAGATGCCTCGTCTAAGCGAAAATCGACCAGAGAGTTACCAATGTTTCTAGAGCAATCTCGCTTAAGCGAGTCATGATCCGCTCAAGCGAGATTCGTACCTGATGCATACCTCTTTCCCTCGCTCAAGCGTCTCGCTGGCTCGCTTCAAGTTTCCCTTCGCATGTCGCTCAAGCGAGACGAGGGTCGCTCAAGCGAGATGGACCCCTGATGCTCAAACCTTTCATTCGCTCAGCTTTTCTCCACTTCGCCCAAGTGTTACCAGGCTGACTCGCTCAAGCATATGTAATCCTCGCTTGAGCGAGTGTCACCCTGTTGCATATTTTCCTTTGGTTTCAAATTTTTACATTTTTCTTTGCAATAAAATTTATTCATGCATTATTTTGAAAGGAGTTTGAACCTAGTTTGGGTCATGGAACTTCATGAGTTTGTTTCTACTAAATTTTATTTTGTAACAATTAATTTAACTGGTTCTTCCGCTGCCTCTCATTGGAAAATTACTAGGAAATTATCTTTTAAACTCTACCCTCTCATATCTTCATATATGGGAGTGGTCTTTCATAGATCTAGGGGTTGTGTTTCAAAACCTAATCACTTATTTTCTGTTTATTGAATAGTGATTTTAATTCGTGAAAATTGCCCCGTATTTTCGGGGGCGTCTCAGCCTGGTATCAGAGCATTGGTTGCTCTTGATACGATTAAGATGGATGTTATCCATGTAATTATTACCTATGAATGACTTATGTGAGCCATGTTTGACTATTAATAGAACGTTATTAATGCTCAATGTTTGATATGTGTATGAAACACCAAGTAGGGTAAATTCCCTAATTAAATTGAATGTGATTGAGGTATAGATGCCTGTTAAATTATATTGTGAAAGGTGATGTGTAACATCCTAGTTTTTAATTAAGGTTAATTGCATAATTAAAATTATGGATTAATTTAATAATAATATTAATAATAATGCCATTGGAAATGTCCCATGTGCCCTTGGTGGCTTTAGAGAATTTTGGTTCTCTCTCTCTCCCCCTTTCCCTCGTGAATCCCACGCTGATGGGATGGGAGTTAATGGTGATGGGATGTGATGGCTGATGGGAGTGCAGGCTTGGCAGAAGAGATAAGGGCTTTGGTCTTTTATTTTCCAACTATTCCTTACTCATTATACTTTGGGTTCAAGGAGAAACACTCCTCCTTTTCTCTCTCGTGTCCATGGCTTCTTCTTCTTCCTTCACTGTTTGTCTCCTACGTCTTCTTCATCTTCTTCCATTCAACGTTGTGCAGAGCCCGAGTGGGAAGTGGAACATGAAGAGGAACAGCGTGGTTGAGAGAGATCTGCATGGTGGTTGAGAAACAGCATAGTGCTGTGTGTTGTGGAGGCTTGGATCCTCCTCTGTTTTGCCTGAACATTGATGGCCGTGTTACATGAAAGCATGGGGTCCTCCATCGTTGGGAGGACTGGGCTGTTTGGGTGCGGAACGACGTTTAGAGTCCTCCACTGGGTTGCACGAGGACTGGTCGGTTCATGTGTAGGAGCAGAAGCCTTGGATCCTCCACTGGACCGAGTGTGAAGGCTGTCTGCGTGGTGCCTTGGAGGCATGGAACTCCACTGTCTTGTAACAGAGCATGGAGTGTATTGGAGGGGAGCTGTTCGTAGGACCGAGTGGCTCGGTGCTCCTCTAAAACTGGGTGTTACAAGCTCATAGAGCTTCTGGATCTTCATTCCAGGTAAGGGGGGGCTTTGCAACTCAAATGTATGGTTTATGGACGGGTTCCGGGTGAAGCTATACACTATGATGTGTTGTGTTGCTATGTTTTATGTTGTTTGAGTGAAACCCGGATGTGTGATGATTTTCATTGTGTGGTGTATGATTTCCCATCCATGAGATATAAGATGCATGTATGGTTTATGTTAAATGCATTGGATGCATGTTATTGATATTTGAATGTCGAGTACATTTGTGTGTGGATTATGTGATTCCCGAGTGGAATGTTATATGTAAATACATGAGATGCATGTGATTGTTATTGTTATGTTGTGCCGAGTGCAATAGGCTGTGTGACAGCAAGTGTGTCCCTGTTATGGTTTTGTTAGATGCATGTATTTGGGATTGTTATGATAATGTCGAGTGGGCTCTATATGGGAAAGCATGGGATGCTTAGTGTAAAAGATAAATCTGAGTGAATGGCATTGTGGTTGCCGAGTGCATGAGATACGGGTCGGTTATGTTAATTCCTGTTTGGGATTTTATATGGAAAGCATGAAATTGCCGAGTGCATGTGATTGCCGTGTGCATGTGTTATGATATTGCATTGGATGCATGTGATTGATATTAAATACCGAGTGCATGGGCATTGGACGCCTGATGAATAAGACCGTATGTATCTGATTCGTCACTGGAAATGCTTGGAGCATATAGCGTTGGACGCTTAATACTGATCGGCAATCAGATGAATATGTATTGAAATATATTGAAAGACCTCAGGTTGGACTTGAGGCAGTGCCAAGTGCACTAAGTGTTGGACACTTAAAGACCTTGGGTTGGACCTAAGGCAAAGCCTACCGGGTTGGACTCGGGGCTGCCCGTAACACTTCCGTTGTTGCTTGGAGTGACTGTGTTACATGTGAGGGCAAATGGTTTGGTACCTGTAAAACGGCCGAATCAGCTTAGAGCTGAGTGAAAGGCTTGGAGCCTATGTTGCAACAATAAAAATTGGTAACCGGATCTGGGTGAATTGATGTGTGCACACTTATAATTGTCATTGAGCTCAATGTGAATTGCTGAATATGTGAATATGGAAATGATTGGGATGAATCCGATTGGATTAATGCATGTATACTGATATATTTACCGAGTGCAATATGCTGTTATGGGTGTGATACATGCTGTGATGAATGATATGAATTATATGGCCACGTGTGAATTTAATATTCTGATTGGATGATTGAATATATATATGTTGATGTTGTCGCTGAGTGCAAAGTGAGCCTATGGCTGTGATTATATGTGATTGTAAATAATGTAAGTTTTATAGCCGAGTGGATTGGCTGGAATGAATTCCAATCGGATGATGATGTGTGAGTATTCATATTTAAATGGCAGTGTGCGTTATGGTTGATTGAAATATAAAATTTGTATAATTAAGGATTGAGGTATAATCCAAGCCAATATCTGTGATTTAATATGTAAACGCTCACTCCTACACCATTTTTCAGTATGTGCAGGTCGGTCTCAGAATGATGAGAAGGCCTTAACCCGAGTGATGGGTATTTGTGCTGTTGTAGTGTACAAGTATGTTGTACCGATTGTATGTGGTCATATTAAAGCCTTGGCCGGCTCCTAACAATGATGTATCATGAATACAAATATATATGTATAGGAATCCGAGTGCATGTTCATATATATATATGGTTTACATTGATATCATGTACTTGTATCGGATAACAAGGGCTGGTGAATGAATAATGTTAAGATGATAAGTATTCCGAGTGTATGGCTATATATATATATTGATATATTGATAACATGTATTGGTATCGGCTGAGGAGTGTTGAATGTATAAAATAATGTTAAGTTAATGATTCCGGGTGAGGCTCTAGTGATTGGCCTTCTTTTCCAAGTGGAGAAACTTAAATGGATTCTGAGAGAAATCCCTTTTGATAAGCCTATACTGTGTGGGATTTAATGGGAGAATTTCCCAAGTGTTCATAGGCCTAAATATTACCGAGTGAAAAATATGAGTAATCCCTGAGTGGAAAAGGGATTGAATATTCCCGAGTGGTAAATCCGAGTGAACCTCTTCCGAGGGAAGAGCTGTTGTAATGGTTCAGATTGGGATGTATTCTAAGTGCATGATATACATATAATCCGAGTGAATGAGATTCTATACCCCGAGTGGATGAGACTTAGAACAAGTCCGAGTGGTACTTAACTTAATGGTTTCCCCCGAGTGAATAAGATGATATATGCCGAGTGAATCTGGCTAGAATATTCTGAGTGATGAATGATTATGGAGACCCCTTCTGAGTGAAGGAAGGTCTGTGTGTTCTCCGAGTGAGAGAAGTGGAAGATTAAATTATGCCGAGTGCTGAATGGATAATATATCCCGAGTGAATTGAGGTTGAGATATACCGAGTGGTATTTGATTGGGTGATATCCCGAGTGTGGAAGGTTTATGGATCCCAAGTAGGATAACCCTCATTTCCCGAGTGGATCATGTGTGTGACCTATGTGGATAAAAATAAGGAATTAAACATGGGCTTCTGAGGGAGGCATGTGTATTGGGGTTATTTCTCGAGTGAATGGACCCCTGATTCCGAGTGATAGAATGCCGAGTGTGGCTTCTCGCTTCAGCGAATGAGGGATTCGCTCCACCGAGTGTGATTGGATGGAAGGCTTTTGGGTTGGCTTCGCTTAAGCGAATGAGTGTTCGCCCAAGCGTGTTGGGCTGTGTCGCTCAAGCGGAGCTGGATCTCGCTTGAGTAAGTGAACGTTTTGTGAGGGCTCGCTGAAGCTTGTTATTCCGCTATCGGTTTTGCTTCCTTCCTTTATGTTGTCTTTAAATTACCCGACTGCTTAGTCTATTTTTGGGAAAAATTTTCCCTTGTTTTCGGATTTATTTTCAATTAAGTAAGGATGTTTCATGATGAGCATGTGATTGTTATTAAGCCCGGCCAGGCATTTCCTTTCTAATATTTACCTTCAAGTTATGAAATACATTATGATGATACTTGTGCTAAGAATGGTTAGTGATGAATGATATATGTATATACACTGGGTAAAGAAACCTTATGTTTCTGACTATGTTTATGTTGTGTGCATGTAGAGATAGTGATGGCAAATAGGCGCAATATTGATGCAGCCGCTATGGCTGAAGCCTTTAATCGTTTTGACGATATACTTGAACGACAACAACAACCTTTTGGTCAGCCGAATCAGGGTCTTGACCGATTCCTTAAGCGGAAGCCTTCTGAATTTCATGGAGGCTATAAACTGGAAGATGCTTATGTTTGGATCTATGATTTGGAATGGAGATTCGCTAGCATGGAATGTACTGAAGCTCAGAAGGTAGAGTATGCGGTGTTTATGGTCAGGAGTGAGGCCGAATCTTAGTGGATTCTCACTCGTGGGCGTATGATTGCTGCCCACACTCCTCTAAATTGGGAGAATTTCAAGATGGAGTTTCTTAGGAAATACTTTCCTGAGAGTTATAAGAATAAGAAAGAGCTTGAATTTATGGAACTCAAGCAAAGAAACATGGCGGTTGAGGAGTATGCATCGAAATTTGAAGAGTTATGTATGTTTTATCCTCCCTTTCAGCAAGAGGGCACTGAAGCTTCAAAGTGTGTTAAATTTGAAAATGGATTACGCCAAGAGATTAAGAAGGTGATTTGTCACCAATAGATTAGGAGTTTTCCTACTCTTGTGAACAAGTGTAGAATCTTTGAAGAGAATGATGTTGCTCCAAAGAGTTACTCAGGGCATGATTACAAGTTGAAGGGCCAATCTTCGAGCTTCAAGAAGAAAGGCAATTTTAAGAATAATAGACACTTTGTGCGTGGTTCCTCTTCTTTTAGAGGTGGACGAGGTGGTGGAAGACATGGTGCCAACGGTGGCTGAGGCAATGGCCAAAGGCTTCGATGTTTCCGATGTGGTGGAAATCATTTGGCTCGAGAATGTAACCATGAAGAGACAGTGGTGTGCTACAGATGCAACCAACTGGGACACATTTGTCCCGATTGTCCCTTGAATGCCATGGATGTAGTGGTACGTAATGATGCAAACCGTGGAGGCTATGGTACTTTTAGAGGCCGTGGTCGTGGAAACGGTAATGGTAGAAGAAATGGTAATCGGAATGGTGGCAACAGTCGTGGTAATGGGAACGGCCGAGGTAATGGTAACGGTGTTCGGAATGGTCAAAATCGTGGTGTTAATCAACAGATGGCTGGAAGAGTCTTTGTCGTAACTGGTGAAGAAGCTGCACAAACTGAGGATCTTGTCCAAAGTAAGTGCCAAATACATGGTAGTACTGTGAGTGTATTATTTGATTCGGGTACGACGCACTCTTTTATCTCTGAAGATTGTGTAAGGCGACTGAAATTGCCAATAAGCTTAATGAAAGGTTCACTAATGGTGTCTACACCAACCGGTACTTGTCTGCGAGCGGTCACTTGATGTAGTAATGTTGAGATGATTATGGAGAATAGGAGATTCGTTGTGTCTCTTATTTGTTTACCTTTGAAGGACTTGAAAGTTATTTTGGGAATGGATTGGTTGTCTGCCAACAAGGTCTTGGTAGATTGTCAGAATCGGAGTATTGTTTTTCCTTCTCCGAATACCGAGCGTTTTAATGTGTAAGGTATATCTCAACTTCTTATGATGTTCTGTTTGATCGATGGGAATGGTACGCCCCGATCTTGTGAGATCCTTATTGTTTCAGAATTTTCTGATGTGTTTCCAGAAGAGATTCCTGGATTACCTCCTCCACGTGAAGTGGAATTTTCTATCGATCTCATTCCTGGCGCTGAGCCTGTTTCTAGAGCTCCTTATAGGATGTCTCCTATGGAGTTGACTGAATTAAAGAAACAAGTGGAAGAATTGCTCGAACGGGAGTTTATTCGCCCAAGTGTGTCTCCTTGGGGTGCTCCTGTGTTATTGGTGAAAAAGAAGGACGGAAGCATGAGATTGTGCATTGATTATCGCCAACTCAACAAACAAACCATTAAGAATAAATACCCTCTTCCACGTATTGATGATCTGTTGGATCAATTGAAGGGTGCTGTTGTATTTTCAAAGATCGATTTGCGTTTTGGATATCATCAAATTCGAGTGAAGACCGAAGATATCCCGAAAACTGCATTCCGAACGCGATACGGACACTATGAGTACGTAGTGATGCCATTTGGAGTGACGAATGCTCCTGTGATTTTCATGAGTTACATGAATCGCATCTTTCATGAATATCTTGATCAATTTGTTGTGGTGTTTATTGATGATATTTTAGTGTACTCCAAGAGTCATGAAGAGCATCAAAGACATCTTCGTCTTGTATTGACCATTCTTCGCGAGAAAGAGTTGTATGCGAAGCTCTCCAAGTGTGAATTTTGGTTGTCTAAAGTCCAATTTCTTGGACATGTTATCTCAAAAGATGGAGTTGCTGTTGATAGATCAAAATTTGAAGCTGTAATGGCTTGGGAAAGACCGACGTCTATGACAGAGATAAGAAGTTTTCTTGGTCTTGCCTAAAACACCCTTAATTTAATAAATAAATAAAATCCGAAACAGGGAAAATTTTTCCCAAAAATAAGCCAATGGAACCGGGCACAAAAGAATAAGGGAAGGGAAGGCAAGTGAAATGGAAAACCATTCACTGCACAGCCCAGCGGAAGACAAAACGCTCAAGCGAAGCCCACAAAACAGCGTCCACTCGCTCAAGCGAGATTCAACCAATACGAAAGCCTTCCAAAGCACATACACTCGCTGGAGCGAATCCCTCATTCGCTGAGGCGAGTAACACACTCGGTAATTCCCATCACTCGGGATCCAGAGTTCTATTCACTTGGGATTGACCCCCAACATATTATACTTAATCATTTATTTTTATCCACAAGGGTCACATATACAATCCACTCGGTAAATGAGGTTATCCCACTCGGAATCCATAAACCTTCCTCACTTGGATATTTCCCAATCAAACACCACTCGGTGTATTTAACTTCAACACAATTGGGAATGTACCAGACACCTGTCACTCGGTATATTCTCACATCTCTCACTCGGAGAACACATAGACATTCCTTCAATCAGAAGGGGTCTCCACAATCATACTCCACTCAGAATATTCCAGCCAGATTCACTCGGCATATATCATCTTATTCACTCGGGGAAAACCATTAAGTTAGTCCCACTCGGACTTGCTCAGATCTTAACTACTCAGGATATAAAATCTCATTCACTCGCATTATACATGGATCCCACACTTAGAATATATCCCAATCTCAACTATTATAACAACTCTTCCCTCGGAAGAGGTTCACTCGGATTTCCCACTCGGGAATATTCAATCCCTTTTCCACTCGGGGTTTACCCATGTTTTTCACTCGGTAATATTTAGGCCCATGATCACTCAGGAAATTCTCCCATCAAAGCCTACACAGAATGGGTTCATCAAAGGGAGTTTCTCTCAAAATCCATTTAAGTGTTCTTCACTCGGAAAAGAAGGCCAAACACCATAGCCTCACTCGGAATCATTAACTTAACATTATTCTATGCATTCAACACTCAACTAATACCAATACATGTTATCATTATTTATTCAACCACTCACCCCAGTCGATAGGAAGTATCAAATCAACATAAAACACTTATATGTATATATATATATTCATACACTCGGAATACTTATCATCATAACATTATTCATTCACCAAACCTTACTATCCGATACAAGTACATGATAACAATGTAATCCATATATATATATATAAACATGCACTCGGTTTTCTATACATATATATTTTTATTCATTATACATCATTGTTATATGAGCTGGCCAAGGCTACAACTGACTATACCTAATATATATACAATATATGCACTCAACAGTCTGAGTGTACATCACTCGGACTTGAGTCCTTCACATTACTCCGACTCCAACCTGTACATACTAAAAAATGGTGTAGGGGTGAGCTTTACATATTAAATGACAGTTACTGACTTTGATTTATCACAGAATCCTCAATTGTGCAACATCACATCTATTAGCAAACAAAACATACACACTGTCATTTAATATAAACAATCACACATCATCCTTCGATCGGGATTCACCCATTTCAATCGGCTATAATGCATAACATCCTCAATAATAACTTTTTAATTCATCCACTCGAATTTCACCATAAATCTATTCTAAGCACCATCAATAATGCTTAACTCCGAGCCTCGCTCAAGGAGTCTACCTGAGCCCTGCTCAAGGACTTAATCATATTCTCACATATTGTCATCTGATTGCCGATCGGTATTAGGAGTCCAACGCATTCCAGTGGCGAATCGGATGCATACGGTCTCATTCACCCGGCGTCCAACACCAATGCACTCGGCATTTCATCAAGCGTCTCATTTCACGCTTAGTGCCCTAGGCACTGCCCCGAGTCCAACCCGAGGTCTTTCATTATATTCAACACATATTCATTTACATTCAACACATATTCATCCGATTGCCCACTCGGTATTTAGCGTTCAACGTTATATGCACTCGACACTTCCAACAGCGAATCAGATGACTCAACTCACATCTCATCCACTCGGCAATCACCATGCCATCCACTCAGATTATCCTCTACAACAAGCATTCCATGCTTTCTCGTATAACATTCCACTCGGAATTATCATGACAGTCCCCATCCTATGCACTCAGCATAAGCATATTCAATGTCAAGCATTACATGCATTTAATCATACAATCACACACATGGGGATCAGTAAATGACCACACAATGCACTCGGCATTCATATTACAAATAACATGCATCTCATACATTCTAACATAAACATCATCAACAAGCATCATACTTGGACGGTAAATCATACACAACACAAATAATAACATCATACATCCGGGCTATTACTCAACAACATGCAACATCCAGCAAACACAACACAGTGCAATAGTTCCACCCGGAAACCCGTCCATAAACCATGCATTTGAGATACAAAGCCCCCCTTACCTGGAATGAAGATCCAGAAGCTCCATGAGCCTGCAACACTCAGCTTTGGAAGAGCACCGAGCCACTCGGTTCTACGAACAGCTCCCCCCTCCAAGACACTCCATACTCTGTTACAAAATAGTGGAGTTCCATGCCTCCAAGGAACCGCGCAGACAGCCTTCACACTCGGTCCAGCCATTAATACTCTGCTCGCAGCTTGGAGAATCAACTCTGCCTCCTCACGAGCATCAAAGCCTCCAAGGCACAACATCACTCCAAGCACAGTCCAGTGGAGGATTCCCAACACTCATCTTTATTCAAGCATCACAGCTTCAAAAGTATACCATCGTCCTCACCAAGCTCAGTGGAGGACTCCCAACACGGTTCTTCACTTGGACAACCCAGTCCTCACCAACAGTGAAGAACATCCAGCTTCCAAGCACCCATCCAAGCCTTCTTCCTCACAAGCAGCACAGCCCCAACATCAGTGGACCATCTTCTACAACCAAGGCACCCATCAACGTTAAAGCTGAACAGAGGAGGATCTCTGCCTCCAACACACAGTACTACACTGTTTCTCTCAACCACGTTACTACGCAGGCTCCCCAAACCGAGCCTTATACAGCCCCATCTAATGGAAGAAGAAGAACCAGGGAAGAAGAAGTATCAGGAAGAAGAAGAAGAAGAAGTGTCTCCTCACTTCGGAACATGCACCAAGAGAAAAAGAATAATGAGAACAGGGAAACGTGAGCTGAAACTTATCAACATACTGCCCATCAGCTCTCACTCCATCAGCCATTCATGTCATTATTAAGTCCAATCCCATCTGCATTTAATGCTAATTCTCTCAGCCATCAAATCACAACCAGCGTGATTAAAGGGAGAGGGAAGAGAGAGGAAACCATAGCCTCAAAAATCACTAAGGGCACAAGCGTCATTTGTTAACTTTAATACTATTATTATTTTATTATTAACTTAAATGGGTAATTATTTTCAACTAACCATTAACTTAATCAATCCATAATCCTTAATCCTGAATTTAACCTTAATTGGCAATTAATTAAAAATCAGGATGTTACATTTCTCCCCTCCTTTAAAGAATTTCGTCCTTGAAATTCAAACACACACATAGCCTCAATGAACTGCTCGGAATATCACTGTCATATCACTATAAGCAATTACACATTTATGCGTCTCAAGTATTCATCCATTGCTTAAATTCCAATCGGTATAATTAGCTTCCAAAGCGGTTTACCGACCGCTCCACCCAGAACACCGAGACATCACTCCTAACACCTTCCCACTCGGAAGTGTCACCATTGACTTTGACGAACATGGATAGTGAGGAGTTTTGATTTTGACGAACATGGATAGTGAGGAGTTATCTTTCCTAGTCAATTCAGATGCAGTCAAGAAGTATTATGCTTGAGAATACTCTAAAAGGATAGGGTAGTCTTCATGTCCTCCAAAAGTTTGGATTGAAATTATGATGTAAGCCTGTAATTTTCCCAAGTAAATAAGTGGAATTCTCAATTTTAGTTCCAATCTTTGTTCTGTTAGGTTTTATTAGCATGTATTTTTTGAAAATATTATATTTTATTTTATCTTATTATATTTTATTTTATTTTTAAACCATGAAAAGCATATTTTCAGTCTCAAACAGCTTGATACTTCCCAATTACACAGACCTTGGTAATCAAAGATATTTCGCTTTTCCATGAGTAAGATCGAGTCCCACAAGGATTATGGGTGTCACCTGGGGAAACAAGATCATTAACCTTTGGTTTTCCACTTGATTATTTTCCATGCAGGATTAAGGCATATGCCCCCAATTTCTTTTCTCATAGTTCTCAAAGGATTCAAGATGTGGTCAAACCTGCTACAAGAAAGCCAGCCAAAGATTATTCTCATATTTTCTCTAGCTGATAGGCTATAATAAGAATAAATGTTCCCCATGAAAAGTCAAGATCAACAGTTTCAGTCCATCACCTAACCCCAGTAAAGGTGATTTACTGGGATATAAAAAGTTCAAGGTATAAATCCTTGTATTCACTCAGAACCCCCAGTGAGTCATATGACTAAAAAGTCAGTCTCTTTTAAATCTCAATCCTTCAAAAGTCTCAACCTCAAGAACACGCTCTTCTTAAGTACAAATTTTAAATTTAATACCATTTAATTTCCCCTTGCAAAAACCAAACATATATCCTTCACCGTAAGTCACAGTTTCAGAGACATTTCCCCTAGGTCTTGCTTCATGTCTAAGCCTTAGGCACTCATTCCTAGGCTACTAAAAAAATATATATCAAGACATCCCTTATGTTATTTATTCAAAAGCTTTAGATACCCATTCCTAAGCTATGTTGTCCAGTCAAAACATGCCAGGGCAATCCCCATGTCATTTATTTTTATTCAAAAGCTTCAGGTACCCATTTTGAAGCTATGTTATCTAGTCAAAACATGCTGGGGAAATCCCCATGTCATTTATTTTTATTCAAAAGCTTCAGGTACCTATTCCTAAGCTATGTTGTCCAGTCAAAACATGTCGGGGCAATCCCCATGTTATTTATTTTTATTCAAAAGTTTCAGGTACCCATTCCTAGGCTATGCCATTTGATCAAAACATGTTAGGGCAACCCCTGCATAATTAATTTTTCTTTAGAGCTTTAGGTACCCCTTCCTAGGCTATGTTGTCTGATCAAAACATGTCGGGGTAACCCCCTGTGTCATTAATTTTTCTTTAGAGCTTCAGGTACCCATTCGTAGGCTATGTTGTATGATCGAAAACATGTCAGAGCAATCCTTTGTGTCATTTATTTTCTTTCAAAGCTTCAAGTACTCATCCCTTTGTTGTTCATTTTCAAGGGTAAATATTAGGGAAACAACCCTAAATTGTCATTTTTTGTCAAAAGCCTTGAGTATATACCCTAGGCGACGCAATTCCCAATGAAAACGTTAGGCATATTCTTGAATTTTTATGTTCTTAGTAAAATCACAAATACTATTCTGTCTCCAAAGGAAAGCCTGAAATATAACATTAAATGTCCTATCAAAGCCTGCGGTGTAACATCCCAAATTTTAAAATAGAGGATTAAATCAAGGAAAATAAATATTGACAAATTGAATGTAAGTTATTTGATGTCCCAAAAATATTGAAAACAATTAAATTAAGATTTTTGGGGACTGTTGGTGATTTATTAAGACTCGTTAAGCTGAAAATAAACCCGATTGGAATATGGGTGTCAGACCAGGTATCTCTGATTAAGATGATACTGGTCAGGGCTGTTAAGAATAATATTGGGAGTCCAAATATATATTCAGAATAATTTTCAGATAAAGTATTGAACCCAAATAAAGATCCTGTTAGTGGTAAAATGATGAAATTTTAATGAATAGAACTAAAAATAAAGCAAAAACTCAATTCCTCTTCTTAAACTCCCGTTGGTTTCTTTTCCCCTTAGCAAACCCATTGGTTTTTCTTCTTCTTCATTATCATCTCTTCCAAAAACCCTAGCCAAGAGGTGATCATCTCCCCTCTATTTTTCGTTTTCAAGGAGCTTAGAAGGAGATCATTGGAGTTAAAAATTTCTTCTTTCCCTTCTCCATTTTCATGTGGTATCTTTCCCTCCTTGGACCTATTTTCGTTTTTGGGTGAGGTAAGCTCATCTTACCATTTTTGGATGGGTTAATGCCTTGGTTTTGATATATTTTGGTTTGGGGAGAGTAATGCATATAAGTGGGTATTTATTAGAAGCATTTAATGCTTAAACCCTAGAGTAGGTTACCATAAATATGAATATTTATGAAGGTTAATGATGGTAGATGCATTTATGATAGGATGGAGATAAAGATTGATGAGGCATTAATGAGAGTTGTTGGGTTTGGTGAAACCCTAACTTTGAGGTTTTGGGGAAATGGTTAATGTTAACTTAAGAGAATGTTTTATGAAGAATATGCATGACATTAATGAATAGAGATGTGGATAAATGGAGTTACAGGAAAGTTTGGGCTATAATTGTTTTGTAGCCTTTGAATCTAATAGATGTAGCTTAATGGGAAGGAATTCCCGAAGCCTAATAAATAATAAAAATGAGGTCTATAACATGTCTAGTACATGTTAAGAATTGGTAGGTATAATAATAATTAATTAAGAGTTAAAATGGTTCCTTGAATGGTTGATTAATTAGAATTCTATATGTATGATTATGTAGGATCCATTCCGAGCGACGAGGCGGGTACATCTTATCAATCAGAATTCTTCTCTTGAGGTAGGAGAGGAGTCTTATGTTCTACATGCATGAACTTGAATGTTATTTGATTGCCATATGTATTGGTATGCATGTTAGCCTTGCTTAAAATGATATAAGAAATTGTAATGTGGTGTATGGTGTAGATAATATGTTGGCAACATGCTTTGATGCATTTAGAATATTCATAGTGTGCTATATGGTGGTGTAGAATGATCAATGATATGAAGTTATGCTTATATCCACCATGAATGTAATGTGATTGTTGATGATGTTGATTGAGAACTATTGTAATGCCACACAAATGTTTAAATTAATAAGAATAACTAACAATAATGAATCCACTAAAAGCCTTGTGGTAATGTTGGTAATAGTGTTGATGATGATGTATGATGAGTGTCATGTATAGGATGTATAGAGTGAGAAATGCATAGGATTTGCATTTGCATCCATGGCATACTGTATAGCCGCCGATGTTGGAATATAAGGGAGTTCCCTCAGCCGACCTAGTGGGAGGATGGCTAGGTGCACGAGCAATTTTATTTTCCCCTGTGACTCGGTGTGTAAGTCACAAAACTGCCCATGTATTGCTACGGGGAGCTACATGTGGCAGACCCTTGTGGGGGGTGGCTCTTGATGAGCAGGTAACCCCGATGGTCCTTGGGATCATACTTGAATAAGTGTACATATTTTACTACTGCAGTAGGGGTATGGTTAGATGATCATACTTGAATCCCATATTCGGTGTTTGTAATCCCACAGTCAGATCTATAATTGTTGAAATATTCCATTGTGCATATACATTAGCTTAAAAGCATTTGCATATAGCAAGGAAGTATGCCAAAGGTGATGAGATATGATGATGGATGTGATAAGGATGTAATGATATACTAAGACAACATAAAAGATATGAATACCAAATAATAGTTTGTGTGATAGCCAAATTATGGTGGGACTTGATTATGCATATGTCGTGTACTTTGTCTAAATTGTAATGTTACTTGTGATGTATGTATGATGATGTTGTGATAATAAAGAGTATGGTGAATGATATGCATGTGCAAAGTATACATGTTTTGATGTATATGTACATAATCACATGGTATTCATATTCATTCCTTTGGAATGTGTGACTCACTCTCCCATATTGTCCATTTTTAGATTTGTAATGCATGGCAATTGTGGGGAGAGTGGACATTTTGAAGTACATTTTGGTTGAGGAGGTAAATAGTGGTATAGGAAGTGCCTTGGCCGGTGAAATCTAGATTTTTGTATAGCATGTGATGTATATGAATGCTTATTTTGTTATCTAGATTAGTGATGATGATTTTGAGGGTCATGGAGGAAAATTGGACCTTGGTGTGCATGGCAAATTTTCATTTATGACCTGAATGATGTAGGATGATGAATTATGATACTTGTTGAAATTTAATTTCCATGTGTGGATGAAGCATTCCTTAAATTATAACACTTTATGAAGTCTTGTAGAAATGAATTCAAATCCTTTCCATTAGATGAATGAAGATTGTTCTTGAGGTGTACAAGTAATTTGGAGGACTCATATATGCATAATGGAGTGTAGGCAATGCATTAGGAGAGGTAAAATTGGTAGAAATTAAGAATTCATATGCCATTTAGTGAAAAATCCACGTTCTGCATAAGTTCTGCAGAACTCGCTCAAGCGAGTGGCAATCTCACTCGAGCGAGACCTTCGTGGGATGGTGGTGTGGCCACCGGCCAAAACTTGCCTGAGCGGATGGCAGTGTCACCCAAGCGAGACTTTGCCTGGGAATAGAGGTTAGTCACTGGACCATTTTTGCTCAAGCGAAATGGTCCTGGCTTGGTGATCGCTCAAGCGAGGAAGAAGGGAATTGGACACTGGACAATTTTCGCCCAAGCGGGCCTTGCCTCGCCCAAGTGAAAATTGGGCATAGGGTTTCTAATGTCATTGGAGCAATCTCGCTCAAGCGAGATTGGCTCCTGATGCAGACCTCCTCCCTCGCTCAAGCGTTTCGCTGGCTTACCCAAGTGAGGCTTTCGAATCTCGCTCAAGTGAGATGGGGTTCGCTCAAGGGAAGGGACCCCTGATGCTCAAATTTTCCCTTCGCTCAGCCTTTTTTGGTTTCGCTCAAGCGTGCCTATGTGAGCTCGCTCAAGCGAATGTGGTTCTCGCCTGAGCGAGTGGCACCCTGATGCCCCAAATTATTCTGTTCCAATTAATTTTTATCTTTTTTGTATTGAATCCTTTGCTTACATCATCTTAAAAGTAATTTGAGCATATTATGAACCCTTGTACCTCATGAAATATTTTCCTACTAGAATTCAATCATACAACAATCAAATTAAATTAATTCTTCCACTGTTTCTAATTGGAAATTTATTATGAAATCATCTCTTAACTTACCCTCTCATATCTTCATATATGGGAGTGGTTTCTCATCGATCCAGGTGTTGAACTAGAAAGCTTCACCACTTAATTTATTTCCATTGAATTTTAAGATCGTGAAAAATTTACCTATATTTTCAGGGCGTCTTAACCTGGTATCAGAGTGTTGGTTTCCTCTTGATACGATCATGATTAATGTTGTTCATGTAATTGTTGCTCAAGATTAAATTATATGAGCTATGATTGATTGATTTATGGATTATTTGGGTGAATTATGATGGTTATCATTAAATTAAGATTGATGTATTTTTTGTTGAGTCCGGCCAAGAGTCCTTACACTATTTACCTCTAATGATGAATATGTTGTGATCATGTATTGAAAATGATATGATTATGTGATGTAGTACATGATAGGCCTATGAGTGCTAAAATTCTTGAATTCATAAATTGAAGGGTTATTGTTTGGTCTAGTTTACTCATGTGTGAGCCATGTTTTAACATATAGGCTTGAAATATGGCTGGTAGACCGAATCGTGAGGCTGCTGCTATGGTAAATGCCTTGAATCGATTCAGCGATCTCCTGGAAAGACAAGGCCAGTTGAACGTTAGACAAGGCTCCCAAGGTCTTGATTTGTTTCTCAAGAGGAAAGCTTCTGAGTTTCATGGGGGTTATAAACCTGAAGATGCATATGCTTGGATTAATGACTTGGAAAGAATGTATGCTAGCTTTGAGTGTTCTGAAGCGCAAAAGGTGGAGTATGTAGTCTTTATGATCCACGATGAAGCCGAAGCATGGTGGCGTCTTACTAGGGGATGCATGGTATCTGCTGATGTTCCGTTGATTTGGGAAAACTTCAAGGTGGAGTTCTTGAAGAAATATTTTCCGGATAGCTATAGAAGCAAGAAAGAGGTTGAGTTTATGGAACTTAAGCAAGGTGGCATAACGGTGGAGGAGTATGCCTCCAAGTTTGATGAGCTATGTGCATTCTATCCGCCCTATCAACAAGAGTGTACTGAAGCTTCCAAATGTGTGAAGTTTGAGAATGGATTGAGGCCCGAGATCAAGTAGGCTATCCGATATCAAGAAATTAAAAGCTTTTCGACGCTTGTGAATAAGTGTCGCATATATGAGGAAGACGATGTGGCTCTTTCGAGTCATGGAAAGCACAAGCCTAAGTTGAAAGGCCAATTTTCAAACTTCAAGAAGCAACGGCATTTTAAGAAGAGAGTCCTTCATGGTGGATCCTCCAATGCTAGAGGACGTGATGCTTGTAGAGGTGGTTATGGTGGTTGTAACCAAGGTCGTGGAAATGTCCAAGGCCTAACTTGCTACAAATGTGGTGCTAACCATTTGGCACGTTATTGTCCGCGGGACGATGTGGTGTGCTACCAATGCAACCAACCCAGACATATTCGTCCTAATTGCCCATTGAACATAAGAGGTGCTAATGTTGACACTCATAACCGCATGAATTATGATGCTAACCGTGGAGGCCGTGGTGGTTTTGGAGGCCGTGGCCGTGGAAACGGTAATGGTTATAATGGTGGCCGAAATGGTGGCCGTGGTGGAAATCACAACGGTGGAAGAAATGGTAATGATCGAGGTAATGGCCATGGTGGAAGAAATGGTAACCGAAATGGCGGTGATCAACTATAATATGCTGGTAGAGTATTTGTAGTTACTGGTGAAGAAGCCGCTCAAGCTAAAGATCTTGTCCGTGGTGAGTGTGAGATCCTTGGTATTTCTGTAAAAGTTATTTTTGATTCTGGTGCTACGCACTCATTTATTTCTGAAGATTGTGTGAGGCGCTTTAGGGTGCCTGTGTGTATGATGAAAGGTCCTATACTGGTAACTACGTCGACCGGTACTTGTTTAAGATCGGTGGCTCGATGTGAGAATGTCAAGATGAACCTTGAGGGTAGGAAGTTTGTTGTATCTCTCGTATGTTTGCCTATGAAAGACCTGGACATTATTCTAGGCATGGATTGGTTGTCTGCTAATAAAGTTTACGTGGATTGCCATAACAAGACGGTGATTTTCCCGACTTCGCATGCTAAGAACTTTGATGTGCAAGGTATCTCTCAACTTCTTATGATGTTCTATTTGGTTGATGGGAATGGTACATCCCAATCTTGTGAGATTCCTATTCTTTTGGAGTTTCTCAATGTGTTTCCGAAAGAGATTCATGGACTACCTCCTCCATGAGAAGTGGAATTCTCTATTGACCTCATTCCCGGCGCTGAGCCTGTTTCTAGAGCTCCTTATAGGATGCCTCCTATGGAGTTGGATGAATTGAAGAAGCAAGTTGAGGAATTGCTTGAACGGGAGTTTATTCGCCCAAGTGTATCTCCTTGGGGTGCTCCTATGTTATTGGTGAAAAAGAAGGATGGAAGTATGAGATTGTGCGTAGATTATCGCCAACTCAACAAGCTAACTATCAAGAACAAATATCCTCTTCCTTGGATCGACGATCTTCTAGATCAGTTGAAGGGTGTTGTGGTATTCTCTAAGATTGATTTGTATTCCAAATACCACCAAATTTGGGTGAAGACCAAAGATATTCGAAAAACCACCTTCCGAACACGATATAGACACTATGAGTATGTAGTGATGCCATTTGGAGTGACGAATGCTCCTGTGATTTTCATGGATTACATGAATCATATTTTTCATGAGTATCTTGATCAATTCGTCGTTGTGTTTATCGATGATATTTTGGTGTACTCCAAGAGTCAAGAAGAGCATGAAAGACATCTTCATCTTGTATTGACCATTCTTTGAGAGAAAGTATTGTATGCTAAACTCTCAAAATATGAATTCTGGATGAGTGAAATTTCTTTTCTTGGTCATGTGATTTCTGGTGATGGAGTTGTCGTTAATAGATCGAAAGTTGAAGCTGTTATGGCTTGGGAAAGACCGATGATCGTGACGGAGATAAGGAGTTTTCTTGGTCTTACCGGTTACTACCGGAGATTTATTGAAGGATTTTCCCGTTTAGCCTTGCCATTGACGAAGTTGACTCATAAGAATCAACTGTTTGTATGGACCCATGAATGCAAAGAAAGCTTCCAAGAGTTGAAGTTGAGGCTAACTACTGCACCGGTGTTAGCGTTGCCCGATCTGACAGATGATTTTGTGGTGTATTGTGATGCGTCTAATCTTGGTCTTGGATACGTATTGATGCAAAAGGAGAGCGTGATAGCCTATGCGTTGAGACAGTTGTGACCACATGAGGTTAATTATCCTACACACGATCTTGAATTGGCGGCGGTGGTGTTCGCTTTGAAGTTGTGGCGACATTACTTGTATGGTTCTAAGTTTGTAGTCTTTAGTGATCATAAGAGCCTTAAGTATTTGTTTGACCAAAAGGAACTGAATATACGCCAACGACGATGGATGGAATTTCTACAAGATTATGAGTTTGAGTTAAGGTATCATCCCAGAAAGGCAAATATGGTTACCGATGCTTTGAGCCGAAAATCGTTGCATATCTCTATGATGATGGCAAAAGAAATGGAGTTGATTGAACAGTTTAGAAATTTGAATGTGGGCGTAGAGACATATACTTCTAAGAAAATGTCGCTTGAAATGTTAAAAGTCACAAATAAGTTTCTTAAATATGTGAAGGTACAACAACCGAATGATGAGTATTTGATTGAGATAAAGAAAACCTAAGAGAAAGGGAAGAATTTATTCCTAGTGGAAGGTCAAGATGGCATTTGGCGTGTGAAGGGTCGAATTTATGTTCCCTCAAGTGGTGATGTAAGGAAATGTATACTTTGGAGGCTCACAAAAGCATATTGAGCATTCATCCTAGTTCTACCAAGATGTACCACGACTTGAAAAAGAATTTTTGGTGGCCCGGTATGAAGCGTGACATGGAAAACTTAGTAGCATCTTGCCTTGTTTGTTAGAAGGCTAAGGTCGAGCATCAAAGACCATCTGGTTATTTGAGGCCCTTGGAGATCCTTGTTTAGAAGTGGGATAGTATAACTATGGATTTTGTTTCTGGACTACCCAGAACTTGTGCTGGAAATGATGCCATTTAGGTAATTGTAGATCGGTTGATGAAGTGTGCTCACTTCTTGCCTATGAATATGAAGAATTCTTTGGAAAGATTGGCACAATTTTATGTAAAGGAGATTGTTAAGTTGCATGGTGTGCCGTCTATTATCATATCTGAACGTGATCCTTGGTTTACTTCTCGATTTTGGGGAAGTTTGCATAATGAATTGGGTTCTAAGTTGAAGCTTAGTTCCGCTTATCATCTGCAAACCGATGGACAATCTGAAAGGACGATACAAAGCTTGGAAGATTTGCTAAGGGCTTGTGTTCTTGAATGATAAGTGCTTTATAATACAATAAATTAGGTCTAAATTGCTTAGGATTTTAGTCATTATCCACTGTATTTCCTTTATTTATTGCGATTTTTGCTTTCTTTCCACTCTAGTCTACTTGGGTATGTTATTTTGCAGGAATTAAGGTAATAAAGGGTCAAAAACAAGAGAAAAACGACCATAAAATGATAAAGAAACAAGAAGAACAAGCCCAAAGTAGAAAGAACTCTCTTTTTATGCTGAATTCCGACTCAAAATGCTGAAATCCGACTCAAAATGTTAAAATCCGACTCAGAAATGCTGAATTCCGACTCAAAATGACCAAATCCGAGTGGAAAGTTCCCTGTCAAAGCCGTTCCGAGTGATAAATGGCTGACTCGAGTGAAGGATCAATGCTAAAAAGGAATAAGTCTAGGTTTTAGGAAAATTTGATTGGAAGCTGTCCAAATGCAACAATTCCGAGTGAAAAAAGGAACTGAGCTTTAATAAATGCTACCCAAAGGTATTTTCCGAGTGAAAGGATTGCTGATTGAAGTGAATCCGAGTGAGAATTTGCTGATTGAAGTAAATCCGAGTGAAGAATGCTGACTGAAGCAGGTCTGACCAAAGAACAAGTGCTTTTCTGGGCAAAAAGCTGATTCCGAGTGAATTGATTCCGAGCAGAAGGAATGCCATTGAATGAATAAATGCTGACTAAGGCGAATCCGAGTGGTTTCATTCGGAGAACAAGGCATTTCCGAGTGGTGTCTTAATCGGGCAAGGTGAAATCCGACCAGGAGTGAATCACACTCGGACTGATTTTTAAGTTTCGCATTAAATCCGAGTGAAAAGTCTCCAAGGAAGACATCCGAGTGAGATAAGGCAGAAAGCTGCACTTCCGAGCAAGACAAGGCTCGGATATAAACTTCTACCAGCCAGCTTCCAGAGTCCTTCAAGTGCAAGTTCTGAGTGAAAAATAAGAAGGCACTTCCGAGTGAATTCCAGGGCAAAAATCCTAGCAGAGTTTTAACCGAGTGGTTCAGATTACAGCCGAGTGAAAATGATTGAGAACCGATTGAATAAATTCTGATCCCGAGTGAATCACTTTTCACTCGGTTCCGATTCACTCTGCAATCAGTTCCGAATAAACTCCATGAACCTGAGCCGAGTGAATGGTTTCAATCGGTTCCGAGTCCTCCTGCATTCAATTCCGACTGAATGGCTCAATCGAAAGTTACTCTTCAGTCACTCTTCACTCGTCCTTTCATCCAGCTTCATCACCGATCGGTTCTTCCACAAACACCGCCTAGACTCTTCTCCTCAAACCAACACCGCCCAGACTCTTCTCCCCAACCAACACCGCCCAGACTCCTCTCCAACCAACACCGCCCAACCGTCCTCACTTCTCAACACCGTCTCATTCCCTCTTCTATCCACTGTCCCTTTTCTCCTTTCCATCATCCACACCGCCCAGACTCCTCTCCTACCAACACCGGCTCCATCCACCACATCGTCCAGCAACTCCACTGTCCCTCATACCACCATACCTGCCACATATAAACCAACAATGCCCAGCAACCAATACCGAACAGCAAGCTTTCATTCGGTCTTGTGGAATTCCAGCACCTTTCCACTCAGAATTTGACCAACTGAATAAATCCAAGCACCGAATTATTGGAAATATTAAAATATGCAAATTGGAAACAAGTTGGCACAGCTGGAATTCACATGCACCGAAAGTTTCTCCCATTTGTAAATTTTAACGCGTTTTCTTAGCTGGATTCATTCATCCATTCGCCTATAAAAGGGAGAGCAACCAGGAGCATAAAATCAATCATCACTTGCATCAATTACCATCAGCTTCGTTCCAATTCCTCCTTCCTTTCTCTTTGTTTTTCGTTTCTCTTTTCTTTCTTTTCTTTCTTTTTATTTCTCTTATTTTCTTTCTCTGTCTCGTTCCTATTTTTTCTTTACTTTATTTTTCTTTATTTTATTTTAAGAGTGTGAGGGCTGTAAAAGTGAGAATTTAAATTTGTAATTGGTGGAGAAATTATTGCAACAAGGAATTACAGTGGTAAATTATTCTGAGCTTTTGGAGAAACCCGTAAGTCTTTATTTTTACCATGTCTTGTATGTTTTATTTTTCCATTATTTACATAAATTTGAATTATTTCATGAGTAGCTAAATTAATTATCTTAGGATAAAAAGGGGATATGATAATATTTTATTTTAATGTTATTTTGACTTGGAATTAAATAAATTTCTGTTTTCCATTTAGTTCAATTATGCTTAATGCTTTTAGTAATTCCTAACAAGAACCTAAATGATAAAACTGTATACTTGCGGGTATATTAGTAAGTTTAGGTAATAAATAGAATCGAGAGATTTATTTTTACCGGAAAGCTTTGAACTAAACCTAAGATTTTTGAGATGCTTTTTGTGACCTCGGTAAAACCGTGAAAGTAATCAAAATTCTTTTGAGGAAATAAAAGGGATTTTCATAAAACGATAATAGGCCTTTCTGAGGATTAAGCAGCGTTTTCCATAGGTTAGGTACATTAATAGGATTCCGAGAGGAACATATTAATTAGCTTTTGGAAAATTCGCCTTGGAAAACTTAATTCGATTCTTATTTATGAAAAGTTAAAATTCATTAACATAAAATAGAGTCTTAATCCCCCGAAATCCTAAGATATTCTCAACTCTGATTTTTAAGTGACAAGTAAATTTTATTTTTATATTAATTCGTATTCTGTGCAACTTTAATTTGTGCTTTATTTTATAAAAATCTTAAAAATCAATTGTGTGGATAATTAAATTTCAATATGCTGGTACTTTGAACACAGTCCCTATGGAGAACGATAATCTTTTATATTACGCGACATAACCCGTGCGCTTGCGGGCCCTGTCATTGAACACGGTGGATGTTGGGAGAGATTCTTACCATTGATTGAATTCACATACAACAACAGCTACCATAGCTCTATTGGTATGGCACTATATGAGGCACTTTATGGAAGAAAATGTAGAACCCCTTTGTGTTGGCTTGAGGTTAGTGAGAACCTAGCCTTAGGGCCGGAGATTGTTCAAGAGACTACTGAGCAGATTAAAAAGATACAAGAGAATATGAAGATTGCTCAGGATAGACAGAAGAGTTACTATGACAAGAGGCATAAACCACTTGAGTTCCAAGTGGGTGACCATGTGTTTTTGAAGGTTTCACGTGATAAAGGAATTGGAAGGGCGTTGAAAAGTGGAAAGTTGAGCCCTAGATTTATTGGACCTTACGAGGTATTGGAACGGATTGGTGACGTTGCTTATCAGATAGCACTTCCTCCGCATCTCGCAAATCTACACAACGTATTTCATGTATCTCAGTTGAGGAAATATGTCCATGATCCCCTACATGTAATTCCTATGGACGATGTCGACGTACGAGATGATTTATCTATTCCTCCTACTTCTATCCGCATTATCGAGCATTCCATGAAGAGATTATGGAACAGGTTGGTACCTTTGGTGAAGGTCGCTTGGAAGCACGGAAATGTGGAGACGTTCACATGGGAATGTGAGGACGACATCAGAGAACGATATCCTGACGTGTTTGAATCTGGTATGTTAAATTTGGAGGATGAAATTTTCTTTTTGGTGGGGAGGATTGTAACATCCCAAAATTTTAAAATAGAGGATTAAATCAAGGAAAATAAATATTGACAAATTGAATGTAAGTTATTTGATGTCCCAAAAATATTGAAAACAATTAAATTAAGATTTTTGGGGACTGTTGGTGATTTATTGAGACCAGTTAAGCTGAAAATAAACCCGATTGGAATATGGGTGTCAGAACAGGTATCTCTGATTGAGATGATACTGGTCAGGACTGTTGAGAATAATATTGGGAGTCCAAATATATATTCAGAATAATTTTTAGATAAAGTATTGAGGCCAAATAAAGAGCCTGTTTGTAACATCCTAGGTTATTTTTGCATTTATTTTTACAGACTTATTCAAGTGACAGCAGTCACAGTTAAATTAATTAAATGAGGTCTAGAAAAGAAAAGCAAGTTAATTTAAACACAACGGATGGGAGAAAGGGAAATCAGGGTTTCTCGCTTGAGCGAGGCCCCTACTCGTCTAAGCGAGATTCCGGACTCTCACTTAAACGAGGTTCTATTCGCTGGAGTGAACACCTTTCACACATCGGATTATACAAAACATGCAACCGGACTCCCAAAATTTCACTCTAAAAATGGTTCTGTGAACCCAAAGAGTTATCATAACTAGCATGAAAGCATATGCAAATAACAGTGATGTAATTTAAAATATAGGTTTACATCCGGTCCGGTCTTAATTAAACACAACTAATAATAATACTAAGAAGTTCTTATACACACATATGACTCTATAGAGAGTCACTCGAAGTCACTCGGACCCTGGCACCGTTCTCCCCCTTGGCGCGGCTCCATGGCTCCTTCCCCCTCCCTGTCTCTGGTTACTAAAAAAAAAAGTGCAAGGGTGAGTGTTTGGCATTGTAATTAATTTAGAATGGAACTTAACAAATATACATGCATATTTATACATACACATCAAGCATCACTTGTAAGTAAGCATACCGAAACGTAGTCTATTACATACAGTAACTATATTAAACCAACTACACAATTCCATCACATTCATCACGATCACATCTGACTCTCATACAATCTGACTCCTAGTATCCGGATACTAAAGGATTGGCCTTCAGCTGGGGGTCCTACTTGACACCCCGTGAACCCTGCTTGGTTCACCGAGTCCTGCTTGACTCTCCACCTCGACCACTGGGTCCTACTTGACCACTGGGTAGCTCAACTGGGCACGAAAACCACGGGAGCCGGAAATGAGGGGCTATCATATACCGTCGGCCATCCCATACCACATAATCATTCAACAGTTTACCTTTCATATAATAATATCAATTCCTCATCACTCGGGTAGCCTGCTTGCTAACCCGACGTCACATAACACTGATCATTTCATATTAGATATC
Source organism: Clitoria ternatea (assembly GCA_037962975.1). Lineage (NCBI taxonomy): Eukaryota > Viridiplantae > Streptophyta > Magnoliopsida > Fabales > Fabaceae > Clitoria > Clitoria ternatea. The sequence continues at coordinate 197,546,139 of CM075670.1, forward strand.
ACAAGATCATACATGATAAACTCATCCACACCCGATCCTCCATTAATTAATGTACTCAGTCACACATGCACAAGCATAAACACACAACTACGTTTAGCAACATTTTCCTTAACCTGTTTACGTTACTTCGATGACCTGTTTAAGAAGCGAGTCCTATTCTAATTAATTATTACCCGAACACCCCCATTACTTTGGTTCCACGCTTCGATGATATGTTCTCTGTGTCGATTCCTTCCTCTAAGCACTGGTTTCGCAGTCTCAACTCCGTCACTCAGTCTTCCGTTGCTTAGCCTACTACGTACGGATCATAAAGTACAACTCGTCACTTCAACGCCCTTAGTTCATGGACTGCATTTGGGCTCACACTCACCAGAGGAGTGGAGAACAGCCACGAATATAGCCATGCATGGCTCTTAACAGCCAAAGAATAAAAGGAATAAGGGAATCACAATTGGAACGGATCAGTAGACTCACCTTGAAGCCTCGATCACAGGAATGGGGTTCAATTGAAGTTTAGACACAAATGGAGTCCCTCTCCAGCGCATGCAAATCAGCGTTAAGAGAGGAGAGAAAAAACAAAAGAGAAGGAACAGACCAACAGCAAAGGTGACTTGTAAATAATGAAGAGGGAAGGAAGAGAATCTCCTTATATATATATGTATAGCTCATGGGCAAGATCGTCTTTTCCTTTATTTTATTTATATTCTTACTAAATTTAATCAATTTCACTATATTGAACTATTGCATAGTTATCAAATCAATTACACTTATTTATTCCCACAACGTTTAATTATTCACAATTCTCTAATACTTCGCAAGAGTATAAGCCCAATATGAATATCGGCCCCCGACGTCCTAACTTAGTGTTCATACCTCGGAAATCCGAGCTACAACCTGAGAGATCGGATACCTTATCCGTGCTCACCTCTTGGTTACCTACATCCGTTGTTTCAGTCATTATGAGGTTAATCCGGGCTATGACTCCGTGTGAGACGCTCTCCTCACAACGGTTGGACCAGACCAGCTAACTCTGTCCGCTCTTCTCCTACACTCCCGATCTTTAACTCCGCCTGCTCGCTCTTCAGATACCGATCTCGACACCGGCTTTCTTATCTCTGGCTAAGACAGAACAAATATTAAATAAAACTTCTAAAACATTTACTAATCATTTCCCATTTCTTATAATTCTCATTAAAACATCAGGGATGTTACATCCACCTCCCCTAAAAGGAGATTTCGTCCCCGAAATTAGTGTTCCGGTTGGAAAAGATGAGGGTACATTCGTCTCATATCGGATTCTAACTCCCAAGTGTAATTTATCCAATGTAAATTCTGCCACTTCACCTTCACCAGCGGGACCTCCTTATTCCTTAACCGTTTGGTTTGATGCTCTTCAATGCCGATTGGTACCGCCTCCACCGTCAAGTTCTCCTTCACTTCAATGGAGTCACTTGGTATAATCATGGTATCACACGGAATGTAGGCTCGAAGTTGTGATACGTGGAACACGTTGTGAATGTTAGTCAACGATTGGGGAAGATCCAGTCGATAAGCGACTTCACCAATCCGTTCTAGTATTTGGTATGGTCCAATATACTTCGGATTAAGCTTTTGGCTTTTCAAAATTCGACCTACACCCTTAGTCGGTGAAATCCTTAGGAACACCCAATCACCCACTTGGAATTCAAGGGGTCTGTATCGATTGTCATAATAGCTCTTTTGACGGTCTTGAGCAATTTTTATCTTCTCTCGGATTAAGGCGATTTGTTCGTTCATCTCTTGAATCATCTCAGGCCCCAGATGAAGGGCATCACCATTCTCATTCCAACATAATGGAGTACGACATTTCCGACCATAAAGAGCTTCATATGGAGCCATCCCAATGCTGCTATGGTAACTGTTATTATATGCAAACTCTACCAAGGGCAAGTATTTCTCCCATGATCCGCCCTGTTCCAGTACACATGCCCTTAACATATCTTCAAGAGTCTGTATAGTCCGTTCTGATTGGCCATCGATCTGGGGATGGTAGGCTGAGCTCAATTTGAGCTCAGTACCCAGTTGTTGTTGCAAACTCCCCCAAAACCTTGAAGTGAATCGGGGATCCCGATCGGAGATAATACTTGAGGGCACACCATGCAGTCGTACGACCTCAGCAATGTACAACTTAGCTAATCGATCTAGCGACCACTTCATATTTATTGCCAGGAAATGCGCACTTTTGGTTAGTCGATCAACAATCACCCAAATCGCGTTGTATCCGGTTTGAGTGCGGGGTAGTCCGGACACGAAGTCCATGGTGATACCTTCCCACTTCCAGATCGGAATTTCTAGAGGTCGAAGCAAACCTGGAGGTCGTTGGTGCTCAACCTTGCACTTCTGGCATATCACACAGGATTTCACATACTCGATTATTGCCTTCTTCATACTTGGCCACCAGAATTCCTTTTTTAAGTTATGATACATTTTTGTCACTCCCGGGTGTATACTCAAAGAGCTCTTGTGTGCTTCTGATAGCACTGCCTGCCTGAAGCCTCCATGTGCAGGCACTGTAACACCCTAATCATTTGCAACTAATAATTCCAAAAATATGAGAAAATTTTTCACAAAACAGTCACGCAACATTTGATATAGAGGGGAGCAGGCAGGGAGGAAACGAGGAGCATTCACTCACATATAACAACCTACAGAGAAGCTAAAACTGGGGCTGGCTCAATGGGTTTATCGCAACACATCAACACTAGGGCGGATTACACCACACCGTTGTTCGCTTAGACGGGGTATAAGACCGTCCAGGCGGAGTATGGGAATGCAGCAGCGGATAGAGGAGATTTCGCAGGGAGACTTCCCTTCGGGTAACACCAGTCACTCAACTGGAGGAAATAGATAAGGGAAATATGTCAATACATTCATACGCGTAGCTTTCGGTGGAAGGCGGAGTTAGAATCATCCTACTTGGCTAGACGGGGTATATTTATCTTGGGCGGGCTGTCCTAGTTACTTGGGCGAGGTATGACGCCGCCTAAACGAAATCTACATAACGCCTCTTTAACACAACTACAGGGTAATTTCCTCCATCGGGTATAGACAAGGGTTCACTAAGTAAATCCTCACACTCGCCTTTCACTCAGAAAAATGAGAAGTTACAGGGTACATATACGTTAGTAGGTTGTGGAGAAAGGAGGGATCTGAACCTATTCCACCCAGCTCAACTAAGGATGACGACGCCTGGGCGGACTTAGCCATAACGACCAATACGGGGTCAACATCGGGGTCCGGATTGCGTTAGTATCACGACGGATAGGAAGGATAATTGGACGGTGTCCCACTCTAACAACTACATCGCTCCAACGCGAGTCCACTCGCTTGGGCGGATTGCTCCCATACTTCAGGCGGGGTACGACTCCGCCCAACGTATCCAACATAAGTTTTCCTAAGACAATTCTCAATTAACTCTGACTTGGCTATAGCCTGCTCAAATCATACTGTCCCTGCGTATCTATTAAAGCACAATTATAAAGCAAGGCAGCACATAGCATCACACTCACAAAACCATACATCCATGTGTACATAAGAGTGTATATTAATATTTACAATGCAAAATCAGACTTCTTCTTGTTCATAAAGTTCTATTCATCACAGAACGTTAACATCCGGTATGAACCAGTCCGGGCTTAATCTAACAACGTCTTAATTAAACCTTCCAAATGCATCAGCACTCCGCCCAGCATTCCAGCTCTGTTTCTGATCCTCCTCACGAGAGACATTCACTGAAAATGGCCACTGCAGGGGTGAGCTTTTACATGTAAAATGATACTCACAGACTCGGTATCAGCGTCAGTACACGCTCCTGCTATCATTCAACCTTTCTCAAGTAACCAAATTCATACAATTCAATCAACATTCATGACACACATGATTCACAGAATTTATTCCACATCTAAACATATATTCATGCATTTAGAATCGTACACATGCACATACATAGATTTATACATCACCACAATCAGCCTTATTTCTATATGCATGCCTGCGGATCCGACTCGGGTAAAGACTCTCAGTTACGGCCCCCTTTTTCTTTTGGCCCCTCGTCCCTCAGCTCTTACCAGGTGGCACCGGCCTCCCCACGGCGTCTCGAGACTCTCTTCTCTAGCTCCAACGGCTACCACGAGCTCTATTGGGATCTAGCCAGGGATGGTAACTGGAAGTCGTTTCCCTTGGGGTTCTTGACCTTCCATGGGTCACCCCACTCTTACTCATGCAACTAACACATTCATTATTACACATCATCGCGCCATGAACACCTTACAGTCTTCATTAATTCAATCAGTCACACCAGTGCATGTTACAATCGGTCATCAGACTAACAACATTGGGCAATCCAGTTAAGAACATGCACATACATACATTTCATAGTGACAGCAAAATAGATCCATCATTATCATCCACGAGCAAGCTACACCATCGCAATGAAGATCGCTATCAGAATCTAAAATCATGCATCAGTTCTAGTAATTGTGAATACATGCACACATGCACAGCATCAGTTCTAATGATTATAAATACATGCACACACACACCCACGCTCAGCAGCATGTTCATCCGGTACCGTTCTTAGACCATGCATTCGACATGCAAGCGCCCCCTACCTTTAGAAGAATCCTCAGAAACCTTTTTCGTTCTTGTTGTTGGGTCCGATGTCCTTCTCCTGGTTCGTCCGGTCTTCCTTAGCTTTGTCGTATCCTGCGCCTGATTCTGGGGATGAAGTGTGGTCCGTTCCCCAGTACTGCAACCAAGACCTCCAGGAGCGAAGAGTAAGATAGAAGAAGAAGAAGAAAGATGAAGAAGAAGAGAGGAAGTAGAGAATGAAGTGACGGAGAAGGGAGTCTGAAGAAATAGCAAGTGCGTTTCTCCCCAAGGCTCACGCTTATATATATATATATATGTGCATGCGCACAGTAAAAGAAGAGTGGGATGGGAGAGTGCGTGCCCAGCAGTCACGTGCACTCTACCCCATCCCCTGACCACCACCATCTTTAATATTTTAATGGCTAAATCCTAAGTAGTTAATGCAATTAACAGTTATTTCTAGTTGAAATCAAGTCTTAATGGTTTATTTTTCATTCAGCACTTAATTTCAAAACTGGGATGTTACAGGCACCACCACTCGGTTCCTGAATCTCCATATACCATCGTCACCCCTAGTTATCTCCATATTTTTGCCTTGGATCTGAGTATCAATCAGCCTCAGTAACTCTTTATCGTCTTTCTGTGCAGCTACCATCGACTCCAAAAATTCGTTGGAGATTTTTAACATTCCGATTGTCATTCGGTTTGGTGCGTCCATAACAACTCCAACATTCATATCTCTAAAGCTTTCCAGCAATTCCTATTCTTTACTCATCAGGTAAGCCACATGCAGTACCTTCCCTCTTAGCGCATCTGCCACAACATTCGCTTTGCCCGGGTGATACTTCAAATCGAAGTCATAATCCTTCAAATACTCCACCCATCTCCTCTGTCTCATATTTAACTCCTTTTGATCAAATAAGTACTTTAGACTCTTGTGATCACTGAATACTACAAAGCGAGCCCCATACAGATAATGACGCCAAATCTTCAGTGCGTACACCACTGCTACAAGTTCCAGATCATGAGTCGGGTAATTCTCCTCATGTGGCCTCTATTACCTCGAAGCATAAGCAATTTCCCGATCAGCTTGCATCAACACACACCCCAATCCAAAGTTGGATGCATCACAATATACTTCAAATTCCTGTGTTACATCAGGCAGTGCAAGCACAGGGGCAGTCGTTAAACATCGCTTAAGAGTTTGGAAGCTTAATTCACACTTTTCCGACCACACGAAGGGGTTTCCTTTCCTTGTTAACCGAGTCAGAGGAAGTGCTATCCGAGAGAACCCCTCAATGAAACGTCGATAGTATCCAGCTAATCCGAGGAAACTCCTGATTTCAGTTATTGACTTCGGCCTCTCCCAAGCCATAACCGCCTCAATTTTTGTCGGATCAACTGAGATTCCCTTTTGGGAAATTATATGCCCCAAGAATTGTACACTACTCCCCCAGAAATCACACTTAGATAGTTTAGCGTACAACTTCTTCTCCCGAAGTACTTGTAAAACAAGTCGAAGATGTTGAGCAAGTTCCTCGTCCGACCTCGAATATACCAAAATATCATCAATGAATACTATCACAAACTGGTCCAAGTACGGTTGAAAGGTCCGATTCATATAGTCCATAAAAATGGCAGGAGCGTTCGTTACTCCAAAAGGCATTACTACGTACTCGAAGTGCCCATAACGAGTCCGAAATGCTGTCTTTGGGATATCCTCCGACCTCACTCGGATCTGGTGGTATCCTGACCTCAAGTCGATCTTAGAGAACACAGCGGCGCCTCGCAACTGGTCCAGTAAATCGTCAATCCAAGGTAGTGGATATTTATTTTTGATTGTCAGTTTGTTCAGCTGTCGGTAATCAATGCACATTCGCAAACTACCGTCCTTCTTCTTTACCAATAACACCGGAGCGCCCCAGGGTGAGGCACTGGGTCGGATAAATCCCTTTTCTAGTAATTCGTTTACTTGTTTCTTCACTTCGGTTAATTCCACCGAAGACATTCTATATGGCGCTCGGGACACAGGTTCTGCCCCGGGAATCAATTCAATAGAGAAATCAATCTCCCGACTGGGAGGTAGCTCCGGAATTTCTTCCAGAAAAACGTCAGGAAATTCGCAAACAATCGGAATATCACTTAGCAGGAGGTTATGCCGACCCTCCAAAGTGAATAAAACAACATACGTGGTTAGGACATCGCTCACCCCGTTCTTCATGTCAAGTTCCTGAGAGAAAACAATATTCTTCCGATAACATTCGACCAACACATGATTAGCAGCAAGCCAATCGAGACCCAGAATAATATCTAAGTCCTTCAATGGCATACAAATAAAATTTACTCAAAAAGTACGAGCTTCGATTTGCATCGGTAGTTCTCTACACACTGTAGTTGCACGGAAAGTGGAACCAGTTGGAGTGGAAACAATAAGAGCGTTCTCCATTAAACTGATTGGCAGACCAAGCCATCGCACACAACTTTCTGAAATAAAGGAATAGGTGGCACCTGAATCATAAATTACATCAACCAGATAACCACAGATGAGGCACTTACCCTGTACCAAATTGTCATTCCTCGTAGCTTCTGAAGCATCAAACGCAAATACACGTCCGGTCATGGCGTTTTGGGCGTCGCTAGATTGGGCATCATATCTTCCCGATTATTGGTTCCCTCTACCAGCTCCATTCCAGCCTCTCCTCGAAAAGTTGGAACCCCGGGTCCCAGAACAGTTAGTTCGGTTATCCGTCCTGCCCTGCTGTTGCCTCTGAGGGCAATCGGGCCTGAGGTGCCCTGGTTGTCCGCACTGGAAGCACACAATCTGATTGGCTTGGCAATGTTTGGCAATGTGACCTTCCTGACCACAATTGTAGCAGGTATGATTACCGGAAGGATTACCCAATCGACCAGTGGAACCCCGACCGGAAGAGGATGAGGAGGTAGCAGAAGACTTGCCACCCCGGAAGAATTGACTCATCCTCTTGAAGTTGAATCCTTTTGCCTTCAGTGGCTTTTTATCTCTTGGCTGAGACGTCCTTTGTAACTGCACCTCTTCAGTCAATCTTGCTTTGTTCACCAGGGTTGGGTAGTCCCTAATCTCCATTGGTACGATTACACTACGGAGCTCAATCCGTAGTCCAGCTTCGTATTTGGCGCACTTGCTACCTTCAGTCCCTTCTAACGAGAAAGGGTGGTAAAAATCACACAGCTCGTCAAACTTACTGGTGTACTCAGCTACAGACATCCGGTCTTGCTCCAACTTTAGGAATTCCATTTCTTTCCGAATTTTGTAGTTGTCTGGGAAGTATTTAACAAGGAACCTCCTTCGGAAATTCGCCCATACCAACGGCTCATTGGCTGCGTTCATCTGCACCTTCACTCGGGACCACCATACTCTAGCCTCTTCTTTTAGTTGGTAAGTAGCAAATAAAACCTTTTGCTCTTTAGAGCACTCAAAATATTTGAAAAACCTGCTCGATATCCCTGATCCAGATGTATGCCCCGTCATAGTCGTGTCCCCCTTTGTAAGTCGGACGATTCCTTTTCAGGAATTTATCCAGAGTGGGACCGGACTCGGTCCTACTCATCAGCTGAGTAAATCTAGAGAAGAAATCATCTCTTCCCCCAGAACTAGTCTCTCCGGCCATTTAGTAATTCTACAATGAGCAAACACATCACCATTAATAACCAAGATCAGTCAGGGGATCGTAAACTTACCTTATATTCATAGAATACTACGCCAGTGGAGTGCCAAGGGAACGATGCCAGACCACACATAATCTCAACACAACAAAATACAATCAACTTTCATAAAACTATCACAATCACTAGATCGGCCCATACACCGGCTCTAGAAAGAACCGCTCTGATACCAAGTGTAACATCCTAGGTTATTTTTGCATTTATTTTTACAGACTTATTCAAGTGACAGCAGTCACAGTTAAATTAATTAAATGAGGTCTAGAAAAGAAAAGCAAGTTAATTTAAACACAACGGATGGGAGAAAGGGAAATCAGGGTTTCTCGCTTGAGCGAGGCCCCTACTCGTCTAAGCGAGATTCCGGACTCTCACTTAAACGAGGTTCTATTCGCTGGAGCGAACACCTTTCACACATCGGATTATACAAAACATGCAACCGGACTCCCAAAATTTCACTCTAAAAATGGTTCTGTGAACCCAAAGAGTTATCATAACTACCATGAAAGCATATGCAAATAACAGTGATGTAATTTAAAATATAGGTTTACATCCGGTCCGGTCTTAATTAAACACAACTAATAATAATACTAAGAAGTTCTTATACACACATATGACTCTATAGAGAGTCACTCGAAGTCACTCGGACCTTGGCACCGTTCTCCCCCTTGGCGCGGCTCCATGGCTCCTTCCCCCTCCCTGTCTCTGGTTACTAAAAAAAAGTGCAAGGGTGAGTGTTTGGCATTGTAATTAATTTAGAATGGAACTTAACAAATATACATGCATATTTATACATACACATCAAGCATCACTTGTAAGTAAGCATACCGAAACATAGTGTATTACATACAGTAACTATATTAAACCAACTACACAATTCCATCACATTCATCACGATCACATCTGACTCTCATACAATCTGACTCCTAGTATCCGGATACTAAAGGATTGGCCTTCAGCTGGGGGTCCTACTTGACACCCCGTGAACCCTGCTTGGTTCACCGAGTCCTGCTTGACTCTCCACCTCGACCACTGGGTCCTACTTGACCACTGGGTAGCTCAACTGGGCACGAAAACCACGGGAGCCGGAAATGAGGGGCTATCATATACCGTCGGCCATCCCATACCACATAATCATTCAACAGTTTACCTTTCACATAATAATATCAATTCCTCATCACTCGGGTAGCCTGCTTGCTAACCCGACGTCACATAACACTGATCATTTCACATTAAATATCACAAGATCATACATGATAAACTCATCCACACCCGATCCTCCATTAATTAATGTACTCAGTCACACATGTACAAGCATAAACACACAACTACGTTTAGCAACATTTTCCTTAACCTGTTTACGTTACTTCAATGACCTGTTTAAGAAGCGAGTCCTATTCTAATTAATTATAACCCGAACACCCCCCTTACTTTGGTTCCACGCTTCGATGATCTGTTCTCTGTGTCGATTCCTTCCTCTAAGCACTGGTTTCGCAGTCTCAACTCCGTCACTCAGTCTTCCGTTGCTTAGCCTACTACCTATGGATCATAATGAAGAGGGAAGGAAGAGAATCTCCTTATATATATATGTATAGCTCATGGGCAAGATCGTCTTTTCCTTTATTTTATTTATATTCTTACTAAATTTAATCAATTTCACTATATTGAACTATTGCATAGTTATCAAATCAATTACACTTATTTATTCCCACAACGTTTAATTATTCACAATTCTCTAATACTTCGCAAGAGTATAAGCCCAATATGAATATCGGCCCCCGACGTCCTAACTTAGTGTTCATACCTCGGAAATCCGAGCTACAACCTGAGAGATCGGATACCTTATCCGTGCTCACCTCTTGGTTACCTACATCCGTTGTTTCAGTCATTATGAGGTTAATCCGGGCTATGACTCCGTATGAGACGCTCTCCTCACAACGGTTGGACCAAACCACCTAACTCTGTCCGCTCTTTTCCTACACTCCCGATCTTTAACTCCGCCTGCTCGCTCGTCAGATACCGATCTCGACACCGGCTTTCTTATCTCTGGCTAAGACAGAACAAATATTAAATAAAACTTCTAAAACATTTACTAATCATTTCCCATTTCTTATAATTCTCATTAAAACATCAGGGATGTTACACTGTTAGTGGTAAAACCATAAAATTTTAATGAATGGAATTAAAAATAAAGCAAAAACCCCATTCCTCTTCTTAAACTCCCGTTGGTTTCTTTTCCTCTTGGCAAACCCGTTGGTTCTTCTTCTTCTTCTCTACTTCTTCTTCATTATCTTCTCTTCCAAAAACCCTAGCTAAGAGGTGATCATCTCCCATCTATTTTCGTTTTCAAGGAGCTTAGAAAGAGATCATTGAAGTTGAAAATTTCTTCTTTCCCTTCTCCATTTTTGTGTGGTATCTTTCCCTCCTTGGACCCATTTTCATTTTTGGGTGAGTTAAGCTCATCTCACTATTTTTGGATGGTTTAATGCCTTGGTTTTGATATATTTTGGTTTGGGGAGAGTAATTCATATAAATGGGTATTTATTAGAAGCATTTAATGCTTAAACCCTAGAGTGGGTTACCATAAATATAAATATTTATGATGGTTAACGATGGTAGATGCATTTATGATAGGATGGAGATAAAGATTGATGAGGCACTAATGAGAGTTGTTAGGTTTAGGGAAAATGGTTAATGTTAACCTAAGAGAATGTTTTATGAAGAATATGCATGACATTAATGAATAGATATGTGGATAAATGGAGTTACAGGAAAGTTTGGGCTATAATTGTTTTGTAGCCTTTGAATCTAATGGATGTGGCTTAATGGGAAGGAATTCCAGAAGCCTAATAAATAATAAAAATGAGGTCTATAACATGTCTAGTACATGTTAAGAATTGGTAAGAATAATAATAATTAATTAAGAGTTGAAATGGTGCCTTGAATGGTTGATTAATTAGGATTCTATATGTATGATTATGTAGGATCCATTCTGAGCGACGAGGCGGGTACGTCTTATCAATCAGAATTCTTCTCTTGAGGTAGGAGAGGAGTCTTATGTTCTAAATGCATGAACTTGAATGTTATTTGATTGCCATATGTATTGGTATGCATGTTATCCTTTCTTGAAATGATATGAGAAATTGTAATGTGGTGTATGGTGTAGATAATGTGTTGGCAACATGGTTTGATGCATTTAGAATATTCATAGTGTGCTATATGGTGGTGTAGAATGATGAATGATATGAAGTTATGCTTGTATCAACCATGAATGTAATGTGATTGTTGATGATGTTGATTGAGAACTATTGTAATGCCACACAAATGTTTAAATTAATAAGAATAACCAACAATAATGAATCCACTAAAAGCCTTGTGGTAATGTTGGTAATGGTGTTGATGATGATGTATGATGAGTGTCATGTATAGGATGCATAGAGTGAGAAATGCATATGATTTGTATTTGCATCCGTGGCATACTGTATAGCCGCCGATGTTGGAATCTAGGGGAGTTCCCTCAGCCGACCTAGTGAGAGGGTAGCTCGGTGCACGAGCAATTTTATTTTCCCCTGTGACTCGGTGTGTTAGTCACGAAGCCGCCCATGTATTGCTACGGGGAGCTACATGTGGCCGACCCTTGTGGGGGGTGGCTCTTGGTGAGCAGGTGACCCTGGTGGTCCTTGGGATCACAGCCACCATGATTTGATATCTGGACGGCCCGCAACATTATATGTTGAATATGTTGTATGCCGCGGTCATGGTGAAAATGACCAGGTGTTGCAAGATGGGCGATGCGGTTTGGTACCAGTAAAACAATTGGCGAAATGCATGCAAATTTAAGAATAAGTATACACATTTTACTACTGCAGTAGGGGTATAGTTAGATGATCATACTTGAATCCCACATTCGGTGTTTATAATCCCACAGTCAGATCTGCAATTGTTGAAATATTCCATTGTGCATATGCATTATCTTAAGAGTATTTGCATATAGCAAGGAAGTATGTCGAAGGTGATGAGATATGATAATGGATGTGATAAGGATGTAATGATATACTAAGACAACATAAAAGATATGAATATCAAATAATAGTTTGTGTGATAGCCAAATTGTGGTGGGACTTGATTATGTATATGCTGTGTACTTTGTCTAAATTGTAATGTTACTTGTGATGTATGTATGATGGTGTTGTGATGATAAAGAGTATGGTGAATAATATGTATGTGCAAAGTATACATGTTTTGATGCATATGTACATAATCACATGGTATTCATATTCATTCCTTTGGAATGCGTGACTTACTCTCCCATATTGTCCATTTTTAGATTTGTGATGCAGGGCAATTGTGGGGAGAGTGGACATTTTGAAGTACATTTTGGTTGAGGAGGTAAATAGTGGTATAGGAAGTGCCTTGGCCGGAGAAATCTAGATTTTTGTATAGCATGTGATGTATATGAATGCTTATTTTGTAATCTAGGTTAGTGATAATGATTTTGAGGGTCATGGAGGAAAATTGGACCTTGGTATGCATGGCCAATTTTCATTTATGACCTGAATGATGTAAGATGATGAATTATGATACTTGTTGATATTTAATTTCCATGTGTGGATGAAGCATTCCTTAAATTATAGCACTTTATGAAGTCTTGTAGAAATGAATTCAAATCCTTTGCATTAGATGAATGGAGATTGTTCTTGAAGTGTATAAACAATTTGGAGGACTCATATATGCATAATGGAGTGTAGGCAATGCATTAGGAGAGGTAAAATTGGTAGAAATTGAGAATTCATATGCCATGTGGTGAAAAATCCACGTTCTGCATAAGTTCTGTAGAACTCGCTCAAGCAAGTGGCAATCTCGCCCGAGCGAGACCTTCGTGGGATGGTGGTGTGGCTACTGGCCAAAACTTGCCTGAGCGGATGGCAGTCTCACCCAAGCGAGACTTTGCCTGGGAACAGAGGTTAGTCACTGGACCATTTTCACTCAAGCAAAATAGTCCTGGCTTGGTGATCGCTCAAGCGAGGGAGAAGGGAATTGGACACTGGATAATCTTTGCCCAGGCGGGCCTTGCCTCGCCCAAGCGAAAATCGGGCAGAGTGTCTCTAATGTCATTGGAGCAATCTCGCTCAAGCGAGATGGAACGCGCTCAAGCGAGATTGGCTCCTGATGCAGACCTTCTCCCTCGTTTAAGAGTTTTACTTGCTGGCCCAAGTGAGGCTTTCAAATCTCGCTCAAGCGAGATGGGGTTCGCTCAAGCGAAGGGACCCCTGATGCTCAAATTTTCCCTTCACTCAGCCTTCCTTGGTTTCGCTCAAGCGTGCCTATGTGAGCTCGCTCAAGCGAATGTGGTTCTCGCCTGAGCGAGTGGCACCCTGATGCCCCTAATTATTCTGTTCCAATTAATTTTTATTTCTCTTGTATTGAATCCTTTGCTTACATCATCTTAAAAGTAATTTGAGCATATTATGAACCCTTGTACCTCATGAAATATTTTCCTACTAGAATTCAATCATACAACAATCAAATTAAATTAATTCTTCCACTGTTTTTAATTGGAAATTTATTATGAAATCATCTCTTAACTTACCCTCTCATATCTTTATATATGGGAGTGGTTTCTCATCAAACCAGGCATTGAACTAGAAAGCTTCACCACTTAATTTCTTTCCATTGAATAATGATTTTAAGATCATGAAAAATTTACCTGTATTTTTGGGGGGTCTCATATGGCAATACCATTTGGTTGTTTACTCCTTGTTAAAAGCTTCTAATACCGCCTTTAAATTGTCAAAGTTCCTTCAACTTAAGGGAGACCGATAAATGGAAATTAAGCATTGATTTCATGATTCATTTTTACTAAAATTGCTTAAGAATTACAATAAATTGATAAAGGATAGAAGAGATTGAGCATGAATTCTTCAAGTAATGGTAGATATGTTCTAAAAAGAGAAAACCTTGTTAAAACTCTTGAAGAAATATAGGAAGTACAAGAAAACAATCAAGTCAGCATACTTGGTCTTGGTCATGAAGAAACATGAAGGTTGAACCATGTATCAGGCCCCTGCCACGCTTGAGCGTAACATAGTGGGCGCTTGAGCGCAAGACACTCTGAAAGTCACGCTTGAAGGCACTTGAGTGAAAGAACATTAGCATTAGGCCCTTCCACACTTAAGCGTGAGAAGGGGGCGCTTGAGCATGAACCAGTACATGCAAGAACATTAGCATCAGGCCCTTCCACGCTTAAGCGTGAGAAGGGGACACTTGAGTGTGAACCAGTACATGCTTGGCGTAGCATTGTGCATGACATGCGCGCTTGGGCATGATCCTGGGCGTGATTAAGCGTGAGAACCAAAAGGCATCAGGTCTCCTCCCGCTTAAGCGTGGAAATTGTAAGCTCAAGCGCAATGACGCTTAAGCGAGAATATCTCACGCTTGAGCATGATCGAAGAAGCATGGGCACTGAATTTTCTATTGACCAATGGTGTGATCCCAACTCATCCACTTCCGCATGTTTCTGACCACTCCTACAACGCCACTCAGCAAGTTGGGGTTACGCTTAAGCGTGACAAAGGGAAGCTTAAGTGTGACTCCTCTATAAATAGAGCAGAAAAAGAGAGGAACATGATCAATGCATTCAATTTTTATTCATTCATCAATCATTCATTCAGCTTCACTTTTCTCTCTTGTATTCTTTTCTTTCCCATATGTTGGAGTGAAAACGCAAGGCATGAGTAGCTAATTCCTTTATTAGGATTGGTTATAATCCATTCAAACCCTAAGTAATGTTGCTGTAAGTTTTTCATATATATAACAAGATTTGATAGTTTTTGTATTTTATTCTACACTTAATGCTTGAAAGTACTTGATCACTATTTTCTTGTCTTTGGTTTTCTTAAGTATATTGGGAAATAACTTTTGAGAAAAGATCTGAATGAAATGCTTGTTGTAAGTAGATTACCAGGGATGGTATCTAATGCAATAAACGTCTAAACAATCGATCATAAATGCTGGAATGATTTCAAGGTGACTAAGGGATCAGCAGGTTAAAATCATTCAAATGAATTTTGTAATCGAGGGATCGATGCAAATGACTTTGATTGTGACATAAAAATTATCACTTCAAGTTATATACATGCAAACTTACATAGCTTACATAAGGTGAGATGTGATGAAAAACCAATCCTAGTTTTCCAAATCTGATTTTTACCAAAACTTATTAATGTTGTTCTTTATATTTATTACTTTTTGTTAACCCTTTAAATCAGTATCCTTTACAATAAACCAAAATAAACTTCTTGTCAAATCAATTCAAAAACTAAGATCTTCAAGCTAACACCTCCTTAATGGAACGACAACCCCTTTTTACTACAACTCTAGTGTTTAAACTTGGCATTAATCTTCCATTGAATCCATATTATAAAAAACTTGATTCTTTTATTGAAAACTTCCTTTTCAACAAGCTTCTGTGCAAGATCTAATAACATTAATCAAGTTAATACCATATCAAGTTTTGGTGCCGCAGCCGGGGAGGTGATTCAAGTTTGAAAATCTAAGCATTAAATTGATAAGACTTTGTGAATAGTTTCTGTTATTTGTGTTTTCATTTCCTTTTAACGTATGGTAACTTTGTTGGAGTAAGTGTTTAATTTATGCTTTTAAGAGGACAGGGATCAAAAGAACAATTTGCATTTGATCCAGAGATAGATAGGTTCCTCAAGAAGATCAAGAAAGCAAAGAAAAAGCAGAACTTCCACACGCGTGAAACTTCTTCCTCAACACAAGCTGAGAAATGGTGGAAGACAACAACCACAATCAAAATCCACCAAGAAGAACACTGAGAGATTATGCCTTACAACTAGGACCTAGACATTTTTTAAGCATTGTTATTCCAAATACAATAAGGGCTATTGAAATGAAACCTGCTTTTCTTAGTTTAATTAGTTCCCACTAATTCCATGGAATGACAAGTAAAGATACATATACTCACTTGGCCATATTCTATGAATTGGTTGGAACAATGGGTTTTAACCAAGATGTAATCGAAGCTATATATCAAAGATTGTTTCCTTTTTCTTTAGCAGGTAAAGTAAAGGAATGACTACAATCTCATCCCAATCAAAGTCTGAATAGCTGGGATAGAGTTGAAGAAAAATTCCTACAAAGATTCTTTCCATCATCCAGATTCATCAAAGCCAAATCAGATATCACAACATTTAAATAGGGCCAAGATAAACCCTTTTGTGAAGCCTGGGAATGTTTCGAATCTCTCCTAAGAAAGTGCCCAAACCATGGTTTAGAAGATATTGCCCAACTTAATATCTTCTACAGTGGACTAAGGGCAGATACAAAAATGATATTGGATACAGCAGCTGGAGGCACGATGATGATGGTAGATCCGGAGCAAGCTATAAGAATTATTGAAGCACTATCCTCCACAGACTACCAAGCCCAACATGATAGATCCCAAATCCAAAAGAAGGGAATATTGGAGCTAAACACTGTTGATGCCATTCTAGCTCAAAATAAAATATTAACCCAACAAATTGAAGCTCTCACCCAACAAATGGAAAAATTACCTCAGCAGTTACATATAGTGCAAACCTCTACAGGAAATCAAAACTCACAATCAAAATGTGATTTTTGTGAAGGTGATCATCAAAATGGATATTGCCACGGAGAACAGCCTGATGAATCCATCTTGTACATGAACAATCAAGGTAAGTAGAATAATTTCAATAATAATGCTTTTTTTAATAATTTTTCATAGGGATGGAGGAATAATCAAAACGGCAGATAGAAACAAGAGGCTAGCACATCCAACAGGCAAGTTTATGCAATAGGGACCTTCTTTGATGGAGAAAACTTCTAGACTGAAGGACACCTTGGAAAAGTTTATGCAAGCTTCTCTAACAAATCAAAAGAACACTAAGGCATCCATCAGGAATTTGGAAATGCAGGTGGGACAACTAGCTCGCCAAATTGCTAAACAACAAAGACCTCAATATAGAGCCTACACTGAGCAGAATCCTAAAGAGCAATGCAAGGCTGTGGTGACCCGCAGTGGAAAAATGGTAAGTAGTGAGTTAACTAAAAAAGAAAAAAAAGAAAGAAGAGATTTCAAAAGAAAAAGAGAGAGAAAAAGAAAAAAAAGAAAAAGAGAGTGAAGATGTAAATAGAAATAAAGAAAAAGAAAGAGAGAAAAACAAAAACAATGAAAAAAGTGAAAAAGGAAAAGCAAAAGTTAATGACATTCCATAGTTAAAACGTGTGCCTTATCCCAAAAATCCTTCAAAATGTGATAAGGAAAGGCAATTTGCTAGATTCATGGATATTTTCAAAAGGTTGTAGATTAATGTTCCATTTATGGAAGCCATGGAGCAAATGCCTAACCATGCAAAATTTATGAAGGATTTGCTGACAAAGAAAAAGAAATTTTTAAAAGAGATAGTTGAGCTTGAAGTTAGATGTAGTGCCATCATTCAAAAGGCACTACCACAGAAGTTCAAAGATGCAGGGAGTTTACAATTCCCGTTATTATTGGAACCCTTCTAGTAGGAAAAACCTTGCTGGATCTTGGAGCTAGTATCAACTTAATGCCACTATCCATGTTAAAAAGGATAGGAGACTTCGAGGTTAGGCCAGCAAGAATGACTCTCCAATTGGTTGACCGATTAGTAAAATTTCCATATGGAGTGGCAGAGGATGTCTTGGTGAAAGTAGACAAATTTGTGTTTCCTATAGATTTTATGATCATGGATATAGAGGAAGATTCTGAAGTGCCTCTCATTTTAGGAAGACCATTTATGAAAATTGCAAAAGTTATCATAGATGTTGATGATGGGAAATTAAAAGTAAGAGTTCAAGATGAGGAGGTCAACTTTGATGTCTTTGAAGCAATGAAACATCTTGTAGATAAGCAAAGTTGTTTCAAAATTGATATAGAAGATGATATGGTTTTACAAGAAGCTATGAAAATGCAAAATATGTGTTCCCTTGAAAAAGCTTTAACGTGGGCAGTTGAAGGACTTGATGAGAAAGAAGCAAAAGAAGTAGAGGAAATTCTCAGAAGTTTTGACACAAGCAAGAAGGTATCAAACAAAGAAGAACCTGTACAAAGCCTTGGTGAAAAACAAGTCACAGAAATTCAACAGCTAGAATTAAAGGAACTACCTTCCCACTTGAAATATGCATTTTTGGATGATGAAGGTTAAAAGCCAGTTGTAATGGTTATTCAGGTTAAAAGCCTTTTGTTTCCTAAATGGTTATTCAGGTTACAATCAGATAGCAGTGGCTCCAGAAGATCAAGAGAAAATAGCCTTCACTTTTCCTTTTGGTGTGTTTGCTTACAGAAAGATGCTTTTTGGACTATGCAATGCTCCAGCCACGTTCCAAAGATATATGCTGGCAATCTTTGCTGATCTTGTGGAAAAGTGTATAGAAGTCTTTATGGATGATTTTTTGGTGTTCCGAAAATCATTTGATATGTGTTTGGAAAATTTAGACACTGTACTTCAAAGATGTATGGAAACCAACATAGTGCTAAACTGGGAGAAATATCATTTCATGGTAACCAAAGGTATTGTATTGGGCCACACAATTTCAGGAAAAGGCATTAAGATGGATTGGGCAAAATTAGAAATGATCGAGAAACTACCCCCACCAACCAATATCAAAGGAGTTAGAAGCTTTCTAGGACATGCAGGGTTCTACAGAAGGTTTATCAAAGATTTCTCCAAGATCGCCAAAACTTTGAGTAATCTATTGCAAAAAGATATCTCATTTCAATTTGATGATGCATGTTTGTCTACTTTAAAGTTATTGAAAGAAAAGTTGATTACTGCTCCTATTATAGTTGCTTTTGATTGGAAACTTAATTTTGAAATGATGTGTGATACGAGCAACTACACAATAGGTGCAGTCCTGGGTCAAAGAAAATCTAAAGTTTTTCATCCCATACACTATGCTAGTAAGGCTTTGAGTGAGGCTCAAATTAATTATGCTATAACAGAAAAAGTATTATTAGCAGTCGTGTATGGTCTGGAAAAATTTAGATCGTATTTAATTGGTTCTCGAGTTCTTGTCTTTACAGATCATGCATCCATCAAGTATTTGCTAAATAAATCTGAGTCTAAGCCAAGACTAATTAGGTGGACTCTTCTTCTATAAGAATTTGATTTGATAATTAGAGACAAGAAGGGAAGTGAAAACCATGTAGCAGATCATTTGTCAAGGCTGATTAATGATGAAGTCCCAAAATTTCAACCTAAAGTTCAAGATAAATTCCCAGATGAAAAGCTATTATGGATTCAGAATAGACCATGGTTCGCAGACATGGTAAATTTCAAAGCTGCAAGAGTGCTTCCTGAAGATCTTACATGGTAGCAAAAGAAAAAGTTCTTAAAAGATGAAAAACAATTTGTATGGGATGATCCATACTTGTTTAAGCTTGGATCAGACAACATTCTGAGGAGATGTGTATCCGAGGAAGAAGCCAAGAACATCCTATGGCACTGTCACAGTTCACCTTATGGAGGACACTTCAATGAAGAAAGGACAACAACCAAGATTCTTCAATTAGGTTTTTATTGGTCTACTTTGTTTAAAGATGCTAATGTTTTTATGCAGCATTGTGATGCTTGTTAGAGAACAGAAAACATATCAAGAAGAAATGAAATGCCATTGACCACCATTCTAGAGGTGGAAGTGTTTGATTGCTGGGGAATAAATTTTGTTGGACCTTTACATACTTCACTAACAAATGAATATATTGTTGTAGCAGTAGACTATGTGTCAAAGTGAGTGGAAGCAATGGCCTGTGCTAAGACAGATGCTAAAAGTGTTATTAAATTCTTGAAAAGAAATATCTTTAGTAGGTTTGGCATGCCTCGTGTGTTAATAAGTGATGGAGGATCCCACTTCTGTAATGCTCAACTCCATATCAACTCCAGAAATGTTTGGAACACTATGGAGTTAAACATAGAGTCACCTCTCCTTATCATCCTTAAGCTAATGGACAAGTAGAAGTCTCCAACAGAGAGATAAAGAAAATTTTGGAGAAAGTTGTGTCCCAGAGTAAAAAGGATTGGTCCTTGAAGTTAGATGATGCTTTTTGGACATACAGAACTGCTTTCAAAGGACCAACAGGATTTTCACCTTTTCAGCTAGTGTATGGAAAGAACTGCCATCTTTCGGTGGAACTTGAACACAAGGCCTACTGGGCAATGAAGTTGCTCAACTTTAATCCACAAGCTTTTGCACAAGAAAGAAAAATTCAATTGGAGAAGCTGGGAGAATAGAGGTTAGAGGCTTATAAGGAAAAGATGAAGTTCTATCATGACAAGAAAATTCTGCATAAAAGTTTTTATCCAAGCCAATTTGTGTTGCTATTCAATTCAAAATTAAAACTCTTTCCAGGGAAGTTAAAATCAAAATGGTCAGGACCCTTCGTTGTCAAAGAAGTCAAATCTCATGGAGCCATTGAATTACAAGATCCTCAATCTGAGAGAACATGGATAGTGAATGGCCAAAGACTTAAGCCATATTTGGGAGGAGAAGTAGAGAAGCTCACCACTCTCATTCATCTGCATGAACCATAGGACAACTCTTCAGGCGTCAAGCTAATGACGTTAAATAAGCGCTTATTGGGAGGCAACCCAACATGTTTTCCTTTCAATAATATTTCAATTCATTTCAATTTATATATGTTTTGTGTGTTTGATGTTTTTGATTTTGTTAAGGAACAATGTTTTGCATATCACGCTCAAGCGAGGAACTTCAATTTTGATTCTGTCTCAAATTCGCTCAAGCGAATGATTTCAAGCTTGAGCAAGGAAGAAAAATAAAGCATCAGGTATATTCACGCTTAAGCATGAGTCTTCACGCTTAAGCATGTCAAGGTAAGTTACATACTATCCAATTCTCGCTTAAGTATAAGGATCAAGCTCAAGCATGGTAAAATTGTCAAATCAAAATTTTCAAATTCATCCCAATCATGCTCAAGCGTGACTTCCCTAGCTCAAGCAAGAGGAAATTAAGCATCAGTAGTGTTGCCATGCTCAAGCGAAGCAAGGGAAGCTCAGCCATGAGGATCTTTTAGAGTATCAGGGGCTGTCATGCTCAAGCATGACAAGGCACACTCAAGCGAGAAGAAAAATAACATCAGGGGGTGAACTCGCTTAAGTGTGAAACTTTTGGCCTTTGGGAACACGATCACGCTCAAGCGTAATCCTCCACGCTCAAGTGCGGAAAAGAAAAAATTGCACAGGGGTGACGCGCCTAAGTGCAAGACCAAGCACGAGAGGAAGGGTGCATTCTGGTTCGTTCACGCTTAAGCGTGAAATACCACGCTTAAGTGAGCAGTTTTTAAACTGTTCCATTTGATACCATTAAATATGAGAATTAAAGCCATTACACCCATCACTCTCATTTTAACCGTTCTGCATTTCATAACCCTCTTCCACAAACATTTCAACTTCTCACACCTTACCATTTCATTTTCTTAAAGCATTCAAAATCATAACTACACATTTCTCATTTTTCTTCTGCACTGTATTCTTCTCATCATCCGAAGAAAGGTAACTCTAAACCTTTCTCTTTTTCTGATGTGTCTTGCATATGTTTTACTGTGTTGTGATGTAAAAATCATGTTTAGGTCTTAATATGGAATCAAGTTTCTCTATTTTGCTTGCTTATATGATAAAATGTTCTACTTCATCTGGATTTGTTCATTTCATCTTGAATTGATTCATTATTTTAAAGTGAACATTATGAAAATTTTCTTCTATTTTAAGGGTGCACACCAACTATCCGATAAAAAGTCCAGAATATGTTATACATGCTTGGTATTAACGGATTGAATTGTTATTGCCATGTCAAATAAAATCATTGTTGTTTTGATTAGTCACTGATATGCATGCTTGATGTGGAAATGGATGCATTGATTAAGAAGTCCCTAGGCTCACTGAAATTATTAAAGACTTATTTTACCATTTGATATGATGATTGCTAAGTATATTGCAGATGGCCAGAACAAAACAAGTTGAACCTGCTTCCCCTGTACCCATTTCTCCAGCAAGAAGTTCTAGAAGAAATAAGGGAAAGAGGCCACGCACTAATGACCAGGACACTGCTCCTAAATTTGGAGACAAGGCCAGGAGTAAGCGTTATGAGGATATCAAAAACTGGACTTCATCCCGGATAGAAAGGTGGACCTAGCTCTTAGAGAATGTAATGATTTCCTAATGGTAATCAGGAGAAGAACTTAGCTCAAAATTTACTACCCCAGGGATAAATATGACCCTGAAGTTGTTAGAGAGTTTTATGCCAACGCATGGCCTAAGGAGGGTGAAGGTGATCGAAGGACTTATGTGAGAGGCCATTGGCTTTCATATGGCAGAAATGAGATCAACACCTATCTAGGAAGCATTATGGAACTAGGGGAAGGAGAGTCCTGTGATTATGCTGCTATGAAACAAAGGAATGAGTTTATTGAAACTCATGACATTGAAGTTGCAATATGCATACCAGGACACCATTTTTAGTTTGGCAAGGGAGAGAACCCATTACGTATCTTGAGAAAGGATATGACCACCATCTCTTAACTTTGGACATCCTTTTTGCTTGCTAACATAGCCCCTAATGCACACGTCTCTGATTTAAATTTTACTAGGTGCTATTTGCTGTACTGCATTCTGTAAGATGATATCTCTATTGACCTGGCCCAAATTATTTCAGATGAAATCCACAAGTTCGTGACAACTGATCAGAATATATCCCAGGATAGAAACAAGGTAAAAGGGAGTCTAGGATTCCCTGTTTTTATCACTGATTTTTGTGTAGGACATGGAATTGAGGTATAGGATCTCAAACCTATCTGGCCTCCCATTGGTAGGCGTTTCATTGAGTGCTACTAGAGTGTCCAGGCATCACCTGCACCTCCACCACCTGGTACAGATACACCTTCCTCACCACCAGCAACTACAACAATACCTATCCCACCTCCTCTAAACACAGAATCAGAGATGATTCTTCAAGCCATATTCCAGCTCAA
Organism: Clitoria ternatea; assembly: GCA_037962975.1. Lineage (NCBI taxonomy): Eukaryota > Viridiplantae > Streptophyta > Magnoliopsida > Fabales > Fabaceae > Clitoria > Clitoria ternatea. The sequence goes on from CM075670.1 coordinate 197,569,516, forward strand.
AATCTAGCAAAATCATACCATGGCACAACAGACTACCAATCACAGAGGCCTTGTACACTTACACCATGGCCTGTATCACAATACTCCTATAGGCCAAGTCGACCCGTGGATGGACCCTGCTCAGTTTGCAGCTCACATGGCATGGCTTAGGGATAGGCCTTTTCTACCAGAGAGGGATGAGACACCAGGACCATCCTCACAGCCACTTCTAGCAAGAGAACCTGAGCTGGATGATTCAGAGTTAGATGATAAGTGAGGAATTGAATCATTGCCACTTTCAAATTAATACTTCATAATTTTTATCTTGGCTTATTGCATTTTTTTTTGGACTACTTTTATTCTAGCTTCCTTTTGATTTTCTGTTTAGATTTATTTTTATTTTTCTCTTTTATTTCTAACTTGTTGCAGACAAATTTTTATAGGGTATTTCAGTTTGAATTATATGCTTAATGGATGAATCTGCATGATCTATTTAATTGTTTGGATATGAACATACATGTAACTGAATTGTTTTCCCAACCTGTAAGCAAGAAAGTAACATGCATACAAAAGATTCACTAGGTTCTAACAACAAATTCTAAGGCAGTAACATTGTTTGAAAGGACAATTGGCTGAATTAAGAACCAGGAAATGAAATGAATGAACTCTTGAAATTTTTTTTTATGCTTGAACCTCTTATTGTGAGAACATTGGAGTATGCCTTATAACTTGGTGAGAAGCAAGAAATTAAACACTGAGAACCTCATTAGAAATTGTTAAGTTTGCATTTCCTAATTTTCTGATTAACCTTTTTCTAAAGAAATAAGCAAGGAAATGATCAAGGCGTTCTTTTTGAAAACACATTTAGCCAAGAGCCAAAAAGCTACCCTTAATAAAATATCTCATTCTTTGGTAACCCATTTGAGCCAAAAATTTAACAAAAACACCCTAACCTAAGCATGAAAAATAAAGCTCTACCTTATCAACATGCTTAATGTGAAAAGAGCATAAAATATTTTTTTCCAAGGGTAATGCAAGAAATAGAGGTTGAAAAAGAAAATGCTAAAGAAAAGCAATAAGTTCTCCATCCAGAAATCTTTAAACAAAAGAAGAATTGGAAAAAGAATATAAAGAATTCTGAAGTTCGAAAAGGAAGAAGCCTCATAAATTATGAAAATTTCATTACTTATGCTCTTCTTTATGCATGCAATTTGAAATCCAAGAAAAACCAATAATTCTCGTTAGCCCAGCCTCATTACAACCTTGATAAAAGACCTTTTTTTATCCTTGCTGTTCTTTTAATTTTGGTTTGATTAGAAATGACTGGCAATGTTAACTATGTTGTTTTAATGATGAATGTGTGAAATAGACACCTAGTGAGAAACAATAAGAAGCTCCTTATTCTTATAGCATTAGGCTACTTGCTTTGTGAAAAAAATTAAATTATGCATCACATTTCAAATGAATGGGTATTAAGGATGCCATATGTCCAAAGAAGTATACTGTCTTTTGATTTTGTTCATACTTAGAATCTGAGCATCATGGATATCTTCTTGTTTAAACTTTCATTCTTTCTGCTTGAGGAAAAGCAAAACTCTAGGTTGGGGAAAGTTTGATAAATGGAAATTAAGCATTGATTTCATGATTCATTTTTACTAAAATTGCTTAAGAATTAAAACAAATTGATAAAGGATAGAAGAGATTGAGCATGAATTCTTCAAGTAATGGTAGATATGTTCCAAAAAGAGAAAACATTGTCAAAACTCTTGAAGAAATACAGGAAGTACAAAAAAATAATCAAGTCAACATACTTGGTCTTGGTCATGAAGAAACATGAAGCTTGAACCATGCATCAGGTCCCTTCCACGCTTGAGCGCAAGACACTCTGAAAGTCACGCTTGGAGGTGCTTGAGCGAAAGAACATTAGCATCAGGCCCTTCCACGCTTAAGCGTGAGAAGGGGATGCTTGAGCGTGAACCAGTACATGCTTGGTGTAGCATTGGGTGTGACCTGCACGCTTGGGCGCGATCCTGGGTATGATCAAGCGTGAGAACCAGAAGGCATCAAGTCTCCTCCCGCTTAGGCATGGAAATTCTAAGCTCAAGCGCAGTCATGCTTAAGCGAGAATATCTCACGCTTGAGCATGATCGAAGAAGCATGGGCACTGAATTTTCTATTGACCAATGGTACGATCCCAACTCATCCACTTTCGCATATTTCTGACCATTCCTATAACGCCACTCAGTAAGTTGGGGTTACGCATAAGCATGACAAAGGGAAGCTTAAGCGTGAGGGATCAGCAGGTTAAAATCGTTCTTATGAATTTTTTAGTCGAGGGATCGATGCAAATGACTTTGATTATGACGTAAAAATTATCACTTCAAGTTATATACATGCAAACTTACATAGCTTACATAAGGTGAGATGTGATGAAAAACCAATCCTAGTTTTCCAAATCTGATTTTTACTAAAACTCATTACTATTGTTCTTTACATTTATTACTTTCTGTTAACCCTTTAAATTAGTATCCTTTACAATAAACCAAGACAAACGTCTTGTCAAATCAATTCAAAAACTAAGATCTTCAAGCTAACACCTCCTCAGTGGAAAGACAACCCTTTTTTACTACAACTCTAGTGTTTAAACTTGGCACTAATCTTCCATTGAATCCATATTATACAAACTTGACCATTTTATTGAAAAATTCCTTTTCAACAAGCTTTCGTACAAGATCTAATAACATTAATCAAGTTAATACCATATCAGAGAGTTAGTTTATTTTCTGTGAGAAGCCTCCAAATTTTCTTTGAATTCTTAACGGTGTTCACGTCTTTACTTTCTTTTCACATCAATAATATGAATAAATCTAATATTCTTTCATGAAAAGAAGTAAAGAGGGGCAGCTGTGTGTTAACCAAGTGGCCTCAATTACTCAAGAAGGCGGTGAATTGAGTATTAAAAGTTTTTTTTAGAATGCTTTTGAATTTGATTCTTTAATAACAATGCTTGAAGAAGATAACTAACAATGTACCAAACAATACAAGAGTATAAATATTTCAAGTGAATTCTAATAATTTAGTAGACAATTTATATGAGCAAATATAAAAGAGTGTAGGGATAGAGAGATTTACAAACCGATATAACAAGTTCCACCACCCCGGTGTACGTCTCTCCTTCAAGCAACCCACTTGAAGGATTCCACTATGAAATTAGAGATTACAACTTTGAGCAATTAAAGCTTCCTAGTGTCCCACACTCAAGAGTCTAATTCCCACAAGTACAAGGGTAACCTACCCAATCTCTCAATCTCACAAGCTTACAAGGTTGAAGCCCAACCCAAACTATAGGATTTTTTGGTGCTTAAGTATACAAGGATAACTCTCCAAAAGAGTGGATATATAAGTTAAAGCTTTCTCAAAATAATAACTCTCAAAGAGAGGATATGCAAGTTTTAGCACTCAAAAATTATTTTGCTCACTAAGTAACTCTCAAAAATAATTTACCAAAATAGAAATAGAGAGTAATTTGCCAAGAATTGAAGAACAAATAAGGAGAAGCAATGTGATTTTTGTATGAATGCTTGGTGTATTTTTAGCTCCTAACTTCTCTTCTATTTATAGGAAAGGGTACATGTAATTTGTCCAATTTTTAATTCCCTCTTAAACATAAATCCATAAAACATTCTATGATTTAAGTTTCTTGTTTCCATGCACAAGTTTCCTGACCTTGAATCTATAAATTGGCAGCTTGATTGTTTGATTTTTAAAGCAACGTGAAGTTTCCATGTTTCCTGCAACTCTGTCAATGTTCAAAATTTGAAATTCAAATTTGCACTGAATGAATCTATTCACAAATCGATTCATTTAGTGTATTTGGGCTTAAAATAGTGTATGAATCTATTCACAAGAAATACGAATCGATTCATCCTTGAAAATTTGAAGATTCTGGGCAATTTAGAACGTATGAATCAAGTCAATGTGGTGTGAATCGATTCAATCAATTAAAAATACATTCTGGGCATTTTAATTTCACATGAATCGATTCGGGGCTGGGATGAATCGATTCAATCACCAAAATTTCACATCTTGGCCCTTTTCATCACGTGTGAATCAATTCAATGGCTTAGTGAATCGATTCAGTGATTAAAAAATCACATTCTGGGCTTGTGATTATGCATGAATCGATTCAGGGGTCTTGGGGAATCGATTCATCATGCTGATGGTCCATTTTCAATATTTTTGGTACTCCTTTTCACATGTTATTGCATATGGTCATGTTGTTTTGGTCTTTTGGCATTTTGATAAGTTTATTCAACCAGATTTGAGCCTCTTTAAATGCCTTGAATCTTTCTTTTTGGAGTTCATCATTTTTGCATCATAATTAATTTATCCGTAATTCTTATGTTTGATGAAACACCCTTATTTTAATAAATAGATAAAACCCAAAACAGGGAAAAAAAATTTTTCCTAAAAATAAACCAATGGAACCGGGCACAAAAGAATAAGGGAAGGGGAGACAGGAGAAAGAAAAATCGATCGGAACAGGCCAGCGGAAGAGCATCAGCGCTAAAGCGAAGCCTACACAACAGCGCCCACTCGCTCAGGCGAGATTCAATATCGCTCAAGCGAGACAACCCAACACGCTTGGGCGAAGTTCGCATAGCTTAAGCATAACCCATCAGAGACCTTCCTTTCGCTCACACTTGCTGGAGCGAGCACTTAGCCGCTGAGGCGAGTAACTCCACTCGGAATTCCCATCACTCGGATTTCAGAATCTATGTTCACTCGGAAAGTCCTTACTCATGATTCATTCGGATCAACCCCTTATACTCACAAGCTCTTTTCGGGAGTTTACCACACACTTCATAACTTTATTCCTTCAAGCCACGGATGTTGACCACTCGGTAGGTGATTCCCATAGCCATTTCACTCGGATTCCACACATGCATTTCACTCAGAATATTCTTCACGGTCTATTATCACTCGGGTATTTCACTCATCTTTCACTCGACACATATAATCCTTCTTACTCAAATTCCCTTACCAAATCAAGTCTCACCTAAGAATCTTCTAGCTTCCAATAAGTTTACTACAACGGGCCTCACTCAGGATCTTATAGGTCACTCTTCAGTCGGAAGACACTTACTCGGAAGGTTCTCACTCGGAAGCATATTGTTATACTCCACTCAAGGAAATCCTAACAGTTAAGACGACCTCATTCACTCAGAAGCATCTAAGCCTTTCTTCACTCGGGGTAAAGTCACTATCTCGCTTCCCACAACAATAACTTAGTTCCAGTTTCACCTAAGGTCATACTAACCTCCCACGCTCGGAAAGTACGTATATCTATCATTCGGATTTCACGCACAGCATAGAATAACATACAGTATGATATATATATATATATATAGGAGTGTATATAAATAATTACCAGCACATTGTCATACTCTTAACCCAGGAGAGTTCAATTTCTGATTTAAAGAGACTAAGATTAAAATAAGAGCCGGCCAAGGCTTAACTAAAACCTCATACACAGTATCTACATATATACATATATTTCCATAGTGTACAAACATTCCACTCGGCATGCAGCTCCACCTTCATTCATCATTCCGAGAGACATTCACTGTAAAATATAGCCATAGTAGGGGTGAGCTTTTACATATAAAATGACAGTTAGTGACTCGGCATCAGCATCAGTACACACACTTATGTTCACTCGGGTCATATTCAATTTAAATTAAAACCATACAGACTATGATATTTTCAATAACATGCACTCACATACATACTACGTGAAGTTCATTCTCATTCATACAAAAACATGCATCAACTCATTCGGAATTCATTCGTATCGCTCCGCGTCATACCAATCGTACTATCCTAATCAACATTGCATCTACATGCATGCCTGCGGATCCGACTTAGGCAATGATTTTCAGTTACAGGTTCCCTTACTGGCCTCTTGTCCATTAGCCCTTCTCGCGTGGTACTGGCCTCCCATTGACGTCTCGAGACTTAACTCTAGCTCCCTCGGCTACCACGAGCTCTCACAGAATCTAGCCAAGGGTCTGTAGCTGGAGATCATTTCTTTGGGGTTCCTGACCTTCCACGGGTCACCCCGTTCCTGTACATGCAGCCTATGTGCTTTAACAACGAGCATCCTCGATTATCCGACTCATTCCTCATAACCATTAGAGTCATAACCAATCCAACATAGTTCCTACATTCACTCGTCCATCATACCAGCATACACAGCAATCAAACAGTTCATGTTTACAACATCCCAGACGAAATCAGCCAACAGCCACACATATATATCCTCTCGGTATTAACAATAATAAGAACATGCATCATATGCGTTTATGTGTAAATGATTATCAGAATTCAGCACAACAACCTTGAATACATGCATATAAATGTATAACCATTAACAGGACTCTACTATCATACATATGGTATTCAAGGATTAACAATCATGCATTGCACACAGTCATTATAGACACATTCGCACACACGTAAGGCAATACATTCATCCGGTACCGTCCATAAACCATGCATTTGACATGCAAGCGCCCCCTACCTACTGAAGGGACTCGAGAAGCTCTTCTATTTTCTGACGTTTGGTCTGATGCTCTATTTGCCTCTCTCAGTCCTCCCTCGAACACAGTTGTACTCTGCAATCGGCTTGGGGATAGGAAGTTATTCTTCTTCCGCTTCGATGATCGTCCTTCACCAACAGAAGGAGGCTCTGAATCTTCTACAGCACTGCCATCATGGGTTTCTAGAAATAGAGAGCAAAGAATAGGGGAGGAAAAGAAGAGCGAAGAAGAAGAAGAGAAAATTGATCCGGTCCTAACACCGGCCCCCAAGAGCATGGCTTTAATGCTTTGCCAGATCAGCATTTTGAACAAGAGGAGTACGCGATTGAGCACATTATAATCACTTCTATACGGAGTACATACCGCCAGGGCAGGTAACTCCGCCAAGGCATGTTACTCCGCCAAGGAACATAACCCCGCCAAGGCACATTACACTACCAAGGCACCTTACTCCGCCAAGGCATGTTACTCCGCCAAGGAACGTAACCCCGCCAAAGTTGTTACTCCGCCAAGCCATAAACTCAATATTGGCGGAATACTGAATTTCCCACACTGCGTAGCGAGCCCATACTCACAACCCCGGCACGAGATTGACTCTGTCTTGAGAGGTTAATAATGGGAATCACGCTGTCACGCATAAAGGGAAATAACAATAAAATATTAAAGCACTAACGCTTTCCAGACAAGTGGTGATACCTACTACAATAATGGTGCATGTAAATGGCGCAAGGACCCACCACCTTTTCAGCATTATGCCTGAAGACAAGGAGCGGGTCCTACCAATAATGGAGCACCAGTAACAGGTATATAAACCTCTCTCGAAAAGGTATAAGGGATCTTTTTTCCCATTCTCTGAACCTTACACTCTCTTACTTGTATAATTCTCTCTGACTGTCTTTCTAAGTCTCTAAGTATTCTGAAATACTGACTTGAGCGTCGGAGAACGATTGCAGGTACCACCCCCAATCGGGTCAAGGCAACGTAGATCCCGTCAGGCGGACTATGACACCGCCCCAGAGTACATTGCACTCCGCCTCAACTTACAAAGACTCTCCGTATTTACATTTATACGCACATTGCTTTGTATCAAAAACATATTTATATGTATATTTTGAGTTGTTCTACAAGCATACTTCTACACCCCCTGTAAAGAACAGTTCATTGGCACGCCCAGTGGGACCTGTAAACTTGGTAATCCCACAATCTTTGATCAATCTTCATCATCAATGGAGAGACAAGGACCAGAGATGCAGAATGAGGATTCTCCTCCACGCAATCCCAAACGTCTTAACTTCGATGATGATGCTCAGAAAAAAGCAACGCAAGCTGATTCTCCAGATCCAAGAGATGACATGATTCGAATATTGAGAGAAGAACTTGCGGAACTCCGTCGTGAAAAAGCAAACCCAGTGCATGAGAAAGCTGGTCCCGCAAGACAGCCACATCATGAACCACACATGCAGGAGGAATCAAGTACTCCTCACTACTCTCGTATTCCTACATACATGGAGGAGCAACGAAGCCTTCCACTGGTGAATGCTCAGCATCAAGAAGGAAGGAGAGCAGGCTAAAACGCATCCCCCTTAGGATATAAGATGAGCATCCCATTTTCTAAAAGGCTCATGAATGCACATGTACCCAGACATTTGCAAACTATGCAGCCCATTTCTATAGGGAAATATACTGGGGAAACAGATCCCTCTAAGCATTTAGATGCTTATATCTACGAGGCCATGTTTCTAGGAGCTGAGGAGGATGTCATGTGCAGAATGTTCCCCAGAACCCTTACAGGCGAAGCTCTTAGTTGGTTCAAGAGCTTACCTTCAGGTTCTATTAATTCATGGGAGGAGCTGGCCTCAGCTTTTGGAAACCACTTCGTGATCTCCAGGGATGCACCCAGAACCTCTCATACCTTGGCTCAGATCAGACAAGGCGACAAAGAATCTCTGAAGGATTTCCTTAAGAGATTTTACAAGGAGGCAGCCATGGTCCCTGATCTGACAGAGGCAATCCAGTTGCATATTCTCATAGAAGCTATGCAACCAAAGTCACCTTTCGCTTTGTCTTTGGCAAAGGGGCCTCCAACCACGATGGAGGAATTTCGCAGGAAGGCGTCCAAGTACGTAGGTATTGAGATGCATTTGGAAGCCACTGCATCTCGCAGTAAACCACCCCCTGCAACTCCACCTCATGACAAAGGGAAAGAGAAGTCGTTGAAGAATGACAAGTCCCACCAAAGGGACAAAGTAGGGAACCAACCTTTCAAACAGCAAAACAGACGCGTGTTCAATTTTGCTCACTATGCACCACTGAACACAACTTGCGAGCAAATCTTGCGTGAAATAGGATGGACCACCCTCAATGTTTATGGAATTCAACGTCCACCCCCAATCAGGCGCGGTGGAAACCCAAAGAAATATTGTGAATTCCATGAGTCAGTTGGCCACACCACAGAAGAATGTAAGCAACTCAAAAATACCATTGAGGTGCTCATTCGTGAAGGTAAACTGAAACATTACCTGTTCAAAGGCAAATCTCATGATGAGCCTGAGAAGTTTGAAAAGCGACATCGTGATCGTTCTCCGGATCCTGATAGTACTCGGGAACCAAAACGTATGGCGGTGTCAGAGAAACAAAAAGGTATTGTTCTGGAGTCCGCCCAACGAGAACCGAGCCCTGAACCTAGATCACGAGGTAAAAGGCAGGTGGTGGACATAATTGCTGGAGGCTTCGCAGGAGGCGGACCCTCAAACACCGCCCGGAAAAATCATCATCGTATGATCTTATCTGTGCAGGGCAAGAACAAAGAATATCGCCCATTCAGGGACGGAGTTCAGACTCCGTCTATAACTTTCACAGATGATGATTTTGGCCCAACCATTCCTGAGGGAGATGATGCGGTAGTGATCATTGCGGTGATCGCTAATATGGATGTAAAACGCATCCTAGTTGATCAGGGAAGTTCCTGCGACGTTATTTTTTATGACTGTTTTAAACGCATGCGACTGACTGGTGCTGATTTGCAGCCTTACACACAGGACCTTACAGCTTTTAATGGCGCCAAACAGCCTACTAAAGGCTACTTGGACACAAGGATTACCTTTGATGGTGAACCTGGAGCAAGGACTGTGAAATCCAGGGTTCTTGTCATTGATGTTAAATCCCCATACAATGGCATCATTGGGCGGCCTACTCTGAATGCCATGGAAGCCATCGTTTCAACCCCCCACCTGTTAATCAAGTTCATCGATAAAGATAATCAAGTCTCATCTGTCAGGGGTGACCAGGAGATGGCTCGTTATTGTTACAATTTAAGTCTTAACATGGTGAAGCTTGAAACCATGTCTAAGAAAAGAAAATTGAACGAAGGAAATAGTGCGGCGGCATCCGTCAACTTGGTGGATCTTGATCCCAGGGCGGAGTCTTCTATAGACCCACTGAACCCTTTGAAACCAACTCCTGATGGTGGTTCCAAGCCTATTGTTCTGGGCAGCACCTCGGAGCAAATCACTAACATCAATGACAAACTGGAGCCTAACGTAGAGGCAAGACTGATTGCACTCCTCCATGAGTACAAGGAAATTTTTGCCTGGACAGCCGCAGACATGCCTGGTATGGATCCTAACTTCTGTTGCCACCGCCTGGCGGTGTATCCTGAAACTAAGCCAGTGGCACAAAAGAAACGGCGTATGGGTCCTGCTAAGCAAAATGCTGCTTGCGAACAAACCGAAGAACTCCTTAAGGCGGGGTTCATCAGGGAACTCCGTTACTCTTCTTGGCTGTCCAACGTGGTTATGGTGCAGAAAGCCAATGGCAAATGGCGCATGTGCATAGACTACGTTGATTTGAATAAATGTTGTAACAAAGATCCTTATCCTCTCCCCAACATTGACAGACTGGTTGACGACTCATCAGGATACAAGTATCTATCCTTCATGGATGCTTACTCCGGATACAACCAAATTCCAATGTGTGAGGATGATCAGGAGAAAATAGCATTTATCAATGACAGAGGGGTCTTTTGCTACAATGTCATGCCATTTGGGCTGAAGAACGCTGGGGCCACCTACCAGCGCATGATCAACAAAGTCTTTGAGGGCATGCACACAAAGCTGGTGGAGGTTTATATTGATGATATCATCGCCAAAACTCCAGAAGGAGGAGACCATGTTGAAGACCTACGCCTCATTTTTCAACGCCTGCGGCAATACAACATGAGACTCAACCCACTAAAATGTACATTTGCTGTGCCTGGGGGGAGATTTTTGGGTTTCATGTTAACACAAAGAGGCATAGAAGCTAATCCTGACAAGTGTCGTGTGATACAAGAGTTGCAGAGCCCCAAAACACTGAAAGAGGTACAATCCCTCAATGGCAAAATCGCTGCTCTAGCACGATTCATGCCAAAAATGGCTCATCGCTCTCTCCCCTTATACAAGATGCTGAAGAAGGATAAGAAATTCAATTGGGGCCCAGAGCAAGAGGCGGCCTTCCAGAGCTTGAAAAATGTCTTAGCCAGCCCTCCAATCCTGGTAAAACCAAGCCCAGGTGAGCAACTCATTGTTTATTTGTCTGTTTCAGATGAAGCGCTGGCAGTGGCCCTGGTCAAGGAAACAGTTGAAGGCCAACGACCGGTGTACTTCACTGGTAAAACATTGCATGGTGCGGAGTGCCGTTATCAGAAGATTGAAAAGGCAGCACTTGCAGTTGTTTGGGCCTCACGACGCCTAAGACCATATTTCCATGCACACCCCATCCTGATTCGCACAGACTTGCCACTCCGTACCATATTGTTCAAACCAGATTTGGCAGGAAGGATAATCAAATGGGCCATAGAACTCTCTGAATTCGACATATCCTACGAACCAAGAACTGCTATCAAGGCGCAAGTCCTAGCAGATTTCGTAGTTGAATTAACAGGCTCTAGCCCAGACGCAGATCATTCACACTGGACAATATATGTCGATGGGTCTTCAAACAGCAAAGGATGCGGAGCAGGAATCGTTATAGAAAGTGATGACGGGGTACATCTTGAAATTTCATTACACTTTACCTTCACTACGTCTAACAATCAGGCGGAGTATGAAGCCTGCTTAGCCGGACTCAGAGCAGCACAAGATATTGGGGCCAAAACTGTTACTCTATGCAGTGATTCTCAACTAGTCATCTCACAAATTCTTGGTGAGTATCAGGCTAAAGAACCTCTGCTGCAACAATATCTGGACTGTGTCAATGAGTTTAAACAGCGCTTCGATGAAGTAACTTTCAAGCATGTACCTCGCGAAGAAAATACACGTGCTGATATCCTATCCAGGTTAGCCAGCACAAAGAAGGCGGGATGCACAACCACGGTTGTACAGAGTACTCTGGCGGAGCCAAGTATATCCCTTCCCTCTTCAATTCATATGATTAAAAGCCGCCCCGTTGATGACAACTCCTGGGTAACGCCAATAGTTCGTTATCTTGTTAATGGACAATTACCCACGGATGATCTTGAGCGAAAGAAGCTAAGGAAGGAGGCACCCTATTATACACTCCTGGATGGGCAGCTATACCGCCGAGGAATTTCTGTCCCGTACTTAATTTGCATAAATGAAAACGAGGTGCCAGCTGTTTTGGAAGAAGTCCATGAAGGACAGTGTGGGCATCATCCAGGGGCACGGAGTCTAGTGAGAAAAATCCTCAGGGCGGGGTATTGGTGGCCCACTATGAAGCAAGACGCTGCCTCATATGTTCAAAAATGCGATCAATGTCAACGATTCGCGAATTTTCACCATACTCCAGCCGAGGAAATGTCATCATCAATAACGCCCTGGCCTTTCTATCAATGGGGCATGGATATTCTAGGTCCATTCCCAACTGCGCCCGGCGGTATCAAATACTTGATAGTTGGTGTTGATTATTTCACCAAATGGATTGAGGCAGAGGCAGTGGTGCACATAACGTCAGCCAGGACTCGAAGATTCGTTTATGAGAATATCATTGCACGTTTCGGAGTCCCTGAACGCATAGTCACTGATAATGGCACCCAGTTCACAGATCGCAAGTTCACTGAACTCCTAGAAAATCTCAGCATCATGCAGATTTTCTCTTCTGTGGAACACCCTCAAACCAATGGACAAGCAGAGGTCGCCAACAGAGAAATTTTAAAGGGCCTCAAGAAACGCCTTGGTGAGGCAAAGGGAGATTGGGCAAATCAGTTATGCCATGTTTTATGGGCATATAGAACTACCCCACACTCCACCACGAATGAATCTCCGTATCGGCTGACATATGGAGTCGAGGCTGTCATTCCCATTGAATTAACAGCCCCTTCAGCTCGAGTCCTCCATTTCAATGAGGAAGCCAATCAACAGAACCTCGCACACGAATTGGAGGTTTTGGCAGAGTTGAGAGAGGAAGCCTTTGTGAGAGATCAAGCTGTCAAAGCAAAGGCCGCCAAACGGTATAATGCACGCATGTGCGAACGCCGTTTCAAAGAGGGAGATTTGGTCTTGAGAAGGGCCAACATTGGCAACAAATTTGTGCACCAAGGCAAATTGGCACCAAATTAGGAAGGTCCATACCGAGTCATCGAGGTTTTGGGCAAGGGTACATACCGCCTAGAAAACTTGGATGGCACTCCGGTCAGAAATAAATGGAACATTTTAAATTTACGCATATATTACAGTTAGTTGGGTAATACGGTATGATCTTTTCTTCCTAACTCAAGGATCTTCCTCTGTATTCTTTCCTTGAAAAGGTTTCGAAAAGATATATCCCAACTCAATCCTTTATGTAGTTCCATTCTCAATGAAATGCCTTCCTGCATTTAATCTTCACTCTAACTTTGAATTGATTATCCATGGCAGAATTTGTTCCCATGCAGATAAAACAACGACTCTAAAACTGAAGCACAGATGCATAACTCTTTATTCCATAAGGATCGACCAACATGCAACGCCGCTTCACAAACGGAGTCAATAAAAACTCCTTGGGGAATTGGTGTCTCAGCTATATGCTGCACCATACTGACCCTAAGGTACAGAAAACTCCTTGGGGGGAAAGGATTGGTGTCTCAGCTATATGCTGCACCATACCGACCCTAAGGTCCTACAGGCCGCCTATGGAAAGAACTAGTGTCACAGCTATATGCTGCACTAATTCGCCCCCAAGGTCCTGCAGGCTTCTTGTGGGAAGAGCTGGTGTCACAGCTATATGCTGCACCACGCTAACCCCAAAACTCAACCAATTTCTTGCAGGATGAATTGGTGTCACAGCTATATGCTGCACCATACCGCCTCGAAGGTTTAACCAAATTCTTGCAGGATGAATTGGTGTCACAGCTATATGCTGCACCATACCGCCTCGAAGGTTTAACCAATTTCTTGCAGGATAAATTGGTGTCGCAGCTATATGTTGCACCATAGCAATCCTGACTTGATAATTTTCATTCGATCAGGAGTCACACTCCAATCAAAATGCAAAAGGATGAACATTCCATCCAAAACTTGACTCTGCCTAACTCCCAATGTTTTACAGAGTACATAATCAACAAACTCAAGCACTGTCAACAAGTTCAAGTAAGTTCAACACTTGTAAAACTGTGCTTCATTGAAATTCCTAAGAGGCTACTCTGCCTCCTTACGGAATCCAACTTCTTTGAAATTCCTAAGAGGCTACTCCGCCTTCTTACGGAATCCAACTTCTTTGAAATTCCTAAGAGGCTACTCCGCCTTCTTACGGAATCCAACTTCTTTGAAATTCCTAAGAGGCTACTCCGCCTTCTTACGGAATCCAACTTCTTTGAAATTCCTAAGAGGCTACTCCGCCTTCTTACGGAATCCAACATCTTTGAAATCCCTAAGAGGCTACTCCGCCTTCTTACGGAATCCAACTTCTTTGAAATTCCTAAGAGGCTACTCCGCCTTCTTACGGAATCCAACTTCTTTGAAATTCCTAAGAGGCTACTCCGCCTTCTTACGGAATCCAACTTCTTTGAAATTCCTAAGAGGCTACTCCGCCTTCTTACGGAATCCAACTTCTTTGAAATTCCTAAGAGGCTACTCCGCCTTCGTACGGAATCCAACTTCTTTGAAATTCCTAAGAGGCTACTCCGCCTTCTTACGGAATCCAACTTCTTTGAAATTCCTAAGAGGCTACTCCGCCTTCTTACGGAATCCAACTTCTTTGAAATCCCTAAGAGGCTACTCCGCCTTCTTACGGAATCCAACTTCTTTGAAATTCCTAAGAGGCTACTCCGCCTTCTTACGGAATCCAACTTCTTTGAAATTCCTAAGAGGCTACTCCGCCTTCTTACGGAATCCAACTTCTTTGAAATTCCTAAGAGGCTACTCCGCCTTCTTACGGAATCCAACTTCTTTGAAATTCCTAAGAGGCTACTCCGCCTTCTTACGGAATCCAACTTCTTTGAAATTCCTAAGAGGCTACTCCGCCTTCTTACGGAATCCAACTTCTTTGAAATTCCTAAGAGGCTACTCCGCCTTCTTACGGAATCCAACTTCTTTGAAATTCCTAAGAGGCTACTCCGCCTTCTTACGGAATCCAACTTCTTTGAAATTCCTAAGAGGCTACTCCGCCTTCTTACGGAATCCAACTTCTTTGAAATTCCTAAGAGGCTATTCCGCCTTCTTACGGAATCTAACTTCTTTGAAATTCCTAAGAGGCTACTCCACCTTCTTACGGAATCCAACTTCTTTGAAATTCCTAAGAGGCTACTCCGCCTCCTTTCGGAATTCAACCCCACTGAAATTCTCAAGAGGCCATTACGCCTCATTATTGAATTTACTTCAGTTAAAATTCCTAAGAGGCTATTCCGCCTCCCTACTGAAGTTACTTCACCAAAATTTCAAAGGGGCTACCCCGCCTCGTTATACTTAGTCATATTTCATTAAGTCCTCAGATGAATATTCCGCCTTCTCGATATCATTTTACAAGGCATAAATACGACGGACTCAAACACTGCTTATATGAACAAGTATACATTTGCAGAAAATATGCTTCATTAATATTGTCAAGGATTGATAAAAGCCCAGAGCCTATCCTGGAACAAGGCAATATTAACAAAATACAAAAAATAAAAGCTTGCGAAGGGTTTCAGGAGCTGGTCTTTAAGGGTCGGACGGCATCCCTTCTTGTTGGGCAGAGGTGGCCTGACCTTCACCAGGTTTGCTTAAACTTTGAGAGGGAGGCAAGTCCGCCAAGATATATTCAACACTGGGCGCAGGAGCATGACCCCCTTGAACAGGCACCATCAATTCTCCATTGATAAATTCGTAGTAGGGATGAATGCCTGTGGTGGAGAGAGCAACACCTGGATTGCGATAACGGAGTTGGCGAACAGCCATGCTGAAAGCATCATCAATCGCCGCCTCAGCTGCATCCAAGGCAGATTCTAACTCCTTGTCGAGCCTCTTATTGGTGGCATCTGAGGCAGTCTTTTTAGCTTGCAGCTCTTGAACCTGCACTTCAAGGTTACCATATGCAGTTGCTGCTTCGCCCAACTCCGCCGCCCTGGCGTCTTCAGCTATGGTTTTATTTATTTCTATGGAGATCAGCCTCTGTTGAAGAATGCTCACGTCTCCGCCCAAAATTTGGTTCTGCTGATTTAAATTTGAAACTTGTTGCTTCAGCAGAACATTATCAGCCTTGACCTGGGAAAGTCCACTCACCTCCTCGCCCAGCTTTTTATTCTATTGTTCTAGCAGGACCTTCTCAGCCTTCACCTTAGCCAACTCCTCCATCAACTTCTTGATATCGGAGTCGGCGGTGTCAAGATGTTTGTCCTTGGCCTTGATCACCTCGGACAACTGCTCATTGTCATGTTCCAAGCTACGAATCTTTTCCACAGACTCGTGGTAAGACGCCTGAAACATGTTGGCCTCAGCAGTAACGTCAGCTATCCGGGGGACAGAGGCCAAGAAACCATCTATCTCTGCAAGGTGCCACCTCGCAGCTGCAGCAGCCTCAGGAACCTCCTCAAAGTCGATGTCGGGGCGGAGGATGAATTCTGGATCACGCCTCTCTGATTAGCGGGATTCCGTATTTGCAAAGTACAAAAAGGGATTCAAGCGAGACCCCGCCTGAGGCAAAGAGACAAACCGCCTGGATGATTCCCCTGGCACATCAATGGGAAAAACTGCTGTCCCTCGAGTGGTCAAGCTCAAGGCGGGATCCTCAGACGGGCGGACTGGGGAAATTTGAACTCTCTCTACCTCGTCCCCCGCAATTTGGTCAGGAGAGGCTTGGAATCCCTCCGCTTGCTCCCCCACGAAATCTTCTTCGGGGATGCCTTCAACACCGCCCATATCAGCAGAAGTACCCGTAACAGGTACCTCCTGAGTCTCCTCCAAGTCAATGGCAACATCGATTGATGTCCCTTCCTCAGCCCTCTTCTTGCCCTTAGTCCTCCTCCTTTGCAAGGCATGAAGATCTACTTCCTCTTCTTTCTCTTCAGCAGCTTCTGGTTCTTGGCGTTTTTTAGAACGCCTTTCAACAGCAGCTGCTGAAGACCCTGCACCACCTTTAAAATTCACTATGTTGGTGGATGCAGGGAAAGGAAGGGTCTTTGTAAGAGCAGCAGTCAGACTCCTCCTGGGCTGTACCTTGTTCTCCGCATTAATTTCCCTGTGGCTCATTCGGATCTGCCTGATGCGCTCCATCCCAGGGAATGCAGCAATTTCTCCTGCAAAACAACATGTATAAATTTGATCAGAAAATGCAGGAAACAACAAGAGTAATATTCAAGCCAAATGTCTTAACGTATTACTTAAATATCCCTGAGCATCCCGCCCAAGCAACCTTCGACATAAAATCAGCTTGTGGACGGAGTTGTACTCCTTCAAAGTTCGAAGTACTTCCACAGACGCCGCCGATAGAGCACCCTCTTCAACTTCATACGCTCGCTTGGTTAAGAGAAAGTGCTCATGTGTCCACGCAACTGGGAATCGATCAATTCCCTCTTTATTCCGCCAGAAGACGGACTCCCCCTTCTTCACAGAAACCGTTACAAAACTTTTTCTGAAGTGGAGTCCGCCTTCCTTGGCGGAGTCCGCAAACGACTTGAAGTTTAAAATCTTCGGCTCCGCCCGAAGAGTAACAAGGTCCATGCCGCCTGTTTTTACGTTCACCCTCCTCATGATGCGGCAGAAAGAAAAGAACAACGCCACAGTAGGCGTAAACTCCAGATGCTCCGCCATCACCTCAAAGCTTCGAACTATTCCCCAACCATTTGGGTACAGCTGAGAAGGAGCACAATCCAAGAACCTCAGCATGCCCATCTGGAATCTGTTCAAGGGGAAACGCACTCCCAACTGAGTGAACAGAATATCGTACATATATATTGTACGATTATTCTGAGGACGATGGCAAATCCTTTCGAATGTCTTAGGAGAGCGAACAATGAACCTATCTTCATACCGTTCATCTTTCCAGATAGGCACAGACAGCTCCACTACACCGCCACTAGTTGTTGCATGGCGAGAGGAAGTACCCTTAACATCCTCCTCAACCCAACAATAAGGATCAATCTCGAGCGTCTTCTCCCAGTCCAGTCCATGCAACACGATGTTTTGACACTCTGCCATTGTCAATACTTGGGTATGGGAAACACCTCCTGACACAAACGAATGTACAGCATTACTAAAGTACTCCACGCTGCTGTAAAACGTCGAGTCCCTCCCAGTATAAAAAGCCTCATCTTCACTCTCAATATCAGAAAACATGGGACGAACAGAAACCCTAGAATGAGACTCTGACCTCTTTCCTCTCATCTTCCTTTTTACGAACACACAAAAAGGAAAACTAAAGCTAACCCAATGGAAATGAAGAAGCAAAGAAGAGGAAGAAGCAAGTACCTTAAGCTTCTGAAAGATAGAAGAACTCCAAACACCAATAAACTCGCAAGAGAGTAGCAAAAACACTTTCAGCGAACAAATACGAAGTGAGAGATGAAGCAAAACATTTCCCTTCTGAGAGTTTACCTATTTATAGGCAGAGCTTGGGGGGAAATAAACGAATCCTCAGAAATTAAAATATGCGTTTACAACCATTGGATTTGTCTCACTGACGGTTCCTTTTTTGCTGAAACCAATAGATATATCTAAGGGCAGATATTTCATGGGCCATGTTTTCAAAATCCAAGGCCCACGGTAATAACCTCGAAAACGGTTCTCAATTGCCATCACGCGCATTTATGTCCCATCATTGGAATGGCAATCGTTACGAGGGCATACGTGGCAATGGAAGACTGAAGAATAAAAAACGTGGTTTCGAGGCGCATTAATGACAGGCGTGTCAAGTAGTGACAGCCAATAAATGCACGAAAACACTTGTCCATAAATCCTGAAATAACAAGCGCCGCCTAAACCCATGCCTACAAAAGCTAAACTTAAAGTGTTATAGCTCATTAAAGTGACTCCGCCAGTCACTATAACAAGCTAGGGGGCATATGATCCGGTCCTAACACCGGCCCCCAAGAGCATGGCTTTAATGCTTTGCCAGATCAGCATTTTGAACAAGAGGAGTACGCGATTGAGCACATTATAATCACTTCTATACGGAGTACATACCGCCAGGGCAGGTAACTCCGCCAAGGCATGTTACTCCGCCAAGGAACGTAACCCCGCCAAAGTTGTTAATCCGCCAAGCCATAAACTCAATATTGGCGGAATACTGAATTTCCCACACTGCGTAGCGAGCCCATACTCACAACCCCGGCACGAGATTGACTCTATCTTGAGAGGTTAATAATGGGAATCACGCTGTCACGCATAAAGGCAAATAACAATAAAATATTAAAGCACTAACGCTTTCCAGACAAGTGGTGATACCTACTACAATAATGGTGCATGTAAACGGCGCAAGGACCCACCACCTTTTCAGCATTATGCCTGAAGACAAGGAGCGGGTCCTACCAATAATGGAGCACCAGTAACAGGTATATAAACCTCTCTCGAAAAGGTATAAGGGATCTTTTTTCCCATTCTCTGAACCTTACACTCTCTTACTTGTATAATTCTCTCTGACTGTCTTTCTAAGTCTCTAAGTATTCTGAAATACTGACTTGAGCGTCGGAGAACGATTGCAGGTACCACCCCCAATCGGGTCAAGGCAACGTAGATCCCGTCAGGCGGACTATGACACCGCCCCAGAGTACATTGCACTCCGCCTCAACTTACAAAGACTCTCCGTATTTACATTTATACGACATTGCTTTGTATCAAAAACACATTTATATGTATATTTTGAGTTGTTCTACAAGCATACTTCTACACCCCCTGTAAAGAACAGTTCAAAAATGAAGAGAAGAGAAGTAGCGGAGAGGAAGTTTGAAGGGAATGCCTCACAACAGTGGTCCCGGACATATATATATATATGCATACGAAGAGAGGAAGAATGGGGTGGGAGTTCGTGAACGTCAGTCCACTCACGCCACACAAACCAATCACAAGCAGCCAGCTATTAACTATCAATCACAATCAATCAGCCATTATTTTCTTAAGTTAAATTAATTAAGTTAATTATAATTAATATGTAATTTTCCACTTTGCAATTATTATTCTAATGGCTTAATTTTATTCGGTAATTAATTTTTAAATCGAGATGTTACATTTGATCTTGAATCTTGTTTGTCATTATCAAAACCTGTTGCAACATGTAAACACATTCTCCCCCTTTTTGATGATGACAACAAGTGTTCATCTCTTGGGGTGTTAGTTACACAATATATAATACAAGTTTTTGACAAACAATAATACTCCCCCTTTCTAATGCAATTTGATACCATTTACAAGATATTTTTATATAAGATATTTGCATATAATATTCCCTCTTTATTATGCAATGATAATCTTTCAAGATACCAAAAAAATTAAAGAGATATTTAAAGAGATATTTCTCCCCCTTTGGCATCATCAAAAACTAAAAGGATTTAGTAAACATGAAAGCAATTTTATTGAATGATTAAAAGTAGGAACATGATCATAAAATACTCAAACTAAACAGAGAAATACAACAAGTTCTAGCTTATGGATTGAAAAATTTGAACTTTAAGAATTGTTGATTGAGTTCATTCTATTGAGTGGTCATGGAATCCTCCATTTGGTTGAAGCGAGTATTCATATTATTCTCCAAGGTGTCAAAACGAGCATTCATTGCATCAAAGCTGTAACATCCTAAATTTTAAAATGAATAAATATGTGGAATAAATATTGAATAAATATAAATGGATTAATGAGTGTCCCAAAAATATTGGAATAATTAAGTTAGGGTTTATTAGGAATATTTATGATTTATTAAGGTTTAAGGAGTTAAAATTATACCCGATTAGAATATGGGTGTCGGACCAAGTATCTCCGATTGAGATGTCATTGGTCGGGGCTACTAAGAATATTATTGGGAATCCAAATATACCTTCGGAATAATTTTTGGATTTAGTATTGAGCCCGAACTGTGAGCCTGTTTGTCCTAAATCGATGAAATTACTAATGAGGGGGTTAAATTTTAAAAACAAAACTCTTTCCCCTCCTTTCATTTTCACGCCACTTTTCTTCTTCTCCTCCCTATTCTTTTCTCTTTATTTCCCTTCCACCCATCTCCTCCTTCCTCCTCCAAAAACCCTAAGCTCATGGTGGCCTTCTCCTCCTCTACCATTTTTGTCTCTTGGGAGCTTGAAGGAGAAGCTTGTAGCTAGAACTCTCCCCCTCTTCTCCTCCAATTTTGTTTGGTCTCTCTCCCTCCCTTGGTTCCATTTTCGTTTTCAAAGTGAGGTAAGCTTTTCTCACCATCTTTGATGAAGTTAATATCATGTTTATGCGTTTTAAGGCTTGGGGGAGTAATGTAGGTGAATGGGGTATTTAATGAAAGCTTTAAATATGGAACCCTAGAGTGGGTTGTCATAAATGTTAGCCTTGGTGGTAATAAATGAAGAGGATGAATGCATAGTTGGAAGGTGATGAGGAATAAATGGGTATTAATGAGTGTTGTTGGGTTTAATGGAACCCTAACTTTAATATATTGGGGGAAAATGTAAAATGAGAGTGATATTGATGAGGGAGAATGGTCATTGGAAATGATTGATGAATATTGGTAATAGGTGATGGGTTCTAGTGAAACCCTAACTTTAATAAATTGGGGAAAGTGTGAAATGTGAGTAGAATGTAGGTTTAATGATATTGGAGAATGATATTAATGATGAAAGATGGCCTTTGATGGTGATTAATGAGTATTGGTAATAGTTGTTGGGTTTTGATGAAAACCCTTGCCTTAAGAATTTGGGAAATTGTATATATATATATATATATATATTGTGACTTGTTGGGCTGAATTGGAAGTGAATGGGTGATATTTAACATGTGTGTTGTTAGTTATAGTGATGAACCATGATGAACATTGTAGATAACCCTTAATGGTGGAATCAATAGGATATACATTTTGGTTGGTGAATTGATAGGCCATGGTTGTGTCATTAGAGTTTGTTAATTAAGAGTGGTATAAAATAAGCAAGGATAACTTGTGTCGAACTCTAAGTGATAATGAGGATATTGAAGAATTGAGGTGATTTGGGATTACATTATATAATGGATTAGATGATGACGATGTTGGGTTTAGTTGGTCTTTAAGATCTAGAGGATCTTGGCTTTGGGAAAGGAATTCCCGAAGCCTAACACAATTGTATAAAATTGGTGTTTAGCAAGTTTAGGACTTGATGTTGAGCTTTATGATAAGCTAGCAAATGTTTAGAATTATGATGGTTATTAATTATGTGAATACACATGTATATGGTATGTAGATTGTGTTCCGGACTATGTGGCGGAGCTTTCAGAGCATGCATTCAAATTTTGGCTCTTCCCTCAAGGTAGGAGAGGAGTTTACATTCCAATTACATGAGTAAATGGATAGTGGTTCTTGTATGTGTTTTGTACTCATGCTTGCCTTGCCATGTATATATATATAATGAAATATGAATGGCAATTTATTGATTATGAGGATGGTGTATGAGAATATGTGATGATTGATATGGGAAAATATATATATGTGTGATGATGATAATAAGTTAAATTTTAATGCGTTTAATGAATTAGAATGGGAAATTATTGAGTATGAAGGTTGAGATAAGTTTTAAAAAGCTTGACAAGAGGTGCATAATGTGTAGAATTTGATCAATTTTGTTTAGTTTGAGTTTTGGTATGTGGAGTTGTGAAATTTTACAAGTTTCTACGCAGGTACTGATAATCTCGCTCAAGCGAGATGGATTCTCGCTCAAGCGAAGAATCCCCTGTACCATTATTATGGCCTCTGGCCTAATTTCGCTCAGGAGAGTGAGCTGCTCGCTCAAGCAAGACGAGTGTGAAGTGAGCAGGTGAGACACTGGGCGAATCTCGCTCAAGCGGGCATGGCCGCGCTTGAGCGAGCGAGAGAGGAAATTGATACTGGATGTTTTTCGCTTAAGCGAGAGTGAGTCGCTTGAGTGAGTGTAGGGAGTCTGATGCTGGACGTTGTTCGCTCAAGCGAGTGGCTCGTTGTAGGGAGCCTCGCTCAAGCGAGCCAGCCTTGGAATAGATACTGGATGATTCTCACTCGAGCGAGTAACCGAGTGTGAAGGCGTCTCGCTCAAGCAAGCAAGCGTGGAGTAGACACTGGCCCGATTACGCCCGAGCGAGCCGAGGCGCTCAAGCGAGAAGGAAGTGTCTCGCTCAAGCGAGTAGGGGTCTCGCTTGAGCGAGTGACCCCTGATAGAAATTTTCTTTTCTTTTCTTAATTGGATGGTGTTGAGCCCTTCCCTTTGTATTGTAAGATGATTGAGGGGATGTATAGGGATATATAACTATGACATAATATGGTGGTGTTGGATAATGATTAAAATATTGGGATAACTTGTTAATGCTCATAACACATAATAAGAAACACAATTATTGACTATTAAGATGAAGTACAAAAGAATGACAAATAGGGTTTGATGATGGGGTTATGAGACATACCCTAGGATGATTATGAGATTGAAGAGAGAATGATTAAATAACATAGTACTAGTTCTAAACTGATGAATCAGAGTCGATATTGGCATCGCGTGGTAATAAATGATGTTGTGACCATTCCTCAAATAAAAAGGAAAAATGTTATTGATGATAAAGTGGTGAATTGCCACTGTAGTGTATACAAGTATGATCTTGTACGTATGGTCTAAAATTGTAATAGTGGGTTATTGTATTGCCATACTAGATATGAGGCAACGGTAATGAATAATGAGTTAAAAATCACTAAATGAATGTGTGGTAATATTGATGAACAATACCTGATGTGTAAAACCATGGTGGTTGAATACAAGCATTGGTTTACCATATGATATGAAATATGTATATGTGATGTGTTGAGATGTAATGTTAAGGAAATGATTGTGATGGGTATAAGTGTAATTGCCATATGTGGAATGATGAATATGCCTCGAATAATTCTAAGTGTGGATTAATGTGATGATGCTTGTTGTGCCTTCTGATTTCCATGTGTGGATTGTTATGAAATGATGTTTGTGGCCATTGAATGCTAATTATATGAATGATGTGCCTTGAGGGGCTTTGTAAATGATTATATGATTAATGGAAATGCCAAATTAAATTATATCCCTATGTGAGAGGGTGAGATATCCTTGCGAGGTTGGTCGGCATATGCATTATTGCATTTGCATTCATGGCATGGCATAGCATTGATATTTTGTGGTTGCGATCACAGTGATGAAAGATCCTGCGGGATTCTATGAAGGGAGTACCCCTTGCCAGGTGGGAAACTAACTTGATGTTGTTATGATATTTAGTCGATGGTTGCGATCACCTGGTTGTGGAAAGTGAAAGGCCCTGCGGGGACCATTGTATGATGATAAGCCAGTGGTTATGATCACGAGGCGGGAGTACCCCTTGCGAGGCGGGAAACCCATGAATATGAATGAATGATTATGGTGGTTGCGATCACCTGTTGTTATAAAATCGGATCCGTTGCATATGCATTAAACAGTTGACATGTGCATTAGCCATAGATGCATGGCATTTGAGATGGGATGACCACGAGAGAAGAGAAACCCCTTACGAGGAGGAATTGAGTAAAGATTTAATGAATTGATGATGATAATTTGTGAATGCCCTTGATGATAAGTGGCAATGTGATTGTGTATATGCTTGTGCTTGCTTATGTTATAAATTAAGATTTATGATGTTTGTATGCCTATTATAATAATGAGATGATGATTAAATGATGATTTAATTGGTTTTATATCAAAGCACACATGATGATTATATGCATATACACGTGATCACAATATATATTTATATTCGTCATTTTGAATGTATAACTCACTCTCCCATGTGGTCTCCTTTTTAGCATTGTGATGCAGGTTGCCATGGGATGAGTTCGGATTTTAAATCAAATCCTTAGTGAAGGTAAATAGTGGTAGAGGAAGTGCCTTGGCCGGTATCATTTGTGAACTATTGTGTATTGAATTTATGAAATGAATAAGTTGCTTATGATGATATTGAGGATTTAGTGATTTTGGATATGTGTAAAATAATCCTTCATAATCATAAATGGTGAATATAAGTTTAGTATGTAAATGATGATGAAATTGATGCTATCTAGTGATGGATGTCTCATGTATAGGCTTCTTACATTTGATGATACATAATTATGATTCAGGTGCATAGTCGATTATAGCCTAATAGGCTTCTATTATGAAATTGTATGATTGCTTGGGCCTTTTCTCATATCTTCATATATGGGACTAGCATATGCCCGGTATACACATTCTTCTTCCACTGTAAACTCTATTATTTTTGTATACCATTATGGGCAAGTTAGTTATCGATCCAGTTTTAGTTTATTAAATCGTACAATTCGATTCTCTATGATTCGGGTCTTGATGTAATTGTTGAGGGTTTTCAAACGCGAAAAATTTACCCGCATTTTTATTAATTATTATCTTGGTTACATCGGGATCCGAGTCTAAAAAACCGGGGTGTTACAAAAGTGATTATCAAAGTGGTTAGTTAACCTATTGAAAAACTCATCATTGAGGTTTGGAGGAGGTGCATGTGTTTGAGGTTGAGTTTCATGTTCAGAATGCGCTTCATCTTCACTGAGTCCGTTTGGAGGAGAGTAATGCCATTCTTCATTTCGAAAGGTCCATCCCATTTTAGTGAGGTGTGGTCCACTAATTAAACCTTTCGAACCAACTAACTCCTTAACTTCATTTGATAAATCAACATTAAAATGATAAAGGAGTTTAGTGATTCAGATGGCATATGGAAGGCGGGTGAGTTTTTGAGCATCAATCATATATTGCTTTATGAGTGCAATCCAATTGATTTCTTTTTGATGCAACATAGCCCAAAGTAAGATAATTTGTGACTCACTTACCCTTGCATTATTACTTCCTTTTGGAAGTAGTGTTTTCACCAAGCAATAGTGAAGAAGTCAGTGCTCTATATGCATTTGACCCATTGTGCTTGTTGCGGCGGAGGAAAGGCTTAGAAAGTTCTCACCTCTAGAGGGTTGTAATTCCATTTCGGTATGGGCCTCTTTCCACTAAAATCACTGCTGCTTAATGGAAGCCTTCCTACAAGATGAAGAGTGTGGTCATCAAGGTTGATGGTGACTCCTTTTACCTTGGCTATGTAACGATTATTTGTGACTTTTAGAGTGGAGTAGAAAACTTTAATTAATTCCGGATAAATGAAATTTTCTTGAAGGGTAGCAAATTCACCAAGCTGTTGTTGTTGGAGAATCTCAAAGAAGGTGAAGTTATCATGAAAGAGTTGATAATCAAGCTAATGAGGGGTAATGAGAGATTTCTCAGAAAAGTGTTCTAGATATCTTGAGAGTTGGTTTTGTATGGTAAATAATCTAGATATATCAGTGGTTTGTGGAGTAGAGGATCCAACAATGTCAGCTTTTCTTTTTCTTCTTGGATTGGAAGAAGAAGCCATGGATTTTTGAAGGTTTTAAGTGGAAGAAAATTTGAATTCAAGAGACATTGATCAAGATTTCAATCTAGAGAAATTATATGAGAGGCTAATTTTGCAAGAGATTTATCAATTTACCAATGATTTTGTTGGTATGGAAATTTCACCAAAAAATCAAGGTTTATTTGACAATTTATTTTAGAGATCTTTGTAATGCCTAGGAGATTATTTTGTTCAAAAACATGTCTTAATTTCTTTAGCAAATATTTTGTTAGAAAATCAATTTGAGATTTTGCGATTGAATAGATTAACAAGTAAGCATTGATTTAATCATATGATTTAGAAATTTTTCAAGAAGGAATTTTATTTCTCAAAATAAGAATTGATTTAGTGATTTTGAGATATAGTAATTAAAAGAAAATCCTTTTTAAGAGGTATCATCAAGATATTTTGTCAAAAATTTCAAAGATTTAAGGTTTTGAAATATTTTCAAAAACACTTTAAATAATATTTGTTATTTCCAAAATTCCTAATTCCCTCCCAACTTTTAATTGTTCTTTAGTGAGGGGTTTTGTAAAAATAACTGCCAATTGTTTGGAAGTATCAACATATTCAAAAACACAATCTCCTTTCAAAACATGATCTCTTATAAAGTGGTGATGGATTTCTATGTGTTTGGTCCTAGAATGCATTACTGGATTTTTAGAGATGTTGATTGCGCTGGTGTTGTCACACTTAATGGGTATTTGATCTAGAACAACACCGAAGTCAAGAAGTTGTTGTCTCATCCATAGGATTTGAGCACAACAACTCCCAGCTGCAACATATTCTGCTTCAGCTGTGGATAACGCAACACTTACTTGCTTCTTGCTATGCCAAGAAACAAGAGAACTTCCAAGCATATGACAGGTACCACTGGTACTTTTTCTGTCTAGTTTTCAACCGGTAAAGTCAGAGTCAGAATATCCAATAAGAATACATTTAACTCCTTTGGGATACCATAAGCCAACATTTTGAGTACCCACAAGATATTTTAAAATTCTTTTTACGGTAGTGAGATGTGATTCTTTAGGACATGCTTGATATCTAGCACACATGCATACCGCAAACATAATATCGGGTCTACTAGCTGTTAAGTAAAGTAAGGATCCAATCATACCTCGGTATTTTGTTATTTCAACGTCCTTACCCTTCTCATCTTTGTCTAAGTAGCAAGAAGTACTTATTGGTGTGGCTATTTCATTTGCTTTATCCATTTCAAACCTTTTGAGTAGTTCTTTGTAGTATTTTGTTTGACTGATGAAGGTTCCTTCTTTTGTTTGCTTTATTTGTAGCCCAAGGAAGAATGTAAGTTCTCCCATCATGGACATTTCAAATTCATCTTGCATAAACGTGGCAAACTCTTGACAAAGAATTTCGTTAGTAGCACCAAATATTATGTCATTAACATAAACTTGTACCAAAAGGATGTCATGGTTTTTACGTTTTATAAACAGTGTAGTATCAACCTTTCCCCTTTCAAAATTATTTTCCAGAAGAAATTTATTGAGTCGTTCATACCAAGCTCTTGGAGCTTGTTTCAAACCATATAAAGCTTTTCTTAATTTAAAAACATGGTTTGGAAGTTTGTGATTTTCAAAACCGGGAGGTTGATCTACATAAACTTCTTGAATATAACCGTTTAAAAAGGCGCTTTTGACATCCATTTGATAAAGCTTAAAATCTATACAACAAGCAAAAGCTAACAATAATCTTATGGCTTCTAACCTAGCTACGGGAGCATATGTTTCTTCATAGTCTATTCCTTCTTCTTGATTGTATCCCTTAGCAATTAGTCTAGCTTTATTTCTTGTTATTATTCCGTTTTCATCAAGCTTGTTTCTAAAAACCCATTTCGTGCCTATTATTTGATGATCATTGGGTTTTGGTACAAGTTCCCAAACTTCATTTCTTTCAAATTGATTTAATTCCTCTTGCATGGCCAACATCCAATGTTCATCAACAATAGCTTCATTGATATTCTTGGGTTCTATTTGTGATACAAAGGCTGAGTGATTGCATGCATTTCTAATAGCGTTTCGAGTACTTACACCTTTTGTTATTTCACCTATGACGTTATCCAATGGATGGTTCTTCATGGTGATCCACTCCTTTTGTTGAGGTTTGTCATTTTGTGTTGCATCTCCTTCAATTTGGTTTTCTTCTTTATCTTCCAAGTTCATTTCTTGGAAGGTACCTACAAGATCATCAATTTCCTTTCTCGGAGGATTTTGGTTAAGTTCATCATATTTGACGTGTATAGACTCTTCAATTGTACAAGTTCGTTTGTTAAAGAGTCGATATGCTTTACTAGTAGATGAATAACCTAAGAATATTGCTTCATCAAATTTTGCATCAAATTTGCCGAGATTATCCTTTCTATTGTTTAAAACAAAGCATTTGCATCCAAATACATGAAAATAAGAGATATTTGGTTTTCTTCCTTTATAAAGCTCATAAGGGGTTTTCTTTAATATAGGCCTTATCAAACATCGATTCATAACATGGCAAGCAGTATTTAC
Source organism: Clitoria ternatea (assembly GCA_037962975.1). NCBI lineage: Eukaryota > Viridiplantae > Streptophyta > Magnoliopsida > Fabales > Fabaceae > Clitoria > Clitoria ternatea. Next base: position 197,598,604 of record CM075670.1, read on the forward strand.
TGCATCGGCCCAAAAATGTTTGGCAACATTACTTTCATTCAACATAGTTCTTGCGAGCTCCGCTAAAGATCGATTTTTCCTTTCAACTACTCCATTTTGTTGTGGAGTTCTTGGAGCCGAAAAATTATGTTCAATGCCAAATTTTTCGCAAAACTTTTCAAAAGATTGATTTTCAAATTCTCCCCCATGATCCGTTCGAATGGATGCTATTTTCAAATTTTGTTCGTTTTGGATGATCTTGGCAAGTTTCTTAAATGCATGATATGCTTCATGTTTATGAGTGAGAAATAAAGTCCATGTATACCTAGAAAAGTCATCCACAATCACAAGACCATAATAGTTTCCGCCAAAACTTTTGATTTTTGAAGGTCCAAATAAATCCATATGTAAAAGTTGTAAAGGTCTAGTTGTTGAAACAATATTTTTTGCTTAAAAAGAAACCTTTTCTTGTTTTCCCTTTTGACATGCGTCACAAAACTTATTTTCAAATTTCAATTTTGGTAAACCAATTACTAAATCTTTCGAAACAAGTTTGTTTAAATAATCTACATGAATGTTATAACACCCCCCGATTTTCCAGACTCGAATCCCGATGTAATCAAGATAGTTAATTAATAAAAATACGAATAAATTTTTTGCGTTTAAAATATTTCCAAAACACAACTACGATTACATCGAGACCCAAATCACAGAAAACCGAAGAGTGAGATTTAATAAAATATAACTGGATCGTTAGATAGTTTGCCCATAACGGTATACAAAATAACAGAGTTTACAGCGGAAGAAGAATGTGTATACTGGGCATACACCTAGTCTCATATATGAAGATATGGGAAAAGGCTCGGCAAGCATGCAAGCATACCACACTAGCCTATTAGGCCACAACCAATCTTACACATAAATCATAAACATGCAATGCATCATACATCTCCAATACCTATATCCCATAATTGGTCATATCCGATTCAACCTCAAGACATACGTCATCAACACTTATACATTCCTAAAATGGGCTACATAACCAACATCATTTTATTCATCAAGTGGGTATGAATCCAAATACCCCCAAATACCAATACAATATCCACTCATATCATTATTCACATTACATCCACCAATATCAATAAATAACACTGTCATGTACATTCATTCATAATTCAATAAATTACAAACACTGTCGGCCAAGGCATTCCATTACCATTATTTTACCTTCACAAAAGCTTTTCTTTAAAAATATTCTCTTCCCATGACATCCCTGCATCAATACTAAAAAGTAGACCACATGGGAGAGTGAGTTATACATTTCAAATGATGATATGAATACAATTGAAATTATGTGCATATGCATATCAACATCATGTATGCTTTGCTAAACACATCAATGATCATCATAAATTGTTAATTCAACAACATATAGATATTTCATATTCATTAACTAAGTCATAGCAAAGCAGGCATATACACATCTATTCCAACACCACAACGGGCTAACATCATCAACATCGACCATTTCGGTCTTTTCTCAAAGCCACCACGGGTTAACATCATTATTATCAATCATAAGCAAATAAGCCCTTCATTACATTGGGCCATAACATACATATCGTCATATTCGATATTATTTCATATATTCATATCATTTATTACTTTTATGTGGTCTTTTAGGTATATTAATTACCCATTTCACCAACACCACACCACAATCTCAATCATCATGAATCATCATCACCACCTGGCATATCTCCATGCTATATGCAAATGCGCTTAGGCTAATGCATATGCACAATGGAATTAATAACAAATGCGGATCCGACTGTGGGAATAAACACCAAATTGTGGGTCAAGCATAGGTGTGCTACTATGCCCCTACTGCAGTAGTAAAAGTGTACACTTAAATCTCAATTCATACATGCTCAACATCATATTTTACCGGTACTAAACCGCTATCGCCCATCTGTAGCACTAGTCACCCCGTGACTTACGGATCAACACGGCCTCACTTGCCAAAAGTGCTACGGGCCCCTCCCGAACACACATCGAGAGAGTCGTGCCCCATCGGACACCGAGGTTACTCGCTCACCATAGAGCTGCCCGCCCACTAGGCCCGCCACATAGGGTGCCTCGTCAACAAACTATGGACAGCTTCGTGACTCACACACCGAGTCACAGGGGAAACAACAAGAATGCTTGTGCACTGAGCAGCCCTCCCACTGGGCCCGCCTAGTGGAACCCCTTAATATTCCATATAGACAGCGATCGATATGCCATGGATGCAATGCAATACAAATCAAATGCATTTCTCACACTGTGCATCCTAAATGCCACTCATCAACCATCATCATCATAATCACCAACACCACCATATACATCTTAGTGGATTTTATCACAGTTGGTTTTAGCCATTGTTTTCAAGTTTTAAGTGTGCCATCTTCATTTCAATATATTTTACATATTTTTCATATCATACATGCAAGTCAATACTTGTGATCAACCACAATGGCATCACATCATTACATATCATTCATAAATATTACCACACATTCATTTAGTGGATTTTCATCTCATTATTCATAACCATTGTCTTACGTATTAGTGTGGTATTCACAATAATTCACAATTATAATTCAAACCACACATATAAGATCATATTTGTATCAACATAGTAGTATTCAAAAAATCATCAATATTAGCAACCATCCTCTATTCATGGAATGATTAACAATCTCACCCATCATCATTCATTATCGATATCATCTCTGATTCATCGACTTATAATAAATATATTGTCGTACAATCAACCCTCATTAGTTTCATCACCATACAAGGTGTGTTATACATCAACCATCATTTAATATCATTAGTGATGAATATTCATACTCTCATAATGTGTGTCAATCAATATCATTATCACCTAGACACACCATCATCATATACCCCTAACATAATCTCTTACTTTTACATAATAAAGGGGGTTTTAGGTAATAACAAGCTCATGTTAACTTTCAATACTAAGACATGAGAAAAGCTCACTTTTAGTCTTAATAATAGTGGGACATACCACAATTATCACCTATTAGTCCCAATTTGACCACCATAAAAAGTTGGGCTCAAAACCCTCTTAAATTTGAATTTTATGACGCAATCAGTCCGGTGTTTTATGCCTAATAGGAGTTAGAAAACTCCAATTAATGTGAGACTAATTCTCACACCTCCATAATACAATTATCTACAACTTTCATGAAGAAGTCGGAGGCCAAAAATGTCGTTAAGATGCCCAAACAGGCCAAAAACAGCAAAGGACGCTTATTGAGCAATCATGTCGTAATCGATTACGATAATCAATTACAGCCTAAACAGAACACTCGTAATCAATTATGCTTACCTCTGTAATCGATTACACCTGAAGCTAATCAATTACACCTAAAATAGAATGTCTGTAATCGATTACGCTCACCCTCGTAATCGATTACGCCATACCAGAATGTAGAAATTATGTAGAAAATGCATGATTTAGGAACTTCTAACCCTCCTAAGTTTTTCATATCAACTCCAAATGCTACCAAATTTTGACACCAACTAAATTACACCATTTGTGACGCGTGACCACTAGTCTCACTAAAAAATTCTTAAAAATGAGGGACCTATGCATATAAATGCATTTTACCCATTTTAAGCCATTTTAATGCAACTCAAGGGCCATTTCTTACTTAAATTGAACCATTCCAATTTCCACAAGTTTTAATTCATACATGGAAACTATTGGAACTACCCTATGTCATTAAAACCACATGAAACTCTATTTGACCCCTTCACTTCCATGATTATGCATTAAAATGCACTTTGTGAACTACAATATGACTCAAATCATCTATCATTCATATCATTATGGGTCTTTCATTTCAATACATCAATTCCCATTAAGGGACTACTAACCATTCATCACCATCTCATATATATATATATATATATATATATATATATATATAATTTCCAAAATTCAACAATTTGCCAAGCCTAGCATTCATCACATCATCAATTCAACATTCAACATAATTATGGCAAGGCAATGCATGAGTTCATACATATATATAATTTAACAATTATTCACTCATGCAAATTTGAAATTCAAACTCCTCTCCTACCTAAAGGGAAGAACCATAATTCCAATGCTCCAAATGCTCTGCTTCATCATTTGACTTTGAATCTACATGTTGCAAACATACACATGCAATTAATAAGCCATTACAAGGCATTATCTCTTAAAACTCATTGTTAAGTCCTAGACTTGTCTAAACCCCAATCCATACGCTTATGTTAGGCTTCGGGAATTCTAACCACGCCCAACAACAACAAGATCATATCCCTTATTCATATGGCATCTAATCTTCATATAAATCATCCATTTGCCATCATTGTTACTCAATTTCATTATAAGCCATCTTAGCTTCACTTAAGCCATCATCAATCAATAAATTTCAAGTGACACATACCATGGCCTAAGGCCTCATCAAATTCTCATCAAAATCCAACAACCTCTAATATCAACTTCTCTAATTCTTATATATATCTCCATATACATATATCTTTCACTTTAAGATTGGAACCTCAATAATCAACACTAATGCTTCTAAAATTTATTCCCTCATATAAAATTACTCTAAGGCATTCAAAACCATCATAATCACCTATTTAGCCAAAACCCCTAATTTATCATACTTAGGGTTTCCTTAAAACTCAATAATCATTTCTAATAACCATCAATCTCCATCATTAACAACACACACATACATTATCATGGGTTTTCACTAAAAATCATCCTTCATGGCATTATTACTCATTTCCCCCAAATCCTAGAGTTAGGGTTCCATTAAAATCAAACAATCACCACTAATAACCATCATCTTCCATCTCTAATCTTGCAATTTTAGTATACCCCTTCACACCCATCCAAAAACACACATAAATCACATCCCACCTTTGGGTTTTACATAAAAATGGCTCCCATCCCTAAACCCATTCATAAGGCACTCTCCTAACTAAATAGAAACCAAAACCTAGGGCCAAAAATATCAAAAGAGTAAAGAAATTTACCTCAAGCTCCAAGCTATCCCAAGCCCTAGCATGTACATGAAAATGAAGGGAGAAATAGAGAGCTTCCAAGCATTTGAATCATCTCCAAAATGAAGAAGAAGAAGCATGGTTGGTTGGGTATGGAAGGAGACTCACAAAAATAGTGAGCTTTGTAGAAGAAGAGAAGAAAAGAGAGGGTTTATGTAGGGGAGAAGAGAAGTGACGAAAATGAGGGAGAGGGGAGGAGAAGATACACTGAAAATGAGGGAGAGAAAGAAGGGAATAAGTTATATCTTGGTCCATCATTAAAATGTTTCCCATTTTATAACAAACAGGATCTCTGTTCGGGCTTAATACTAAATCCTAAAATTATTCTGAAGGCATATTCGAATTCCCAATAATATTCTTAACAGCCCTGACTAACGGCATCTCAATTGGAGATACTTGGTCTGACACCCATATTCTAACTGGGTATAATTTTAACTCTTAAAGTCCCAATAAATGATAAATAATTCTCATAAATCTCAATTTAATCATTTCAATATTTTTGGGACATTTATTAACCTATTTATAATTATTTAATATTTATTTCTCCTATTTAATCATTTTTATAAAATTCGGGATGTTACAAATGTGAGTAATTCTTCTATGCCATAGCCATGATTCATCCTCTTTAGTTATGAAGCATTATACCTCATTTGAAGCAAGACAATCAAGATTAATCATATAAATATTATCAACTCTTTGACCAACAAATTTTATTTCCTTGTTTAGCTTATTTTCAATTATGCAACCGTTTGATTCAAAAACAATTTTATAGCCCTTATCACATAATTAACTAATGCTAAGCAAGTTATGTTTGAGTCCTTCAACATATAATACATCATTTATAGAAATGGAAGAATTTTTACCAACGTTTCCGATTCCTAGGATTCTTCCCTTCGTGTTGTCTCCATAAGTAACAAAACCTTTGTTTCGAGGAGTAAATGATATAAACTTACTTTTGTCTCCCGTCATATGTTTTCAACACCCACTATCTAAGTACCAATGAGTGTTACTTGCCTTAAAGCATACCTACAAAATAAGTCAAGTTAGAGAGCTTTGTACCCATTTTATGTTGGGTCCTTGTAGGTTAGTTTGTGAAAATGTTCCCTTAGGAATTCATACTTTTCTCACAACCTTTGGTCCTAATTTTCTAACATTGCAATTATAAGAATTATGACCTTTAAGACCGCAATGATTACATTTCATGAAAGGTGTAGATGATTTACTAGGTGGTACAAAGAAATTTTTGTAATGTTTTTCCTTTTTGTAAGCATGTGATCTTTGATTATAACCTAATCCAGTTTTGTTAAACATGCAACGTTGTTTTCCAGGAAGTACATTTAAATTATCCCTACCGTTGGTAACTTTTTCAAGGGTCATGTTCAAATCTAACACTTTCTTTTCAAGTATATCACATTTCTTAACAAATTCACAAGGTTTGGTCCTAGATCATGCTTGTACTTTTACTACTTCTAATTTTAAAAGTTCATTTTCTTTACAAGCCTCCATAAGATGCATTTCAAGAGTATCAATGGTTTTTCTTGATAACTTATGCTTATTAGAAACTTTTATAAATTTATCATACAATTCTTCAAGAGCATCAAGTAGTTCTTCTTTATCTAGATCATGAAAATTTACCTCATCATCTTTATCTTGGTGGTTGGCCATGAGGCAAAGGTTTTCATTTTCTGATTCGTTCGAGCTGCTTATTTCATTTTCATCCCATGCGATATATGCTCTTCCTTTCCCTTTCCTTTCTTTGTTTTTCTTCTTTAGATTTGGATAATCCACCTTAAAGTGTCTTTTCTTTCCACATTCAAAACAAGTAGGTAAAGAATTATTTTCTTTAGAGATAGGTTTCTTACCTTTATGCGTGAAGCTCTTTTGGAAGCATTTGTTCCTCATAAGTTTCCTAAAACGCTTCACGAATAGTCCTAGCTCTTCATCCTCATCAAGATCACTCTCTAATTCATCTTCATCCATTGAGGTGGCCTTAAGAGCTATCCCTTTCTTCTTTGAGGATTTTTCTTCTTCCTCCACTTGTTTCAAATCTTTCAAATCTTGTTCTTGTTCTTGTAGTCTACCAAACAAAGTGGCAAAAGACATTTCATTTATATTGGGAGATTGCTTGATGGCCGTAACAAGAGGTTGCCATTCCCTAGTAAGACTTTTTAATACTTTGTGGATAAGTTCCTTGTTAGTATAAGATTTACCAAGCGTAATAAAATGATTAATAATCAAAGTAAATCTCTTTTGAAGTTCTAAAATAGATTCATTGGAGCTCATTCTAACTTTCATATTGACTAGTTAAAGTACTAATCTTAGAATCCTTAACATCACTAGTTTCTTCATGAGTTATTTGAAGGGTATCCCATATATCCTTAGCGGATTTACATGTAACTACTCTAAAAAATTCATTGGGACCTAAAGCTAAAGTGATAAGATTTTTTGCTTTGTAATTATATTGCACTTTCTTCTCTTCCTCACTAGTCCAGTCATCCATATTTTTTTCAACTTGTTTATCATTAACAATATGCATAGGTACAAAAGGACCATTTTCAATAGTATTCCATACTTTTAAATCAATAGATTGTACAAAGATTTTCATTCTTTCTTTCCAAAATGCGTAACCTTCACCATTGAAAGTGGGAGGTCTATTTGTAGCACCACCCTCGGGAAAAAGGTTTAGAGAATTTGAGGCCATTTGTTCTCTTGAAGTTGTTAAGCTTGATCTACCAAGAGTAAAGCTTTGATATCACTTGTTAACCAAGTGGCCTCAATTACTCAAGAGGGGGGGTGAATTGAGTATTAAAGGTTTTCTTAGAATGCTTTTGAATTTGATTCTTTAATAACAATGCTTGAAGAAGATAAGTATAAATATTTCAAGTGAATTCTAACAATTTAGTAGACAATTTATATGAGCAAATATAAGAGAGTGTAGGGATAGAGAGATTTGCAAACCGATATAACGAGTTCCACCACCCAGGTGTACGTCTCGCCTTCAAGCAACCCACTTGAAGGATTCCACTATGAAATTAGAGATTACAACTTTGAGCAATTGAAGCTTCCTAGTGTCCCATACTCAAGAGTGCAATTCCCACAAGTACAAGGGTAACCCACCCAATCTCTCAATCTCACAAGCTTACAAGGTTGAAGCCCAACCCAAACTATAGGATTTTTTGGTGTTTAAGTATACAAGGATAACTCTCTAAAAGAGTGGATATATAAGTTAAAGCTTTCTCAAAATAATAACACTCAAAGAGAGGATATACAAGTTTAAGCACTCAAAAATTATTTTGCTCACTAAGTAACTCTCAAAAATAATTTACCAAAATAGAAACAGAGAGTAATTTGCCAAGAATTGAAGAACAAATAAGGAGAAGCAATGTGATTTTCATATGAATGCTTGATGTATTTTCAGCTTCCAACTTCTCTTCTATTTATAGGCAAGGGTGCATGCAATTTGTCTAATTTTTAATTCCCTCAGAAACATAAATACACAAAACATTCCATGATTTAAGTTCCTTGTTTCCATGCACAAGTTTCCTGACCTTGAATCTGTAAATTGGCAGCTTAATTGTTTGATTTTTGGAGCAACGTGAAGTTTCCATGTTTCCTACAACTCTGTCAACGTTTAAAATTTAAAATTCAAATTTTCACTGAATGAATCTATTCACGAATCGATTTATTTAGTGTATTTGGGCTTAAAATAGCGTATGAATCTATTCACAAGAAATACGAATCGATTCATCCTTGAAAATTTGAAGATTCTGGGCAATTTAGATCGTATGAATCGATTCAATGTGGTGTGAATTGTTTCAATCAATTAAAAATACATTCTGGGCATTTTAATTTCGCATGAATCGATTCGGGGCTAGGATGAATGAATTCAATCACTAAAATTTCACATCCTGGCCCTTTTCATCACGCGTGAATCGATTCAGTGGCTTAGTGAATCGATTCAGTGACTAAAAAATCACATTCTGGGCCTGTTATTACGCATGAATAGATTCAGGGGTCTTGGGGAATCGATTCATCATGCTGATGGTCCATTTTCGATGTCTTTGGTACTCCTTTTCATATGTTATTGCATATGGTCATGTTGTTTTGGTCTTTTGGCATTTTGATGAGTTTATTCAACCAGATTTGAGCCTCTTTAAATGCCTTGAATCTTTCTTTTTGGAGTTCATCATTTTTGCATCATAATTAATTTGTCTGTAATTCTTATGTTTGATCTTGAATCTTGTTTGTCATTATCAAAACCTGTTGCAACATGTAAACACACTGTGAACACCTATTTTTGTCCAGATAAAAAAAAATTTAAGAAAAAAATAATATTAAAAAATTGCATAGTGACCGTTGTATAGTAACCTTCTTCATTTCTATAAATACTCTATCTCTCCTTATTTCCTACCACACTTCTCCTTTCATCAACCTTCTTCCATAATTTTACTCAAGCAATGGCCAATAATTGCCGAAGCCAAGAGGAAATGATAAGGGAGGGAAACCGATGTTTGGTGACTACCTTCTTGCTCCTTGTAGCATGGGTAGTAATTTATCTTTATTGGGTATTTTATTTATGGGCACATGTGTAATAAATAATTTATGTTTCCATAAGAGTAAGTGATTGCTCATTTGTATTCAAAAAAATTTTTTTAAAAAAAATTAAAAATAAGAAGTTTAAAAAAATAAAAAAAAGGCCCAAAAAATCCAAAATAAAAAACAAAAATCAAAAAGAAAAGAAAAAAGAAAAGAGGTTTTCGGTGGTTTATCGAGGTAAGACCCAGTTTGGTTGGATAATTGAAGAAAATTGAGGAAATTGACATCAAATTTGGACAAATTGGAAAAGTAGGAAAGTGATGTCATTTTATGAGGAATTCAAGGCCAATTTTCTTCTATAAATATGGCATGATGCTAAGGTAAAATGGAGGAGAAGAAGGAAAAAGAGGTGAAAGAGTGTTAAATTTTTGTGAGATTTTTTAGAAGTTTTTGCTTTCTAAAATTATGTTATGGAATTGTTGTTAGCAAAATGAGTATGTCATTCTAGTATGTCTTAGTATGTGAGCTTTATGAGCCAAAATACTGTCTAAGTATTGTAACCGGTGTCCAAACACCCTTGAATCAAGCCCAAACGAAGCCAAAAACAAAGGAAATCTAACACGAAATTGATTTCCCGAATTCTGTTCTAGTTCCTCTTTAATTGTTTTTGTACTAAGGTATTTTTTAATTAATATGAGAATATTTATTTATCTTTATTTATTTGTCTTTATTTAATTCTTATTTATTATTCTGCACTTTTATTTTTCTTTATTTATATTCCTACACTTTATTTTTTACAGTTATTTATCTATTTATTTATTTTTCTACCATTTTATTTTTATTTATTTATTTTTTTGTACTTTTATTCTTATTTATTTACTTTTCTACATTTTTATTTTTCTTTATTTATGTTTTTATACTTTATTTTTCTGTAGTTATTTATCTGTTTATTTATTTTTCTATATTTTTATTTTTATTTATTTATTTGTTGTACTTTTATTCTTATTTATTTACTTTTCCGCACATTTATTTTTCTTTATTTATGTTTTTGCACTTTATTTTTCTGCAGTTATTTATCTATTCATTTCTTTTCTGCATTTTTATTTTTATTTATTTTTTTGTACTTTTATTTTTATTTATTTATTTTTTAACACTTTTATTTTTATTTATTTATTTATTTATTTTGTACTTTTATTTTTTTTATTTTTCTATACTTTTACTTTTATTTATTTATTCTTTTGCATTTTTATTTTTGTTTATTTATTTTTCTATACTTTTATTTTCATTTATTTATTTTTATGCACTTTTATTTTTATTTATTTATCTTTCTATACTTTTATTTTTATTTATTTATTTTACTTCATTTTATTTTTTCTATATTTTATTTTCCTGCAGTTATTTATTTGTTCATTTATTTTCTTACATTTTGATTTTGATTTTGATTTTTCTACACTTTTATTTTATTTTTTATACATTATTCTTCCATCCTTTATTTTTAGCATTTATTTATTTACTCTATAATAATTTTGAAATTATCTTTTACATAATCATTTAATTTTATGTTTTATATATATACAATTTCTTGAGTTTTGTTTTTTTAATAATTAATTATTTATTATTATTTATCTTTTCATTTCTGTCTCTTATCTACCCATATTATTTTATTTGTTTATTCTTTTGATAATTTTAGAATAGTTTTTTATATATACATAATTATCCATTTTATTTATTGCTATGACTTCTTATTATTTTCTCTTAGTAACCTTTTGATAATTAAGAAAAATTATTATCATAAAAAAATAATAAAGACCAAGACTAATAAATAGTTTGTTATTTATTCATCTATCTTTCTTTTAAGTTCGAAATAAGATTAATTTAGATGAGATGTCTTATTAATCTTATTTTTCAAAAAAATAGTTGAATAAGTTTCATTTGTTAATTTTAATAACTTAAGTGTATATATTTCTTTATTTTCATATTGATGTATTTAATTCCATATTTTTTCCTTTTTATGACTATTCTTTTTTTACCTTTTCATTTATTTATTTATTTATTTATGAACCATATATTTCCCAATAAAATCAATGGATTTTTTTTATTTACTAGAAAATAATGGAGACGAGACGTCTCATTGTATTTTTTTATTTATTTTACTGTCTTTTAATCACTTGTTTATTTATTTTTTTCTTTGAACTAAAAAATGATGAAAATTTAGGTGATATGTTTTATTATTTAATTTTGTTTTATTTTTATATTTTTCAAAATGTCCTCGTTATTATGTATATTGTCTGTAAATAGCATTTATCATTATTGTCTTTTATGAGGGATGAAATATTTAATAATCATTTTTTTTTGAAAAATTATACATAATCAATTTGGGTAACCGTTTTAGGACGGACAGTGTGGGGTGCTAAACAGAATCCCATTTAAAAAACCAGTGCTATTTAAAGGTTTTTCTGATATTTTCCTTGATAAATATTAGTGGTGACTCTCTGAACCCTTTATTTTGTAGGACATCTAAGGGCATTATTCCAATATATTCTCATTTTTTATTGTCTTTAACCAGTCTGCGTCGTATACCGGGACCCTAGTCATGACAATGGGCCTACTTACATGAGCTCTCTGTTTCAATTTCAAAAATTCTGAAGAAGTTTGAGCATATTTATGTTCACTACAGCGTACTTACGCGTATTTCCTATTTTTTTTATTAGTGCTTGAGTGTTCTGACGCTCAGCTGGAGTGTACTCACGCGTGCTTAAGGGTGTTGCATTAATAGTACAAGCGTACTTACGCTAGTATGTACGTGGTGACGTTGAGCTTCTTCTTATAAATACTAGATCCTAACGTCAGAACCCTAATCTGAAATGCTCTTACGCATAGCCTTGCACCCTTTGGATTCCAACAGCCATACCTCTTCAATCCTTTAATTGGTTACAGTTTTTGCATTATTCTTCCTTTAACTTCATAAAACCGTGCTAATGTTTCTCTTATCCTTTCAATATTTCCCTTCATTTCCTATAAATCCCAACCCATTTCTTCTGCAATGGCCTCAAGACCATTACGTTCCATTCACAAAACTGAAAAGCTACTGGAAATTGAGCAGGCCAAGGTCTCCCACAAAGAGAAGGGTAAGGGAGTTGCTACTTTTAGCATTGCCACTTCTCCCCCACTTACCAAGAAAAGCAAGAAAGATAAGGGGAAAATGTTCTAAATGATAAAAGGATTTTGATTGGAAGTGATTCAGAAACTCCAAGGCCGCTCAAGACTATGAAAAGAAGTTCAAGGAGAGGGGAGTAATTAGGGATAGGGTAATGCTACTAGATGAAGAGGGTTGTCCTGACCTAATTGCGCGGGCTACAATGCTTGCAAGAGGTTGGCAAATTTTTAACAAGATTTTAGGCCATGGCTACCAAAAACTCACTAGGGAGTTCTATTCCTCATACTCTTCTTATCTGAGGAGTGTCATCATTCTACTTTTAGGAAAAATTATCAACAAGGCATTAAGTTTGCCTGTGGTGGAGGATGCTGAATGCCAATACACCAAGATTCTAAATGACTTCACATTTGAAACTGCTGTTGGTAGTGCACCAAAATTTGTAAGGAAAAATACTCTCCTTGATCTTCCTATGATTTGGTACTAATATCTCCTTTCTTCACTACAAGCTGTGGCACACGCTACTGAGATTGTAGTGAAAAGGTTGGTTCTGATTTACTGCTTGATGGAAGAACTTTATGTAGATTTAGGTGATTTGATAAATTTTGAAATTGTGAAAGCTAATGATAAGCATGTCCAGTTACCATATTGTTTTGTTGTTTCATTGCTTACAAAGAAAAATTCTTTGAGAATTTATATAGATGACCTCACTAAGATAAAAGGTGAGAAAACACTGGACCATGTTTGGGTAAGGGATAGGATTGATCATTTTTTTCTAGGGAGCCAAGGTGTTCCAAACCTAAGTCTTCCAAACCTTCTACTTCTCATCAAGATCAACCTTCTGCTCCAATTCTGACTACCATACTGGGTGAACTCCAAGCTATCAAGAAAATACAGCTTGGGACATATGATCTAGTGATGAGCCATGATATAATGCTATAAAAGATGGCCACTGCCATGCATTTGGATCCCATTAACGAAATGAGGGTCCTAACTGACAAAGATCAAGGCTGGCCTCCATAGGATTCACTATTCTGCTAGTGGATACACCTTTGAGCACTGAATTTCCACTTTATGTAGATCAACCTATGAATGAAGCAAGAGATGTTGCTGATGACACTACTGATGAAGTGATGGATAATGTTACTGATGATGGAGAAGAAGCTGCTGAGTATTTTAGGAGTTGCATTATGTTTCTTGTCATTTAGTTTCAAACTCTATTATTTTTCTGTTTTTGGGTTGTATATTTCTGACTTTGTTAATTTCATTCTGTACTTTTAATTCATTCTTGGTTTATGTTTCTCTTTTGTGTGCTACGATTTATGCTTTGTTTCATTTTAATTGTTTCATTATAATCAATCATTCATTGATTCTGCAATACATTCATAAACAGCCTTGTACAGGTAAAAACAAAGAAGTCTCTCTATTCCTTTCATCCTTGAAAATTTGAAAATGAAAATATTGATCTTGTTGAAAAGAAACTATTGGAAAAGCATAAGACCTTCACATCCTAGAAACTAAAACACTTGTCATAGGTAATTGCTTGAACATGCTATATTTTGTATATGCTTGGTTTTAGAGAATCATTGTGCTATGCTTGTCATATGTTGAGTTTTTGTGTATACTTGATAGCCTGGGATAATGATTTGATACCATTGCAATATATTAAGTTTGGGGATGTGACATTTTAATGCTTACCCTACTCAATTGTGAGAATTATGCCTTTATTTTTTTAGAGTGTGTTTGCTTGACAATAATGTGGCAAAACTTGCCTCTGCCCTTGCTTATGCATGTTTGTGGTTGGCACATAGAAATGACAAAGGCCTTATTTCTAATCATGAGCTAGAGCCAAATAAGCCTACGTATATATATCCATTGACCTTAAATATTGAGCTTGAGCCTTTTGTTATATTACTTTTATATGATATTACAAGCCTTGATTATCTAAGAAAAACCATAAATTAACCCATGATGTGTCACTGTTGGCTTGTGTTTCCTTGATGGGTTACTAGGGACTAGCAACATTTATGTTTGGGGATAGAGAGTGTGCCCAACAACAAGAAAAAGGCACACTCTAAAATAGGAGAATAGGAGGAACTCTAAAAATTTAAAGGAAAATGAGAAGGTTTCAATAAAGAGGTGCAAAAAAAATCAAAGTAAAATGAAAAGTCCAAAGGACTAGAGAGAAAGAAAAGAATCGTAAAGCTCTGAAAATGGTCAAATAAAAGTTGAGAAAAATCAAAAGAGGAATAAGCATTAGAAATTTTAAAGTGCCTTCTGTTTTTCTTTGAAAAAAGAGAGATAAGTAATATATTTAGAAATTATGGAAAGAAACGAAAGGAGTCAAGGTAAGGCAAACCTCAATGAACACATTCATTACCCTTACATTGACCAGAAAAATAAAAGTTGAGCCTGTAACTAAAACTTCATTACAAGCCAAATAAAGACCTTATTGATCCTTGTGTTGTACCTTCATGTATGATGCTTAGGGGTCTTGCAAGCTTATGTTTATAGGTTGTTTTACAAGTAAGTGTGCATACTTAGTACCCTAAACACTGAGGGCAGAGAGAAACATATTTAATTGTGAGATTAAAACATCATTATCATGTCTTGAATTCAAATTATTGAGGATCAATCGAAAGGCTTTTCATTTATATACTATAGTGGAATTTGTCTGGTTTGGTTTGATGAGGAAAACAGATTCAGTATGTCAACTTATTTAAACTGAGCTCTTGCTTGAGGACAATCAAGTTTTAAGTTTAGGGATGTGATAAGTCTTAAAAGACTTAGTTATTTGGCAGCATTTTACTCTATTTTGTTTTAAAAGATTATATTTAATTATCAAGATTGGAGGTAATTAAAAAGTATTTATTCATTTTTGCAATTATACTAGTTAATTATTTTGTTAGCTTTTATTAAGAAAAACTAAGTAAAAACGATAGATAAATAATAAATTTAAGAAAGTTGTTTCTTAGGGTTTAAGTTATTTGAGCATACTAACGTTCACTGCCAGCGTACCTACACTAGGCTTTTAATTTTGTTTACCTTTCAAGTTCCAAAAGCTGAGCATGTCTACGCTAGCCCTAACCGTACCTACGTTGAGCTAATTGAGGAAGCAGTGTACCTATGCTGCTTGATGCTACTTGTTACACTCAAACTCAGGACCAGATCAGAAGAGTAGCGTTCTTACGCCATAAAGCAGGGTATCTACGCTAAACTAGTTAGAGAATCTAGAAACCCAACATACTCACGCCATGCCTATGTCTAATTTTATGCTGGATTTAATAGCATCAGGTATCAGCCCAGAAGGTCAGCGTGTCTATGCTGACCCAGAGCATAGTTACGTGCAAATAAAGCTATGAAGGAAAAGTTCAGATAGAAGACCAGCGTACTTATGCTGGAAGGCAGTGTACCTACGCACAACTGAAGGGAAAAGACTCAACATTAGACCACACGCTGACCTAAAGCGTACTTACGCGTAAACAAAGATTTAAAGGAAAACTTCAGGCAGTGAATCAGTGTACCTATACTGGTCAGGGGCATGCTTACGTGCGCTTGCGAGGGAAATCAAAATACCCTTTGACTTTCTGTTGTGATTCTGTTAATTTAAGTTTTCCTATTTATTTGTAAGTCCCTTAGGGGTAGATTCAGAATTAATTCAGTCGGAAGTTGTTAGTTAATTATAGTTGATATAAATAGCTTTAATGATATAATTAATATATACAATATTTTAAATATAGATTTCCTTTAGATTTTTAACCTCTCTCTATAAGTTTGTCTCTCTAAACTCTTTGTATTCACTGTGTCTTCAACCTCCACTTGCATCTCTTCTCCTACCATGCAATTTCTAAATCCATAATCTTCGAGTTTGCTGAAGCTTCAATGGAAGCTTGACTTTGATTGAGGTAGTTCTTATGCTAAAGCATATCCAGAACACTACAAGGAATGGTGTTTCAACTCTGAATTGGAAGATTCAAACCTAAATGTGAGTTCTCTCCAAAGAGGAATCATGGCTGAAAGCTCTGGTATATTCCTTGCTACCTAATTACTTTAAGCCTAAGCATTTAGGTGAATAATTAGGGTTCAATTCTCTAATTTCACAATAGGTTTCAGTGCCCATGATCACCTAAGGAATTAGGGTTTATACATAATGAAATTAACATTAACCACCTAAGGAATTAGGGATTAGTCATCTGTGAAATTCCACATGCTATAGCTAGGACCTTGTCTCTTATTCATGTGAGTTTTAACTAAAATTGAAAGCTAAAGCTAATTCAAACCTACTCTTAATTCTATGTTTCATCTTAGTACTTTTGTTGCATGTTAGTTACTTAATTTACATATTGAAAAGCATAAAAATATTAAATAAAAAATTTATAAAAAGAAATTCTATGAATTGTTCACATTTTCTATTTAGTTTAGTATCAGTCCTTGGTTGTGGTAATTACCGCAATCCCTGTGGGAACAATACAAATGTTCTATTTTTTAATGATTGGTGTGCTTGCCAAAAATTTCATCATCTGATGATAATGCATCAATGTGAGAGCAAACAAAGAAGAGGTGATGAAGTGGGGGTGGTTATCCCAGCTTTGTGCAGTACATAAAGTTCATTACAGGTCATCTCAAGAGTTTTCCTGAGTATGATATTATGACATGGAACCACATAGACTGGATTAGCAGATCTATAAGGTTGTAGGTGAATTTTAAAGTGATCAAGCCAGCTTCAGGACCAAGGTTGCAGGGAAGAGAAAAAGGACTGAATCTAAGTTTGAGACAAGTCTGAAGAAAGCAAAGTATGATATTATGAGTAGTTCTTCCTAACTAGAGTTTGCCGTATCACCTAAACCTACCAGACTTCCAAGCTAGACTAGAATGACCGGATCCCACCTATACTTAGACTTGTAATTGTCTTTGTTCCAACGCCACATACTCCTCCCAAACCACCTAAATATTACCCTCTTTCATCTCATTGCGCCTAGAGTACCTCTATTTAGAAACTTTAAACCCACCTTTGATGAAGATGACTTAGGCTATTAACACTCTTCTAACCTAGACATTCTCAACATCCCTGATTTCAACGAAAGGAAAGTTCATATCCTTTCTTTTGCTCCTCGCTATGTTCCTTTAATAACCTTTGAAAAACTCATGAACTACCCTCATTTTCTTTCAAAAATAGACATTGCTATGTACTTTTCTCTCAAATCTTAAGAGACTTGTGTTTAGAGGGATATACGGCAAGGGATGAAACATCATAAGTTTCATAGAGTTATTACCCCTGGAAAGAAAATCCTGATTGCTCCAGACCCTTTGCAACCTAATGTTGTAAGGATTCAGTTAGATAGAATGAAGCAACCTATGCTCCCCAAGTATGAGCCTCATTATAAAGGCCCTCTCAGACCTTGTGAGCTCTATGAGGACTCTTTACAAAGTATTTTGTTTGCTTCTAATCCAATAGAAGAACATGTTGATGCCCTTTGGTGTCACTATCTGTGGACAATCATAGACGAAGGTTGTTGTTCTGAACCATCAATTCCTAACCCGCCTCTCTTTCTTTAGCGCCCTTCTATTATTTTCTTTTACTCTTCTAACATCTTTATCATTCAGACCCGTTACTTTACCCTTGTTTCAACTGCTGCCTCCTTCCTTATTGTTTCTACCACAGTCGGTGGATTAAATATTTAACCCTCTATGATGTCCCTCCTCTTTGTTGATAACAAAAAGGGGAGAACATAGAAGTCTTTTAATTAGGTACAGTTTTAGGGGGAGTCTGAGTCTTAATATTATGTTTAACAATCTTTTGTATTTTGATTAGTGTGTTATTTCTATGCTTTGTTACAATGAGATGTACTGATCATTTACCATATTACCAATGAAGTCTTTATCATTGCTCTAATATCTGATACTTGCTTTAAGTTTGCATGCTCTTATCTTATATTAAGTTACTCTGAGTCTGAATCTTAATTACTCTGATCTGATATTGCCTTTCAAAAGATCTGATAAGAACATAAAAAATTTACATGACAAATGAACTAATATTAGTAATTAAAGAATCTTTAAAGCTCTGATCTTCTCAAAATGTCACAAGTTTGTTTAAGCTCTGATATTGTTCATACATTTGTTTTATCACATAATTTATTGCATGTATGCTCGGATATGATCAATATCATCCTCCTTTTTACTTAAATTATTCTCGACTTTATTTATGGAAAAAACTAGATGTTTGCTATCAACAAATAGAGGAAGATTATTAAGAACAAGTCTGGTTGGAAAAGGAAATTGATAACATTCCTAGACCAGACCCCAAATTGTATGATTATAACCAGATCCCAGGATTTCTTAATAACACACATCAATATATTTAAATTAAATAAAATCTACTTATGTATGATTTAACCTATTTATCTAAGTGTTTTAGGAATTATGTACTAAGTTCATAAGTTACAAGTAGAGGAGGGAGTCCATAAAATCAAAAGTCTGACCTATCAAAAGTTAAATTTTAGTCTTAACCCAAAAAAGTTTGGTACAAGATTTTTCAGTCATATGAATCAACAGAATCAGACCTCAGACTTTTTGAGCATCAAGAACTTATAACTTGAATGTTACTCTAAAGTACAAATCATACAACGTTCTAAAACCTTTTGATGATGCTTTGGACATCAAACCCTTATCAAGAAGAATGTACTTATCTTAAAAAAGGATAAGAGACAAATCAGCTGAGCAGCCAAAGCAGTTTTTTGAAGACATCAATGTAACAACTCTACATACTCCAGAAAAGCTAAATCAAGTCAGCTTATGTGTCAGGATAAATTAGAAGAATTACAACATTTGATCTCTATGTGTTTACTAGAAGAAAGTAAGTCAACAATTAGCTTTATTCACCGAAGATCTCAAGGAACACCTTATTCATACAAGTGTCAAAGTTCCTTGTTACCAGACTCTTTGGCATCTCTTTAGAACATCGAAAGTCTAGTACTTACGCTCAAAGAAAAACTCCTTCAAAGGATTTCTAACGTTCACATTTCCTTTTCAGATCATCAACGGTCATCTCAAGTGACTTATATATGTGCTTGAAGAGATCCAATTTCAAGTGACTCATAGGTATTGGTGCAGTAAGAGGCTCTACTCTGTCAGTTGATAAAGACTTTTGAGACTCAAGTCACCCCAAGCTTTGCTTCCCAATCGCCCCTGAGAACACCTCTTTCGGTCCGGCCCAAATTGTTATAACACCGGACCCGGCCTTGAAGTTGGCAACACCGGACAAGGCTAAAATAACAGCGGACCGATGTCATGCGCCGGAGCAGAATGACACCGGTCCCAAATGACACCGGTACCAAAACCACTCCGCCCAACAGTCCTCTCTTAAAGAGTCCGCCCAACCTAAACCTCGCCTTAACTCCGCCCAACCTAAATCTCAACACTCCGCCCAACCTACACCTCACCTTAACTTCGCCCAACCTAAGCCTCACCTTAACTCCGCCCAACCTAAACCTCGCCTCAACTCCGCCCAACCGTCCTCATCTCAACTCCGCCCTACCGTCCTCAAATCAACTCCGCCCAACCTTCCTCACCCCAGGAGCCCCTTAATGGCCGATGTCGCGGATCTGACAAAAAAAGACGAGTGAGTCCGGCCCAAGTATGAAACAATGATCTCGTGCGTGGACTCAGATCAAAAATTGGCAACACCGGACCCGGCCTTGAAGTTGGCAACACCGGACAAGGCTAAGATAACAGCGGACCGATGTCATGCGCCGAGGCAAAGTGACAGGCCAGTCCGGCCCTGATGAAAGTGGACAGATTAAGATAGGCACACCGGCCCGTGTGATTCATTGAAAGATTCAGCCGGTGTCAAGACACAGGTAATGGTTCTTAAGGCCCCACATCGGATCAGTGGAGACACCGTCCAACCAATGGCTTTGCTAACCGGTGTCACAAATTTAACGACGGAGGGATGAGATCGGAAGCTTATGCGCGGTGACCTGGAATCGCACTTCCTGGAAAATGGCAGACAGGGAGGCGGAAGTGGGCAATTAAAAAACCCCCACTGAAAACCCTGCTCCCCACCAATGATAATGGCCAGAGCTGCACACCACTACACGGATGGGTGAGTGGGAGTTCTGGTTGTCCCAAAACCCTCAGCCCATGACTCGAAGGCCCTATAAATGCCCCAACCAAGGAAGCTCAAAGGGTTGGTCTTCAGATTCTCCCTCTACGCGAGAAAACTCTTCTGAAATTCTCTCCGATTCCTCAAGTTCCCTAACTGACCTCCCCACCTGAAACCAGTGACTTGCCTTAGTCACCACAAAAGACCACCTTAGTTCGAAAAAGGTTTGAAGTTTTCTTTACTACACGAAGCCACTGCTCCTACACCGTCCATACCCCGAACGTGCTCCGTTATCACAGAACCAACGCCGTTCCAATTCCCATACATTACCTTGTCAATCTTCGTCACTGCTCAACAGCGTTCACCCCGGATCAACTTCCCATAACACCGGTCGTGACCTTCAGGTTTCCAGTTCGGGTCCAACTCCGGTCCATTGTCTGCCAGCGTGCGAGTCCGAAATCAGACACCGTCACTGCGCTCGACCTCCCACATCGGTTCCTAGCTCATCACACCGGTTCCACTCTTTTCCTTATTTCCTTTGCTTTCAATCCCCTTTTTTTTACTTTTCTGTGGGTTTGCTGTTTGTTGATTGTAGTTGCCTGCGTGTCATAGTTTTCACTGTTAGTATTTTTTTTATTTTTTATCCTTTTTCCATAATAAGCAGACATAATAAAAAACGATTTTGTAAAAAAAATAGTGTCGTACGGGAGCACTCCTGTCTACACAACCCTCTTAGGGTTCGTGCACGTGCGAAGAACTTCGCTTTGCATGGATCCTCCTCTTTCATGATATCCATCATTATCCTTCAGATTCCTTCCTAAAAGTAGCGATACTCAGAACTACGTAACCCTGATTTCTTGATAATTCAAGAATACGTAGGAGCAGGACTTTAACTCCTGTCGGGCCCACCTCTTTTACTTCTTTTTATTTATTTCCTCATTTACATGTTTCTTTCATAAATGTTCTTTTCTCGGTCACTCCCGTGAAAATCAACTTAGACGTGACGTCTTGTTGGTTTCCCCCTAGTTTTGTTCAAACCTCGCCATAATTTCATAGGGAAGGGATACTTAGGACAAGACGTCCCGTTTATCTCTTTCCTATCCCTATCCTTTTTACCCGAGGATGTTAATTTAGACGTGACGTCTTATTAGCATTCTCTCACACTCTCTGTCTCGTATCGAAGTCGAGCTTAATTCGGACGGAACGTCCCATTGACCTCGCTTCGACATTCCATGTTTGTACAGTTCTCTACTCCATTCTATCGTTTTTCAAAATAAAAGTAAAAGGGAAGAAATAAATCATCTTTTGTAAGGCTATTTACGTTGCGCTTTCAATCTTGGTACTGTCTTTGACAGGCGATGTAGGGTGCTAATACCTTCCCTACTCGTAACCGACTCCCGAACTTGGATTTCAATTTTTTTTTTAAAACCAGTGCTTTACTGAACTTAGTTTTTTTCCCAACGTTTTTTCCTATGGATAAAAACGTTGGTGGCGACTCCCTGTTTCATTTCCTTCCTTCTCTCTCGTTCGCCACGCCGTCGCGAGCCAGGTTGCGACAGATGGCGACTCCACTGGGGACACTCAAGAGAGTCAGGCCAGTTTGATTGAAAGCGCATGTTCTTTTTATATAACCTTTGTTAGCTTGGATTTTTTCCCATTGTCTTATTTTCTATTGATTGTTGTGAATGTTTGTTCTTGTTTTAATCGTCTTGTTCTTTGTTTCGTTGTCTATATTTTGCATGTTTATTGAACCCTAGGGTAGGAGACCATGTTACTTTTCCGCAAACATTAAACCCTAGGGTAGACGACTTTATATATTTGTTCTGTGTTTGTTCTTTGTGCAGAATGGGTAAGGTATGAGGTATGGACTGCCCTTCCACACACTACACTCACAATTAGTTGCACACACTTATGAGTGGCGCCCTATACCCGGGCCCCAAATGAAGCTTAAGTTAGGAGGGGTTGGTAACGGAATCGTATGGGATGTACTTCCTATCCGGTATTCGTGAGAACCTCAACCAGAGTTCGACCTCTCATGATATACGCACTTAGTGAATTCCTCACTGTTTGCGTCCCTGTCATGATTAGGATCTTGGCTCTGGTGACCTTCTAGATGTCTAGCGGAAGCCACCCAATGTGAGAAATCCACTGTTAGAGAAGCTATAGGTCCCAGAAAAGACTTTCAGAAAAAAACCTGGCTTAGGGCACAAAAGGGCGGACTTTACTATACCTTATCTCATTCTCGCTTTCCCTTTAAATCCAAAATTGATGAACTGCTTACGTGTTCAAAGGGTTACTTTATTCCAAACAAAGGGTGAATCATTTTTCTTTTTTAAAAATAGTAATCCTTTAACGAATAAGCAGTTCCCTCACTTTTTGTGTACTTATGAGTCCTGGGTTATAGATCTTCCCAATCGTCAAAATGAAAACAAAATTCTATTCAAGCAGATATTGATGACGTTGGGAAGGTCCATAACCCGTACGACTTTAGTTTCACATGAGTTTTGCCGACCGCTACTTCTCAAACTGAAAATGTTTTCCAATAAATTAATGAAGAAGTAGTGGTTCGCAAAACATTAGCAGTAACTGACTTCTTTTTCTCTCTCTTTGCTCTTACAGGAAGCTGTTTGGAATTTAGCGGGTACCTTTGAGCAATATGGAAATTAACATGAGATCTGATAGTTGTGACACAAATGTGACCGAATTGAGAAAAGTATTGCACCTTAAGGCCAAGAAGATTGACATGGGTAGTCTGCAAACAATGGGGAGAAAATTAAACCTGACACAGAAAATGGCTTTTACAAGAAAGTATGGAAGGATTCTGAAGTTGTTAGAAGTGGAAGTGCAAACTGAGGCGATCACTGCCTTAGCACAATTCTATGACCCACCTCTCAGGTGTTTCACATTTAGAGACTTTCAGTTGGCCCCATCCATTGAAGAATTTGAACAAATCTTGGGGATGCCTTTGGAAGGACAGATACCTTATCGTCATCTTGACCATCATGCAACTATTGCTTCCATCGCCGGTGTCCTGAAGATCCGTCCCGACACCTTAAGGGATGCACAACTAAATAGAAATCAGATCCCCGGATTCACTCGAGAATTTCTCGAGAAGCATATGCAGGTCCTGGCAGAAAGAGAAGATTGGGAAGCCTTTATGGATGCTTTAGCTATTACCATCTATGGTGTTATTTTGTTCCCCAACATTGATAACTATGTGGACTATGATGCTATTGCCGTATTCCTAGCTCGCAAGCACAGGCTTGAGAATCCTGTCACGGCTGTGTTGGCAAATGTGTACTGCACCATGGATTTCTGTCACACACAAGGTGGAAAAAGGGTTGTTTGTTGTCTACCTGTTTTGTATGTATGGCTCACATCACACGTTTTCCACCAAGTTTGTAGGGCCGAATGTCCGGTTTCTGATCTGAAGCTATGTCAGTTAACAGTGAAAAGTGGGCGCGAGTGGGCCAATCACCTCATAAGGCTCACAGCTGAGAAAGTTAGGTGGTATCCCCAATGGTTGGAAGTTGAATCAA
Organism: Clitoria ternatea; assembly: GCA_037962975.1. Lineage (NCBI taxonomy): Eukaryota > Viridiplantae > Streptophyta > Magnoliopsida > Fabales > Fabaceae > Clitoria > Clitoria ternatea. The sequence continues at coordinate 197,623,052 of CM075670.1, forward strand.
TTGTTTATCACTGTGGAAATTACCCAAATGTTCCCCTTATTGGTACGCAAGGATGTATCAACTATAATCCCATCATAGCCAAGCGTCAGCTAGCTTATCCTTTGCTTGGACCACCTGATGAAGAGTCTCTCATTCCTTTCATCTCATATTACTCGAAAGGAAGCTGTGTCCTTGTCATTCGAGATATAGCAAATGCATGGAAGAAAGTCCACCGAAAGGGAAGAGAGCTGGGGGCCCGAAGCCATGCTGTCAAAGGAGAATATTACGAGTGGATCTTGAATAGGGTCTCTATTGTTAAATTACCCTTCAGGAGTCCCCCTCATCTCCAGGAAATTCCTCCTGCTCCATCACTTGTTGCGGAGGATGAAGCAACCAAGGCGCTAAAGACCAAAATAGAAGAGTTAACTGCCAGGAACAAGAAGCTAGAGGAAGACTTATTGAGATGTCAGCAAGAATACACCCTTCAGAAAAGGGAGAACCTGGAGAACAAGCAAGCTGTTGAAGAGATTAGGAAGAAACGAAAGATTGATGAGAACTACATGATAAAACAAGACCAATGTCTTCAAGCGGCCAATTCTCAACTAAAGATGAAGAACAAGCAAAGTGATACCATCCTGGCTGAGAAACATCTTCTGAAGGATATGCTGGCACAATCAAAAGAGAATGAGCAGAATATCATGGTACAAAAAGAGCTCCTACAGACACAAGTCCACAAATTGGAACAACAGCTCAATGAAGTGGTAAAGGCTTGTGAGCAGGAGATAAGTAGGGAACGACAACGCGCCATAAACATTGAGCAAGATTGTCAAGAGACCATACGCCTCTTAGAAGCTGAACAAAATGAAACTATTCACTTGTGGATGGATCGCTTTGCTAAGCTGGCATACCTAGCCAACGGAGCTCTAGAAGATCTCCCGTTTTTACTCAAACAAGCGGAAGGAATTGCTAACCCTGTCAACACTCCTAAGGAAATTGCAACGTTCTTAGATTACTGCAGAGGACGAATTTGTAAAATGAGGGAAATGATTGCCCGAGCTAAGGATGGCTGATTTATTTTCCCGCTTTGTAACTTGGCACTTTATGGCAATAATGTACTCTTTTCGAAATAATGGATTCCTTTGTCTTCACAACTATCTCATGTTAATTTCCATTCAATGCTTTACTTAGTACTTTTGAACGCGACGTTCTGAGGAACAGTCGAAGGATCCGTCAAGTTCCAGCATTGCTTCCCACGTAATCTCGTTTCACTTAATTTTTTTTCTTTAATTCGCTTATCTTTTCTAAATTTTCTTTTGTGTTCCTTTCTAAAGACATTACAGGTAAACATCCTTACGGGACCAGGCTCAGGAAGAAACTCATGGCTGATATAGAGCAAGAAAATGAGAATTTGAAGGCCGAGCTCGCCCAAGTCAAGGAGCAGATGGCCGAGATGGCCAAGCTCTTGGAAAGAAGAGTCACAGAAGGGGGATCTTCTGCAGGGGTTGAAGACGCCCGACAACAACCACCCACCTCTCATCACGGTCAAGATCCGGCTACAGGATCCGACCCCAGGACCACCGCACCTCCCCTCGTTGTTCGCATAAGGAGACCAAATCCTGCAAACACCCAACAACACACTTTTGTGGATGAGGAAGGAAACGTTATTCCCTTTCCTCCGTATGGTTTGCCGCACGGGTATTTCCCACCACTCCAGGAAGAACCTTACCACCAAGACCAAGTTCCCATCACTGCCCAGCCTAACACTAATCAACCAAATAACCCACTTACCCAAGCACAAGCCACCCAGGTGCCACCCACTCATACTCAAGCCGCCCAAGCACAGCCTGCTCATACCATTCATATACCCCGAACCACTGCCAGACCAGATACCTTCATACCAAACACTGACCTGTTTCATTCCTACCAGCAATATAGGAAGGTTGGTCAACATACTGCTGCCGGTCCGAGTGCTGTGGTTACCACCCAGGAAGAGAGGTTGGAATTCTTGGAAAGGCGTTTAAGGGAGATGGAAGGAACAAATAGATTTGGGACAGGCACTGCTGCTGAACTTTGCCTAATCCCTGATGTCGTCATACCTCCTAAATTCAAGATGCCCGATTTTGACAAATACAGAGGGTTGACGTGCCCAAAGAATCATCTAACCATGTACTGCCGTAAGATGGCTTCGCATGCGTCAAATGACCCTCTGCTGATTCATTGTTTTCAGGACAACCTGGTTGGGGCTCCCCTGACATGGTACAATCATCTGGAGCGCTCTCGTATACGCTGCTGGAAGGACCTAGCAGACTCGTTCATGCAACAATACAAATATAACCTGGACATGGCCCCGGATAGGGGACAGTTGCAGAACATGATTAAGAAAGATAACGAGACGTTCAAGGAATACGCTCAGAGGTGGCGCGAAGTGGCGGCACAGGTTGACCCGCCTCTATCTGAAAAGGAGGTGATCACTATGTTCATAGATACGCTTCAAACTCCTTTCTATGAGAAGATGATTGGAAGTGTCTCGTCCCATTTCTCTGATATTGTCACTATTGGAGAAAGAATAGAAAATGGACTAAGGACCGGCAGGATAGTCCGAAGTCCATCTGGGATGGGAACTGCAAGAAGACCTACACTTGGCGAAAATAGGAGAAGAGAAGGGGAGACCAACTTGGTCTCTCACAACCAGAGAAGGAACTTGGCAGGGCCACCTGCCCCAGTTAGCCTTTCACCAGTATATCCCGGCGTGTCGCACCCGTATGTGGCAGCCATTCCAAACCATAATCCACCACAATTCAGACCAACCATTGTACGGCCACCTGCGCCACCACAGATACCACATCAAGCACCACAAGCCAACCCACCGCCAAATATCCAAAGAAGGAACAATGACCGTGCTCCACCCCAGTTCGATCCCATCCCAATGTCCTATACCGAACTCTTGCCTCACCTCATTGAAAAAACTCTAGTAGTACCCTGTCCCTTGAGGCCACTACAGCCACCTTATCCTAGGGGGTATGACCCTAATGCCCGGTGCGATTATCATACGGGTGCACCAGGCCATTCTACTGAAAATTGTCTGGCTTTGAAATATAAAGTAAGGGACCTGATTCAGGCAGATTGGATAAGCTTCCGAGAAGGAAGTCCAAATGTAACAACAAACCCTCTGCCTAATCATGAAGGACCCGGGGTCAATGCTATAGGGGAAGATGTGGAGTATACATCCAATGTTGAGGACGTTCAGATGCCTCTAAAAGAAATTCACTCCCTTATGTTTGAGGTAGGGTTAGTAAAGGAGAAATGGGATGAAGACTTCGATGATGCCCAATCGACGAAGCAGCAAGAGTTTCGAAAAACTCTCCAAAGGTTTATGGACAGTCACACTATACGAGTCTGCAAGCGCCATGGCAATGAGGTAAATACGATACAGGGACAGACTGGACCTCGGGCCCCAAAACCCCTGGTCATATTTTATAGCAAAAATGCATCGCTAACGCAGACCCCTGCCAGAACTACTATTACGGCCCGGCCACCTGCTCCATTCCCGTATGACAACTCCCACGCCGTGCCTTGGAAGTATAACACGGACATAGTTGTTTCCAATCCCGTGATAGTTGATCCGGCGCCTGCTTTGTTGGTTACCAACATCGCCGGTGTAGGCGGAATGACCCGAAGTGGGAGAGTATATGCGCCTTCAGAGCCAAAGCAAGACAAGACTGCCGCGGAAGGCAAAACCGGGAAGGTTGGGATCGCTGGCGAAGCAAAGAAGGTTGTTCCAGAAGAAGAAACTAAGGAGTTCTTAAAATTTATCCGCCACAGCGATTACCAGGTATTGGATCAGTTGAACTATACCCCCGCCAAGATCTCCTTATTATCTCTGCTGACAAGTTCTGAATCACATCGAAACGCGCTGATGAAGGTGCTAAGTGAGGCACACGTGAAACATGACTTGCCTGTTGATAAGTTCCAAGGTATTGTTGGACATATAGTGGCCAGTAACTATCTGACTTTCATGGATGACGAGGTGCCGGTGGAAGGGAAAGGACACAACAAAGCTCTCCACATCTCTGTGAAGTGTCAAGACCATATTATGGCAAAAGTGCTCGTCGATAATGGATCGTCCTTGAATGTGATGCCCAAGTCTACATTAGCTAAACTACCTATAGATGGGGCATGCATGAGACCGAGCTCCATGATAGTAAGAGCTTTTGATGGGACCCGACGGGAGGTCATAGGCGAAATTGAGCTACCCATACAAGTTGGACCCCATATCTTTCAAGTTCTCTTCCAAGTAATGGATATCATGCCCGCCTATAGTTGCTTGTTAGGGAGGCCATGGATCCATTCCGCAGGGGTAGTTCCTTCCACTTTACACCAGAAACTAAAGTTCATCATTGATAACAGACTGGTAATCGTTTCTGGAGAGGAGGATCTTCTGGTCAGTAAGCCAGTTACTACCCCCTATGTAGAGGCGGCCGAGGAAGCCCTCGAGACATCATTCCAGGCTTTGGAGATAGCCAACGCCACAAGTGTGTCTTTCCCAAAGGTACCGCTAGCAGTAGCAAAGACCATGCTACAAGAAGGATATAAGCCGGGAAAAGGACTCGGAAGAGAACTGGAAGGAAGGATTCAACCTGTCTGTCTCCCTGAGAACAAAAATAGGTACGGCCTGGGATACCAACCTACCACTGAAGACCAAAAAAGGGTAGAAGAAGAGAGGAGAAAGAAGAGGATTACTCGTCATACCGGGCATGCATTCAACACTGCGAAAATCCCCATCTGTGACCTCTACCAGAGCTTCAGGAGCGCTGGAGTAATGTTTCCAGATCAAGTGGCCGTGATCCAAAGTGATCTCGATGAAGGCCCCGGATTTGTGTATGCTGGCTCACCTGGTCAGGAACTGAACAACTGGGAGGTCATAGAGTTCCCCACGATTTGTACCATTTCATCAAAGTAATCATGTTTTCTGTTCGATCCTTTAGCTGTGCTTCGGGATCTCATTTTGTAACAATAAAAAACTTGTTCGTTTGTTTGAATAATAAATTGCCGTCAGTTTCCAAATAGCTTGATCTGTTTAGTAACTTATTATTTAAACCTTTCTCTTGCTTGTTTTCCTTTTCATTTGCTATGATACACTGAAAATGCAGATCCGAAAGCGATTCATCTGAGAATAGTGAGAATTCGGTCTTATTTCACGATTCTGACTGTCTAACTGATTGCGCCGATGAGGAACATGATGAGGACTGTGATCCCTCGCCTGAGTTAACCCGGTTATTGGAACAAGAGGATAGGGAAATTCTGCCCTACTTAGAGATAGCCGAGGTTATCGATTTGGGAACAGGAGGAGTTAAAAAGGAAGTCAAAATTGGTACCTCGTTAAGTAAAGAACAGAGGTAGGAACTGATTGGGTTGTTGAGACAGTTCAGCGATGTTTTCGCCTGGTCTTACCAAGATATACCGGGACTGGACAATAGCATTGTCGAACATAGGTTACCATTAAAACCCGAATGTCCGCCAGTAAAGCAGAAGCTGCGACGTATGAAACCTGAGATGCTTTTGAAAATCAAGGAAGAAGTCAAGAAGCAATTTGATGCCGGGTTCTTAGCCGTGGCAAAATATCCACAGTGGGTGGCAAATATCGTCCCGGTCCCGAAAAAGGATGGCAAAGTACGAATATGCGTGGACTATCGCGATTTGAACAGAGCTAGCCCCAAGGATGATTTTCCCCTGCCTCAGATTGATGTTCTGGTCGACAATACCGCGCAACATACGATCTTTTCATTCATGGACGGTTTCTCTGGATACAATCAAATTAAGATGGCACCAGAGGATATGGAAAAAACCACATTTGTCACCTTGTGGGGAACCTTCTGTTATAAGGTGATGTCTTTTGGTCTAAAGAATGCCGGAGCAACTTACCAAAGGGCCATGGTAACCCTTTTCCATGACATGATGCACAAGGAGGTAGAGGTTTACGTCGATGATATTATTGCCAAGTCTAAAACAGATGAAGGGCATATGGAAGGCCTGAGGAAACTCTTCGAAAGGTTGAGGAAATTCAAGCTTAGGCTAAACCCAGCCAAGTGCACCTTCGGCGCAAGATCTGGGAAATTACTGGGATTCATAGTAAGCAAGAGAGGCATAGAGGTCGACCCTGACAAAGTTAAAGCCATTCTTGAAATGCCTCCTCCCCGTATAGAAAAGGAAGTTAGAGGTTTCTTGGGGAGATTAAATTACATCGCTCGCTTCATCTCACAGTTGACGGCAACATGCGAGCCAATTTTTAGATTACTCCGTAAGAACCAACCAGTTCAATGGAACGAGGATTGTTAAAAGGCTTTTGAAAAGATAAAGCAGTACTTGCAGAACCCGCCAGTTTTGATCCCACCTACCCTGGGAAGACCACTCATTTTATACCTTACAGTGTTAGATGAATCCATGGGTTGTGTGTTGGGGCAACATGATGAGACTGGGAAGAAAGAACATGCCATTTATTATCTAAGCAAGAAGTTCACTGACTGTGAGATGAGGTATTCTGCTCTGGAAAGGACCTGTTGTGCGTTAGCGTGGGCAGCTCGGCGTTTGAGACAATACATGATAAGCCACACTACTTGGTTAGTTTCCAAAATGGACCCCGTCAAATATATCTTCGAAAAACCTGCCTTAACCGGGAGGATTGCTCGATGGCAGGTCCTGCTAACTGAGTACGATATAGTCTATGTCACTCAGAAGGCTATAAAAGGAAGTGTTCTGGCTGACTACCTAGCTCATCAACCCATAAGAGATTATCAGCCCATGCAGTTTGACTTCCCAGACGAAGATATCATGGCCCTCATTGATGAAGAAGGAGCCCAAAAGGATAAATGGACCCTAAGGTTTGATGGTGCTTCTAACGCATTAGGACACGGAATCGGAGCAATCCTCATTTCACCTGACAGAGAACTTATCCCCGTTTGTGCTCGATTATGTTTTGATTGTACCAATAACATCGCTGAGTATGAGGCGTGTTCTCTGGGAATCCAAGCAGCATTGGATGCCAAAGTGAGGAAATTGGAAGTATACGGGGATTCTGCCCTGGTCATTCACCAACTAAAAGGAGAGTGGGAAACTAGAGACAGCAAATTAATTCCCTATCAAACTCGCATCAAAGAGTTGATTAAGGAATTTGATGATGTTTCTTTTCACCATGTTGCCGGGGAGGACAACCAAATGGCTGATGCTTTGGCTACCCTAGCATCAATGTTCAAGGTGAGCAACGATTACGACATGCCTCTCATTGAAATAGTGCGGCACCACGAACCCGCATATTGCCAGATGATTGAAAAGGAGTCAGATGGGAAGCCTTGGTACCACGATATCAAGAGGTATGTCCGAAATCAAGAATATCCCGAAGGCGCTACAGAGAATGATAAGAGAACCCTGCGACGGCTCGCCATGGGTTTCTTTTTAAATGGTGATGTGCTTTATAAGAGAAATTACGACTCTGTCCTTCTTCGTTGTATTGACACCGACGAGGCAAATAAAGTCATGAGGGATGTCCACGAGGGATGTTTTGGAACTCACACTAACGGACACGCCATGTCAAGAAAGATTTTGAGAGCTGGTTACTACTGGATGACCATGGAGTCAGACTGTTTTGCCTATGTTCGTAAGTGTCACAAATGCCAGATATACGCAGACCATATTCACGCTTCCCCGTCTTCTCTGAATGTCTTGTCAGCGCCATGGCCCTTTTCAATGTGGGGTATGGACGTCATTGGACCCATCGAACCAAAAGCCTCTAACGGTCATCGTTTCATTTTAGTCGCTATCGATTATTTCACAAAATGGGTAGAAGCTGCTTCGTACGCCAATGTGACAAGGAGTGTTGTGGTTAAATTTGTCAAGTGTGAACTGGTATGTCGGTATGGTCTACCGAGTTAGATCATCACTGATAATGGCACGAATTTGAATAACAAAATGATGAAGGAACTTTGTGAAAGCTTCAAAATCCACCATCATAATTCTTCCCTATATCGCCCTAAAATGAATGGGGCAGTCGAGGCAGCCAATAAAAACATCAAGAAGATTATACAGAAAATGGTCGTGACCTACAGAGATTGGAGCGAAATGCTCCCCTTTGCTTTACATGGGTATCGTACCTCAGTCCGAACCTCAACTGGGGCAACTCCATTCTCCCTGGTTTATGGTATGGAGGCGGTCCTGCCTTTCGAAGTAGAAATCCCTTCTCTTCGGGTGATAATGGAGGCAGAATTAAAGGAAGCTGAATGGGTCCAAGCTCAACATGACCAGTTAAATTTGATTGATGGAAAGAGATTAACTGCCCTTTGTCATGGTCAGCTTTATCAGAAACGTATGAAACGAGCGTTTGAAAGGAAAGTACGACCTCGACGATTCCAAGAAGGAGACTTAGTCCTCAAGAAAATCTTGCCAATCCAAAAGGACATTCAAGGGAAATGGACACCTAATTACGAAGGACCATATGTCGTGAAGAAGGCTTTCTCTGGAGGAGCCCTAATCCTCACCAACATGGATGGAGAGGATGTACCAATGCCTGTGAACGCCGACGCGGTGAAGAAATATTTTGCCTAAAAAAAAAAAAAAAAAAAAAGGGTGCTCGCTAGGATGAAAACCCATGGGGCAACCTAGGCAACAATTAGAGCTGCTTGATGAGTCGAAAACCCGGTAGGGCGGCTCATGGTAGAATAAAAGCCACAAGTTCAGGCGTAAGGACGTGAACTCTTCAGAGAAGAAAAACTGGTCAGGCACGCGCATCTTTGTCAAAATCATTTCCCAGAAGTAAAATCAGAGGATGGTCTCGAAGTCGTGAGGAAAGATCCGGATTCTTATCACTCGCGGGGAGTCGCTGGAGGGTTCAAAAGGCCTTCTTTCTCTCCCACCTTTTAATTGTTTATACATATGCTTTTGTTACCTTTACCTTCATTACCAATGTACATACTTATATTCAATAATAAAATAAGCTTTCCCTTTCCTTTCCCTGAGTCTACGGCTGAATCTTATAAACGAACAAGTTTTCCTTAAGAGGAAATTTTTGAAATGAAAAAGTGATGAAATGAAAAGTCGTGGTGAAACGAAATGTATCCTGGCGTCAGACCCGGCCCGTGAGAAAGCATAACCAATTCTGTTAATTATGTTCCTGGAAGACATAATTTGTCTCTATCTCATCCATGAGTTATCTTGAAAGCCTATCTCTTAGGAAAGGTCGCTCGAAATGTCAATTCTTTTGATTACTCGTGCTTCTAACCATCTGTTTTGAAGGGTGATGGAACTACGTCACACAGAAATGAAGAACCTGACACCAAGGATCCGGACCAGAAGTTTTCCCCAAGAGAAATCAGTAGATTGGCATCCCTAGTGAAATCACAATCGCCAAAGCTGACACTTCCCAAGTTCTCATTCCCCAGCGGAACCATAACCACCAAAAACTACACTTCCCAAATCCTTCCCCAGTGGGACTACACTTCCCGGTCAACCCAAACTGGGGCATCTCCCTGGGTTTGTTCTTTCATTCAAGGGGCAGTCCCCCAAGATTTCATTCAATCATGACAAACTGGGGCATCCCCCCGGGTTTTTCCTATCAGTCAAGGGGCAATTCCCCACCTTTACCTCTTTCCGAAAACCAAGGGCCACACCCCACATCCATTTACCTGTCAGTCAAGGGGCAATCCCCCACCTTTATCTCTTTACAAACCAAGGGCCACACCCCACATTTATTTACCTGTCAGTCAAGGGGCAATTCCCCACCTTTACCTCTTTCCGAAAACCAAGGGCCACACCCCACATTTATTTACCTGTCAGTCAAGGGGCAATCCCCCACCTTTATCTCTTTGCAAACCAAGGGCCACACCCCACATTTATTTACCTGTCAGTCAAGGGGCAGTCCCCCACCTTTACCGCTTTCCGAAAACCAAGGGCCACACCCTACATTCATTTACCTATCAGTCAAGGGGCAATCCCCCACCTTTATCTCTTTGCAAACCAAGGGCCACACCCCACATTCATTTACCTGTCAGTCAAGGGGCAATCCCCCACCTTTATCTCTTTGCAAACCAAGGGCCACACCCCACATTTATTTACCTGTCAGTCAAGGGGCAGTCCCCCACCTTTACCGCTTTCCGAAAACCAAGGGCCACACCCCACATTCATTTACCTGTCAGTCAAGGGGCAATCCCCCACCTTTACCTTTCTGCAAACCAAGGGCCACACCCCACAGTTATTTTCCTGTCAATCAAGGGGTAATCCCCCACCTTTTACCTTTCTGCAAACCAAGGGCCACACCCCACATTTATTCTTCATGTCAATCGAGGGGCAATTCCCCACCTTTTACCTTTCTGCAAACCAAGGGCCACACCCCACATTTATTTTTCATGTCAATCTAGGGGCAATCCCCCACCTTTACCTTTCTGCAAACCAAGGGCCATACCCCACATTTATTTTCCTGTCAATCAAGGGGTAATCCCCCACCTTTTACCTTTCTGCAAACCAAGGGCCACACCCCACATTTATTCTTCATGTCAATCGAGGGGCAATTCCCCACCTTTTACCTTTCTGCAAACCAAGGGCCACACCCCACATTTATTTTTCATGTCAATCTAGGGGCAATCCCCCACCTTTACCTTTCTGCAAACCAAGGGCCACACCCCACATTTATCTTCCTGTCAGTCAAGGGGCAATCCCCCACCTTTACCTTTCCGCAAACCAAGGGCCACACCCCACTTATTTTCCCGTCAATCAAGGGGCAATCCCCCACCTTTATCTTTCTGCAAATCAAGGGCCACACCCCACATTTATTTTCCTGTCAGTCAAAAGACAACCCCAGTTTTTTACTCTTCCATAAATCAAGGGCCACACCCCATATTTTATCTTCGGTCAAGGGGCGATTCCCCACTCTCACCTTCCTATCACCCACCGTATGTCAAAAAAAAAAAAAAAAAACGGTGTTGATCCGATATAGGCAGAGGAGGTCCACTCTGTTCCAAGACAAGTGGTGATCCGAAGGACGGTGTCATGACCCTCAAGGTCAAATGAAGGACCCTGTCAAGTTGCGAGGGATGGTGTCCCAATGGTTACACCGCTTACTACTTCGGGGTGTAACAAACGGTGTCATGAAACCTACCTCGGATAGAATTGGGTTGTTGCCAAGACCGATGTCAGGCCAATTACACCAGAGGTTCAAAAGTTAATCGAAGTTGTGGACGGGGTGGCCGTGATACGCTAATCTGGGGTTCTATGCTTCGCAAAGGACAATGTTCATGATGAAGTCCTAATTCTAAGTTGATGATTAGACGGTGTTACTTCAAGTCGTTACCTCATACCGGTCACAAGAGAGAAATACTTGGAAACATTTTGAAAGAAAAGAGAAGACAAGCAGATGGATGAAAATTGCATTGTATTAATAGAGGGTACTCAGGCCATTACAAAAATTAAAACTCCGGAGCCCATCTCGGAACAAGGCTAAAAAAAAAAAGAAAAAAACCTAAGAGTTGGGTGATGGAGAGTCCGGTCTAGCAGAGGCTGTCCTCTCGGATTCCTCCGACACCGTCCTCAGTTCCATGCTTTGGCCTTCGGGGAGGGGCATCAGTTCATAAGGAATATCCTCAGGTTCCAAAGCCTGACCCCGGTCCATAGCATATAGGTGGCCACCATGAAATTCATAGTAGACACCTATACCGTTCAGGTTAAGTTGAACAGCGGAATTCCGGTGTACAACCTGGCGAACGGCAGAACTGAAGGCGACATCGGCCAGTACCAAAAATTCAGCCATCTGCTCCTCGGCTTCCATCCGCTCCTTCGCTTGCTCTTCCTGCACATCGGCAAGCTTCCCAGATAATTCTTTGTTTTTCTCATCCACCTCGGCCTTTGCAGCCTTGGCTTCATCCAGTTCGGTCCGGAGAGCTTTGAGAGCATCCTCTGAAGCCTTAGCCTTAGCCTCAGCAGCATCTGCCCTCTTGGCAGCCGATGTGTAAGCAGCAGTGAGTTCGGACAGGTCCTCCTTGCTCTTGGTCAGCTCCTGCTCCTTCTGGGTCAAAGCAGTCTGAGCCTCGACTCTCAAGGCCTCAGCTTTCTTCATCCGGTCTAGGCATTCCTTAGCCTCAACTCCGGAGTAGTAAGAGCGGCCTAAAGAGCTGAGGACCCCAGCTGCCTCAACCAAATTAAAAATAGCTGCTTCGGCAGCAGACTGAGCTTCAGAAGCAGGGAGATCGGCTTTGAGCTTGAAGGGGATATGGACCCGAGCCGGTGTCCCTCCAACATACTCTAGAAAATCCGAGAGGCGGGAGTTGACAACGATGTCCTCAGGTTGAGACCGGACTGGAGAAATATTGACAGGACCGGCCTCCTCCTCCCTTGGTACCTCTACCTCGGCCACAACCGTTGGAGCCTTGTGCTTTTTCGACCTGGAGGTTGTGCCGGGGTGGGACTTCCTTTTTATTGGGACTCTCTCAGCTGGCCCCAGATCCATCGCCCCAACATTTTCGGCCGGAATGCTCACCATCTTGGCCGGGGTGCGACGAGGAGTCACCCTATTCTCCTGTGCGGCAGCAGCAGCGTTCCGGGCTTCGGCAGCTTCCCTCAGTTTCCTGAGGATGTCTATCCGAGCCATCTCGCCTGAAAAGAAAGAGAAACGATGTTAGTACCGGTGTGAATATATAATAGAAGGGAGTGAGGTTAAACAATATCTACCAAGGTAAGCATCCCGGCCCGACTCCGTCCCCAAAAGCCTCTTGCAGGAAAATTTGGCGATGACAGAATAACCCTTCAGAGCGTCCAAGACCTTCTTGGACTCAGTCGACAAGGTACTCTCACTGACGATGTAGGCATTGCTTGTCAGGAGAAAGTGTTCATGAGTCCAACCGGTGTAAAATTTTCTGGAAAAATTAGAATTCTCCCAGAACACCGGCCTGCCAGCATTGACCTCGACTTTGACATAGGAGTGTTTGAAACTGACCCCGTCTGTCTTGGCCGATTCGGTGTAACTTTCGAAGTTAACCACCTTTGAGTCACAGCGGAGGTTGATGAAGCCTAGACCCCCTCCAGAGTTACCCCGGCGCATCACCCTGCAATAAGTAAAAAAGAGGGCCACTGTGGGACGAAGTGGAAGTACTCCCCAAGCACTTCCAAGGACCTTACCAAGCCCCAGCCATTGGGATAAAGTTGGCTAGGAGCGTAGTCAAGAAACCGGAGTACCCCCATCTCAAACTCCGTCAATGGGAAGCGGACGCCGATCTTAGAAAAGACCATCTCATACATAAAGAGGTTCCTCGACCCCGGTTGATGGCAGATCCTGTCCGAGGTTTGGGGGCAGAATACAGTAAAGTCGTTTTCATGCTCAACATCGGCATGAACAACGACATCTTCGATGGTGACATCGGCAGCATCTTCGGCATACCGGGAGACAATCGTCTTTGGGTCTTCATGAACCCAGAAGTAAGGATCCCTGGCCTTCTCAGCTAGCCAGTTGATCTGGTGTGCCAAGACATTTGTCTCAATAGGGTCAGTAATCACAGCAACACCGGTAGAGGAATTTTCAGAAGCCATTCGGACGGTATGGCGAAGAAAGGGAATACAACTGTAAAAGGCCACATCGTCAGTAAGATATAAATCGGCACTGCTTCCCCCTTCACTAGCAGTGCCAAAGTTAAACGAGGAGCCTGACGATGTGTCAAACCCCTCTGTTTCCCACAAAGGCAATGCGGAGAAACGGTGCCCTGATGAGACGAACCGATGTGAAGCTCCCGAAGTTGCCCCACTTTGGTGACTCGGACCTCGGCTCGAAACTCCACCCGGCTGACGCCGGGATGTAATTGAAGGAGGACCAGACAGGACCTCAATGGAGTCATTACTCGAACCGGTGTCCCCCATGACCTATCTACGAAATTAAAGTGAAGGGTGGGATGGCTACCTGCTGAGGCGATGCGTGCAGTTCTTTTAGTACGAGCCAGGACGTAACGCCGGAGAAAAAGCTTTAACGCCGGAGGAGAACTTCGAACACCGGAGAGGTTGAACGTCGGAGAGACAGCACTTCAATATCAAGAAATGAGTGAAAATGATGGATCCCCGAATTTGCTTTTATAGAGGGAGGAGCGGAGATCCAGAACCTTCCGCATTCCGGCCCATGGCCCATTAAAAAGGGCCGACTTTTGGCATTCCGGCCCAATGGCGCGAATTTTAAATTTTGAAAAAGAGCCAGTTAGCTGATGACACGTGGAATGCTCAGTCACCCAGTGACGTGGACCACATTTGAGACACGTCGGCTGTTCAAAATGCCACATCATTAAGCCCCACACCGGATTTTGTTCCTACTTAGTCCCTACATCGGTGTTCATATCTTTACTCCCCTTTCACCTCGGAAATTTACATTTCTCTTGTGAAAGAGAGTAAAGAGGGGCATCTGAGAACACCTCTTTCAGTCCGGCCCAAATTGTTATAACACCGGACCCGGCCTTGAAGTTGGCAACACCGGACAAGGCTAAAATAACAGCGGACCGATGTCATGCACCGGAGCAGAATGACACCGGTCCCAAATGACACCGGTACCAAAACCACTCCGCCCAACAGTCCTCTCTTAAAGAGTCCGCCCAACCTAAACCTCGCCTTAACTCCGCCCAACCTAAATCTCAACACTCCGCCCAACCTACACCTCACCTTAACTTCGCCCAACCTAAGCCTCACCTTAACTCCGCCCAACCTAAACCTCGCCTCAACTCCGCCCAACCGTCCTCATCTCAACTCCGCCCTACCGTCCTCAAATCAACTCCGCCCAACCTTCCTCACCCCAGGAGCCCCTTAATGGCCGATGTCGCGGATCTGACAAAAAAAGACGAGTGAGTCCGGCCCAAGTATGAAACAACGATCTCGTGCGTGGACTCAGATCAAAAATTGGCAACACCGGACCCGGCCTTGAAGTTGGCAACACCGGACAAGGCTAAGATAACAGCGGACCGATGTCATGCGCCGAGGCAAAGTGACAGGCCAGTCCGGCCCTGATGAAAGTGGACAGATTAAGATAGGCACACCGGCCCGTGTGATTCATTGAAAGATTCAGCCGGTGTCAAGACACAGGTAATGGTTCTTAAGGCCCCACATCGGATCAGTGGAGACCCCGTCCAACCAATGGCTTTGCTAACCGGTGTCACAAATTTAACGACGGAGGGATGAGATCGGAAGCTTATGCGCGGTGACCTGGAATCGCACTTCCTGGAAAATGGTAGACAGGGAGGCGGAAGTGGGCAATTAAAAAACCCCCACTGAAAACCCTGCTCCCCACCAATGATAATGGCCAGAGCTGCACACCACTACACGGATGGGTGAGTGGGAGTTCTCGTTGTCCCAAAACCCTCAGCCCATGACTCGAAGGCCCTATAAATGCCCCAACCAAGGAAGCTCAAAGGGTTGGTCTTCAGATTCTCCCTCTACGCGAGAAAACTCTTCTGAAATTCTCTCCGATTCCTCAAGATCCCTAACTGACCTCCCCACCTGAAACCAGTGACTTGCCTTAGTCACCACAAAAGACCACCTTAGTTCGAAAAAGGTTTGAAGTTTTCTTTACTACACGAAGCCACTGCTCCTACACCGTCCATACCCCGAACGTGCTCCGTTATCACAGAACCAACGTCGTTCCAATTCCTATACATTACCTTATCAATCTTCGTCACTGCTCAACAGCGTTCACCCCGGATCAACTTCCCATAACACCGGTCGTGACCTTCAGGTTTCCAGTTCGGGTCCAACTCCGGTCCATTGTCTGCCAGCGTGCGAGTCCGAAATCAGACACCGTCACTGCGCTCGACCTCCCACATCGGTTCCTAGCTCATCACACCGGTTCCACTCTTTTCCTTATTTCCTTTGCTTTCAATCCCCTTTTTTTTACTTTTCTGTGGGTTTTCTGTTTGTTGATTGTAGTTGCCTGCGTGCCATAGTTTTCACTGTTAGTATTTTTTTTATTTTTTATCCTTTTTCCATAATAAGCAGACATAATAAAAAATGATTTTGTAAAAAAAATAGTGTCGTACGGGAGCACTCCTGTCTACACAACCCTCTTAGGGTTCGTGCACGTACGAAGAACTTCGCTTTGCATGGATCCTCCTCTTTCATGATATCCATCATTATCCTTCAGATTCCTTCCTAAAAGTAGCGATACTCAGAACTACGTAACCCTGATTTCTTGATAATTCAAGAATACGTAGGAGCAGGACTTTAACTCCTGTCGGGCCCACCTCTTTTACTTCTTTTTATTTATTTCCTCATTTACATGTTTCTTTCATAAATGTTCTTTTCTCGGTCACTCCCGTGAAAATCAACTTAGACGTGACGTCTTGTTGGTTTCCCCCTAGTTTTGTTCAAACCTCGCCATAATTTTATAGGGAAGGGATACTTAGGACAAGACGTCCCGTTTATCTCTTTCCTATCCCTATCCTTTTTACCCGAGGATGTTAATTTAGACGTGACGTCTTATTAGCATTCTCTCACACTCTCTGTCTCGTATCGAAGTCGAGCTTAATTCGGACGGAACGTCCCATTGACCTCGCTTCGACATTCCATGTTTGTACAGTTCTCTACTCCATTCTATCGTTTTTCAAAATAAAAGTAAAAGGGAAGAAATAAATCATCTTTTGTAAGGCTATTTACGTTGCGCTTTCAATCTTGGTACTGTCTTTGACAGGCGATGTAGGGTGCTAATACCTTCCCTACTCGTAACCGACTCCCGAACTTGGATTTCAATTTTTTTTTTAAAACCAGTGCTTTACTGAACTTAGTTTTTTTCCCAACGTTTTTTCCTATGGATAAAAACGTTGGTGGCGACTCCCTGTTTCATTTCCTTCCTTCTCTCTCGTTCGCCGCGCCGTCGCGCGCCAGGTTGCAACAGCCCCCACCAGCCCACGATCCCCCTTAGTAGTTAGGGACTGATTTCATGCTATATTTTTGTATTTATTTTTTTATTGTTATAGATTTTTGTATTTATTTTTTTATTGTTAGAGTTGTACATCATTTTTGGATTTTTTTATTTTTTTTATCTCATTCTGTTTTTATTGATTATTTTTATTTCTTTTTATCTTATTTTGTTTTTTACGATCCTATATCAAGAATTGGAAAAATAATATAAGCATTATCGTAAAAAATCATATATAATTTTTTATATCAAAATATTTAATTCAACTTTATAAAAATATTCTATAATTTTTACCAAAATAATATTTATAACAAAACATTTTTTACTATTAGCGATAGAAATACGTCCTCGCTGAATAGATCTTCAACCAGCCACAGATGGAAAGTCGTTGTTAACGTGGTCACACAACAGCGACCATAATAGCGACAACAAACCGTCAACCAATCAGCTACGAACTTTATGTTGTCACTAACTTGGGTTACGTATAGCGACCGCCTTAGCGACAGTTGCACGTCAACCTATTAGCTACGGACTTTTTCCCGTCACTAATTTTAGTTACTTGTAGCGACCGCTGTAGTGACGGTGGTGTGACATCCTGGCGCTGTTGAGGGCGGGGAGTGATCACCGGTGCATGGGCATGGACAAGGAGCGGCTCCTAGCAGGCTTCCAACGGGGAATGTGGTATCTCGGGCACTGTTAAGGGCGGGGAGTGATCGCCGATGCATAGGCATGGACAAGGAGCAGCTCCTGGCAGGCTTCCAGTGGGAGAGACACATGAACGAACCGAATACATACTAGAATAAGAGGGATCCAAAGACTGTATAGGTATAGGACTAGATAGTCGAGGATAGCTTAAAGGAATAAATTCGTACTACCTATACCAACAATTGCATTAGCCTTTTCGGTGGCCTATCACTTAAGAACTCCAAAGTTAAGCGTGTTTAACTTGGAGTAATTTTGGGATGGGTGACCTCTTGGGAAGTTCTCAGGAAATGTGTGATTGAGGACAAAGCACATTAAGTTGGGACTGAAACAATGACGGAAATGATGACAAAGGGGACCACCACTTTGTAACCTTTCAACGACGCAAGGTTCCCACACCAACCTTGTGACGATTGTTTGTTTTCGTCACTGATGGTTTAGCGACATGACATTTTTTTAGTAGTGTAAAGACCTAAATACCTTGTAAAATTGGGATAACCAACATCAACAAAGTAATATTTACATATGAATAAGTTACAAAATTTAAGTTAGGCAACCGTAAAACATCTATAAAGACCCTAGTATCATGTGTTGAGCATTCCCATCTGGCTAGAAAAAATATAGAAGACATATTAACATCACAAGCAATCATTACATTAGATATTGTGTACTATTTTCTGCATGTGTAAGGAATTTGTTGATCAATAGGGACTACAAGTCTCACATGTGTGCCATTAATAGCACCAATGTAATTCTTAAAATAAGGATAATATCATTTATCACTTCTAATATGATGAGGAACATCATTGAAGATAAGGTGAACTGCCTTTACAATATCTCTAGAAAAGACAAGTATTACTTTTAAAACTCTAAGAAATTGTCTACAAATAGTCTTTCCTAAAGGTTGAAATCTCCCATTTGTATTACAAGAACCTAGAGCTTGATCTTGAGCTACCATCCATGTTCTCCCACATATATAGAATATTCAAAATTGTTTATGAACTCCAAAACCTCTTATTGGTTTGAGACCATAACTTGTGTGACACCGCAAATCACTATTTAAGATTTTTAGAATAAATTTTTCATGATATATAAATACATCATTTCAATGTAACTCGACACGCGACATAGTGATAAATCAATTTTAATACATTTCTTATAGTTTTACACTTAGGGTTTATTATATAATTACTATGTTTAATAATAGTATTTTAATTAAGTTTTATGTTGTTTAGTTAAATTGAAGTATTATGTATATATGTTTTAATTTTCGTTTTTTGTATGTATCTTGAGTATCTTGCCTTGTTTTGGCCATAACTTGGGCTTTTGTGATCCAAATGGGCTAATCTAGGATCCTATGGAAAGCTAAGACAGAGAACTATATCATGATGGTCAAATTTGGTTATTTTTCATCTGAAAAAAATGAAGAAATAGAGCTTGAATCAATCAGCCCTCATGTGTCCCACTGGCATTGACATAGTTCACCAAACTACACATATCTGGAGCTGTAGATGTCTAAAGGACTTTATTCTTGCGCCAAATTCTCAATAAGACAGAGATCTACAACTATAATGTTGAAGATTTTGTGAAATTAGACCATCTAAATGGTCATATTTGACTCACAAGGTGGAAAAGATAAAGAGGAGAATGAATTTCAACACCTACCATTATCTTCTTTTGAATTATTGTAATTTCAAGCCCACCAATGTTGAAAAAACATTAAAGATCAAAAAATGAATGTATAGTATCATGATACCTTGCCCATAAATAGATGCTTGAAGTTATAAGGAAGAGACACAAGAGATACATAAGAAATACATGCTTTAGTTTTCATTACATTTCTATATCTTTGCTTTAGTTTCTTAAGTTTTAGTTCTTTCTCTTGCTTTATTTCTTTGTTCTATATTCCATCCCTCAAGTTATGGTTTTCATTTCCCTTCCTCAATATCAAGTAAGTTAATTTTATTATTTGTTATTTACTTTTACAATCAAAGTTATAGTTAATTTAATATTATCTTTCATTGTTAAAAATTATAATGGAAGCTTAATCTTTTAAAATCAACTCAAGGAATTTAATTTTTCTTTATGTTAACTTTGAGTTCTTGCTCTTAATATTTTGATTGAAGATAATTAATTTTCTTTGTTTCTCAAATACTTATAATGGTAGATTATTTAAGTATATAACCGATTGGTATATAATTAAACAATCCATAATCTAAAATGATGTTGGTTGGTTAATCAATAATCAATTCGAGAACAAAGATTAAGTCACTAAATAAGAGATTTCTATTTAGTTTCTTCACTCAATCAAACTATGGTTTTAAAGTTATTTTAGTAATTAATAATAATATATCGATTGATTATTCTTATTAGTTCATTAATTCAATTCTAAAAGATTTTCTAGAATATAATGATTTAGGGATTCCAAATGATTCAAGGTTGAGAAATTAATCATATTTAATCATATGTGTGATCAATGATTAGTTAACTAAAGATTTATTAATCCCTTGGGTTAGTTATTTCTAAATTTGATTATTCACTCACTCATAAGTTTACATTTTGCACTATTATATAATTACTTAGTTTTTGTTTCAATCTCAACATAAACCCCCTCTTTGTTATAATTAAATTGAGTATAACTAATTGAACTAAGGTCCTCGAGAGACGACTAAGGTTGTTCACCTTATACTATATTAATTTAACTTTTTATTTGATTTGACAACGACAACGTGCCAAATTTGGTGTCGTTGTCGGGGACCTTTGGTCCTAATTATTTGCATTCAATTACCTATTACGTTTTAATTTTTTTTGTAGGTGTGTTGAAGATATTCAAGTTTAGTTGAATATAAGCTTGTTAAAAAAATTAAAAAATACACTTTATTATAATTTTATTTAGTTTCTAGTAATCTTATTTTCAACCATTCAAAAAAAGTAAAAAATATTAAAAAATAAAAAATATTTAAATATTTAAATATATGTTCTAAGCATTAAATAATTAAAATGATAACCTTTTCATTTTATTACATAGTTGTAGTATCTTGTTGCAATATGTATATATGTATTATGCATGACTAGATCTAATCCTAAACCATTACATCTTTTTGATCCTGAAATAGATAGAACATTTCATCAACTAAATAGATCATCCAAGAGACTATTAGGCAATAATAACGAAACAAATAATAATATTGTAGCTAATAACATAAGTAGTGAAACTAAACCTTCAACTTCTGAGCATTTGTATAACATGGCTGAAAAGACATTAAGAGAACTAGCTACACCAGATGTCACTAATCAAACATCATGCATCTTATATCCTGAGGAAGATGTGTCTTTTGTGCTTAAAACTGGTTTAGTTCATTTGTTGCCTAAGTTTCATGGTCGTGCAGGTGAAGATCCTTATAAACACTTAAAAGCATTTCATAGCCTTTACTCTACCATGAAACCTGAAGGGGTTTCAGAAGAACATGTAAAACTTAAAGCTTTTCCTTTCTCCCTAGCAGATATTGCTGAGGATTGGTTATTTTATCTTCCTCCTGGCTCTATTACTAGTTGGGATGACCTTAAGAAAATGTATCTTGAAATTTTTTTCCCCGCTTCAAGAACTTCCTCAATTAGAAAAGAAATATGTGGCATCTGACACATGATCGGGAAAATCTTTATGAATATTGAGAAAGATTTAAAAATTGTGTGCTAGTTGTCCCTATCACCAAATTACAGACCAACTTCTTATACAATATTTCTATAAAGGTCTTAATCCAATGGATAGAACTTTGGTTGATGCAGCTAATGGCGGTGCTTTGCAAAATAAAACTACAAATACAGTAAAAACTTTAATTGAGAACATGGTCGTAAATGCTCAACAACATGCCACTAGAAATAATTCTATAGTAATTAGAGGAGTCAATGAAATTGAAACTACTAATGATAGAGATAAAAAATGGGAAAGTAAATTTACTGAAGTAGCAACACTTATGAAAAATATTACTATGTCTCAAAAACAACAACTTGTAACCCCTGCTAAGGTATGTGTTGTCTGTACTTCATTAGATCATTATACCAGTTGTTGTCCTACACTGCAGGAAACTAAAATTCCTAATGGAAATACTCAAGTATGTGCTGCCAACTTATATAATAACAGACTGCCACAACAACAACATAACAATTATGATCTATCTTCTAACAGATATAATCTTGTTTAGAGGAATCACCCTAATTTAAGATGGGGTAATTCCTCATAACAACCTCATGCACCTTCCAGGCAAATACTGGACCAAGCAGACCTTATCAACCTCCTTATATTCAACAACAAGCTACACAAATAGCTGTACCTTGGAGAAATCAAATTTAGAGGAATTGATAAAGCAAATGTTAGTAGATAATTTGAACTTCGAAAAAAGAACTGAGGCTACAATTCAGACTCTTGAAAATTAGATTAGTCAATTGGCTACATCCTTAAACCATTTGCAGTCTCAAGGTTCAGATAAGTTACCCGCTCAGACAATTGTCAATCCTAAAAATTTAAGTGCAATTACTTTAAGCTCTGGTAAAGCTATCCATGGACCAGAAAAACAACAACAAACTAAAAATACTATTGTCACAGAAAAACATACAGAAGAAGTTTTAGATAGTTTAAGTAATAATAGTAATGATATATCTCTTACAAATCCTTCTACAGCTTGTCCTGATAAATAACATATCCCCCTTCCATTTCCACAAAGACAAAAATCTATACAAAATAAGAAAATAGATGATCTTGGAAACATTTAGAAAAGTAGAGGTGAATATATCTTTATTAGAAGCCATCAAGCAAATCCCAAGATATGCCAAATTCCTTAAAGAACTATACACTAATAAAAGAAGACTAAAAGGCAATGAAAGGATTAACATAAGTAGAAATGTGTCTGCATTAATGGAGAAACCTTTGTCATATATACCAGAAAATTGTAAAGACCCTAGGACATTTACCATTCCATGCACAATAGGCAATAACAAATTTAAAAATTCCATGCTAGACTTAGGTGCATCCATTAATGTTATGCCTATGACTGTATTTACTTCAGTATCCCTTGGACCTTTGCAAACTACACGCGTGGTGATACAATTAGCAAATCAAAGCTCTGCACATTCTGCAGGAATCATTGAAGATGTGCTTGTTAAAGTTAATGATTTAATTTTTTCTACAATTTTTTATGTTCTAGATATGGAAAGTGAGACCTCCACCAATAAAGCTCCAATAACTTTAGGTAGACCATTCTTAAAAACAGCCAGGATAAAGATAAATGTTCATGCAGGAACACTTTCCATGGAATTTAGAGATAGTGTGGTCAGATTCAACATTTTAGATGCTATGAAGCATCCTACTGAGGAACATTCTGTTTTTCAAATTGACTTAATAACTGATTTAGTTGATAATAATATTATTAAGTTGTTTGATGATGTTGATTTTCCTGTATTGTCTAATTTTTATGATTCATTTATTTATGATTCATGCATGGATTCTCATCAATGCAATGTGTGTACTGAAATTGAGAAATATTTGCTTAATGGTAATAATGATCCAAACTCCCTTAAAACAGAAAATATAGTTCCAGATGTTGTTTCAAAAGAATCAGAGTGTAATAATTTGATTAAAGTAGTTACAAATACATCTAATCATGTTGAAGTACAAGTTATTGAGACAAATTCAACCAAATTGATTCCTTCAATAATGCAGCCTCCCATGTTAGAGTTAAAACCTCTTCCTGAACATTTAAAGTATACATATTTAGAGGAAGATAAGAATCTTCCAGTGATTATTTCTAACAAATTAAATGTCGATTAAGAAACAAGGTTGTTCCAGATTATTAGGAAGCATAAGAAAGTAATTGGTTGGACTTTGGCAGATATCCCAGGTATTAGCCCTTCCATGTACATGCATAAATTTCTACTAGAGGAAGAAGTTAAATTAGTAAGGCAACAACAAAGAAGACTTAATCCCTAGATCCTTGATGTAGTTAAAAAAGAGGTAACAAAATTATTACAAGATGGCATTATTTACCCTATATCAGATAGCACTTGGGTCAGCCCTGTACAAGTGGTTCCCAAGAAGTCTAGAATCACAGTGGTCAAAAATCAAAATGATGAACTAATTCCTACCAGAATCCAAAATAGTTGGCGAGTATGCATTGATTACAGGAAACTTAACAAAGCAACCCGATTGATCAAATGTTAGAAAAACTGGCAGGTAAGTCTCATTACTACTTTTTAGATGGATTTTCAGGTTACTTCCAAATTTAAATTGCACCATAAGATCAAGAAAAAACAACATTTACATGTCCTTTTGGCACTTTTGCTTATAAGAGGATGCCTTTTGGCTTATACAATGCCCTTGGTACCTTTCAAAGATGCATGATTAGTATCCTTGCTAATTTTCTTGAAAATTGCATAGAAGTATTTATGGATGATTTCACAGTATATGGTTCATCATTTAATGCTTGCTTAAATAGTATAGATAAAGTATTACATAGATGTATTGAAACTAACCTTATTCTTTATTATGAGAAATGTCACTTCATGGTAGAAGAAAGAATAGTTTTAGGCCATGTAATATCTAAAAAAGGCATAGAAGTAGATCCTGCAAAAATTGATGTAATTTCTCAATTACCTTATCCTTCTTGTGTGTGAGATATTCGTTCTTTTCTTGGTCATGCAAGTTTTTATAAGAGGTTTATAAAAAACTTTAGTAAGATAGCCCTTCTGTTGTCTAACTTATTACAAAAAAATATAACATTTGATTTTAATGACAAATATAAAGAGCCTTTTGATTGTTTAAAGAAAGCTTTAACTACAACTCCCATCATCCAGGCACCAGATTGGTCACTTCTATTTGAACTTATGTGTGATGCATCAAATTATGCATTAGGAGCCGTTCTTGCTTAAAGAGTAGGTAAAGTACAACATGTTATTTACTATGCCTTATGAACTTTGGATACTGCACAAATAAACTATACTACCACAGAAAAAAAACTACTTGCTATTGTGTTTGCATTTGATAAATTTAGATCTTATTTGCTCGGTTCAAAATTAGTTGTATTTTCAGATCATGCAGTATTAAAGTTCCTTTTAAAGAAACCAGGTACAAAACCAAGATTAATCAGGTGGATGTTGTTGCTCCAAGAATTTCACATTGAAATTAGGGATAAAATTAGAGCAGAAAATTTAGTGGCTGATCACTTAAGCAGAATTGAAAAAGAACTTGACCCAATTTCCATTAGAGATAATTTCCCTGATGAACAACTTATGGGAATACATGATTCCACTCCATGGTTTGTTGATTTGGTAAACTACTTGGTTGCTTCTGTTACTCCTATACATGCATCTGAACAACAAATAATAAAACTAAAAAGTGATTCTAAGTACTATGTTTGGGATGATCCTTACTTAGGGAAACTTTGTAGTGACCAAGTCATTAGAAGGTGTATTCCTGAAAATGAATTTCATTCCATTCTTACATTTTATCATACATATGCATGTGGTGGATATTTTAGACCTCAACGTACAACAAGGAAAATGTTAGAATCTAGTTTATATTGGCCAACAATTTTTTGTGACGCAGCTATATTTTGTAAATCTTATGAATGATGTCAAAGAATGGAAAATATATCTTGTAGAAATGAGATGCCTCAACAACCCATGTTATTTTGTGAAATTTTTGATGTTTGGGGCATAGATTTCATGGGACCTTTTCCTGTATCTTTTGGTTTTGTTTATATACTACTTGTAGTTGATTACGTGTCTAAATGGGTTGAAGTTAAGGCTACTTGAACTAATGATTCTAAAGTTGTTACAGATTTTGTTACATCACACATATTTTGTAGGTTTGGTGTTCCTAAGGCCATCATTAGTAATCAAGGATAAGATTTTTACAACCGTAAAATGGAGTCCCTTCTTAAAAAATATGGAGTTATGCATAAGCTTTCAACACCTTATCACCCCCAAACAAATGGGCAAGCTGAAGTGTCTAATCAGGAATTAAAATTGATCATTCAAAAAATAGTACAACCGAATAGGAAAGATTAGAGCAAAAGGTTAGAAGATGCTTTTTGGGCTTATAGAAGAGCTTATAAAACACCTATTGGAATGTCACCCTATAAGATTGTTTTTGGAAAATCATGTCACTTACCTGTAGAAATTGAGCACAAAGCTTATTGGGGAGTAAAATAATGTAACTTGGACTTAAATGAGCCTGGTAAAGAAAAGAAACTCCAACTACAAGAACTAGAAGAAATTCATTTATAAGCTTATGAAAGTTCTAAAATCTATAAAGAAAAAGCCACATCCTTTCATGACAAACAGGTCTTGAGAAAAAACTTTTTCATTGGACAAAAAGTTTTATTGTACAATTCACGTTTAAAGCTCATATCTGGTAAGCTTCGCTCTAAATAGGCAGGCCCATTTGAAATAACTAATATCTTTCCTTGTGGTGTGATTGAAATTTCAGATAAAGTGACAAACAAGGTTTTCAAGGTAACTGGGCACTAACTTAAACCTTTCTTTCAAGTGTTCCAAGAGCACACAGATACGGAGGTGTATTTGTGTGATGCCAAATATTTTGACTAAGTTTTCCTAATAACAATATTTATAAAAAATAAAAAATAATAATAATAAATAAAAATAAAAAATAAAAAATTGATATCAATTAATTACATTATCATTTTTTCGGTGCTAACACTTGTCTCAATCATTATTACTATTATTATTTTGGCATTATTATCATTTTCTTACAGTAGTTAAAAAGTCATCGTCAGGCTCGTGACGTTAAACAAGCGCTTGATAGAAGACAACCTATCACATTTTCACCTTCTTCATCTCTACTATTCTTTATAACCTCATTTTCTATTCTCTCTTTTCTAAATAGCTACAGCTACACTTCCATGCGACGTGGTTGTAAAAATTTACAAAGCTCGAGTTCAAAGGTTAAAACTACTTATATAGTTTGGCATTCCAGAGGATGTTCGTTGGCTTATTAAAGCAAAGGTACATCTTTCTAATGAATTACATAGGTCTTATATAAAACATTTTTCAGGTATGGGACATAGTTCTTACTCTAAAAAAACAAAGAGCTAAAAGGATGGGAGTTTGCCATAAGTATGCAAGATGGAACTATGATACACATTGTAAGAACCCTGGAATGTTATTTATAAATCGGGAGGACAAAATCAAATTTATAAAGGATGGAGTGAGTAAAGAATGCAACTTGGATAACTTAATCTAAACTCTTGAGACGTATCCATGTTGAATTGTTCAAGGAGTCCTTCTGAAATTATATGATCTATTCATTCAACAAAAAGAAAACTATAGCCTTGGGAATCTGGCGTTAAATGACCCTGTTTGCCAGTTTATAAGAAAATTGGATAGGTAGCAAAAACCTTGACTCGTAGAAGGCGTTTAAGCCGTTACTAGACGTAAAACCAGAGGAAGATGTGAGCCGCAATCACAACTACTGTACATATTTACTGTTATTTTCAATGTTTTACTTTTCTGAATTCACTTTGACTTTTAAAAATTACCTATTTTTATTTTCTTCAATCATGTCTTTTCAAATTTCTTTAGTACCATCATTTCATTTGATAATAATTGTGTAAACTTTTTATCTTTCATCAATTATTTAATCTCAGTTTTCATCTATATAAGGGCACATAACTCTATATAGAAAACACAAAAAAAAAAGATGAAAAAAAATCAAATCCATTTGTGTGTTTGGTAGATCAAACAATGGTAATTGTAAGGGGTACCTAATAGCAGCTGCTAAGTTAGGAAACTATTGGCTGCGAAAGAAATAAAGGTCTTGTATAGAGGAGGAGTACAGGGTTTAAGAGGCTCCATGGCACTATCTGCACTAGTTGAAGGAAGCAACGTCTCTAGTATCATCCTACAACATGTTGGTATTACACCAACTATTGTTGTAGGAACTGAGGTAAAAGTTACAAGCATCCATCAACGAATGACTCGTATAGTTATAGGTGTTGAAGCCTTTATTGCACTTCCTGGAGGTTTTGGTACTTTTGAGGAAATATTTTGTATTGCATCATGGTGTAGCATGAACCTTCATAAAAAGCCATTAGGATTATTAAATATTAATGGTTTTTATGACAGATTGTTAATTTTTTTAGATAAAGGTATGGAACAGGGCCTTATAACTCAAGAGGATCTACCATATATTCATGCTTCTTCAAATGTAGATGAATTAATTGATATTTTGGAGAGCTTTTTACCCCAACCTCAACCCCTCTTGAAGCAAGATAAGGATTACACACACAAGCGAAATAATCCAGAACCAGACACCACCCTTCGGTTATAATTTCTTTCTCACATTTTCATTAAAAAAAGAGACTGTGGAAATCATATAAGACACTGAGGACAATGTCTTGAATAAGTGTGGGGGGTCTGAGTTATATATATATGTATATATATATTATCTTTTTGTGAAGGATAGACAGAGTAAAGATTAATTTAGGAAAGTTGCATCTAAAGACATAAAGATGCATCTTTGAGAACTAAAGTCTTAAGACGTATCCTTCTCTATATAGTTTCAGTATCACTTTTGTCTAATTTTGTTTTATGTTTTAAAATAAAAAAAAAAAACAAAAATAATTTTTTTTGACATGAGTACTTTTGTTGGGATGGGCTGAGTAAAGAGTCCAAACTCTTGAGACGCATCCTCACAACACTTCTCACTCGGATAACCAAACCGTTTCACCTTCTTTATCAAATTATTTTTAAAAAAATAAAAAATAAAAAATAAAACACACACAGCCACTATCTTTGCTTTAGTGTCAGGTATCCTTTACCTTTACCTTCACCATGATCATTTCCATTCAACATCGAGCGTTCTGTAAGCATAAACATCATCTTCATCATTCTCCAGCTACCACACTTTGCACTCATCATTTTCTTTCAGATCCGAGCCACACCTCACCATTAGCCAATCATTAGGTTCTTTATTTTCTCTTAATGGATGATATAGCGGAGTCGTTCTATAGGCATACAAATGAATTGAGATGTATCTTATTCCTCTCGATGTTACTCACGGTTACGTTGATGATATTTTTCTTTTGGGTTCTAACGTAAGCCCCGTGAAACTAGGTTATATAACATAATCAAATTGTTCAGTTATACTAATCATTTAACATGCAATTGAACTGATCAATTTGTTGTAGGTATCTTCGTTACCAAGCGTCCTTCAAAAAAAAAGTACAGGGAAAGAAGCATAAGGAACAAGATCCTGGCACCAATATTTGGTTATGATTTATTTTTTCTTCTTTGTTTCTTGTTCACAAAAAAAAATCATCATTTCTAGTTTTTCATTTTAAATTCTACATGCTCTTCACTGATTTTTTTAATTTGTCTTAATAATAAGTAATTACATCACCTTTGTCCAATATTTCATGACATGTTGTGAATAATTTCCTTGCATATTAATTCAATAAGTTGTTTGTAAAGATCAAATTGTATATGAATTGTGATAGATTGACCACCCTCGATGAGATTTTGACTTGACTTGACCCTTATTTATTTGTATTCTAGAACTTGACTTGTTTCTTTTTAATGTATTATGTTCCATATGCATGCTTTGATGTGATTAAGGCCATTTTTGTTTTAACCAAACACTAGCCATATGCCTTACCTTGTATATTTTCCATTGTTACCCACATTGAGCCTATATCCATTTCTTGATTCAGCCACATAATTAGCCGATAGCCAAAAAAACATGATCACTTTTGCTTAGGAATTGATTAAGAGTTTTGGAATTACTATGAATAAAGGTTCTTGATGATTGTGGAAATGTACCCAAGATATGTATGTTGTTGTTTCATTGTTCAAAAAGAAAGTAAAAGAAAAAGAAAAAATAAAAAGGAAATGTTAAAAAAAGAAGAAAAAGAAGAAGTGGTGAATATATGTATGAAAATAATCAGGAGGATTTATTCTCATGTTTTATGCTCCATCATGTTTCATTTTGTTGAGTATTAAGTTTCAAAATGTACTTCCACAATCACTGAATCACTTACTCCATTGCTCTTTTTCAACCCTAAGTTTAACCATATTATTTCATTTTATCCACCCTGTATCACCTTGGCCCCATTACAACCTTAATAAAGTCCTTTTGATCTCTGCATGCATATGTGTTCAAATATGGAAATTAGAAATTTGTCAAGCCTATGGTAGTACTAATTTATTTAGATGATTTATGAGAGTATACACAAACCCAAACAATCGAGATATAGAGAGCATGAAGAGAACATCTATCACATTTCATCCACTCTTTGATTTGATCACTCAATTTGTGTAATTAGTATGTAATGCTTCTTATTCACACTTATCATGACTTCTTGATATAAGGGATGATATGTATTACTTATTATTTTAGATTTCCAAAAAAAGCCAAAAATCAATTTAAAAAAAACCTTTTTCTGTTGTTTCTCATTTTAGTTTTTTGTTTAGTTTTGCCTTGGAGTGTAAAACCTTAAGTGTGGAGGAATTTGATAAATCAATTTTAATACACTTTTTATAGTTTTACACTCGGGGTTTATTATATAATTACTATGTTTAATAATAGTATTTTAATTAAGTTTTATGTTGTTTAGTTAAATTGAAGTATTATGTATATATGTTTTAATTTTCATTTTTGTATGTATCTTGAGTATCTTGCCTTGTTTTGACTATAACATGGGCTTTTATGATCCAATTAGGCTAATATTGGAGCCCATGGAAAGCTAAGACATAGACCTACATCATGATGATCAGATTTGGTTATTTTGCATCTGAAAAAATGAAGAAATAAAGCTTGAATCAATCAGCCTTTATGTGTCCCACCAGCATTGACATAGTTCACCAAACTACACATATCTGGAGCTGTAGATGTCCAAATGACCTTATTCTTGTGCCAAATTCTCAATAAGACAGAGATCTACAACTGTCATGTTGAAGATTTTGCAAAATTAGGCCATTAGATGGTCATATTTGAATCGCAAGGTGGAGAAGATAAAGAGGAGAATGAGTTTCAACACCTATCATTATCTTCTTTTGAATTATTGTAATTTCAAGCCCACCAATGTTAAAAATGCATTAATGATAAAAAAATGAATGTATAGTGTCATGATACCTTGCCTATAAATAGATGCTTGAAGTTGTAAGGAAGAGACACAAGAGATACATAAGAAATACATGTTTTAGTTTTCATTACATTTCTATATCTTTGCTTTAGTTTCTTAAGTTTAAGTTCTTTCTCTTGCTTTATTTCTTTGTTCTATATTCTATCCCTCAAGTTATGGTTTTCATTTCCCTTCGTCAATATCAAGTAAGTTAATTTTATTATTTATTATTAACTTTTATAATCAAAGTTATAGTTAATTTAATATTATCTTTCATTGTTAAAAATTATAATGGAAGCTTAATCTTTTAAAATCAACTTAAGGAATTTAATTTTTCTTTATGTTAACTTTGAGTTCTTGCTTTTAATATTTTGATTGAAGATAATTAATTTTCTTTGTTTCTCAAATACTTATGATGGTAGATTATTTAAGTATATAACCGATTGGTATATAATTAAACAATCTATAATCTAAAATGATTTTGGTTGGTTAATCAATAATCAATTTGAGAACAAAGATTAAGGGTCCGTTTGGTTACCCCGTTGGGATAACTTGGTTGAGAAAACTGGGGTTTTGTAAACAGAGTTGTGTTTGGTTATATAAAAGTTGGGTTAGGTAAAAGTGGGTTGAGAAGTAGTGATTGTGTTTGGTTGGAGAAAAAGTTAGGTTGAGTGAATGGTGGTTTGATGGGAAATTACCAAAAAGGGTATTAGTGAAAAATATATTGAATATGTATATATATTAATAATATAAATAGATATTATATCAATATATATATATATATATATAATATTATTTATAATTAGATTATTTTTAACAAAATAGAAATTTTTTTAAAAATACCCTATTATTTTTTAAACAAATAAATTTATTTTTGGACAAGTTAGATGATAATATATGAAAATAGATTATTTTTAAAGTAAATAATTTATTTCTTTAACAAAGTATATTTTTTTGTTACTAATTAGATGATATTATAAGCAAATAGGGTATTTGTTTAACAAATTATATTATTATTATTCAAATTAGATGATATTATGTATAATTAGAATGTAGTTTTTAACAAATTAGATTATTTCCTTTAACATGTTACGTTACTTTATTAATAAAATAGATTAATTGACGTTTATACATATATTTATGTATTTTCATTAACAAAGTAAATGATTTTATATATAATATGGAAAGGAAGTGAAAATATTTTTTTATGTACACATAATAAAAAATTAAATTTTTTTTTACACAACTCTAGCAGTTACAATTTGGTCTCTAATGGAATCGCGAACAACATTCATGCCCGGCGATGAAGTCGTGTAAACTCCATCCTCAACTACTAGATGTGTCCGATGTTGCGCTCCCATTGAGTCGTTGTCATGTGGATTTTCATTGTCAAATTCAGGGTCTGAAAGGTTGCATCTTCGAATAAAGTTATGCATCCCCATTGTCGTACAAACCACGTGCACTTGGGTCTTATAACTATAGGTGGGCATATGCCGAAGCACGGCAAATCTGTTCTTCCAAACACCGAAGGTCCATTCAATCGTGCTCCGTAGACTTAAATGTAAATAATTAAAGACTTCATTGTTGTTCTGAAAATCTGGTGCCCGTCTAAAGTCTGGAAGATGGTACCTTTCACAATGGTAAGGACCCAGATATCCCATCGGTGTTAGATAGTCACTGTCTACCAAATAGTAATTACCTATTACATGAAAGAAAGTATTTCATCAAATATATTCATATTTACCAAATTAGATGATATTAAATGTACACATGAGTAGACAACAATACCATACCTGGTGATGGGTGTGGAAATCCATAATAGTCGTTGGTCACTGCATCGTTAAACACCCAGGCGTCGTGGGTGGATCCCTCCTATCCGGGTAGTGAAAAAATAAAGCACATGTCTATATCACAAACGGCCATCACATTTTGTGATGTGTAACCTTTTCTGCCAATGAACCGTGTAGATTCCCATAATGGAACGACGCACAGTATATGAGTGCCATCAATAGCCCTAATACAATCTTTGAAGAATGGCCAGTATCTCCTACTATCATGTATTTTTGGAGAAACATGGCTAAAAGTTGGATCCAAAGGCCTGACCAGCTCCATTGACAATGACACACACCTCTAGTACATGGTGAAATTGATGGCTAACTATTTCACCAGAATGCTAAAATCTTTCTTGGATGACCCTGTTCCCTACACCATGTCCGACCGTGTGTAAAAACATTGCGACCATTTCATGTACTCCCATGCAAGACGTAGGAGTCAGTCCATGCTCCACTAATTTGTGGCATAATCCTAGAAAGACGTGTTTACTTATTCTAAACATTTCATGGCATCTTGTGTCGTTGCCATTAAGTATCTCTTGGAGCCATTCTGCTCCCCCAAGTGCACTAGTTCTACATTCTTCTTTGCATACATGGTTGATGGCCCATTCCCCAATTACCCTTGCTGCCCCTCCCATCCCAATAACTTATAACTCAACGGGTGTGCTTTGTGTTGAGGAACCTTGACCGTGAGTGGATGTCATGTTTGGTATCTATAAATGTTAAAATATGTTAATCATTATTGTCTTTATAAAACTTCTCTTAAAAACACATAAACACAATTAGCCATATAATACAAAATTAAACTTCTTTGCATACATGTTTCATATTGACCTAGCCATCAAATACAATATAGTTAAAAATACATAATCATAAACATTACATTTGCTAGCAAATCTAGACCCTAAATCCCCACTATGGCAATTTTGAGTTTAAGAAATGCTAGTTGTTCTTGTAGGTCATCCAGCATGTTGAACATCCTCCATTTGTCGTCATTTTGAAGTATGTGTAAACATTTTGCTTTGAACGCCGCATCTTGTTGACATTCAGGAATTTGTTTTAATATTCTAAGTGTGGTTGCAATGGACATCATCAAATCTTCTTTGTTTCCCACCACCGCAAAAGTATGAGAAGTTACAGCTCGAGCCATATTTCCATTGACTCACTAATCATTGTGACGCTATCCCGTCGACTTTTCTTTTTACTGCATTTCCCACCACACCTCCGCCTTTTGTCTCCACTCTTGGTTGTCCCTGTATTTTGTGATGGCTTGTTCAAGTCGATGTCACTAAATCCTAAACCATTGGAGACCCCTCCAGCTTGCGGGTCTCTCCCAAAACTTGAATCCTCACTGTCGCCCGAACCCTCACTCAAACATTGCTCACCCAAAGGTTCCTGACTTGTTTGTTGTTGACTAAAATTCTATTGACCCAAATGTTCTTGACTCTCAGGCGGGTCAGGGATGTAATCGTTTCCACTGTTGAATGTTGGTAAAACTCCACATGATGGAGCCCATGCATATTCACCAGTTGCCACATTATCTTTAAACAAATACGTCAGCTCATTCGCATGGGGTAGACCCTCGTAGCGGTACTTCAGATAGGTGGGGTTTTCCTAAACAAATATATTGAAATTGTTAGTCTAAACGTACCATTTAAGGTTAATTAATTGACGATAATAAATTATTGTTATGAAATTCATACCCGCTGCTTCGTATCCCACCACTCGTCGTCCGCAATGAAAGTATGGCGTTCATTATCCCATCCGAGGCCTGTTATATTTTTGAATAAATTATACCATGGCACCCACTCCTTCCTTAGGTTGTCCCACTTATTTTTAAACTACTCTTTTGAATAACATCGACCAGTCTTTTGATTAAAATAGGCCTCTAGCCCTTCCCATCCCACCTTTGTAAGAGAAGTTCCTTTACGTTGTCCCTTTCTTATCTGCTCCATTGTAGCCTCAACATAGATCCTCAAAGCATATCTATCCCAACTCACTTTTGAAGATGACATGGGTGCTTTCCCCTTATCCATTTTTAGTCTAATCAACATTATACATAAAAAACAGTTAGGTATTAATTGTTATTTTATCATTGATAAACAGAAAACTATTATTTTCCCCTTCTAATAAAAATCATAATTTTTTTGGTTCAACCTATTCTCATATAATAACAAATTAATGTTTAAAAAATAAAGTATTCATCTAAAGGCCATTTTGTGATGTTACACCGTGTGGCTAAAATTTTTTTACTGACACCGCAAACAAATGTGCTTATTGTAATAATCAATTTTAAATCTAAATTTATATAGTTAAATAATATTCATCCTTACTCAAAAAATTGGAAATTATTTATTAATTTTCAGTCTTATATGATAGTTAACCCTTTTTAGATCAAAAAATTGTTATTATGTTTGTAAATTCCAAAAATTATTATTAATTTAATTCTAACAATTATATTAATTTCATACCCTTCTTTACTTTCAAAAAATTTATTTCTTTCAAAAAACTTTTCATTCTCATTAGTAACCGTATATCAATTCACTCATCAAACCGGAATATGCATATAAAATAAACGTAACGCTTCAACGTTAAAAATTATCCCTATTTGACCGAAACGATTCTCGTTAAATTTTAACGCTTCACCCATTCTAAATAGAAAACTAACTTTAAACAGAAAACTAATTGTTGTAAAAAATCAATTGTTACATTAAAACAAAACAACAAATAATCCCAACAAATTTCTTATAAAGCTCAACACCAACACACTCAACACCAACTCGTAACCCCCCACCGTTTCCCATGACCAAACTCTGACCAAACCCCCTCCCTTAACCCAACCCCCACCCCGTAACCCCTCCCCTGAGCCTAAACAACCCCATCGCGAACAACCCCAATCCCGCGCAGACCCACCACAGAACCACCCTCAACCCGATCCCAACCAGAAACCCCCTCAACCCAACCCCAAAGCCCTCAACCCACCCCGATCCCACACCCAATCAGAACCCACAACAGAGACAACACAGAAACTAGCAACAGAGAAACTAGTAAAACACAAAGGGAAAAAGGAAGGGAGAGGAAGGAAAAGAGGAAGGGATCGAGGCTTACCCTTCGATTATCAGCGACAGAGTACACAACGCCAAACAAAGCTTCCTCCTTTACACAAAAATCGCACGGCTTCCTTCTCCAAAAATCGGCGCTCGATGAAGTGTGGGGTGCTCTGCGTTGCCCATTGTTTTAACCTAAAGCTAGGGGCATTGTGCCCATTTCCTTCAAACTAGGTTTGCAAAAGGGAGCAGAAAGTTCCTCTAGCCAAACAGAGTTCACTCAATCGAGATTCTGGGGAAAAGTTGAGGGAACGGAGACGTACAACAAACTAAACACCACGCCGTTAAGTTAACGGAGAATTTTTGTCATTCCGTTAACTCCACTCTGTTTCGCCTTTGCATCCAAAAAGGAACTAAGTCATTAAATAAGAGATTTCTATTTAGTTTCTTAACTCAATCAAACTATGGTTTTAAAGTTATTTTAGTAATTAATAAGAATATATCGATTGATTATTCTTATTAGTTCATTAATTCAATTCTAGAAGATTTTCTAGAATATAATCATTTAGGGATTCCAAATGATTCAAGGTTGAGAAATTAATTATATTTAATCATATTTGTGATCGATGATTAGTTAACTAAGAATTTATTAATTCCTTGGGTTGGTTATTTCTAAATTTGATTATTCACTCACTCATAAGTTTACTTTTTGCACTATTATATAATTACTTAGTTGTTCTTTCAATCTCAAGATAAACCCCCTTTGTTATAATTAAATTGAGTGTAACTAATTGAACTAAGGTCCGTGAGAGACGACTAAGGTTGTTCACCTTATACTATATTAATTTAACTTTTTATTTGACCTGACAACGACAGCGTGTCACATAGATAATAAATAGTAATGGATCAATGAATAAGACACCTTTCTCATATATGATGATATGAGAAGGCATACACTCAAGTGATATATATATATATATATATATATATATATATTATATCAGAGTTATATGCAAAGGCACAATGGAAGGAAATAGTTACATATGCAGAGTGACATCAAAATCACCTATTTATAGAGTAGTGAGTGAAGGCATTCCTATCACTATTTTACCTTCAACCACAAAAAGCGTCACTCTCAAAGAAATTATCTACTTACCATGGGACCTGCATCACAAGTCTAAAATGGTCCACATGGGAGAGTGAGTCAGACATTCAAAATTATGGATACATTACAATTATGATAACATATACATGTGTTGGTGTATGCATTATGAGCTATTAATGTATCAATTTTAACTTATCAATAAAATAAGTATTTTTATTTTTTAAGATTGTTTTAAAACTATTTATCCTTAGAATAATAGGTCAGATGAGAATTGTTCCTAAAATGTCCCTAATAAAGTATTTACATGAGGACATGTAAATACATTAAGACTAGTGTGTAGATGTACTAATTATTTGATCTCACAGATCATAGATATAGATGATATCAAGTCTTAACACAGGTACGCACTAAGAGTAATGTTATGCTACACAAACCCACCATGAGAACATTGTATGGATTGTAACATGAGTGTCAAACGAATTTCAATGTGATAATGGTAATGTAGTCCTTCGACCTAAAGTCACTACAATTTCAACATGAGGAGTTTATTATTTTAATACAATCAAATGTCATCTAAAATAAGATGACCATAAAGATTGTGATTAGGCAATGAACAAATTATGGAGAGGAATATTAGTGATATAGATTGTATTTGTCTTTCCTATGTTACAGGAGTGATATCTCTAGGACACTTGATGGAATGAGAAGAAAAAAATATGTGGCCATGCTAGAAAGAATAAATATTAGATATTTACTCAGTAAAGTCTACTCTGGTATCATGTAAAATGAATTGGGTCATACAAGGATGACAACGACCAAGCCTTAAGTCTAATTAGATATCGTGACAAAAGGAATAAATATATAAAATAATTATCACTTATAGGTTATGTCGATGATAAATAATATTTGAACATAATGTTGTATTGCTAGATAGCGCTCTTATTTTATACTAATAATAATTAGTTTATTATTAATATGATCGAATATTTTACCTATAGGGTCACACGCATAGAGTAAGCCCGTCAGAGGATAGTTTTATTTTAGTTAGACTAAAACAAATTATTGGGCCTAACTCATTTAGAATGAATCAAGAGCCTAATGTTTATTGAGAGCTCATCAAGTTAAGACCTAAACCTATATATAAAACATGAGATGCTCATAGGCTGCTGCTCAAAAAATAAGGATTACTCTTTGAGTTTTCATACTAGCATTCAGAGATTTAGTTTTTGGTGGGAGTGTACATGTAGACTCTTAAGGATTGAGCTACGATTGCTTTGATTGAGGAACTTGCTTCACGTCTACAAGAGGTAAATGCTAAAATACAATTTTATTTTTATTGTTGTATGTAATGCTTTGAAACACTTATTTTTGCAACTCCATTGGGAATCCTTTGTGTTTCCACTGCCTGATCCTATGGGATTCACATGCTTATATATACTCTATATACTCCCCAAAGGGAATCATCTTGACAATTACACAATACAATGACATATTAATTATGTCATAAGCACACTACAGACATATAATCATGTTCATAACATACCCACAAGTGTCAACTTAGAAACAAGTGAGTATATATATATATATATATCAAATCAAAAAATCATTGATGTTAGACCATTCTTCTTACTTTCTCATCAATACTTATTTTCCACACATGGGCATCTCTTTCTTATCAATACTCATTTTCCACACATGGGCATCTCTTTCTCATCAATACTTATTCTTATTGGCAAATCACTAAACCATACATTAAACATATATGTTAATCACAACAATATCAACAATAATAATGTTAGTGTAGATTCAACTATTGGAATATAACAAAGTGTGGTAATTATACATAAGTGTGCTATTACGTATATATTGCAGTATAATAATGTGGACATATATCAATACCAATGTATATCTCTTTTACCGGTACCAAATCTCCTCATCCATATGTAACACTAATAGCACCCAAGGTGACACGCGGTATAAACACGACCATAATTACCGATGTGTTGCGAACCTTCCTCTAACACACATCAAGGAAGATGTGATCCATAAAGGAATCACTGGGGATAAACTCACTCATTGAGCCGCCCTACCACTGGGCCTCCTTACAGGATTCCCCTCTAATCACTATTGTGAAAAGCTTCATGATTCATCCATGGAATCACTAGGGTAAATAATAATAATAATACACGTGCACATAGCTGTCATCCTACTAGGCCTCCTCGTGGAATCCTTAACATTCAAGACCAAGAAGCAACTTTGATATGCCTTCCAACTTTAATATCACAAATACTTAACATCCACTAACTCTCAAGGCCTTGTCCATACTTAACACTATTCCATAGTGGAGTTCTAATCGTGTACCTCATCATCACTCTCAATGGGTGTCTAAACTCATACTCAATGGTTAGTGACACACAGTCATCAAGCAATTCACAATCATTATAAAATAATAATTAACAAGGTATCCTCACATTTATCAATATATTTCACATGGTGTGCACAGGGCTTAATACTCAACTCGAAATCACATTATCACATATGTATTTATTAGCATATACAACACACCACCCATATTCTAAATACAGTTAATCATATATTTGCTAACATAGATTAATCATCATCAATCCATATATGCAAACAAGAAAACACACATTCCATTCAAGGCAAGTATAACATATATCTCAACATATATATTATCAATAACTATGTATCTTGCATTTAGAATATGGAACTCAACTCTCCTTACCTTAAGAGAAATAGTTCGGGTAAGTCTAATGGTTCTGCTACACCAACAGAATAAATCCCTACATTTAAATAAATGTAGAAATACTTTAATTAATGTATTCAACCCAAAATTCTAGATAATTGGCTTTTTTTAAAAACTTCCTAATATTGTTTTCGGTTTATACTTTATTTTTACATTAGGTTTCATGAATTTTTATCCCTAAACCACCTATTTTCTAGCATTTTTAGAAATCAAAGCCCGAGCCTAGGGTAAGCTTGACAATTGATAAATAGTATTTTAACCTAACAAGGTTTTTTAAATTATTTTCTATATCCTTTAAGTTTAGGAGCTTTAATTATTTATTACAAAAAATCCTTGATTTAGGTTGTCAAATTCACATATAATTTTCTATTTTCAACATAACTTAAGCTATGGTTGTCAAATTTAGGTGATTCCAGTTTTAAAATTTCTATAACACATCTTCCTATTATTTTCATGCATGCATCAAAAATTAATTATAACAAAAATCTTAGTTTTCTATTTTAGCCATTGATTTACGTGAAATATGATAACTTCGTGTATGCTTCCCTATTTTAAACATAACTTAAGCTATACGTGTCCTATTTAAATGATTTTTGTCTTAAAATTCTTGTAAAAAAAACCTCTATAACTTTTACGAAGATACTTGAAGCCAGTTTTGAGTCAATTATTCTAGAATTAGAAGAAAAGATTCTTACCCATAACAAAATTCTAGAAAAATAGTTTTTATATTTTAGCCATAACTTTCGTTCTAGACATCAAATTTAGGTGCTTTTTTGGCTCATTGGAAAGAGGAAAGAAAGAAGAACAACTTTTATGTTGATGATTTCCCTAAAATCTAAATAGATAGTCCTCATACAAAGGGATCAATAATCCAGCAAAATAAAATGTATTCCAACATGCATGAAAGTGTAATCAATGGCCATGCATGTAAGTATCGAGGGTTGTTTAGCTTAAAGACACCGATTTTGCATCGATCAACGCCTAAGATCCTTTGTTTCGACTTTGATCGACCCTCTAATCAAACGTTTGGCTGACGATAATGAAACCTTCAAGCTTTTCAACGATTGCGGCTACGCTTAAGAGAAAGAAAAGAAAGGAAAAAGAGAGGATAAGGTGGTGTGTTAGTTTCAGTAATGTTGTGTAAAATGGGAAGAGAATGAAATAGAATGCTAAGTGGGGGTGGCCTGGAGTGTAGAGAGAAAATAAAGTGGAAAATGAGAGAAGAAATTAACCTTAATTAGGGTAGCTCAGTCCCTTAATGCTAGTGGCCAATGATCGACCTAACGTTCTCTCAATTTAGTTCCTAACAATTTCAGAATTAATTCTTTAAACTAATGGGTCATTCTAAAATTCAAATATATCATCCCTTAAATAAATAAATAAATAAATATAACCGTCAAAAATAAATCGAGTGCCTGATTTATTTTCGTAAAATACCTTAAGTAGTCAAAAATTAGGATACTACAATCCACCCTACCTAAAAAGAAATTTTGTTCTTGAAATTTGACATACTTAATTGAAATATTTTAGGGAACTGCTTCCATATATTATCCTCACATTCCCATGTAAAAGTCACTTCATTACCATGTCCTTAACTTGTTTCGCTTCTTCTTAATCTCAATATCATCAACAAATAGAACATGCGAGGGAACAGGAATATACTTCCTCAATTGTACATTATGTAAGTTTACAAAATACAAAGGGAGTGAAATTCAACATGCAACATCACCAATTCGCTCAAGTACTTCATACGGTCCAATGAATCTAGAGCTTAACTTCCTACTTTTCAAGGCTCTACCAATGCCTTTATCACGAGAAACCTTCAAAAATACATGATCACCATCTTGAAATCCAAGTGGTTGCCTTCTCTTATCATAATAAATTTTGTCAGTCTTGAGCAATTTTTATCTTTTCTCGAATCATCTTAATTTGCTCAGTGGTTTCTAGAATAAATTCTGGCCCCAACATTAAATTCTCACTAGTTTTCAACCAACATAGAGGCATTCTACATTTTCTTCTATAAACTATGTAACATCCCGATTTAAAAATTAATTACCAAATGAAATTAAGCCATTAAAATAATAATTGCAAAGTGGAAAATTACTTGTTAATTATAATTAACTTAATTAATTTAACTTAAAAAACTAATGGCTGATTAATTGTGATTAATTGTTAATAGCTGGCTGCTTGTGATTGGTGTATAACATGAGTGGACTGCCGTTCACGAACTCCCACCCCACTCTTCTTCTCTTCGTACGCATATATGTATGTCCAGAGCCACTGTTGTTATTCATTTTCCCTTCAGACTTCCTCTTCCTCTACTTCTCTTCTCTTTGTCCTCTCTTCTCTTTTTCTTCTTCGCTCTTCTTCTTCTCCCCTATTCTCTGTTCTCTGTTTGTGGAAACCCACGACGAAGGTGCTGCAGAAGATTCAGAGTTTCCTTCTGTTGCTGAAGGACGATCATCGAAGCGGAAGAAGAACAGTTCCCTATTCCCTAGCTGATTGCAGAATACAACGGCGATCGAGGGGGGCTAGACAAGTGGGAGTACTGGACAAAGCAACAAGGCAGAGGATCAACTTCAAAACAAAGGAGCCTCTCAGAGTCTCTTAGTTGGTAGGGGGTATCTTATATCTTAAATGCATGGGTTAGGGACGGGTTCCAGGTGTTAATGGTTTGCTGATTCTGTGTCTGATTCTATGTTTTATTTGTATGAAAAGTATATGATACCCATATGCATGATGATTAGGAATCGAGTGTTGCATGTTTAGTTCCGTCCATGAAATGAATGTTGATAGCCTCGAGAGTATTGAATGGTTGCATGAAATGAATGTGTTGAAGTGTTGTTGATGACTACCGTGTGACTTATGTGGCATGCTGGTTATTATGAGTTTGAAATGCTGACTGCATGTGAGAAAATGTGGACTTAGTAAGTCTGATGATGTGTTACACCGATTGCATGTGATGTATGTATTGTTGAATGAAAGTTGTGTATGAAACATGTGTTGTGTGATGAATGTAACATCCCAGTTTTGAAGTTAAATACCGAGTGAAAATAAACCATTAAGATTTCGATGTACAAAGTAGGAAATTAATTATTAATTATAATCAACCTAACTTAAGGAATGGTGACAAATTAATTAAGCTTAGTGGTGGGAGGTGGCTGCTTACGAATGGTGAGTCACATGAGTGAGACTGCAATTCGTATTTCCCATCCCACTCTCTTTCTTTTCCTCGTGCACGCATATGCTTATATATGTGCCTTTAGTCACTGAAGTTATGCATCTCCTTTAGACTTCCTCTTCTTCTCTTCTCTTTTCTTCTTTTCTTTTCTCTTCTCGTACTTTCTCTTCTCTTTTGTTCTTCGTCCTCCCCTCCCCTGTTCACTGTTCTGTTCCTGGGAACGCACGATGACGATACTGCGGAAGACTTAGAGTTCCTTTGGCTGGTGAAGGATGATCATCAGGGTAAAAGATGAACAGCCCTTGTTTCACGGTGCGACTACGACCATGGAGGCCTGAACGAGTATGAGCCTGGGCGAGGCAATCAGACCAGCGTTGGCAAACAGAGGAACCCCTCGAACTTCCTTCAGTAGGTAGGGGGCGCTTTACATTTCAAATGCATAGCTTGTGAATGGGTTCTGAGAGGTTTATTATGCATGCATATGTGCTTAAGGGTGTTTGTGATGAAATGTATATTTAGATAGCTTTGTATACTGAGGCATGCGATGATTGAATCCGATAGTAGTTCACTTATAATTGATGTATGTGTTTATGAGATACACTATTGGGATGTGGATGCATGTGTGTTATGAGACCGTGTGTGAATGTAGTGCATGCTCCTTAAGCTGCCATACTGAGTCTAATTAATTATTACCTATGCATGCATGAAGTAGAAACATATTGTGTGACTTTTGGGTGCTCTGTTCAGGGGATGATGGGTAGATCCTGATTACTATCCTACGTTGCCTTGCATGCGAGTGTTGAAAATGAATCTGTGTTGCTTTGAGATGACGAACGAATTGCATGCAGAGTGTGGTTATGATAAATGAAAGGAGGAGTAATATTGTATTGGCTCACACACACAAAAGAATGTAATTAAAAGACCTTGAGTTGGACTCAAGGTAGTGCCAAGTGCACTAGCGTTGGACGCTTAAAGTCTTGAGATGGACTCAAGCAAGCTACCGGGTTGGACTCGGGGCTGCCCGTAACACTGCCGTGGTCGCTTGGAGTGATTGTGTTACATGTGAGGGCAAACGGTTTGGTACCAGTAAAACGGCCGAACCAGCTTGGAGCTGGAGGAAAAAGGCTTGGAGCCTATATTGCAACGTAAAAAGTAACCAAGTGGGGGTCGGATCCGACTGTAGTAGACCTCTGTGCACTAGGTAGATATATGTATATATATATATGCTCTTATGCCATGACGAAAATATTGTGTTGCATGCATATATGTAAGTCAGAAATAATACGATTTGTATAATTGAGTATTTAATGAATGAATTCCGATTGCATGGTATTGTTATGAGTAGAGAGACTGGAGGATAGATAATGTTATGATTGCTTGAAATGTGATGTTGAGTGATGGAAAGCATACGGGCTCCCAAGTCAT
This sequence comes from Clitoria ternatea, assembly GCA_037962975.1. Classification (NCBI taxonomy): domain Eukaryota; kingdom Viridiplantae; phylum Streptophyta; class Magnoliopsida; order Fabales; family Fabaceae; genus Clitoria; species Clitoria ternatea. The sequence goes on from CM075670.1 coordinate 197,667,135, forward strand.
TAACTGTCATTTTAAATGTAAAAGCTCACCCCTGCTGTGGCAATATTTTCAGTGAACATTCCTCGGAACTACGAGTAAAGTGGAGCTACTTGCCGAGTGGATTAGTTGTGCACCAAGGAACTATATATATATTTATGTAGATACTGTATATAGTGTTTTGATTATGCCTTGGCCGGCTCGTGTCTGACGTTAGTCTTTTAAAACAGAACAGAATCCCTTTGGGTTGGAAACATGGCAATGTGTTTGTAAATATTGATATACACTTTTATATGTATATGGTTATGTTTATGCCATGCTGCATGTTATACCATTCTGTGCGTGATGTCCGATTAATATATATGTCCATGTTCTTCCTAGTGTGTAGGAATGGTAAGACTTAGTATGAAGGGAGTCAAGATATGATTTAGAGGGTGAATCCGTGATCCTGTTGCCGAGTAAGGGAAGTTTCAGGTGTTCCGAGGGGATGAGGGCATACAGCTCCAAGTGGGGATTGACGTAGCAGATTCCCAAATGATAAGCTGTTAAGATTCAGAGTAGATAGCCTAATCATACTTTTGAATAAGAACTAACCGAGAGAGTGTTTTCCGACTGGAGGGCTTTTGTTTGGCCCTTATCTTCCCTTGCTTTCCATTTCCCTCCTTCTTCTTATTGTACCCGGTTTATTTAATTTGGGGCGGATTATATGGACTTTGCTAACTCTGAAATTTGGAAAAATTTCCCTGCTGGTTGGTTTTTTTTTTTTAATTAGAAATTAGGGTGTTACATCTTGGTATCAGAGCAGATCGAAAGGTCCAAGGCCTAGGTATGCTTACCGAGTGTAAGCGGTTGCGTGCATTGTGATTGAGTGGTCATCATTATTGTGATATTTGTTGAACTTGATTGATATTATAGTATTGAATTGTGGATAGGAGGTCGTCTCCCTCCTGGTCCGACTGATTGTATAACATATAGAAATGGTATAATGTGTTAAAGTTACTGAATGTTAGGCTGAGACCCGATCGGTAGTAAGTAACTTCGTAAACTTATCCTTGAAAGAGATGTGAATTTCAGGATAAGAGATGACGAATCGTCAAAGCATGGAGGCCATAGCCACAGCCTTTCAACACTTTGCGGACGTGTTTGAGAGGCAGGGCCAGCCCCGAGCTGAAGATGGCCAAGTGCTGGACCGCTTCCTGAAGAGGAAGCTGAGAGAATTTCAGGGAGGACGTAACCCCGAGGCTGCTTATAAATAGACTCAGGAGTTGGAAAGGATTTTTGGGGGTCTTCACTGTACCGAGGCCCAGAAGGTAGAATGTGTAGTGTACATGCTGTGAGACGAGGCAGAAAACTGGTGGAAGATAGCCAAAAACCGATTTCCTGACGATGATACCCAGCTGACCTGGAACAATTTCAAGACATGCTTCCTAGAAAAGTACTTCCCCGACACAATCAGGAGTCGGAAGGAACTGGAGTTCATGGAATTAAAGCAGGGGTCCATGACAGTAGAAGAATACGCGACAAAATTTTAGGAATTTTGCCTATTCTACCCACCCTTCCAACAACCGGGGACGGAGAATTCAAAGTGCCTAAAATTTGAGAACGGATTGAGGTCAGATATTAAGAGAGCCTGCAGATACCAAGAGATTAAGAGTTTTCCTACGTTGGTGAATAAGTGTAGGATATTTGAAGAAGATGACAAGGCCCACTCGGGCCAGAGCAGCAGGGCAAACCCCTCCTTGAGACCTCAACAATCACACTTCAAGAGGTCAGGCAACGCTAGGAGTACTGGACCCTCCTCTAATTTCAGAGGACGAGGAAACCGTAGGGGTCATTTCGGGGGTCGCTCCGGGAATGGTAGATGTTTCAGATGCGGAGGTAACCATTTTGCACGGGAATGTGATGCTGGAAACGATGTTGTATGCTTCCACTATAACGAAAGGGGGCATGTTCACCCCGACTGTCCGCAACTGCAACCAGAGGGTGGCCATGCACGTCATGGGGGTTTCCGTGTAGGGGGACGCGAAACCACCAGTAGAGGAAATGGTGGTAGAGGCAATGGAGCAAGGAGCAACATGATGGCTACTACAAGTAACCGAGGGAGAAATACCGACCAACCAGCGGTGGGAAGAGTCTACGCCATCAACGTGGAGGATGCTGTGCAAGCGAATGATTTGGTACAATGTAAGTGTTCACTCGGTAAATATACACTTAATGTAGTTTTCGATTCGGGAGCCACCCATACTTTTATAGCTGATGAGTGTATGAGACATTTAAAGTTACCGACTGTGTGTATGGATCGGACCTTGGAAGTGGCCAATCCGACTGGCACTAAGGTGTTGACATCATCAATGTGCAAAGATGTAACGTTTGTGTTGTGCGATCAGAGTTTTACCTTCGATCTGGTGTGCGTACCTCTGAAGGACCTCGACATTATACTCGATATAGACTGGCTTTCAGCCAACAAGGTGTTAGTGGATTGCAGGAACCGGAGGATAATCTTCCCGAGGCAGAACAATGAGGATTACACGGCACAAGGTATAGCTCAACTGTTTATGATGCTTTGTTTAACCGAGGGTGTGAGTAGAGTCCGAGTGAATGAGATTCCGACTGTCTGTGAATTCCCAGAGGTGTTTCCGGAGGATGTGCCGGGTGTTCCTCCAAGTAGAGAAGTCGAATTCTCTATAGACCTGATCCTTGGAGCCGAGCCAGCCTCCAGTGCACCTTATAGAATGTCCCCAACTGAATTGGCCGAGTTGAAGAAGCAGGTAGATGAGTTACTCAGAAAACAATTATTAGACCGAGTGTATCACCATGGGGTGCACCCGTGCTGCTTGTTAAGAAGAAGGATGGCAGCATGAGACTTTGCATAGATTACCGACAGCTAAATAAACTAACGATTAAGAATCGGTACCCGTTGCCCAGGATTGACGACTTAATCGACCAACTGCGTGGAGCCTCAGTCTTCTCGAAAATCAACCTACGATCAGGATACCACCAAATCCAGGTGAAGGACTCGGATATTCCAAAGACTGCCTTTAGGACTTGGTATGGTCATTACGAGTATGTAGTGATGCCGTTCTGTGTGACAAATGCCCCTGCTGTCTTCATGAATTACATGAACAACATATTTCACCCATATCTGGACCGATTCGTAGTAGTTTTCATTGATGATATCCTAATCTATTCCAAGACCCCTGAGGAGCATGAAGAACACCTCCGAGCGGTACTTCAAGTGTTGAAGGAGAAATAGTTGTTTGCAAAGCTTTCGAAATGTGATTTCTGGATGGATAAGATCCACTTCCTCGGACATGTGATTTCCGAGGAAGGTGTCTCGATGGACCCTTTGAAAGTGGCAGCTATAATGGCATGGGAGAGACCCAAGTCGGTCTCGGAGGTAAGGAGCTTTATGGGCCTGGCCGGTTATTATAGAAGGTTCATTGAGGGTTTTTCTAAGTTGGCCTTGCCCCTGACCAAATTAACTCGGAAAAACATTCCCTTCGTATGGAGTCCCGAGTACGAGAGCAGTTTCCGAGAGCTGAAAGACAAGTTGACGACTGCTCTAGTGTTGGCATTACCTAACTTGCAAGAGAGCTTCGTGGTCTATTGTGATGCGTCAGGACTCGGATTGGGATACGTGCTAATGCAGAATGACCTGGTGATAGCGTATGCCTCTCGGCAATTAAGGCCTCACGAACAGCATTACCCGACCCATGATTTAGAGCTGGCAGCTGTGGTTTTCGCATTGAAAATATGGAGGCATTACTTGTACGGTTCTAAATTTAAAGTTTACAGCGACCACAAGAGCCTCAAATATTTATTTGACCAGAAGGAGCTGAACATAAGGCAGCGGAGATGGATGGAATTTTTAAAAGATTATGATTTCGAGCTGAAATACCATCCGGGTAAGGAAAACATTGTTGCCGACGCGTTGAGTCAGAAATCTCTCCATATAGCAGTGATGATGGCGAAGGAGGTAGAGTTATTGGAACAATTCCGGGACATGAACTTGCATGTTGACATCCCCTTTTCTCGAAAAATAACAATCGGTACATTAAGGATTACTAATGAATTTCTAAAATCTGTATATGAGCAACAACAGTCAGACTCCAACTTGGCTGAGATGAAGGAAACTCAGGCCAAAGGGAAGGACTTGTCCTTGACCGAGGGATCGGACGGAATGTTCCGAGTGAAAAATAGAATATATGTACCGGGTGGAGGAGAACTGAGGAGAATGGTGCTTGATGAAGCTCACAAGAGCTTGCTAAGCATCCACCCGGGTACCACAAAGATGTACCACAATCTAAGAGCACAATTTTGGTGGCCCGGATTAAAGAGGAATGTGGCAGAATACGTGGCTCGGTGTATCACCTGTTAAAAGTCGAAAGTCGAGCACCAGAAGCCGTATGGTGCATTGTAACCCCTGGAGATTCCCGTGTGGAAATGAGACTAAATTGCCATGGACTTTGTCATAGGATTACCAAAAAACTGTGCGGGCCATGATGCGATTTGGGTCATTGTTGACCGACTGACGAAGAATGCACACTTCCTACCTGTGAATATGAAGTACCCGTTGCATAAGTTAGCTCAGATTTATATTCACGAAGTTGTCCGACTGCATGGTATACCGACTTCTATCATATCGGATAGAGATCCTAGGTTCACATCCTGATTTTGGACCAGTCTACACCAAGAATTGGGTACGAAGCTTTGGCTAAGTTCTGCCTACCACCCCCAATCGGATGGGCAATCCGAGCAAACGATTCAAAGCCTGGAGGACTTGCTAAGGGCGTGCGTGTTGGAGCACGGTGGAGATTGGGAGCAGTACCTTCCGCTGATCGAGTTTACATACAACAATAGCCATCACAACAGTATCGGTATGGCACCCTACGAAGCATTATACGGTCGAGGATGCCGAACCCCGTTCTGCTGGTCAGAAACGGGTGAAAGTTTACTGCTGGGGCTGAAAATTGTGAAGCAAACCTCAGAACAGATCCGAATGATAAGAGAAAAGATAAAGGCGTCTCAGGATAGGCAGAAGAGCTACCATGACAAACGAACCAAATCATTAGAGTTTTCAGTCAGAGACAGGGTGTTTCTGAAGACCTCACCGAGTAAAGGAGTTGGGCAAGCCTTAAAAGGTGGAAAATTGAGCCCCCGATACATTGGGCCTTATGAAGTGTTGGAACGAGTCGGCTCCATGGCATACCGGATAGCATTACCGACTCACTTATCCCGTTTGCACAACGTATTTCATGTGTCTCAACTAAGGAAATATCTACATGATCCCACCCACTCGATGCCAGATGATGAAGTGGAGATTAAGGAAGACCTGACCACTGTAACTATACCGATTAGAATCGTGGACCGATCGGTAAAGCGTTTGAGGAGCAAGGACGTACAACTGGTTGAAGTGGAGTGGCAGCAAGGCGGGGCTACCTCTTGTACCTGGGAACGCGATGATGCCATGAGGCAGCAGTACCCCGAGTTGTTTACTAAGGTGAGTCACCGAGTGAATTTCGGGGATGAAATTCCTTCAAGAGGGGAGAACTGTAACATCCCAGTTTTGAAGTTAAATACCGAGTGAAAATAAACCATTAAGATTTCGATGTTCAAAGTAGGAAATTAATTGTTAATTATAATCAACTTAACTTAAGGAATGGTGACAAATTAATTAAGCTTAGTGGTGGGAGGTGGCTGCTTACGAATGGTGAGTCACGTGAGTGGGACTGCAATTCGTATTTCCCATCCCACTCTCTTTCTTTTCCTCGTGCACGCATATGCTTATATATGTGCCTTTGGTCACTGAAGTTATGCATCTCCTTCAGACTTCCTCTTCTTCTTTTCTTTTCTCTTCTTTTCTTTTCTCTTCTCGTACCTTCTCTTCTCTTTTGTTCTTCGTCCTCCCCTCCCCTTTTCACTGTTCTGTTCCTGGGAACGTGTGATGACGATACTGCGAAAGACTTAGAGTTCCTTCGGCTGGTGAAGGACGATCATCAGGGTGAAAGACGAACAACCCCTGTTTCACGGTGCGACTACGACCAAGGAGGCCTGAACGAGTGTGAGCCTGGGCGAGGCAATCAGACCAGCGTCGAGAAACAGAGGAACCCCTCGAACTTCCTTCAGTAGGGGGGCACTTTGCATTTCAAATGCATAGCTTGTGAATGGGTTCCGAGTGGTTTATTATGCATGCATATGTGCTTAAGGGTGTTTGTGATGAAATGTATATTTAGATAGCTTTGTATACTGAGGCATACGATGATTGAATCCGATGGTAGTTCGCTTATAATTGATGTATGTGTTTATGAGATACACTGTTGGGATGTGGATGCATGTGTGTTATGAGACCGTGTGTGAATGTAGTGCATGCTCCTTAAGCTGCCATACTGAGTCTAATTAATTATTACCTGTGCATGCATGAAGTGGAAACATATTGTGTGACTTTTAGGTGCTCTATTCAGGGGATGATGGGTAGATCCTGATTACTATCCTACGTTGCCTTGCATGCGAGTGTTGAAAATGAATCTGTGTTGCTTTGAGATAACGAACGAATTGCATGCAGAGTGTGGTTATGATAAATGAAAGGAGGAGTAATATTGTATTGGCTCACACACACAAAAGAATGTAATTAAAAGACCTTGAGTTGGACTCAAGGCAGTGCCGAGTGCACTAGCGTTGGATGCTTAAAGTCTTGAGCTGGACTCAAGCAAGCTACCGGGTTAGACTCGGGGATGCCCGTAACACTACCGTGGTCGCTTGGAGTGATTGTGTTACATGTGAGGGCAAATGGTTTGGTACCAGTAAAACGGCCGAACCAGCTTAGAGCTGGAGGAAAAAGGCTTGGAGCCTATGTTGCAACGTAAAAATTAACCAAGTGGGGGTCGGATCCGACTGTAGTAGACCTGTGTGCACTAGGTAGATATATGTATATATATATATGCTCTTATGCCATGACGAAAATATTGTGTTGCATGCATATATGTAAGTCAGAAATAATACGATTTGTATAATTGAGTATTTAATGAATGAATTCCGATTGCATGGTACTGTTATGAGTAGAGAGACTGGAGGATAGATAACGTTATGATTGCTTGAAATATGATGTTGAGTGATGGAAAGCATACGGGCTCCCAAGTCATTAACTGTCATTTTAAATGTAAAAGCTCACCCCTGCTGTGGTAATATTTTCAGTGAACATTCCTCGGAACTACGAGTAAAGTGGAGCTACTTGCCAAATGGATTTGTTGTGCACCAAGGAACTATATATATATTTATGTAGATACTGTATATAGTGTTTTGATTATGCCTTGGCCGACTTGTGTCTGATGTTAGTCTTTTAAAACAGAACAGAATCCCTTTGGGTTGGAAACATGGCAATGTATTTGTAAATATTGATATACACTTTTATATGTATATGGTTATGTTTATGCCATGCTGCATGTTATACCATTCTGTGCGTGATGTCCGATTAATATATATGTCCATGTTCTTCCGAGTGTGTAGGAATAGTAAGACTTAGTATGAAGGGAGTCAAGATATGATCTAGAGGGTGAATCCGTGATCCTATTGCCGAGTGAGGGAAGTTTCAGGTGTTCCGAGGGGATGAGGGCATACCGCTCTGAGTGGGGATTGACGTAGCAGATTCCCAAATGATAAGCTGTTAAGATTCAGAGTAGATAGCCTAATTATACTTTCGAATAAGAACTAACCGAGAGAGTGTTTTCTGACTGAAGGGCTTTTGTTTGGTCCTTATCTTCCCTTGCTTTCCATTTCCCTCCTTCTTGTTGTACCCAGTTTATTTAATTTGGGGCGGATTATATGGACTTTGTTAACTCTGAAATTTGGAAAAATTTCCCTGCTGGTTGTTTTTTTTTAATTAGAAATTAGGGTGTTACAATGAATCCGCGTTTGGCGCATGGGATGCGTTAATGCTGAGAGCGTGTAGTGTGGGACACTACCATCGGTTATTAAAGTGTGAGACGCTGTGAAATCCTTTTGAGTGAGACTCAAGTTAGCCTTTGAGTGAGACTCAGGCTGCCCATGAACACCACCGTTGGCGCTGAGAGCGTTGGTGTCACCTATGTGGGCAAACGGTTTGGTACCAGTAAAACGGCCAAGCAGCTGGGAGCTGAATAGAAGGCTGGGAGCCTACTTTGCAACGAATGAAAACCGATTACACACGAATGCAGAACCGAGTGAATTAATCTGTGTACATGTACAGTTGATGTGTATGAAATCTGATTGTATGAGTATATGTAATGTTATTAAGATGGTATGTGCATATAATCGAGTGATAATTGATGGATTCTGATCGGTAGATGTCTTATGCATGTCCTGATTAATTGGCATTGTTATGTTATTAATTGTTGCTATGTATGAACATATATATTGCTGCACTAATGATGAATAATCCGAGTCAGTATCTATCATTTAATATCTAAGATACTCACCCCTACACCATTTTTCAGTATGTGCAGGTCAAACTCGGAATGAGGAGAAAGCCTTAACACGAGTGATGGGTATTTATGTTATTGTAGTGTATAGAGTATGCTGTACCGATTGTATATAGTTATATTAAAGCCTTGGCCGGCTCTCATGTAAAATAATGATTAAACATATTCATTTATAAGGATTGATTATGAGATTTACAGACACAGTGTCACTTGTATGGGATTATAAGTATTGGTAAATGTATAATGTCAAGATAATGGGTATTCCGAGTGTATGATTATGTATATACATCTATGTTGTATGCTGGTGACTTGTGCTTGGGTAGACTGAAAGATGTTGATGGATAGAATATTGCTAAGTTAATGATTTTCCGAGTAGACATAGTTGTGAGAGTCACCTCCGAGTGAGGCTATAAATGGCTGTGCCTTCTTGTCCGAGTGGTGAAGACTTAAAGGATTTTGAGAGAAATCTCTTTTGATTAACCCATTCTGTGTAGGATTTGATGGGAGAATTTCCCGAGTGATCATAGGCCTAAATACTACCGAGTGAAAAATATGAGTAAACCCAAGTGGGAAAGAGTTTGATTATTCCCGAGTGGGAAATCCGAGTGAACCTCTTCCGAGGGAAGAGTTGTTGTGATGGTTGATTGGGATATTTTCTAAGTGTATGATACATGTATAATCCGAGTGAAAGAGATTCTATATCTCGAGTGGTTAGGATCTGAGCAAGTCCGAGTGGGACTTAACTTATGGTTTCCCCGAGTGAGTAAGATATCATATGCCGAGTGAACCTGGCTGGAATATTCCAAGTGGAGTATGGTTGTGGAGACCCCTTCTGAGTGAAGGAAGGTCTATGTGTTCTCCGAGTGAGAGAAATGATGATACACCGAGTGGTGAATGCGAAATACATTCCGATTATATTGAGGTTGAAATACCCCAAGTGGTGTTTGATTGATGGATATCCTGAGTGAGGAAGGTTTAGGGATTCCGAGTGAGGATATCCCTCATTTACCGAGTGGATTGTACATGTGACCCTTGTGGATATAGAATAAATGACTAAGTACATATGATGAGTTGTTCCTGAGTGAATGGAACTCTGGATCCTGAGTGATCGAATACCGAGTGTGTTACTCGCCTCAGCGAACCAGGTATTCGCTCTAGCGAGTGTGTGTGCTTTTGAAGGCTTTTGGGTTGTTCGTTTAAGCGAGTGGTACTTCGCCCGAGCGAGTTGGGCTGTCTCGCTGAAGCGTGTTGGATCTCGCTTGAGCGAGTGCACGTTGTTTTGTGGGCTTCGCTTGAGCATTTTGTTCTTCCGCTGGGCTGTTTCTGATTGATTTTATTTCTCTTGCCTTCCTTTCCCTTCTCTTTTATTGTGCCTGGTTCCATTGGTTTATTTTTGGGAAAAAAATGTTCCCTGTTTTGGGTTTTATTTATTTATTAAAATAAGGGTGTTTCATTTTGGTATCAGAGTAGACCAAAAGGTCCATGGCCAAGGTATGCTTACCGAGTGTAAGTGGTTGTGAGCATGATGACTGGTTGTCATCATTGCTTGTGGTATTCTGTTAGAATTGGTACATGTTTAATCATGATTTGTATGGTTGTGTGCCTATGTGTTTGCTGGGGACAATAGTTAAAGGTATAACTATTGTGATATTAATTTTGGAGTAGAAGGATTTATTACAACCCTGACTCAGTTGTTCATAAAATACTTGAGGTTATTCTAAGCTTGGGTTGATTGGAAAGGAAATGAAATGATATATTCTGAGACCCTCTTTTATAGGTGGAGGTCGGATTATTGGGCTAGGACTTTTGTGTATGCCATGCTAGTGGTTCATGGCCGAGGCATACTTGTTGAATGGATTAGAACTCACATATTTGAATTGATTAAGTGAATGATAATGAAAGAATCCCTAGTGTGTTGGATTTAAATTCTGTGATTGGTTGTGCTATTTTTAAAGGATGTTTTGTACCCTTGGCACGTGAATCCTATATGGTATATGATGTAATTGATTGGTTGTAGATTTCTAAATTGGGGAATTTAAGTATGTGATGAATGAATGACATATGATGTATACGATATATGGTATAAGTAATTTATTACAGTTTCCTAAGTTGGAAATCTAGGTGTGTGATAGGTGGTTAAATATAAAGCTTGATGCATGTTGATTCGGGTAGTGTCTCGGTTTCTGATGTATGAAAACCGAGTGAATGATTGGTTGATGTTGGACCACTAGGTATGGTAACCTAGATTGATTAAGCACGATCATGTACGAATAGATACTATTGAGATGGGTACCTGAGAGATTAGAAAACTAGGTGAGAATTTGGTGTAAGTGGATACGTGAGAATTTGAATTAGACTCGGCCTTGTGGTTGAAAAACCGAGTAAATACTTAATTGAATTATGACCCATAAGGTGTGGAAACCCCGATTAGATTTAGTATAACCTATACTGTCAGACTTGTGGACTAGAACCTATGGTGAAGTGCAAATAACGAATGATACCTGATGGATAAAGAAATGGTAGTGCTGAATTCTGGGTGCATTTGGGTATTGAGTAGGGTAATGATAGAACCCGGGTGATGATGCTGATCGTACATCCAATAGGTGGATTGTACTTATGATTGGTGAAGAGAGTTCACTGAGGCAAAAACTTGTTATTTAATAGGAAATTATATGGTAACCTCGAGATGTATACTCAAGAGGGTTTAATTAATTGTTTAGGCTTCAATTGATTGATGAGTGATGACATGATGGAATAATAGATTGTCAGATTATAGCTTTATGAGGATGAGATTCAGTGACGAGGTGTGTACCCTGTGTGAATCGGAAATCTATTGCTATTATACAGTTTACGGTAATGGTAATTGATAACTTATGACTGTTGTTGTGTGATGTACCCTAGCCGGTGCATAACAATGATGTTGATATAAATGTGTCATTTATAAATTTATGTGAATTGTCATTAATTTCATGTGCATTAGTATTATCTGTGTGAATACAGTCGGTGTGAGCTATGCTGTTTCGAGATGACTTTTTATACCATAGGTATTGTGGCGGTGTACACTCTTGCAGTGACTCTATGTAATTGTTGTAACCCTATAGGAGTGAGACGTCATCCTATAAGTCGGATGCAACAATTCAAAGGTCGGGCAGGTGAGACTATAGCTACTTATGGTGATGGTTGAGTCTATCGGGCTGTCCTGAGTGAAGGTGAGAGTGTGTCGAGTGGATATTTAATTGGTAGTGTATTAAAATGAGGATAGAAGGCTTGTTTGACACTGATGTGCTTACCTCTGAGAGAATCAGAGGTTATGTGGGGCATGAATTGGTTGTGAAAGTGGTGTTGACTGTCGGAAACAAGAAAGTGATCTTGTCGACATAAGTACTTTATGTTACTGATCGAAAGGTGTGGCTGTGGTGTGTGATCATGCCTTGATTGCCACCGATTAAGTAAGTTAACTATAGGGAATAACAACCACTACCGAGTACTGAAGATTTGGAGGTCCAATTATGTGTGACTCGGTCTTCCAGAGTCAATTGACAGTTAGAATGCCATTAGAGTGGATTAAGGTTTTTGTTACACCTAGAGTAGTGTTTAGAATTTGCTATAGCCATTTTGGGAATGTGGTAATGCTGTTGGTATGACGAGTATCCGTTGATGGTATCCCGAATCCTGATGGGAGTAATTAGTTGCTGAGTGTATATATCTGTGACCCAAACCTATCACTAGAATTAGAAGTTTATGGGTTTAGCCGAGTAATATTGAGGATTCGGTGAAGGATCATGATTTTCGAGCTGAGATAATTAATGAGGCAAAATTTACTTAGGGAAGGTTAATATAATTTGAGTGTCAGGAGGTAGAAATGCTTCTGAGTGAAGAGAAGGAATATAATTCTGAGTAAAATCTTTCTGGGAGAAAGAATCACTGAGTGAAGTTATGGTGTTTCGAGTAGAACCTCATAGAGAGGATCATTACTAAGTTAAGGGAATTGTGTTCGAGCATGACACTTCTGAGTAGGGTAAGATTCGAGTGATGTGACTCGGAGCGTGACGTTTCCGAGTGGAATGGTACCAAGTAGACGATTCATCATGTGAAATTTCTAAGTTTGTAGGGTGTGCCCCTGACTAATCTTTCCCTGAAGAGCTTCTGGTCGGAATGTGGAGCTTTGAATAGGTAAGTTTCCGAAATTACCCCGAGGGGGAGTAGACGCCCGAGCGGTAAATTTATTCATATTTGTGATCGGGTTGATGTTTAGAGCTGCTGAGTATGGACTCAGATTTATAATTGATGTAAGCTTGAAGGCCGGGTGAAAATTTTGTAAGTGGAGAGTTTTCCGGGTAAGGATTACTTCCAAACCCCGAACAACCCTTTTGATTGAGTAATCCGAGTGACAGTCTCAAGGTGTAGGCATGGATTTGGCCGAAGGAATGGTTAGAAATCTGAGATTTTAAAACCGAGTGTGATGCCTGTAAAGGATGAATCCAGGCAGTCTGCGCTAATTAGAGCACCTTGAAGCTCTGTTGGGTGTTGGTTTCGGTATTGCCAAGATATATTATGGTTTAGAGAAGAGATTTTATGGTCGGATGTTGAATACTCGAGAGTTTAATCTGAGATTAATCGGACATTGGTGAGTATTTTGTGGGAATCGGTAATGTTGTTTACCAACTAAGTTCTTCCCAACTAGATAATTAGCATCCATAGTATGCCTTATGTGACAAATTTTGAACTTACGCTCTGTGTGGGTACTTAAGTGTATTGAATGATTCCTTAGAATTGGGAGAAATGATGATAAATGTACACCGATTGGTGTTGAGAGTGTAGGGCCGAGTGGCCAAAGAACTAGAAGTACCATCGGTTATAATGAATCGGCAGAGTTGAAAGGGGTAGATTATACGTTTTAAAAATTGAATCCCTAAGTATATTGAATTCTATGAAAAGGTTGTACTCAGGTAGGACCTAACTCTAGTGATTATGCCGACTGGAATTGTGGGGGAGGTCGGTAAAACGCTTGAGAAGCGAAACTATGCCGATTGGAATTGACTGGTCGGTGAATGCTGGAGAAGCATAGGTATGTGATTGTTTAGAGTGGCATGACAGTGATATGCCGAGCGGTTGATTGGGGCAAGTATATATTGGAATTTCGAGGATGAAATTCTTTGAAGGAGGGGGTAATTGTAACATCCCGATTTAAAAATTAATTACCAAATGAAATTAAGCCATTAAAATAATAATTGCAAAGTGGAAAATTACTTGTTAATTATAATTAACTTAATTAATTTAACTTAAGAAAATAATGGCTGATTAATTGTGATTAATTGTTAATAGCTGGCTGCTTGTGATTGGTGTGTGACGTGAGTGGACTGCTGTTCACGAACTCCCACCCCACACTTCTTCTCTTTGTACGCATATACATATGTCCAGAGCCACTGTTGTTATTCATTTTCCCTTCAGACTTCCTCTTCCGTTACTTCTCTTCTCTTCGTCCTCTCTTCTCTTCTTCTTCTTCGCTCTTCTTCTTCTCCCCTGTTCTTTGTTCTCTGTTTCTGGAAACCCACGACGAAGGTGCTGCAGAAGATTCAGAGTTTCCTTCTATTGCTGAAGGACGATCATTGAAGCGGAAGAAGAACAGTTCCCTGTTCCCTAGCCGATTGTAGAATACAACGACGATCGAGGGGGGCTGGACGAGTGGGAGTACTGGACAAAGCAACAAGGCAGAGGATCAACGTCAAAACAGAGGAGCCTCTCAGAGTCTCTTAGTTGGTAGGGGGTATCTTATATGTTAAATGCATGGGTTATGGACGGGTTTCTGGTGTTAATGGTTTGCTGATTCTGTGTCTGATTCTATGTTTTATTTGCATGAAGAGTATATGATACCCGGATGCATGATGATTAGGAATCGAGTATTGCATGTTTAGTTCCGTCCATGAAATGCATGTTGATAGCCTCGAGAGTATTGAATGGTTGTATGAAACGAATGTGTTGAAGTGTTGTTGATGACTACCGTGTGACTTATGTGGCATGCTGGTTATTATGAGTTTGAAATGTTGACTGCATGTGAGAAAATGTGGACTTAGTGAGTCTGATGATGTGTTACACCGATTGCATGTGATACATGTATTGTTGAATGAAAGTTGTGTATGAAACTTGTGTTGTGTGATGAATCCGCGTGTGGTGCATGGGATGCGTTAATGCTGAGAGCATGTAGTATGGGACACTACCATCGGTTATTAAAGCGTGAGACGTTGTGAAATCCTTTTGAGTGAGACTCAAGGTAGCCTTTGAGTGAGACTCAGGCTGCCCGTGAACACCGCCGTTGGCGCTGAGAGCGTTGGTGTCACCTATGTGGGCAAACGGTTTAGTACCAGTAAAATGGCCAAGCAGCTGGGAGCTGAATAGAAGGCTGGGAGCCTACGTTGCAATGAATGAAAACCGATTACACACGAATGCGGAACCGAGTGAATTAATCTGTGTACATGTACAGTTGATGTGTATGAAATCTGATTGTATGAGTATAAGTTAATGTTATTAAGATGGTGTGTGCATATAGCCGAGTGATAATTGATGGATTCTGATCGGTAGATGTCTTATGCGTGTCCTGATTAAATGGCATTGTTATGTTATTGATTGTTGCTATGTATGAACATATATATTGCTACACTAATGAGGAATAATCCGAGTCAGTATCTATCATTTAATATCTAAGACTCACCCCTACACCATTTTTCAGTATGTGCAGGTCAGACTCGGAATGAGGAGAAAGCCTTAACACGAGTGATGGGTATTTATGTTGTTGTAGTGTATAGAGTATGCTGTACCGATTGTATATAGTTATATTAAAGCCTTGGCCGGCTCTCATGTAAAATGATGATTAAACATATTCATTTATAAGGATTGATTATGAGATTTACAGACACAGTGTCACTTGTATGGGATTATAAGTATTGGTAAATGTATAATGTCAAGATAATGAGTATTCCGAGTGTATGATTATGTATATACATCTATGTTGTATGCTGGTGACTTGTGCTTGGGTAGATTGAGAGATGTTGATGGATAGAATATTGCTAAGTTAATGATTTTCTGAGTAGACATAGTTGTGAGAGTCACCTCCGAGTGAGGCTATAAATGGCTGTGCCTTCTTGTCCGAGTGGTGAAGACTTAAAGGATTTTGAGAGAAATCTCTTTTGATTAACCCATTCTGTGTAGGATTTGATGGGAGAATTTCCCGAGTGATCATAGGCCTAAATACTACCGAGTGAAAAATATGAGTAAACCCGAGTGGGAAAGAGTTTGATTATTCCCGAGTGGGAAATCCGAGTGAACCTCTTCCGAGGGAAGAGTTGTTGTGATGGTTGATTGGGATATTTTCTAAGTGTATGATACATGTATAATTCGAGTGAAAGAGATTCTATATCCCGAGTGGTTAGGATCTGAACAAGTCCGAGTGGGACTTAACTTAATGGTTTCCCCGAGTGAGTAAGATATCATATGCCGAGTGAACCTGGCTGGAATATTCTGAGTGGAGTATGGTTATGGAGACCCCTTCTGAGTGAAGGAAGGTCTATGTGTTCTCCAAGTGAGAGAAACGATGATACACCGAGTGGTGAATATGAAATACATTCCGATTGTATTGAGGTGAAATACCCCGAGTGGTGTTTGATTAATGGATATCCTGAGTGAGGAAGGTTTAGGGATTCCAAGTGAGGATATCCCTCATTTACCGAGTGGATTGTACATATGACCCTTGTGGATATAAAATAAATGACTAAGTACATATGATGAGTTGTTCCCGAGTGAATAGAACTCTGGATCCTGAGTGATCGAATACCGAGTGTGTTACTCGCCTCAGCGAACCAGGTATTCGCTCTAGCGAGTGTGTGTGCTTTGGAAGGCTTTTGGGTTGTTTGTTTAAGCGAGTGGTACTTCGCCCGAGCGATTTGGGCTGTCTCGCTCAAGCGTGCTGGATCTCGCTTGAGCGAGTGCACGTTGTTTTGTGGGCTTCGCTTGAGCGTTTTGTTCTTCCGTTGGGCTGTTTCTGATTGATTTTATTTCTCTTGCCTTCCTTTCCCTTCTCTTTTATTGTGCTCGGTTCCATTGGTTTATTTTTGGGAAAAAAATTTCCCTGTTTTGGGTTTTATTTATTTATTAAAATAAGGGTGTTTCAAACTGCTTCATTAGAAGCCATACCAATACTATTGTGGTAGTTGTTATTGTTAGCGAACGCCTCAACACTCAAGAGGGGGGTGAATTGAGTGTTTAAAACTTTTACGCGGAATCCCCTTGAAAATGGTTAGTAATATACAAATGATGCAATAATGAAAAAACAATAACTTTTATTCACATATCACACTATAAAACACTTGATGTGCAGTGACAATATTCAGCCTTATGTGTGATAAACAAGGCAAGTTATTGGTTTAGGAAATTCATCAAACAGTTAGTGTGCTTAGATTTATTTCATCAATAATATGATGTTTCCTATAAAGATTCAGCTTATTCAATTTATCAAATAGCTTGTGTGCATGAGATAAATGATAGAAATCAAGTAGTATCGCACAAGAGTTGATAGGAAACAATGTTCTAGATACTTGGCAAGATATAGAAAATTCTAGTTTTTAAGAACTTCACCAAATATTGATTCAAGCAAATTATCAAACACTTGGCATGCAGAGTTAAGTTTCTACTGGAACAACAACTTCAATTCAAACATTCAGCTCAGGAATTTTAGCAAACAGTTTATATGTGCGGTTGTATAAGGAGTTCAAGGTAGAGAGAAATACAAACCAATTTAACGAGTTCCACCAACCTAGTGTACGTCTCGCCTTCAAGCAACCCAGTTGAAGGATTCCACTATTAAAGATTTGAGATACAAGCTTTGAGCAATTGTCTCCTAGTGTTCCACACTCAAAAACCAAATTTTAACAAGCAAAAAGGCACCCCACCCAATCTCACAATCTCTCAATACCCAAAGGTCAAACCCCAACCTTTGTGACCACTCAAAACTAGAGTAAAACTTTGTGTTTGGTGTTTGTGTTTACAAGAAAATAACTCTCTTAATAGAGTAGATAAACAAATGAAAGCTCACTCAATCTAATGACTCTCAACTAGAGAGGATATGCAATTTGAAGCTTAAAGTTTTAGAATAATGAAACTATACACTGAAAATTAACTCACAAGGCACAAGTAGAAGCTATTATGGAAAAGTGAGCTGGATCTGCACTTAAAAGTCATGTTCCCCACATTCTGGCACTAGTGTAATTGATTACTCATCGATCTGTAATCAATTAGGCTTCATTGTACTCCATTAATTCAAGTGTCCAGTAGTTGTGTAATCGATTGTGTATTTTCCTGTAATCAATTATACATTACCCTATAATCGCTTGTTAATTGTACGTGATGCGTTTAATTCCTGTTGTGTAGTACTGTAATTGATTTTGTAACCTATACAATCGATTATAAATCAAACAGAACCTCTGTAATCGATTAGTCATGCCTTTTAATCTATTATGCAAAACACCTAATGCATTATCAATTTTATTGTAATAGTGTAATCGATTATGCTCTTTGTCTTAATCGATTAGGTGACAAACAGAACCATGGTAATCGATTATCCCAGCCTTGGTAATAGATTATAGATTATACCTGATACTTTTAATTCTTGTTACGTAGCATCATAATCGATTAGCTTACTTGCTGTAATCGATTATATTCATTCCAGAACCAAGGTAATCGATTGTGTCAGTAGTGTAATCGATTATGCTATGTCAAATTTAGGTCTGATGCTTGATTTGATTTTTTGGCTCTTTGCTCTTCTTTATTTTAAACTTTTGGGAAGTTTATTGCACATTGTCCTTGGTATTTTGAGTCTCTATGGACTTCATTATCATGTCATGATTCTTCAATTTGTTGCTTTGTCATTATCAAAATCCTGAAACAATTTTCAAACACATTTTCTGCCTTTTTGATGATGACAAACAATGTTCATCTCATAAAGGTGTTAGTCTAGATAAAATTTCTCCCCATTTCTTAAGGAGTTCCTGCATAACTTTAAGAATCATGAAGATGCTCAACAATGATAGTTTTTAGAGCTTTGATTAACAATTTGCAGGTTCTTTGATTAACTACTTGTTATTAACCATACCACTTGTTATTAACCATTTATTAACCATTTACAGATTTGATTTGATGAACTTTTACTTTTTTCTCCCCCTTTGTGATATAATGGATACTAGTTAAGTTCATTATGTCAACATTGTTTAAGTGTTATTCTCCCCCTTAATCTTGTAACTTATGCCAATTGTTTTAATCATGCAATTGATATTACTTTCAAGTATAGTAAGCACCACATGATTTTCTCAAATAAATACACATATATGATCCTTTTCTTATGATTCTGAATTCTTCTTCCCTTAAATATTTCACTTTTCTTCTCCCCCTTTGGCATCATCAAAAACATAAAGATATTCTTCCAAGTAAGCATATAGGAGAGTAAGTGC
This sequence comes from Clitoria ternatea, assembly GCA_037962975.1. NCBI lineage: Eukaryota > Viridiplantae > Streptophyta > Magnoliopsida > Fabales > Fabaceae > Clitoria > Clitoria ternatea. The sequence goes on from CM075670.1 coordinate 197,686,060, forward strand.
TATAATCATAACATAGAGAAGTTAATCAAAGATAAAGACTCATGTGTATGCTCCCCCTTAATATTTGTAATTGATACCACTTGTAAAAAATATACCACTTGTGAAACCAATTACACCAATTTGATCAAGTCTGATACCAATTATAGATTTGATTGATGTTATACTCACATGTTAATATTTAGAGTGAATAAATCAAGCACAACATTCATCAAATAAGCTCATTCAATCACACATGATACGAATTATATATGAATAAGCATTGGCATTAATGCAATTTAGATATTTTTAAGACTTCTAATTCCTTCTTAGATGTTTATTAAGAATGTTTTTTCCAAGGGATTTAGTGATCGCATCTACTAATTTGCCAAAAGGTTTCAACATGATTAATCACATGATCACACATAACAAACATGATATTCAATCTACCAAGAGTTAAGTAGAGTAAGGATTCGATCATACCTCAGCATTTTGTAATTTTTATATCCCTTTTTTTTCATCTTTGTCCAAATACATGGTGTGCCATTTTGCTTTGTCCATGTTGCACTTCTTGAGCAATTCTTTGCAATATTTATTAATGAAGGTTCCATCATTTGTTTGCTTAGTTTGGTAGTTCGAGGAGAGAGTTCTCCCAACATTGGCAATTTAGAATCATCCTACATAACCTTAGTAAACTCTTTGCAAAGCATTTTATTAGTAGCATTAAATCCATATGAATATGTACCAATTGTAGGTTTTTAATACAGTATGAGTTCAAAAAAAAAATTCTAAAAGCGATTTACTCAAACTTTCATACCAAGCTCTTGAAGCTTGTTTTAAACCATATACTGCTCTTCTAAGTTTGAGATCATGTTTTGGAAATTTGTTTCACAAATTTTGATGTTGATCCATAATGCATTTTGAATGTGGAAAATATTTTTGATGTTTATTTGATAAGGATTAAGATTCAACATTCAAATGCCAATATTGATTCTAATCTAGCTTCTAGTAATCTTTCATTTATGAGCCTAGATTCAACACAAAAGCTAAATGATTGTAAGTATTATGGGTTATTTAATTTGTTATTCATACCACTTGTTAACATAATTCATATAATTCACAGAGCATAGTGGTAGAGTAAACACTAATTTCAACATAGGCAATGGTAATAATCAAGCATAATAATCTTTCTCTTTCAATGGATACCACCTATTTTAAAGAATTGTTATAATGAAACATTCCAAAGTATCAAAATAATAACAGAGAATATTTTATTTTTTTTAACAATACATGGTCTACTTATTTCTAGTTCATTGTCTATACCACTTGTTAATGCAATTTCACTTATATCTAGGTATCAGACCAAAGGTGGAATGATTAATACAACTTATTGACTTACTCATGCATTTGTATTAGAACATATGCCAATATATCTACTCTTTTCCATATGACCTTTTTATCTCAAATATTCTCTTCTTAACTTGTGCCTATGGTGTTACATATAGGTCTAGTCAAGCATTTACCTAGAGCACATATGTTATTTATCAAAAGTATGTGATTATATAAGAGAATACATTTGGCATAGATCATTTACAACACTTAGAGAAAAGTCATAGATGTATATCATGGTTATAGTGCAGCTGTAATGCAAGTCATATACTCATGTAATCATATATTTGACATGATGCTACTTGTTATGATGAGTAATACTTGATTCATGCTTAGAAGGACATCATTCATTATCACTTGTTATCATACTACTTGGTATGCTATGACATATACTAGATGTTATGTATGATATCACTTATGTATTTGCCAATTGCAGCTCTTTGATAACAATGATTAGCATGTAAGCACACATCATTCTTGATATTATTGTTCAATACATGTTTTCAAACTCAATGTTGCAAAGTTTCAAATTTCTTTTCATAATCAAGATCATGCATCATTAAGACATTGAATTTAAGCATCAAGATTTCACTTATCAGCATTTTGATGTATCAAACCTTCCTAACACACATGGATATATAAGATCACTTCTCAAGGTTTATGAACACCACTTATTTAACCATCTTTTAAGCTCAAATAACATCAACTATTTCATGTATCAATGAAGGATTTTATAAGGAATTGAGAGGAGTTGATGAATGGTTGATTTTAATGTGAAACAACATGTATATAAGCAAAAATACACGTGTGAATCGATTCAAGGCTTGCTGTTCCTCTTTGAATTGTAGTTTTGAGCAACAGAACCAATTCAAATCCCTGTTGTTTTATCTTAATGCATATGAACTTGAAATTCATGGATTCTTTATCCTTTTAATACATATGTTTATGCACAAACAACATTAATCAAATATATCATAAAATTGATCATCATTATTCAAGCAATCATTCATCAAACTCATCACCAATCATTATGCACATACATCATTGATCCTAAGTTTTTTTTATGAATTTAAGGAGTTTTAAAGTTATTCACTCATCCATCTCAAAACTTCATATCATTCAAGCTTACATATCAAGTTAGATCTTCATACATCAAAATTCATTTTAAGTGAGCATTGACATTAATTATAAGACAAGTACTTACACTCTTTTGTTGTATCACCTTTGGTGTTGTCCATTGGATTTTGTCTTGGTGCAAATCCAATTTGTGTGAGTCACATTGAAGCTTCTTGTTCATCTCCTTGTTTTGAGTGGTACCTTCAAAAACATCAATTTCCTTTCTCAAGGATTTTTGTTAGCCTTAAATCATGGGATGCTTTCACCTTTTAGATGTATGATGAGTCATCATAATCTTGGCTTGCTTTATTATTCTCTTTTGTCTTTTGGAGTAGAGATTGAGATACTTGATATCTTCTTAGGCCATGAGTTTTGGTCATCCGTCAATGAGAAGTTGTTGCTTTGAAGTTTGCCTGCAAGATTTCAAAATTTTAAGGTACCCTTTGAGAGTTGGGTGATTTCAAGTTTGTTTTCGGAATCCATACCTTTCGTGTACGCTTTTGACAGGATTTCTTTATAAAGTAATTAGATAATATATAACCATATGTTCCACAATAAAAATATGTTGCATTCAAAGAGTAAGGCACTTTAGACTTGTAATGACTCCTATTATGTTCTATGTGCCTCCTTTTAAAACAATTAGACATTGAATGCCCCTTTCTTTCATGGTTTGTACATTTTAGAATGGGTTTAGGTCTTTCCTTGAAGAGTGCAAAGGGGTTCTTGTAATGACCTATTACCCTTTTATCAAGTGTATGTTTTTGATCTTCAAGAGGTGCACTTAGATATGTTTGACTGTTTGTGAGCTTCCTAAGTACTTCTTTTAGTTCTTCATTTTCCTTTTCAAGAAGCATACATTTATCAACAAGCATACAATCCTTATTATCATTACAACTCCTAAGAGTGACACTTAAGGCTATCAATTCATTATTTTGAGCATCAAGCAAATCATTTTCGAGTTTCAAAATGGTTTGTTTTGAATATGCATACTTCTTTGAAATTGACATAAATTTGTCTTGCAATTGTCCAAATGCTTCTAACAATTCATCTTTGTCAATTTCATCATCATCATTATCACTAAATGAATTTAAAGAACATACCTCATCATCTTTGGAGTGCTTTGTCATTAGGCATGCAATTTCTTCTTCTGATTCATTGAGCTTTTCTTCCGGACTTAAATTGAAGTCTTCATTTTGACTAGAAAGAGTACTAATCCTTGCATTTTTATCATCATTAGCATTTTCATAAATTTTTTCAAGAGTTTCCCATATTTCTTTAGCATTGCCACAATTAATAACTCTAGAAACTTCATTAGGTCCTAATGCTAATGTTATAAGGATTTTGGCTTTAAGATTAGATTGTACCTTTCTTTCTTCTTCACTAGTCCATGAGTTCATGGGTTTTATATACTCTACATTATCAACAATGTATTTAGGAATGAAAGGACTAAATTGAATGGCATTCCATACCTTAAGAACATAGGATTCGATAAAGATTTTCATCCTTTCTTTCCAAATAACATAGTCTTTGTCATTGAAGATTGGAGGTCTATTTAGTGTGCCATTTTGCAGGAATGCATCATAAGAGGTAGAGGCCATCTTGATCTCCTACAGCTGTTAAGCCTTGTGGCAAGAGTCAAGCTCTGATACCACTTGATAGCCAAGGCCTCAACACTCAAGATGGGGGGTAAATTGAGTGTTTCAAACTTTCACGTGGAATCCCCTTGAAAATGGTTAGTAATATACAAATGATTCAATAATTAAGAGACAATAACTTTTATTCACATATCACACTATAAAACACTTGATGTGCAGTGACAATATTCAGCCTTATGTGTGATAAACAAGGCAAGTTATTGGTTTAGGAAATTCATCAAACAGTTAGTGTGCTTAGATTTATTTCATCAATAATATGATGTTTCCTATAAAGATTCAGCTTATTCAATTTATCAAACAGCTTGTGTGCATGAGATAAATGATAGCAATCAAGTAGTATCGCACAAGAGTTGATAGGAAACAATGTTCTAGATACTTGGCAAGATATAGAAAATTCTAGTTTTTAAGAACTTCATCAAATATTGATTCAAGCAAATTATCAAACACTTGGCATGCAGAGTTAAGTTTCTACTTGAACAACAACTTCAATTCAAACATTCAGCTCAGGAATTTTAGCAAACAATTTATATGCGCGGTTGTATAAGGAGTTCAAGGTAGAGAGAAATGCAAACCAATTTAATGAGTTCCACCAACCTAGTGTACGTCTCGCCTTCAAGCAACCCACTTGAAGGATTCCACTATTGAAGATTTGAGATACAAGCTTTGAGCAATTGTCTCCTAGTGTCCCATACTCAAGAACCCAATTCTCACAAGCAAAATGGCACCCCACCCAATCTCACAATCTCTCAATACCCAAAGGTCAAACCCCAACCTTTGTGACCACTCAAAACTAGAGTGAAACTTTGTATTTGGAGTTTGTGTTTACAAGCAAATAACTCTCTTAATATAGTAGATAAACAAATAAAAGATCACTCGATCTAATGACTCTTAACTAGAGAGGATATGCAATTTGAAGCTCAAAGTTTCAGAATAATGAAACTATACACAGAAAATTAACTCACAAGGCACAAGTACAAGCTATGAATGATTTTCTCCTTGATTGTTTGAGTAACTTGAATTGATAGTGCCTTTATAGGCCTTGGAGAGGAGCTTCAGAAGTTCATAGCCATTGCACAGAACGGGCATTGAAGCTATTATGGAGAAGTGAGCTGGATCTGCACTTAAAAGTCACGTTCCCCACATTCTGGCACTAGTTTAATTGATTACTCCTCGAGCTGTAATCAATTATGCTTCGTTATATTCCATTAATTCAAGTGTCCAATAGCTGTGTAATCGATTGTGTATTTTCTTGTAATTGATTATGTCAATGTAATCGATTGTGCATTACCCTGTAATCGATTATTTATTGTACTTGATGCATTTAATTCCTGTTATGCAGTACTGTAATCGATTATGTAACCCATACAATTGATTATAAATCAAACAGAACCTCTGTAATTGATTGGTCATGCCTTGTAATCGATTATGCAAATGACCTGATGCATTATCCCTTTTATTGTAATAGTGTAATCGATTATGCTCTTTGTTTAATTGATTAGGTGACAAACAGAACCATGGTAATCGATTATCCCAACCTTGGTAATCGATTATAGATTATACCTGATACTTTTAATTCTTGTTATGTAGCATCATCATCGATTAGCTTACTTGCTGTAATCGATTATATTCATTCCAGAACCAAGGTAATTGATTGTGTCAGTGGTGTAATCAATTATGCTATGTCAAATTTAGGTCTGATGCTTGATTTGATTTGTAGGCTTTTTGCTCTTCATTTTTTTAAACTTCTAGGAAGTTTATTACACATTGTCCTTGGCATTTTGGGCCTCTATGGACTTCGTTATCATGTCATGATTCTTCAATTTGTTGCTTTGTCATTTTCAAAATCTTGAAACAATTTTCAAACACAATTATTCTATGTAAATTCGACCAACAAAATAAATCTTTCCCAGTAGCCACTATGCTTCAGAACACAAGCCCTCGATAAATCTTCTATGCTTTGTATAGTTTGTTCAGATTATCCATCAATTTATGGATGATAAGTTGAGCTAAGCTTGAACTTAGAACCTAACTCCTAGTGTAAGCTTCCCCAAAATTAGGAAGTAAACCAAGGATCACAATCATACACAATGTTGGATGGTACCCCATGTAATCTAATAATCTCCTTAATGTACAATTGGGCCAATTTTTGCAATAGACTTTTCATGTTCATGGGTAAGAACATGTTCTAAGTAAACCAGAAACAAAGTCTATAACAATGTCATCCTATTTCCAAACCAGGATATTAAAAGGTCTTAATAAACTAGATGAATTTTGGTGTTTAACCTTATCCTTTTGGAAAATAAGGCAAGATGCAACAAAATTAGCTAAATCACGCTTCATGCTAGGCAACTAAAAATTCTTCTTCAGATCTTGGTACATTTTGTAGCATTAAGATGTATATTAAACACACTTTTGTGAGCCTCCTTAAGAACGACTTCTCTCATATTACTACTAGATAGAACATAAACACATCCTTTAACATGCCATATTCCATCTGAACCTTTAGTTAAGAATAAATTCTTCCCACCTACTTGAGACTCTTTCATCTCAGCCAAATACTCATGATTCATCTATTGCGTTTTCACCAACTCAAGGAATTTGTTATGAACTTTCAACATCTCCAAGGTGATTTTTATCAAAGTATGGATTTCCACGCTAACACTCAGTTAAGAAATACAAAAGACCAAGGTCTGCTAGGAGCAAAACAGTAAAGAAGGCTTTGTCTTAGTGAACGTTGGATGTTTTGATATGATCAGACCTTTCTGTGGCAAGTTCCATCGTCAAGTTGTAGTATATGTTAAAAACAAAATGTCGTTCAACTGGGATACGGTGTTCAAATATTGATTCATCATTACCTTAGCAAAAATAAATGGATAATTTCACAAACATGCAGAATTCAAAGAAACTGAACCTTAACCAACATAAGCTAAAATAACGATAAGAAATACAAACTATCAAATGATAAAAGCTAGGATTGGATTTCATCAATCTCACCCTTCAATACGTTGCATACATTTATACAGATGGATTTTGAACTATCAGTTTTTACGTCACAATCTTAATCATTCGCATTGATCCCTCGACTACAAAATCCATAAGAACATTCTTAAATATGTTGATTACTCAATCACATTAAGAATATTCCAGCATTATACGCGATGGTTTTGATATTCGTTACGTCGAATATTGTTCCTAATATCCGCTGTAACGAGCATTCCATTTAGATACATTTTCGTAAGCTATTTTCCAATAATCAAACCAAAACTAAGATCAAGAAATTATTTCCCAGTAGAGTCAAGCATTAAACGTAAAATGAAAAGCCAAAAATGATAAAACAAAAATACCAAATATATAAATATAGAACAAGCGTAGGTCGGGGTTCAATCAACTACATCCAATCCCAATAGAGGATTTAGCTATGCATCATAGCCATTACAATCAAAACTGAAAAAGAGAAATATGAAGAAAAGGAAAAAGATGGATTCCGATGAGAGCTCCACGCTCCAAGAAGTGGGATTTGCCAACCCCCTGATTTTTGGCAGTGTTTTCCTTTATATAACGTATCTCGCTTAAGCGAGATAACTTTGTTCAGCTTGAAGGACTCTTGCTTTATCTACTTTTTCCCTCACAAACTCGCTTGGGCGAATATGTCGCTCAAGCAAGTAAGGATCCCTTGTTGTAATTTATTGTATTCGCTTGAGCCCAAGGTGATTCGTTCAAGCGAACAAGGCTTCTATTTGATTTTGGACAATTCTCGCTTGAGCAGCTTAAGCCTCGCTCAAGTGAGTCCTTCATACTCTACTACTGGATCCTTTTTCGCTTAGGCTGCTTCCCCTTAGCTTGAGTGAAGCCTTCATATTTAGTTTATGGATAATTCTCGCTTGAGCGGTTTGAGACTCGCTTAAGAAAGTTCTTTACCAATACTTTTTGTAAGCTATTCACTCAAGCGAATTGAGATTCGCTCAAGCAAAATTTGCCTCTAATTGTTTCTTCTTGAAGGCTTCCTAACTAACTCAAGTGGAGTATAGTCTCGCTTAAGCGAGACTCCCAAAACTTGCGTTTTTCTTTAATTGGGGAATGGCTTAGAATTCTTTACTTTTCTTTTTCATCTTTTTCACCTATCAGTTACACAAAAATAAAGATAAGAGCTTAATTACATTAAAACATAACAAAATATCTGGTTCTCAATTTCTATTCATTTTCATGCATAAATGTTTTAGATAATACAACCTCTAACATAATTATACTCAATTACCATCACAATATCTATACATTTGAGCATTTATCAACTCTCCCCGACCTAGAACTTTGCTTGTCCTTAAGCAAAAGTAACAAAGCCTTTAAGTGAAAAGAAAGATATGTCTTAATCATAGCTATGCATAAGAGAGAAAACATTGAAACACACATATTTACAACTGTCAGATCCTGGCTTCAATTAAAATTCATCAAAGTGAACACTTAAGTTTGTAAAGCACTAAATAATTGAAAGTAACCTATGGCTGTAAAAACAAGGAGTCCACTCATTGTCTCACAGGTAAGTGTTTCCCTCAGGTCATCACTGATCATATGTTAGTATTGCATTTCATTTCATTTCAAAAAACAAGCACTCAAACAACAAGGATCTAGAGGTCTTCAAAAAAGATGTAATGAGGCTGGGATAAATTATGCATGATAAGAAGAACAAAAAGCATGATAATTGTGCATACTTAGATTGCCTAAGTCATGATAATTTTTGCTTCCTCCAGCTTATACATTGTTTTTCATTTCTTTCTTAAATTCCTTTTCTTATGCCATTCTTATTTTTCATTGATTTCAATTGAGGAATTTTTCTTCTTCTTTTGATCTTCACTTTTCTTAACAACCATTTATTTCTTGCCATTTGAACCCATCAAGCATTACCATAACCCTCTTTATATACAACATATTATGATCCTTATTATTTTAGCATGCTATATAGGTAGGGATTTAAATTTTAGATTCACGCTATAGATAAGGGTTTCAGAATAAATTTTTTTAGCTCAAAGGGGTTACAACAAAATCGATTTTAATTTATGTACAAGTTAACTTTTTGGTTCTGGCTTAGCCTATTTCTACAAAAAATTGCCTCTATCATTTCCTTGCTTATTTCAGTGATGTTTTCAGATAGAAAATCATGCAATACAACCGCACAATAATCAGTGATCTCTTAGTGTTTTAGATTCACTCACTCTCTAATTAAAAAAGGCCTGATTCCTTTATTCAAACAGCAAAAAGTTCAAACATCATTCAGTTACCTCACAACTTAAGATTTACTAGATTCCAATTAAGATTAACCATGATACTGTCATTTCAAAATGAATTTGTTTTCTTTAACATATGAATCCTATGATTATCTACCATCTTTAATCCACTAAGTGCTTTTTAAACCACTAACTAAATATAAAAAGATATATTCACATGATTTTAAAAGAAATACCGCACCTATATATATATATAACACTAGCGGGTTAATCATATAATCCAAAACAAAGCTATATTCCAAAAGTTATAAACTACAATACGTGACTATAAATGTAACTAAAGTAAAATACTGAAAGTAAAGACTATAAATAAAAGACTAAAAATAAAAAACAATTAACCAAAGGCACCCATATGGAGTCCATCAGTCCTCAACTACAATGTTACTAACAACTTTGTCTAGCTATGCCTCAAACTCTGGATCTCCCTCCTGCTGCTGTGAAGTCTCCTGAGGAGCTACCTCAACAAGTGCTTCCTCAATAGTTGCCTGTATAGTAGCAGGTGTCTCCGATGCTTTCTCAGTCACTGTAGGTGTAGGTATTAGTGCAGGTACTGATGTAGGTGTAGCTGCAGCTGCTGGCTTAGATGGTCTTGCCTCCTCCGATAGAATAGGCCTATCCCAAGGCCAAGCAACTCTATCCAAGAACTCACACGGAGCCATGAATGGGCCGACTGGATGGTTGTAATAACTGGATCTATACAAATAAACCAGGCCTCAATGGATGGTAGCCTGCTGTTGCTGAATATAAGTGAGATAAGCCCAGTAGTAGGTGGTAGAGGCGGTACTAATAGTGTAACTGGTATAATGGTTGGTGCTGCTGAGACTGGTGGAGAGGAAAAAGAAGGTGGTGATAGTGCATCAGGATGGCTAGGGGTTGATGGAGTGCAGAACTACTGAATAAATTGCTTATCAATAGAAGGTCTGATAGGGTTGGTAAGATAAACCTCAACACTATGGGTTGCGTAGAATCTGATAGTGAAAGTAGGGAACCCCAGACTTCCCTTTACCTTCTATCCTGATGTTGTAGTCTTCACGTCCATCCTTGAAAACTTGTGACTTTCATCTTGGATGACACGATCTATGTCCACAGCAGAGCGGGGAGATAGAATGGTCTTCAGACGCTGACACCTCTGATATGTTAGATCGGAAACATGACCGCTAGAAGTCACATTAGTCAGCAAAAATGCAATCCAGACTTGGGTAAGGAGGTTCATATCCTTCCTGAGGATACGGAGAGGATTATGGGTACCTTGACCCATTTGGAAGTTGTGACACCCTAAAAATAGGGGTCAATTTTTTTCGCAAAAACATACCTGGATCTATCAAAATCCACTCTCATATATGAAGATATGAGAGCTCGGTCCAATGACCAAGAATAGAAAGGAAAAGAAGGCAATGGAAGGCAAAAGAAGTAAAAGCCAACCCAAAACCATTCAGCGGAAGACAGTCAGCGCTCAAACAAAACCACAGAACAGCGCTCATCCGCTCAAGCGAGACCCGACTCCGCTTGAGCGAAATAGCCAAACTCGCTCGGGCAAGCACACCCTCGCTTGGGCGAAGCCACACAAAAGCCTTCCCAGCAACATACCCGCTGGAGCGAGAACTCACTCGCTGAAGCGAGAAGCCACACTCGGCTAATCCACCACTCGGTATCTAGAGGCAACCACTCACTCGGTAATCCCATCACTCGGGATCCGAGACAACTACATCACTCGGAGTCTGGGGTTTCAATTGTTCAATAATGACTCCCCATACGTACACCCCATAACTTAGTTTCATATGTTATCCATTGAGACCATACACAATAAACCACTCGGAAAATGAAGGGTATCTCACTCGGATTCCATAAAACCACTTCACTCGGTAGGATCCACCACAGTTCAGTCGGGAATGTACTTCACACTCATCCCTCGGCACATTATTTATAATCCATCTCATCTTCTGAGTGGTATTCCACTCGGTATCTGATATCATTACCGACCAATACTCATTCGGCCCCACACTCGGTATTCAAGCCTATTTTCACTCGGAGAATATATGGATTTTCCTTCACTTATAAGGGATCTCCACAACCATACTCCACTCGGAATATTCCTCATTTCTCACACGGAGAACACCTTAACATCCATCACTAGGAAATAACTTCCTAAACAATTCCACTCGGGAAACCATTAAATCGGGTTCCACTCGGACTCATTCCGCTCTTAACACTCAGCATACATATATTTCATACTTAGAATATATCTCCGAACTAAGTTAGTACAACCAGTCTTCCCTTAAGAGATTCACTCGGATTCCACTCGGGAAACACAAACCATTCCCCACTTGGGTTTACCCATATTTTCCACTCAGGGAAGGGCCACATATATAGCCTCACTCAGAAGAAATCAAGCCTACACGTTCGGGAAGTTCATATACTTAAGCCTCAATATTCAGACCAACTCTTACAATAATATTCCACTCGGAATTTATTAACTTAACATCATTCATACCATATCATTCCCTAGTCAGTGAGAGGCATCAGATCAACATAAATACTTATATACATACATATCCATTTATTCACTCGGAACTCAAATCATATGGTTCTACCAGAAAAGACTTCCACCTTTTTATTCCATATCCAAATAATGTTTCTCACTCAAAATTCACTAAGGCTACCACTATTCAGAAAAAGACTTACACATAAGTCACACTCGGAAAAGCACTAAACCTCTTATATTTCACTCCTTCAACACCATTATATTTTAGTCGGTAAGAAGCATCAAATCAACATAAACCTCATACATAAATGTACTCTCTGCTTCCCAAAACCGACTACCCACTCAGCAATGCTCAACACTAAAATATATTCATATTATCCTTAGAACATATGTATACATACAAACACTCGGATTATCCATCATCTTAACATGATTTATCATGAGCAATCCTAAGCCAACTCCAATATATAATGCCCAAGTAAAATATATATATATATATATACCAATAGGAATTTACACTCGGGTAATGCTAACTTAACTTTATTCATTCACTAGCATCCATTATCCGATACGTTTACATGATTTCCATGTAAATCCTACATATACGCACACTTGGGTCTAATACATATGTTCGCATTCATTATACAACAGATTATATGAGCCAACCAAGGCTTTAATACATTAATTGCACTCAGTACATTACATCATTCATACAGCCTCATCATAAATACCCATCACTCGGGTTTAAGGCCATCATAACATTCTAAACTGACCTGCAAACACTGAAAAATGGTGTAGGGGTAAGCATTACATATTAAATGACAGATATTGGCTCGGATTAATCATAGAATCCCTAACATACAAATATATATTATCAATCAATCAAATATACACACTGCCATTTAAATATGAACAAACACAAACATCTCCAATCGGGTTCTTACCCATTTCACTCGGCTATAAAGCCTAACCTTTTAACAAACAGCTACTCATCCAATCAGATTTCACCTCATATTTATCCCAGCTCTATATTAAACAATATCCACACTCCGAGCCACACTCACGGAGTCTGCCTGAGCTCAGCTCCAGGACTTAATCATATTCATCATATGTTTCATCTTTTGGTTGCCGATCGGTAATAAAAGTCCAACGCATTCCAGTGGCGAATCTGATGCATACGGTTTCATTCACTCGGCGTTCAACACCGATGCACTCAGCATTTCATCAAGCGTCTCATTTCACGCTTAGTGCCCCAGGCACTGCCCGAATCCAATCCGGGTCTTTCATCACACTCAACATTAGGACCACGTCCTCTTCACTCGGGATAACACCCTCGTGGCACCCCGCAAGAAGTTCATATTCAATAACACGTATGCATATAAAATTCAACTCATATTCATTCGATTGCCCACTTGGAAATCTGCGTTCAACATTAAATTCATTCGGCAACTTAACAACAGTCAGATGACTCGGCTTATACCACATTCACTCGGCAATCCTATGCCATCCACTCGGATTATCATCTATCACTCGGATTTATCCTCTATTCACTTGGATTTATCCTTTCCAGTAAACATTTCATGCTTTTATTTTTAAGCCTACTCGGCATTCATCATAACAGTCCCCATTCATGCATTCAGCATACACATATACATCAATAACATGCATCTCATACATACAATCACACCATTACTCACGTAGGGACCAGTAACAAATCACACAATGCACTCAGCATTATCATGACATACATCCCAAGCATCTTAACATAGTCATCACCATAAACAACAACACCTATATGGACGGAATTCAACAACGTCAAGCAATATATAATCATCATACATGTCCAGGCTACTACTCACTCGGAAATCAATCAAACAACACATATTGAATACCACACACATCACGATATAAGAGTTTCACCCAGAAAACCCGTCCACAAACTATGCACTTAAGATGCAATAGCTCCCCTTACCTGGATGAAGCTTCTAAGAGTCACATGGACACTCGGCCCAGCCACAGCAGCACTCTGCTCGGTTTTCTAAACGTGGGAAGAGCCAATATAATTTCCACACAAGCCTCAAAGCCACCAAGTCAGTGGAGAAGCTCCCAAGCTCAACACAAACTGTACCATACTCTCGATCAGCACTGTCCTCACCACCATGGAGGACAACCAACTTTCATGCATGCCCTCTTCTTCACAACAGCACCATACACCTTCAACAATAGTGAAGGACCACCATGCCTCCATGCAACATGCATGTCTTCATCTTCACAACACAGTGGACCATCTTGCATCCACAACTGAGGCACCCAGAGACTGCTACAGCTTCCAACCAAGGCACAACCAGCCCATCATATAGAGAAAGATGAAGAGGAAGCACCAGGGAACAGGGAAGGATAAAAGGGACCTAAACCCAGCCTCCACACACAGCCATATCTGTTCCTCAACACCACATAGTTCCACTAGAATTCTATACCATACATGAGTGGAAGTAAAAGATAAAAGGAAGGAAGAAGATGAAGCAGAAGCTCCAACAAGTTCTAGGGAGAAGAAGGAGCACTTCTCTCATCAGAACATGCACTCCCAAGGAATAAAGGGAGAGAGTGAGAAGAAAAACATGCAACCAAGGCCTTATCATCTCAGCCTCATCAGCATCCCACTCATCACAACATCCCATCCTCATTTAATGCAAGTCCATCAACATTTAATGCTATTCCCTCAGCAATCATCACTCCCATCCAACGTGGACAAGGGAGAGGAAAAGAACCAAACACCAAGGCACCACGTATCACCAACGTGCATTAGGAGAGAGAAAACCGGGCCTCAGCATCAGACCCCACTTCACTCGCTCAAGCGTCCCAAGCTCTCTTGAGCGACCAACACTCAGAATCCCTCTCCTCTCTCGCTCGTTCAAGCGCAACAACATCCGCTTGAGCGAGATTCGTCCAAAATCTCTCCTGCTCGCTTCTCACTCGATTTGCTTAAGTGGGTAATCCATTCGCCTGGGCGAATTCAGGCCAGAAGCCCTGAAACTAACACAAAAGGATTCTCGCTTGAGCGAGCATCCACTTCGCCTGAGCGAGAATACTAATTCTAGTGCAGAAACATGAAGATTTAATAATCTAACACTCCAAGACTCATACCAATCCAATCGGTTCAACTTCAACACATCTTACGCATAACATGAGGCATATGAAACTTACTCAAACCATTCATACTCCTAAGTTCTTATTTTCAACTCATCAATCACTCCCTATTAAATCCATATTTATCACCTCATATGAACATAACCATACAATCCTCTCATTACCACATCACTCATCTTCATAAAAATTTGGGATGTTACAGAAGTGTCGTCCAGGAAGATAAAAAGTTTGCTCTAACTCTACACTCTGGTAAAACTGATTATGGTCTTCATGAAGTAATATGTATAGGACTCTACCTACTCTAGTGTCAATGGGGTTCCTAAGTGCTTATTGATGGTCTCCCTGCTGTAAGATATCCAGACTCCTCTAACAAAGGTCTTATAATCGCCAAATTTGTCCTTTGGCCAGGCATTGGCATAAAATCCCCTTACTATGTTAGGGTCAAACTAAGGACCAAGATTGGCTAACCTTAGCCATTTCCTATTTTACAGAACACTCATAAACTCATCACACTCTCCTTGTCTCAGATCAACTCTTCATTCAATGATGAAATTCTAGTATTGAATTTCTTCAAATCTCTTTGCTCTATTTTGTCTCTAAATCTTTGGTTTCTAGAAGGCAAAGGCTCGAAGGTGCATTATCATTTGGCATGCTTCTTATGAGACGGATTGGAAGAATTTGGGTTGGTAGGTGAAGGAGTTAGTCTAGTAGTCTTGGTTCTATCCATCCTAAAACTCAGAAAACATCCCAATACAGTTTATTATTCAAATTTGACACACAAGTAAAAAAATATGGACGGCCTACCAAAACTTACAATTCCATAAACCAACACCATCTACACTATGCAAAAATAATCCCTATTTGTCAAATAGGTTCTCTCATTACAGCTTCAATCATGAGAAAAAAGCTAGTTTAAGAAAACTACTCATATATGACATAGGCTCCATTTTAGAATTTCAACAAGTATCAATATACTAAATAACAGTCTATGCACACCAAAATGCAAATGATAACTCCATCTTCAACTCAATAATTTTTGGATCATGATTCTCTTAAAAAGAATTTCAAAGAAAATAAGGCACACCCAAATACAATAACACCACAACATCTAAAACTTAATGTACCTTCTTATCACAGTTTTAAACACTTTACAAGAAATATTTTACAAAAGTTAAACTAAATCATAAGCTCATGCAAGTTACTTTTAAACTTTATAAGAAAAATAGGGCATGACGGAGAAGAGAAAGAGAAAAGATGAGAAGAAGAAGAAAAATGAAAAATGTTGAAGAGAAGAGGATGAGAAGAGAAGAAACTTACATGTATAACAATGGAAGAAAGTAAGAGCTCAAGGAAGAAGATGATGGGGGCTGGGGCTTCACCGCTCTTGAAGGAGAAAACAGGGAGGAACAGTTCTTTTTGAAAAATAAGAGGGTAACCATTCACTTTTGCTTTAAAAAGCTTTTAAAAACTAATCTTGCATTAAGGCACTTAAGCGAAGATGATTCGCTTGGGCGAGCTTATGCATAGAACATCAAGGGTCGCCTTTTCACTTGAGTGGTTAAGCTTGCCTTGGGCAAAATTTGGACAGTACCAGTTATTAAATTATCTCGCTTAAGCGTAATGATTCGCTTAAGTGAGCTTTTCACAATTTGGTTTTCAAAAGAACTTCGCTCAAGCGAGCTAAAAGTCGCTTAGGCAAGGTATATAAAAGAATACTTGCTAATACTTCATTACATTTTCGCTTGGACGGATAGAAGTAGCTTAAGCAAAAATTGAACAGAAACCTTTTTAATTATATTCATTTGAGCTATTCCCATCTTGCTTAGGCAAAGTTTAAACAAAATGATCATGTCTTAAGCTTTCTTAGGCGAAACAATGTTCGCTTGAGTGAGAAAAATAAATCTGAGCCCCTGATACTTCCTTAGTTCACTTGCTTGAGCCAGAATGATTGGCTCAAGCTAAAATTTAACAGAACCAATTTTACTTGTGCCTCGCTTGAGTGCTAAAATTTTGCTTAGGCGAATTTTATCCAGAACACTTTTAACATAAGTTCACTTGGGCGAAATAAGCTTGGCTTGAGCATGACTTAACTTCGTTAATTTTACTTGGGTGAGCACCATGTCGCTTGAGCGAGTTTAGCAGACTGGCATTTAATGAAGTTTTCTATGAAATTCGCTTAGGCAAACATAGTTTTGCTTACCTGATTGAGTTCCTTCATGATGCATATGACTTGACCATTTGGCACAAAAATGGCAACTTTAAATCATCAATTGAAGTATCATTAAAAAGGAATTGAAAGATTCAATCTTATCCCTACAATCACCATAAATTCAACTAATGATTCCTTGCATTCAACATTAATTTGCAAACTGATTCATGATTTTATGATCAAATCTCACTTTTTGGCCAATTTAGTATTAAAATAAACATAGCTCCTTCACAACTTCACAAGCAAGCACATTTTTGTTAGCCTTTGCTACTAACTTTAGGTATTCATCAATTTAACACCAAGATTGCATGTTTTTATCATCAATATCAAATCTATTCATAATCCATCACATATATCATCAATCATGCAACAATTTCAACAATGATAGGAATCAACATTCAAATATCATCTTCCTAGAGATGTCTATTCCTTCTCATCATTTCTTAATTGATCATCAATGCATAAAATCGACTCTCAAACATGACTAAACCTATAATTCACACACAAGAACACAAAATTCATACAAAAGCAACAAAACGTTGAATTGCCTCCTAGTAAGCACTTATTTTACGTTATTAGCTTGATGCCTTTAAAATTTTCAAGGATCATGCAAATAGATGAGCATAGTAAGTCTCTCCACCTCACCACCAAGGTAGGGTTTCAGTCTTTGCCATTAATAGGTCAAGTTCTTTATGAAATAGGATCCTGTAACTCAACAGCTCCATAAGGTCTGACTTCTTTAACCAAGAAGGGTCCATACCACTTTGATTTCAACTTTCCAGGAAATAATCTCAACCTCGAATTGAATAGAAGCACAGATTGACCAAGATAAAAACTCTTTTGAACAATATTCTTATCATGGTACATTTTCATCCTTTCCTTGTAAATACGGGAGGACTCATATGCTAAGAGCCTTCATTCTTCTAGCTCCTGCATCTGTAACTTCCTCTTTTCATTGGCTGCTTACTGATCAAAGTTCAACAACTTCATTACCCAATAAGTTCCTATAGGTGCTTTTTATGTTGTCTTGTAAGCCCATAGAGCTTCATCAAGCTTTTGAGCACAATCCTTCCTGTTGATTGAGACTGTCTTCTCTAGAATATGCTTGATCTCCTTGTTTGAAACTTCTACTTGCTCATTTTCTTGTGGATGGTAAGGAGATGTCACTTTATGTTTTACTCCATAATGTTCCAGACATTTCTGCAGCTGAGCATTACAAAAGTGAGAACCTCCATCACTTATTAACACTTTAGGCATGCCAAACCTGTAAAAGATATTCTTTTTTAAGAATTTAATCACTGTTTTAGCATCAGCTTTAAGACTGATAGTAGCTTCCACCCATTTTGATACATAATCCACAGCAACCAAAATGTATTCATTTACAAATAAAATAGGTAATGGTCCAATAAAATCAATCCCCCAGCAGTCAAACACTTCAACCTCGAGGATAGTGCTCAGAGGCATTTCATTTCTTCTTGAAATTCCACCTGTCCTCTGACAACTATCATATGATTGAGCATGAATATAAGCATCCTTAAACAATGAAGGCCAATAGAAACCCGATTATAGAACTTTAGCTACAATTTTTTCACCGTTGAAATGGTCTCCATATACTGAATTATGACAATGCCATAGAATGCTTCTTGCTTCTTCTTGAGATACACATTTTCTAAAGATACCGTCTGATCCAATCTTAAACAAATATAGATTATCCCAAATGTATTGTTGAGCTTCCTTCAAGAATTTCTTTTTTTTGTTACCAGGTAAGATCATCAGGTATAATTCTGGCTACCTTGAAATTTATAATATCTGTAAACCATGGTCTCTCTTAAACTAGTGAGTAACCTCTTAAATAAGCAATCAACGATAAAAGCTTGCATGAACCAAGAAACTTCTGATTCCTTTCACATTAACGGGTGCTGGGAGTTTTTCAATCACTTCAACCTTTGCTAGGTCCACTTCAATGCCTCTACAAGAAATTTTATGACCTAGCACTATAGCTTCTATGACCATAACATGGCACTTCTCCTAATTGAGAACCAGATTTGTTTCCATACATTGCTTTAACATAGTATCTAGATTAGCCAAGCAGTGATCAAATGATGATCCAAAAAAGAAAAATCATCCATAAATACTTCAATGTATTTTTTAATTAAATCTACAAATATGGTAAACATACACCTTTGGAATGTAGCTGGAGTGTTACATAGTTCAAAAGGCATTTTTTTGTAAGCAAAAAGACCAAAGGGACATGTAAAGGCAGTTTTCTCTTGATCTTCTAGGGCAACAACTATCTGATTATAGCCTAAATATCCGTCTAGAAAACAATAGTATGCTTAACCTGCCAACCTTTTGGGCATCTGATTCATAAAAGGCAAAGGAAAATGATCTTTTCTGGTTGCTTGATTGAGTTTCCTATAATTAATACACATCCTCCATCCAATAACTATTCTGGTTGGAATCAACTCATTCTTTTGATTATGAATTATAGTTATGCCACCTTTCTTAGGAACTACCTGAACTGGGCTTACCTAAGCACTGTTAGAAATGGGATAAATCATGCCCGCTTCAAGTAACTTCATCACGTCCATTTTCACTACCTCTTTCATAGTTGGATTTAATCTTCTCTAAGGCTGTGCAATTGACTTGTACTTCTGCTCCATGAATATCCGATGCATGGAATATGAAGGACTAATTCCTTTTAGGTCCTGCAAAGTCCATCAGATTACCCCCTTGTTTCTTCTCAATATTGCAATCAATTTCATTTCCTCTGACTTAGTCAATCTGCTACTGATCACCACTGGTTTTTGACTGTCACTATCCAGAAAGACATATTTCATATGGGAAGGTAAAGCCTTCAATTCAAGCTTTTATGCTTCAGCCTCTATCTTCCCAAGCAAGTCTTCCATGGATACTTGGCTTGGTGTGTAACATCCCGATTTAAAAATTAATTACCAAGTGAAATTAAGCCATTAAAATAATAATTGCAAAGTGGAAAATTACTTGTTAATTATAATTAACTTAATTAATTTAACTTAAGAAAATAATGGCTGATTAATTGTGATTAATTGTTAATAGCTAGCTGCTTGTGATTGGTGTGTGACATGAGTGGACTGCCGATTCACGCTTTCCCAGCCCACTATTCTTTTCTTCGTGCATGTATATATGTGTTACTGAGCCCACTACTGATCACTCTTTTGAATTCCCCAAGACTTTTTCTTCGTTCTTCTTCTCTTCTCTTCTTCCTCTCCATTCTTCTTCTTCTCCTCCTCTGTCCTCTGTTCGTAAGCTCGTGACGGTAGTTACAGAGGATTCAAAATTCTCTTCTATAGGAGGACGATCATCGAAGCAGAAGAGGAACAACTTCCTGCTCCCGAGCCGATTGAAAGGTGCAGCCACGTTTGAGGAAGATTGATCGAGTGGGGGTACTGGACGAAACAACGAGGCTGAGGACCAACGTCAAACAGGGGAACCTCTCGGAGTCTCTTAGTTGGTAGGGGGTATCATATCACATATTCATATAATTCACATTGAGTTCAATACCCATCGTAAGCATGTACACAGACATTCAATCGGGAATTACACAATAACATACATTCTCAATCATAACATCACACTACACTCGTCAACAACATCAATACATGCACATTCGTTCAGTCAGAACTCATTCATACAACATCATCAAGTTGGAATCTACTCAAATCATTCAAATCCATGCAAATCATGTTAGTCTCAATAATAATGCTCTTACACACATGCATGCGGATCTGACTTAAACAACGATTTCATCTCATGTATGCAATCCTCATGCAATTTCATACAAGCATCCAAGCTTACAGGTGCGTCTCACACAGTCATTAATAGATCACAACCGTTTCAACACGACATATAGATTCACTCGGAATTTCATAGTTTCATCACAACATCACAGGCGTTTGTCATAGTGACCCACAATAAGCAAAACAGGGTAACAATACTACAGCACATCCTCTTGGCATTTTTAATGAAGCCAGCATGCATTTCGACACAATATCCAAGTGGAAATCAACAGATCGACTCACATATCATGCATTCAGAAATCATTATGGCATTCTCATTCATATACATTTGAACGTGAAACTGCCACAGAACTCAGAGAATCATCCCTTTTTAGCTCACGTACTCGGCAATAATGGTAACACTCTTATTTACAAGCATTCAGTCGGCATTCGCAGAAATATTAATACGTACTCATGGACGGAGCCACACCGTATTAAACAGTTTACAAATACCACAAATCCAGAAGTTGCATGCATTATTTCTCAATCACAGCACGGCTATCAACACATTTCACACATAACACATCACACGGAACTAAACAAACACCCGGTAGTCATTCAAGCCTCAAAGAGTTACTACGCAATTGCTTTACTCGGCTCAACAACTCACACGATTAGTAAATTATTAGACTTAGAATCCCTAAGGGGTCACTACTTATCCAGTATCCCACGATGGGTACTCCCCAACATTTAAATATTATTATAAGGTCTAATACCATTCACTCGGTTTCCTCAACCAGCCACCGAGGTGCAATCCCAATTTAACGTATACCCGACCTCACCTTTACTCACTTATTATACACCCAAATTTCGACTTAGGAAACTGCAACACATCTCTTATACTGAAAATCATATACATCATATACCATTCATTCATCACACATTCAAATTCCTCAACAAGGCACAGGCATACAACCACACCATTCATAGTCAAACGTATACCAAATCCAATAGAAGATCATAAGCACATTTCATCACACAAGTCATGATTGAACAGGCATCAACATGCAATAGAACATCATAAGCAATTGTGACAATCTGGCATAATGCACTCAACCGCCCACTAACAGTAGGCAAACCTTGGCCATGGACCTTTTGGTCTTCTCTGATACCAAAATGTAACACCCTATTTTTAATAAATAATAAACCCAAAAACAGGGGAAACTTTTCCATAAAAACAGCCACTGGACGATCGGCATAGGAAATGGAAGAGGAAGGCAAGGGAAATAAAAGAACATTCATACGCATAGTAATCAGCGGAAGGAACAAGGCTCGAACCGAACCATTCGGTTCAGTGAGACACATTAGCGCCTGGGCGAAATCCATGACAACACTGACTCGCTCAAGCGAGACCCAAGACGCTTGAGCGAGACAACCCACTCGCTCGGGCGAAGTACCATTCATTTAAGCGAACATCCCAGAAGCCATCCATGCACATACAATCGCTAGAGCTAAGTCTAATTCGTTGGGGCAAACACAAGTACAAGGTAATTTCTCACTCAGATTTGGGACATAGGTTCACCCGGTAAATCATCGGGCTCGTACTTCACTCGGGGGTCCTCACAGCTCCTCATTTCATTCATATAGGTCACAAGTATAAACCACTCGGGAAATGACTCCCCCAATTCTGCCACTTGGAATCCAGAACTCTTTCTCACTCGGAATATATCCTAATCAAACATCACTCGACGTATTCTAACCTTAACACAATCGGGTCATATTACCCATTCACTATTCGGTATATATATACACACATTCGCTCGGGAAATCAGGTAGTTAAGTCCCACTCGGACTTATTCAAAACTCAACCACTCGGGATACAGATCCTCACTCACTCAGATTTTACATCATTCACTCGGATTATAAATATCTTACACTCAGAATCCATTCCATTCTAAACCACTACACTAACCCTTCTCTCAGAAGAGGATCGCTCAAGGTTTTCACTCGGGAATACAAACTCTTCCTCACTCGGGTTTACCTATATTTTTCACTCGAAACCACTCAGCGTATTCACTCGGAAAGCCACCCAGTAATCCTCACTCGGAACCATCAACTTAACATTATTTCACTCATCAGCAGCCCTCGAATCATTTAACAATACATTCCAGTCGGAAGACGCATCAAATCAACATAATGCACTTATGTATAAATATATGTTCCCAGAAATATAAATCTGCCACAAATCCAATCTACCGACCCATATACATGTAACCATATACTTGGAATACTCATTAACTTAACATTATACCTTTACCATTATTTACAGATCCATACAAGTGACACCATGTCTATACTTATCAAATCAATCTTCATAAATAAATAAATATGTTTAGTCATTATACATGAGAGCCGGCTAAGGCTACACTGACTGAACATAATAAACGCATTACGAGCACTCAACAGTCAGAGTGCACCACACTCGGACTTGAGGCCCTAATATCATTTCCGAGTCCGACCTGCACACACTGAAAAATGGTGTAGGGGTGAGCATCTTAAATATTAAATGATAGATACTGACTCAGATTGTCCCACAGTTATGCAACAATATATATATACATAATTATACATGGCAATAAATTAAGTAAGAACAATACTAATCAACCAGGACACACATGAGACCTTTACCGATCGGAATCCACAATCATCACTCGGCTATACACACATAACATTCAATAACATATATATATATATTCATAAAACAGATTTCAGTCAGCATCCACAGCATATGCACACAGAGTAAATCACTCTGTTATATACGTTCATCATCTCATTAACATCATCACATGCATAGTCAAATTCCAATCAACATCCGTATTTGTGTGTAATCAGTTTTTGACGTTGTAACGTAGGCTCCCAGCCTTTTTATACATAGCTCTCAGCTATCAATTCAGCTCTAAGCTGCTTGGCCGTTTTACAGGTACCCAACCATTTG
Source organism: Clitoria ternatea (assembly GCA_037962975.1). Lineage (NCBI taxonomy): Eukaryota > Viridiplantae > Streptophyta > Magnoliopsida > Fabales > Fabaceae > Clitoria > Clitoria ternatea. The sequence continues at coordinate 197,710,066 of CM075670.1, forward strand.
CCCACAAGGTGACACCAACGCTCTCAGCGCCAACGGAGGTGTTCACGGGCAGCCCGAGTCCCACTTAAAGGCTACCTTGAGTCCCACTCAAAAGGATTTCACAGCGTCCAACGCTTTTAAATAACCGATGGTAGTGTCCCACACTACGTGCTCCAAGCACAAACGCATCCAATACGCCACATGCAGATTCATCACACCACACAGAGTTCATATACACAGCCATTCACTCAGCATTACATGCATCACATGCAGTTGGCATTATACATCATCAGAACTCAAATAGCACATGTATCTCATGCAATTGGCATTAGGCATTATCAGCACTCAACAACACGTGCATTACATGCAGTCGGTATTGGACACTAACAGATTCACTAAATCCACATTCTCACACATGCAGTCAGCATTTCAAGCTCATAGTAACTTGCACATCACCTAAACTACACGGCAATCATCAACCGCACTACAACACATTCTTTTCATACGATCATGCATTATCCTCAAGGCTATTAACATGCATTTCATAAATGGAATCAAACATGCATCACTCAACACCAACTCATCATGCATTCGGGTACCATATACTCATCATGCAAGCAAAACACAGGATCAGACACAGAATCAACAAGCCATTGACACCCGGAACCCGTTCATAACCCATGCATTTAAGATAGAAGATACCCCCCTACCTGGACTGAAGCTTCCAGTCGGTCAACACGATACTCTGTTCTAGAAGATCACCGAGTCACTCTCAGTGCATCTGCACACAAGGACGGGGGAGGCCATTCGAGCCTCAGAGACACCCAGCTCTCGGCTCGGTCTCTTGAGCAGCTCCAATACAACACTGGTGAACGCTCCAACCACCTTGAAGCTCCTCGTAGTGCAGATCTCCACTAAGATTTGGCAGCTTCGAGCAAGGAGAGGAAGAAGGAGGGGAGTCGACGAAGGGAAATGAAAGAACAGGGAAGGAACAACGTGGAAGGAGATGGGTTGCATGCAGGGGGAATGCACACCCTCACCCTCTCTGGTTCGTCGAGTCAAGAAGGAGGACTCCGATCCTCAGCTACCACTGTCGCGAGCTCACGGAAACAGAGAGCAGAGAAAAGAGAAGGAGAAGAGAAGGAGAATGAAGAACGAAGAAGAAAAGAAGAGAGAAAAGAAAGGAGAGAAGTCTGAAGGGGAAAATGAATAATGAAGTGGCCTAGTAGCCCATATGTGCATGCACGGAGAAGGGAAGTGTAACATCCCGATTTAATAATTAATTGCCGAATGAAAATAAATCATTGAAATAATAATTACAAGGTGGGAAAATTATTTATTAATTATAATTAACTTAATTAACTCAACTTAAGAAATAATGACTGATTAAGAGTGATTAATCATTAATTGCAGGCTGATTATGATTGGTGTACTGTTTCACGCTTTCCCACCCCACTTTCCCCTTCTCTCCGCGCATGCGTATATGGGCTACTGGGCCACCCTATCATTCATTTTTTCCCCTTCAGGCTTCTCTTCTTTCTGTTCTCTCTTCTTCCCTTCTTCTTCGCTCTTCATTCTCCTTTTCTTCTTCTTCTTTCTTCTCTACTCTCTGCACCGTGAGCTCGTGACCGTGGTGGCTGAGGATCAGAGTCCTCTTTCCTTATTCGATGAGCCAGAGAGGGTGAGGGTGTGCATTCCCTCTACATGCAACCAGTCTTCTTCCCCACAGCTCCTTTGTCGACTTCCCTCTTTCTTCCTCTCCTTGCTCGAGGCTGCCGAGTCTCAGTGAAGATCTGCACCATAAAATGCTGCAAGGAGGTTGGAGTATTCACCAGCGTTGTGATGGAGCTGCTCAAGAGAGCGAGCAGGGAATTGGGCATCTCAGAAGCTTGGAAATCCCCACTGGACCGAGTGGAAGGTCAATGTCATGCCCTGGGGGCTTGGGTCTCCCCGCTAATCTTGCATGCAGAACTGTTTAAGAGTGGGAGTGGCTCGGAGTTCCTCCAAAGCCAAGTGTAATGGTGGATGACTGATGCAGGGTCGTTCTATTGAGAACGAGTGAATGGGCTGAGCGGAGCAACCGATTGGAGCTGCAAACCCTTGGAGCCTTTGGAATCTTCATCCCAGGTAGGGGGCGCTTTGCATGTCCAATGCATGGTTCTGGACGGTCTGAGCGAACGTATTACCTTACATGTTTGTATGATTATGACTCTGTGAGGTGTTTGACTGTTGATCATTGGATATCGTATGTGTGTGTGTTAGTGGAGTCCTGTTAATTATTTTGTACTCACATGCATGCGTTCAGAATGTATTGTTTGTTATATGTTGTACATGCTGCCGAGTGGAGTCTGGATGAATGATGATTATTACCTGTGTGGTGTATGACTATTGCTGTCCAAGAGACGTATGATGACATTGGTGATGTTGTGGAGTTAATGTATGAATTGCATGTTAATTGTAATGTGAATATCAAGCACATTGTGTGGTCTATTGTTGACTTCCGGGTGGATACGATATGAATTGCTTAAGATGAACTTGCTGAGTGTGGATGACTGCCGTGACATGCATGAGGTTGCATTTATGGATAGAGGGTGACCCGTGGAAGGTCAGGAACCCAATGAGATGATTTCCAGCTACAGACCCTTGGCTAGATTCTGAGAGGACCCGTGGTAGCCGTGGGAGCTAGAGTTAAGTCTCGAGACGTCCTTGGGAGACCGGTACCACACGGTAAGGGTTATCGGACGAGGGGCCAGAAAAGGGATCTACAACACGTTCCTTAAAATCTGTGAACGCTATTAATGAATTTTGACTGGATTTGTGTGTGTGTTTGACGCTGAGGCTAAGTATTACTGATGTTATTGTTAAGGGGTATGTTGTTGTGAATAGTAGGAGTTAGATGACCATGAATGACTTGAGTAATCCGACTAGTGACTTGTGTAGATGCTTTATTAAATGTTAGTAACCGCTAGTATTGACTAAGATAGATAGAGTATGTTGAAAGGGAATGTGTATGCTAAGCTGAGCCAATAACTGTCATTGTATATGTGAAAGCTCACCCCCTACACCATTTTTCAGTATGTGCAGGTCGGGCTCGGAAGTGCTGACAGGGCCTCAAGTCCGAGTGTGGTGTACCCCGATTGTTGAGAGCATATATTGTATTCATTATGTTTAGTTAGTGTAGCCTTGGCCGGCTCTTATATAAAATGACGATTAAGCATATTTGTTTATAAAGATTGATTAGGAGAATTATAGATATGGGTTACTTGTATGGAATTGTAAGTATTGGTGAACATATATATATAATGTTAAGATAATGGGTATTCCGAGTGTATGATTGTGTATAGACCTGTGTTGTATGCTGGTGACTTGTGTTGGCATCACTTAAGCGGTTCGTGCCTCGCCCGAGCGACTGGAGCTGCTTCGCTCAAGCGTATGGGATCTCGCTTAAGCGAGTGGATGCTGGTTTTGGGCTTCGCTGAGTGTTTCCTTCTTCCGCTGTATGCCCTCTCGAGTCGGTTTTATTTTCTCTTGCCTTCCTTCTCTTATTTCTTTTGTTACCCGGTTGCTTTATGGTCTATTCGGTTTAGTTAATTTCAGAAAAAATTTTCTTGTCCCGGGTTGTTTTCATTTTAAATTTAGGATGTGTCAGGAAGAGTGGGGTGGGAAATCATGCACAGCGGCAGCTCCCACACGCGTCACACGCACAAAGTTACAACTAATCCGCCTTTATTTCCTTAGTTAAATTAATTAAGTTAATTATAATTAATAAATAATTTCCCCACTTTGCAATTATTATTTTAGTGATTTATTTTTCATTTGGCAATTAATTATTAAATCGGGATGTTACAGTTCTCCCCCTCACAAAAGAATTTCGTCCTCGAAATTTAATCGGTGACTCACCTTAAATAAACAACTCAGAAAATCACTGACATACCACAATAAGCAATTACACATCTATGCATCACAAGTATTCATATATTGCTTAAATTCCAGTCGGTATAAGTGGCTTCCAAAGCCATTTACCGACTTCTCCACCCAGAAAGCCGAGACGTCACTCTTAACACATTTTCACTCGGAAGTGTCACCATTGACTCGGAGTAACATTCCTTTCTTTCACTCAAACTCACCTCAACAAACAGATCGGAATACCACAGTCATGCTCTAACTGCAACTCTTCGCTTCTCAACGTTTCCGACTGCTTCGCAATTTTCTAATCAGTATAAATAAAACAACTCTTCTTAGTCTTCATTACATTCGGAATTCCATTTCCCACGTAGTTACCCCCATTCAACTCTGCCAGTTCACCCTAGCTATTGGCACTTTCCAGTTCTTTGGCCGCTCGGCCTTACACTCTCAACACCGATCGGCGGATTTACACCATCGGGTTCCCCGACTTAATGAGTCACTCGGCACAGCCATGAACTCACACAGAGCATAGGCCCAAAATTGTGTCACTTGAGACACCTTCTAGATGTTAATCAACCAGTTGGGAAGAATTCAGTCGGTAAACAACATTACCGACTCCCACTAATACTCACTTCCGACCGATTCATTTCGGATTGAGCTCTCGGATTTTCAAAATTCGACCACAAAATTTCTTTCTTAACCAAAATGAACACTCAAATGAGTTCCATATGCTTCAATTAGCACAATTCACCTGGATTTACCTCGCGCAGGCACTACGCTCGGTTCTAACATCTCAGATTTCTAATCATTCCTTCGGCTACTTTCATGCCTATAACGCGAGAATGTCACTCGGACCTCTCACTCAAAAATATTAATCAGGGTTTTAAAGGCAGTCCTCATCCGGAAATCTTTCCACTTGTAAAATTCACTCGTCATTCAAGCCTACCTCGAAACCAACCCTGAGTTCAAGCCAGCAGTCCCAATCACTGACCTGAGTACGACTTCATTTAAATCCTTCACTCGGGTATCTATTCCCCTCGGAGACCATTCACTTGGAAACTTACTCACTCGAAATCTCATTTTCCCGACCAGAAGGACTCTCCTCCTGGAAGATCACTCGGTTGGACATCACACGGGTATTAGGAATTCTACACTCGATATCTTTCTACTCGAAATTGTTCCATACGGAATCATTCTACTCAGAAGTGATAGACTCTGAGTCAGATTACTCGAATCTTACCATGCTCAGAATGCTACGGTCGGACACTATTCCCTTAACTTAATAATGATCCTCCCTATGAGGTTCTACTCGGAACACCATAATTTTCACTCAGCAGTCCTTTCTCACAAAGACTTCACTCAGAATTGTCTCCACTTTTACATACTCGGAATATACTAATCCCTTCCCGAGCAAATCCTCACCTTACAATTTAGTTTGGCTCAAATCCTGGGTTCCTCATTAGACTACGGTATCACTCGGTTAACCTTATAAAACTCCAATTTCATCGACAGACTTGATCATCCCTCATGTTTTAATAACTAATCATCATCTTAGTAGCCAATCTATACTCAACAGCCTCTAATCCTCTTGGAGGCAAACCCATCAAGGTTAAACAAACCCTCTATCCTTAATTTGATACATAACCACTTATTTATTCATTTAATACAACTCTCATCTTCACTCAAAGCAGTCCGATAGATCCACCATCACCATAAGTAGCTACAGCCTCACTTGCCTGGCTTATGAATTGCTGCATCTAACTTATAGGATGACGTCTTATTCCTATAGGGTTACAGCAATTACATAGTCACTGCAACGTGTACGCTGCCACAATACCTATGGCATGAAGAGTCATCTCAGAACAGCATGCCTCACTTCGACCAGACTCACTTCAACTAATACTAATTCACACGGTAATTACTAGCAGTTCACACACACACATTATAAATAATACATCTACATCAACATCATCATTACGCATCACATAGGGTACATCACGCAACAATAATTATGAAAATTATTTATCACTTCTGTAAAACAGTATGGTGGCAACACAACAATTGGCTTCTAGCCAACACCGAGTAAACATTTCCTCTAAATCTTATTCATCACAAACCCATGGCTCGGATTAAATTCTCAACTCTCAGCTATATAATGACATTGCTCACTCGGGTTCATGCAATTCAATCAGGATTAAGTAATTCACAATCATATATGCTGTCATAACACACCCTGGACTCGGCAACGGCACTAATGTACATACAGACACTCAGTCGGATTTCATACCAATTATTCATGGCTATATTATTTTTCACTATAGCATATACCATAACCACAACATCATATTGCACTTGGTAATAGCATCGACATATATATATACTCACCCAATCAGATTTACCCAAATCAATTCTGAACCATATTAAGAATTTCATTCACAATATCATATCCACATATTCATATAATTCACATTGAGTTCAATGCCCATCGTAAGCATGTACACAGACATTCAATCGGGAATTGCACAATAACATACATTCTCAATCATAACATTACGCTACACTCGTCAACAGCATCAATACATGCACATTCATTCAGTCAGAACTCATTCATACAACATCATCAAGTTGGAATCTACTCAAATCATTTAAATCCATGCAAATCATGTTAGTCTCAATAATAATGCTCTTACATACATGCATGCGGATCCGACTTAAACAGCGATTTCATCTCATGTATGCAATCCTCATGCAATTTCATACAAGCATCCAAGCTTACAGGTGCGTCTCACACAGTCATTAATAGATCACAACCGTTTCAACATGACATATAGATTCACTCGGAATTTCACAGTTTCATCACAACATCATAGGCGTTTGTCATAGTGACCCACAACAAGCAAAACAGGGTAACAATACTACAGCACATCCTCTTGGCATTTTTAATGAAGCCAGCATGCATTTCGACACAACATCCAAATGGAAATCAACAGATCGACTCACATATCATGCATTCGGAAATCATTATGGCATTCTCATTCATATACATTTGAACATGAAACTGCCACAGAACTCAGAGAATCATCCCTTTTTAGCTCACGTACTCGGCAATAATGGTAACACTCTTATTTACAAGCATTCAGTCGGCATTCATAGAAATATTAATACGTACTCATGGACAGAGCCACACCGCATTAAACAGTTTACAAATACCACAAATCCGGAAGTTGCATGCATTATTTCTCAATCACAGCACGGCTATCAACACATTTCACACATAACACATCACACGGAACTAAACAAACACCCGGTAATCATTCAAGCCTCAAAGCGTTACAACGTAATTGCTTTACTCGGCTCAACAACTCACACGATTAGTAAATTATTAGACTTAGAATCCCTAAGGGGTCACTACTTATCCAGTATCCCATGATGGCTACTCCCCAACATTTAAATATTATTATAAGGTCTAATACCATTCACTCGGTTTCCTCAACCAGCCACCGAGGCGCAATCCAAATTTAACGTATACCCGACCTCACCTTTACTCACTTATTACACACCCAAATTTCAACTTAGGAAACTACAACACATCTCTTATACTGAAAATCATATACATCATATACCATTCATTCATCACACGTTCAAATTCCTCAACAAGGCACAGTCATACAACCACACCATTCATAGTCAAACGTATACCAAATCCAAAAGAAGATCATAAGCACATATCATCACACAAGCCATGATTAAACAGGCATCAACATGCAATAGAACATCATAAGCAATTGTGACAATCTGGCATAATGCACTCAACCGCCCACTAACAGTAGGCAAACCTTGGCCATGGACCTTTTGGTCTACTCTGATACCAAAATGTAACACCCTAATTTTAATAAATAATAAACCCAAAAACAGGGGAAACTTTTCCATAAAAACAGCCACTGGACGATCGGCATAGGAAACGAAAGAGGAAGGCAAGGGAAATAAAAGAACATTCATATGTATAGTAATCAGCGGAAGGAACAAGGCTCGAACCGAACCATTCAGTTCAGCGAGACACATCAGCGCCTGGGCGAAATCCATGACAACGCTGACTCGCTCAAGCGAGACCCAAGACGCTTGAGCGAGACAACCCACTCGCTCGGGCGAAGTACCATTCGTTTAAGCGAACATCCCAGAAGCCATCCATGCACATACGCTCGCTAGAGCTAAGTCTAATTCGCTGGGGCGAACACAGGTACAAGGTAATTTCTCACTCGGATTTGGGACATAGGTTCACCCGGTAACACAACTAAAAAAACCCTAAACAGCTACCTCAAATTAGCAACCACAGTATCCCGTCGCTAATTAGCGACCGCCTTAGCGACCGCTCTGTACGAAAAGGGACCAAAAAGATGTTAACGACTCATGTAGCGACCGATAGAGGACTCGGTCGCTACCAATTATAAACACCGTCGCTAGTAGCGTCGCTATTTTGTAGCTCACCTTGTTTTGCTTTCCTGCCAGGGTTTTCTGTTGGCGCCAAATAGTAGCGACGGTGAATACCGTCGCTAACCCTCCCCTAACTATAGCGACAGAGTTCATGCGTCGCTATGGTTTGTACTAGTGACGGAATTACTGAACCGTCACTATGATTTTGGCTTTCCCTCCATATTTTTTCTTTTAATAATGGAAGGTAGCGACGGTGTCAGCCCACCGTCACTACTGTTCAGGTGGTTAGTGACGGCGTAGCTGTACCGTCGCTATGATTGTTGTGTTCCCTCCATTCAGTATTTTAGTGATGGTGTATATGGTCGTCGCTATTATTTATGGTCTTCCCTCCATAATTTTACTTTTTAAAAAGGAAAGTAGTGACGGTGTGGATGATACCGTCGCTATTAATTTTAGGATTAGTGACGGAGAAGTGTGTCGTCGCTAATACTCGGGAATAGTGACGGAGATTTGGTGCCGTCACTAATATTGAGGGGTTTAGGGACGGAACTTTTTGCCGTCGCTAACTGTCAGTAATACTCGACCAGCACCTCTCCGTAAATCAGTTGCCCTAACTCTCCCTCCCCAAATCCGTCACCCTCTCTATCTCTCCTCCGTCGTTCCCTCCCTCCCTCCCTCCCTCTGTCTCCTTCTCCGTGTGAGTTCGTCGGCACCCATTCCCTCCGTTCCTTCCCCAAACCCTCCCTCCCTCCCTCCCTCCCTTCCCCGGCTCATTCTGTCACCCTCTGTCTCTATCTCTCCTCTGTCGTTCCCTCCCTCCCTCCCTCTGTCTCCTTCTCCGTGCGAGTTCGTCGGCACCCATTCCCTCACCGGTGGCTACGCTTTCCCTTCGTGGACAGGTTAGTTCTCTACGTCGATGTTTTGCCTCCTTGTTGCTTGCCTTTGTATTCTGAATGATTGGAAAATAATGCTCTTCCCCTATGTTTTTCTTGGGCCCATATATGCAAACTTGAAAAGATGAAGAACTGAAAGTTGAGGAGGAAGAACACGATACTATTGCCGTGTTGTGTCTGATCCTGAACACGAAGAAACCACATCATCTCAGGTAACGAGCTCAGTTTCTGATTCCTCTTGTTACTGATCATAGTCTGCATTGCTCAGCATTCAATTCGGATTGATTGAAATGGATGTGCTAAGATTGGTAAGAGGGATTAATTTTAATAATTCTTATTTTCTCATTATGCGCACAACAGCTTTTAAGTTATTTGCTCGATTGAACTGTCTGTGATCGTTTAGATTTTCTATATAAGGCATATAAACTGCTGCATTGTTGTTTCAATTTTAGTCATTTAATGCGAAGTATACACCTCTTGATAGAATGAATAGCTCAGCTCTAATATATCGGTTTAGGGGACAAACCAATGAGTCGTTGTTTTAAGGTTTAATCATGTATATGTAGTTAGACTTGCTTTTTCAACTAGTGTTCCAAAGAAACTAGTGTGATCATGGGATTGACACCAACAGCACTTGGAAGCACACTTGCATCACAAACAAATAACCCTTCAGCCTCCCATGTCTCTCCATTTTCATCAACTCCACCTTCTTTCTCATTGTCCCCCATTCTACAGCTCCCCATTTGATGTGCAGAACAATATATGTTCCATTTCTCACCTAGTAAAAGTGCCCCTTCCATTGGATACACACTATCTAAGAACTCTTGCACTTTATTTTCACTGATTCTGCTACACTTGATTCTCTGACCATCACTTCTATGTGTGCCTACTTCAACTCCTCCTGCAGCTATTAGTATCCTCAGTGTTTGTTGCAAGCCAACCCTCATGTTCTCTCTGTCAATTGCGTTCAGTTTGTAGTTGATTCTTCCTTCTGTTGTTACCTGCCCACAAGCCCTGTCTCTTATTATAGTGATCAAATGAACAGTTCTAGGATAATTTAGCATCCTTTCTTTGAAGTCTTGTCCTGACTCCCAAGGACATAGGGAAGCAAATGATGTTGGTCCTAGCAAAGGTGTCTCAATTATGGCTCTTGCATCTGATTCTGAGTCTGTTAATGGTACTTTATGGACTGATGTGATTATACCTCCCTCATAGACTTTCCCTTTGAGTTCTGTGTATGATTCCGGGAAGTATCCCCATGTCATTAGGACAGGGTGCAGGTGAAGGTTCCTACCAATGTTGTTGTTCTTTAATCCACTAGAGATTAGTAAAGAGAGTGTTAAAAGTGCCCCACCAGAAGAAATTGTCACTTTGGCCTCAATTTGCAGCTTCATTGTGACCCTGCTGTTCAATGTTTTTGCCAGCACTCCCAAGCATTTCTTCTTTCTTCCACTTCCACTCTAGTTACTTTCCAACCAGAACCTCTCAGCTTTGCATCCTGTAATTATCACTGCACCTTTGTCAACAACACCTTTATTGTGACCCTTTTCTCAGTACTTGATTTTGGAATCCCTCTTGAGTACAGTTTTCTGTGACTCCAATCCTTTCACACATAGTTTCCATTGCTGAGAGATACTCTTGGCTTGAAAAGAAGGAAAGCTTGTGGTTCTCAGACCACTCTTTCAGCACTTTGTGTGGTGTTTTAATACACGCTGAGCAATTAACAACAGAGCAACCACCAACAGTTGATCCTGCCAAAACAAGTATTCTGGAGTCTACAGAAGCAAGGATCCCTCCAGTTTCATATAATTGATCCATGGATGGCCCTTCTAGAGATGAATAGTCCTGAGGAACAAAATAGTTGCCTTTTTCAAGAACAACCACCTTGTGACCAACACTTGAGACAACAGCTGCTGCAACATCTCCACCACAACCAGACCCAACAATTAGTGCATCACATTTAACTTTGAGGATGTTGCTTATGAAGTCTACTATAATATTCAGGCCTTTCTTAGCAAGAGATTGTTGATTAGTTGCGTCAGATTCATTGATGGTTTCTACAATGCCCTTCTCAAGGGGCCTACTGTTGGAGGCATTGGTTAAATTCTCATCAACTGGTGCCTCATATCCAATAGCTGTCCATACTGGGTTATCACCATTCTCATCAACCTGCAAAAAAATTCAATAATTTTTTTATAAAAGTTCAGTATTTGTTGTTTTTTTAAAACAAAAGTTTGTGGCATGTTAAGTAAACAATTTTTCTAATATGAATCCATTATATACATATGACAAGCAAAACATCGGTTTTTTTAATTAATATTTATGAAATTTCTATAAATATCCAGTTTCAATATAATTTCTAATAAAAACCTTTTATCTGATACAAAGTTAACACTTAACATGTGTTAGAAAAACCAGTAAAACAAAGGACAAAGATAATAAGTAATAAGAGAATTTTGGACCAAGGTTGAGGAGTACCCAAGAGAAGAAGACAAAGACGCACAAGACTTTGATGTATACAAATGCCATTCTAACAGGTGTGAGGAACCCATGCTTCATCCACTTCTGCATAACCTTTTCTCTTTTCTCCAAAGATATGCTTGAGAAGTTGTTGATAAAGGGCCATTTCTCACCAATACAGAGTGACCCACAGAGCAACAAGGTGCCCAACCTTGTTGTTAGCAACCATAAAACCACTCTAACCAGTATTACTGCTTCTATCAAGCCCCTCTTCACTAATATCTCAGCCACCTGTTGCCATTGAAAACAAAACATAATGTATATAAGATATGAAGAAGGTACACAAAAGATTATTCAATTAATTTGCAAACATTACGATTATTGTTTAAGTTCAGCTTAAAGAATTTATTTAAAAGAAAATACCACCGCATGAACAGATTCCAGAAAGTAATTTAATATCTTAACAATAAGGTTGGAAAAGAATTAGAATCTAACAAGTTTTATTTGATTTTAACATATATTAAAAGCTAATAAAACGATTTTATACCTAACGCAGATTAAATACTAATTACTCTGACCCCTTGTATCACCACTTGGCTCTAAATTCTTTATGACTGCAATTGATTATAAAATGTAAATGATAAAAAAATATATATATTCAGAATTTTACTGAATAAAATGAATTCATGGATATAGTTCAGTCTATAAACTAATGTGTCGCCTTTTGGGTTTAATGGTAATATAGACAATTTCTTATCTTTGCTGGCGGAAAATTTTCAATTTCTCACGCTAAGATGAGAAGGTTATCAATTAAAAAAATAAATAACAAAACAATCGTAAGAACTAATAATGCAGAAGATGAGTTAAATATTCATCCTTAAACTATAGTATGTAAATATTAAAGTTTATTAAATTGAATCAAAAGTGAATATACTAGTAATTAATTCAGATACAAACTTATTTGTTGAGAAAATCAACACGTTCGGTATTAGCATGGACATTTAAAGGTTGACATGTCTACTTGGATTCGATTTGGGCACAATCATTATTATGGGTGGTGAAATTTTCTCTACGAAGATTTAACCGAATTATGAACACGGATATACAAACTTATCTTTTTTTTATTTCTTTTTCTCTCCTCTAAGCTGAATGCTTGGCCTTTGTTCATAACTTCATAAATTATTGGTTGAATGACAAAATCTTATTATGTTGTTTGTGATAAGTTATTCTGCTGTACATGATAAAATGTCTTGTTTCTTTTAATTAATGTAATTTTCTTCTTTCGTGTGACATAAGATATGCTATTGATGTGAACAGAAATTGTTAATTTCCTAAAGATAGTTAGGATTCAGTTTTTCTGTTTTCCATTTTTTAGTAAGTTGTTACATTATTAGCTATTACATCTTTAGAAACCTCATTATGGAAACCAGTTGAATGTTGAGAACTTTGATTAACACTTTTAACCATCAACTTTGTCATGCAGACCAACACACTTTATGCGTGGTCTGTGTTCGGCTCTCATCAGCTTTGTCTCCATCGCTATCTCTCTTTCGACGGTAATCCCCTAATGCTAACTTTCTGGCTATGTGTGTTGTATGTTTTGAAGTGTATGTATGTTGATTGTTGTTTGTTAGTGGAGAGCAGAGCTCATTAGGCAGTGATTTTGTGTGCTGATAACATGATTTTTTATGCATGTGTAATGTTGTTTGTTAGTGGAGAGCAGAGCTCATTAGGCATTGGTTTTGTGTGCTGATAACATGATTTACGATGCATGTGTAATGTTGTTTGTTAGTAGAGAGTACATCTCATTAGGCATTGATTTTATATATTGATAACATGATTTGGTGTTCATAACTCTGAATATCATATACAATGCGTATGATATGTTTATTTATCAATACTGGGAAGTTTTCTATATGTAACAGGCCGTTTGTAAATTTGGGAAATGTCTAGTTTACAAGGGAGACTCTGCCAAAATTTCGGCAGACTCCCTTTCTTAGGGAACTTAAAAAATGAAACTCAACTTTAATAATGTAGGGTTTAGTCATGTGTGTACCCATTAGATTCCTGTTCAAGTTTCAAAACAACCGGTTGATGTACCGTGTTGTGTTGGATCTTGAATTGTCCCGGTTGGACAGTTGGTATGAATTTGTAACCTGTAGGGCGTAACCCATCAATGTTGTATGTGGTCTATCTTGAGAAGTTGAATGAATGCTCATTTGAAATTTCGGTTATGGTGTTTCGTATTGTCCCCAGGGTGCATGTCTGTGTGTGGTGTTTCATACCGTACGTATCTCTGTGTACTCGGGGACCAATGTGAAATGCTGCCGAAATTTCAAATGAACATCAACGACACAAGATAGACCACATACAACAACATAGGGTTATGGATGGTTGCATATTCATACCGAATGGGATAGGGCCCCACCAATTTACAACATCAAAGAGATCGAGTGATTCACAACCGATAGTCAAATAAAATTTTAAAAATGTAAAGTAACAGAAATCATGCTTATTAGATATTGTAAATGGAGGTACCAGAAAATCGGCGATGGATGTACAACCGACTAGATCGTAGTCGGCGAGTGACTGAGGAGTTTATGATGGGGCTATTGGAGTTCATTCTGTTCGCTACGGCAAACACACCTGGATTTGAAGCGACTCAGAAGATTCGTTGTCCGTGCTCAAGGTGCAAATGCATGAGTTTTGAATACGCGGATGATGTCATGTGTCACCTAAATGAGAAAGGGTTCATGGAAACATACCACTGCTGGTACAACCATGGTGAGCAGTTACCGGGTAGACCATCAGGCGTAACCGTTCAATAGTCTTACTATGAGGTTGGAGGAAACAGGGATATGTACAACAACATAGAACAAATGGTGATGGATCATGTTGGACCCTCCACCGGGCGTCTGCTGGAACATAATGACCAAGCAAGTCATGGAGACTCTGACAATGTAGAGGAGGATCCTAATCTGGAGGTGAAGAGATTTTATGATTTGTTAGCGGCGGCTCAGACTCTATTGTGGGATGGGTGCAACAGTCACACTGAGTTATCCGCCTCCCTAGCTGCTTTAAGCCTAAAGGCAGATTATAATCTTTCTGGAGGTTGTTTTAATAGGATGGTCAATCTGATGGGTTCCACCATGCCTAGTAATCATAGAATGCCAGCAAACCTGTACCATGCTAAGAAACAAGTGGCAAACTTGGGGTTGGGTTGTATGAAGATAAAGTGTTGTGTTGGTGGATGTATGCTGTTCAGAAATGAGTTTGCAGACAAGAGTGTCATAAAATGTCTGCATTGTAATGAGGAATGCTACAAGACCGTTAAAAGGAGAGGGAAGGTAACCCGGACGGCCAAGAAGAAAATGTGGTACTTCCCTATAACACCGTGTCTTCAACGCCTGTATGCCTTATTGTCCACGGCAAAACACATGCGTTGGCATGCTCTGAACCGAACATAAGAGGGGTTTCTTTGCCATCCTTCCGACGGGAAAGCATGGAAGTGTTTGGATGAGCTATATCCGGACTTTTCTGCCGAGCCGTGCAATGTAAGACTTGGCTTATGTACTGATGGGTTTAACCCATTCGGTCAATACGGAAGAGCTTACTCTTGTTGGCCAGTAATCCTGACTCCATACAATCTGCCTCCTGATATGTGTATGAAGAGGGAGGTCATGTTTCTATCTATACTGGTTCCAGGACCCAAAAATCCAAAGGCGAATATAGACGTGTTTTTGCAACCATTGGTTGAAGAGTTATCACAATTATGGGATGTCGGGGTAATGACATACGATGCGTCTTTGAAGAATAACTTTATGATGCGTGCTGTTTTGATATGGACTATTAATGACTTCCCGGCCTATGGTATGCTTTCTGGATGGTCCACGTCTGGGAAGCTTGCTTGCCCTGTATGCATGGAACATACCGGGGGGGAATCACTCCCTGTTAGTGGCAAGACAAGTTTCTTTGACTGTCATAGAAAGTTTCTACCGTTGGATCACCCGTTTAGGAGAAACAAAACCGCTTTTAAGAAGAACAAGGTTGTTAATGAACCTCCACCCCGTAGGTTATCTGGTGCATGCGTTTGGCAGAGGGTCGAAGAGTATCCTTACATC
Source organism: Clitoria ternatea (assembly GCA_037962975.1). Lineage (NCBI taxonomy): Eukaryota > Viridiplantae > Streptophyta > Magnoliopsida > Fabales > Fabaceae > Clitoria > Clitoria ternatea. Next base: position 197,725,856 of record CM075670.1, read on the forward strand.
TGGGACAAGAGTGTTAAGGAGTTTGCGGGTTACGGTAAGGAACACCACTGGGTGAAGCAGAGTGTCTTGTGGGATTTGCCATATTGGAAAGACTTGTTGTTAAGACACAACATTGATGTCATGCACACTGAACGTAATGTTTTCATGAATATTTTTGACACTGTTATGGACATCAAAGGGAGAACAAAGGACAACGAGAAGAGTCGTCTAGACCTTCCGATTTGGTGTTCTAGGAAGGAGTTGGAGTTGAGGGATGCGGGACGTGGAAGAATGTTTAAACCCCATGCAAAATATGCTTTAACTAGACCACAACAGATTGCTGTGTGTATTTGGATGAATGGGTTGACCCTGCCTGACGGATTCGCTTCTAACTTGAGTAGATGTGTCGACGTGAAGGAGGGCAGGGTGTTTGGCATGAAAAGTCATGATTGCCATGTGTTTACGCAACAACTACTCCCGTACGCGTTTCATGCCTTACCAAAGCCTATTTGGAAGCCGTTGGTGGAGTTGAGTCACTTCTTTAAGGAGTTGACGGCTACTTCGTTGATTGTGGAGAAACTTGTGAAGATAGAAGAAACTATCCCGGTATTGATTTGTAAGTTGGAGCAGATTTTCCCACCAAGTTTTTTTGACTCGATAGAGCATTTTCCTATTCATCTACCGTACGAGGCCTTGGTTGGTGGCCCGGTGCAGTATCGTTGGATGTATCCATTCGAAAGGTGAACGCCAGAACTCTTTAATTTCCTTACAAACACTTCTTATAATAGTATTTTCTAACTTAACACTATCTTGTTAATGATGTTGAAGATTCTTACGCTCCTTAAAAGATAAAGTGTCGAACAAAGCCTGCGTTGAAGCATCAATTTGTGAGGCATACTTAGTCGAAGAAGTGACAACCTTTGCTTCTTTCTATTTTTTGATGGAGATAGAAACTAGAATGAGTAGAATTCCCCGCAATCTTGGGGTAGCCAGCCGCACAGGGTTTGATGAACAAACATCGATTTTCAACTATCCTGTTCACCCGGGGGGCAAGGTCACAAAATGTTACATTGATGAGAAAGATCGAAAGGCGGCTCACTTGTACATTCTTCTAAATTGCCCAGAAGTGGAACCCTTTATTGAGTAAGTCATAGAAGTTATATGTTACATTCTAAACGTAGCTTTTATAGTATCTAAATTTGTTTCCTTTGAATAGCTTATACACAGATATGCTAAAACTTGAGCAAAATGATTTAACTGATGACCAAATTCATAGTGAGGTGTCATCCAAGTTCGTTGGTTGGTTCACGCAACACGTAAGACCCGTTTACCAGGTGTTTTTTATCTTTGCTTCTAACTCCCGATATCTAACGATGACCTACTTGTTATGTTGTACATAGATACAAGACCTAAACAACCATATTGAAGATTCTTTACTCCAAGCCCTTTCTTGGGGGCCGGTGAAAACTGTTAAAAAATGGCCTATTTACTACGTAAATGGCTACAAGTTTAATATTCTTCAATGGAGTGAAGGGATGCGCACCCATAACTACGGGGTTTGTGTTAAAGGCACCACCGGACAGTTGGAAGAAGACTTTTATGGAGTGCTGACGGAGATTGTTAAAGTTTCGTTCTCTGGACGACTAAGAAGAGATATTGTTCTATTCAAATGTGATTGGTTCGACAACACAATCGGTGTTGGAACAAAGGTTGACAACAACTACGGCTTAGTTGAGGTCAAGAAGAATGTTAGATATAAAAGGTTTGATCCCTTCATTTTTGCCCAACAAGCTGAGCAGGTTTATTACACCGACTTCCCGGGAGGACATCGGGACTGGTATGCAGTAATCAAGGCCAAGGCCCAAAGTCAGATCACTGACAATGTCTCCGAGGAGGTCGATGATGCTTATCAGCTTGCACCACACGAGCTCAACGATGCCAATTTATTGTTCAACATTGATCCAGTCATAATGGATGAGACACTCGCCACTACGGGGGGTGAACACATTGACAAAGACCTTGTCTCTCGATCAAAATGGTCTAGGGCTGATTTGGATACTGATGAACTTGTTCAAACAGATAACCACAGTGACACGGAAACTGAGGGGGAATTTGAAACTGAAACAGACATAGAGTATGTAGTTGTTAAACATATATACATAGGTTTATATATATCCTGAGACTAACCTTTCTTTTCATGATTTTATCCATAGATGACGGGACGTCGACTGCCCTTCAGTAGGGGTGGTGGGTCCAGGACCCCGACATCCCGGCTGGGGACTCCCACCCCAGGACAGGAGACCACTCCATCACCACTACAGCGGACCACTCCATCACCACTACAGTAGAGCACTCCATCACCACCACCACAGCAGACCACTCCATCACCACCACCACAGCAGACCACCCCATCACCCCCACAGCTGACCACCCCAGAGCAGACTCCTGGAGTTGGTGGCTTGGAGGACCATGGCCATCAGGCCACCCCACCTCCGGCATCCCCTCTGCCCATGTTGGTACCCGTGCCGGCCGGAGACGAGTAAGTGACTAAAGCTCAAATACTTTTATGTTATTTGTATGGTACTTTATATTAAACTTTAGTGGAAAGACTTGTTGGTTTATTGTATGTTACTTTAATTAGTACTTGTATAGATTGAATTGTACTGGGCATTCTTCTGTTTGTAACAGGGTAACTATTTAAACTTGGAAATGTTACATTTACAGGGGAGACTCTGCCGAAATTTTGGGAGTCTCCCTAGATTGTCCACTATTATTCTCCTGATATAATTGTTGTCATTACAGCTTTGTTGATAGTAGTCGCACTACCAAAGCGATTACTAAGGTATTAAAGGCCCAGTGGGATGGTCCATATATATCTTGGACAGATGCTGGGAAGGTTGTCCAAGATAGGTGGTTTGACACCTTCTCGGTAAGTTCCTAGCTCATTTGTTGTGACTTGATTTGTAAAATACACCTCTTATTAATTTTGATTTCTCATTTCATTTTACAGTGTGATTACCAGTGGGCGGAGGGTATGATTGATGAGATTAGGAAGGTCTTTGCCACAAAGACCTCCAAAATCATCAAGAGTACCCTTTGGAAGGTGAGGGACAAGGGTGAGCGCCCTCGTTGGATCCCGGAGAACCATTGGGACGGGATGGTCCAGAAGTGGGGCGGGGTCCCGTTCCAGCAGGCGAGTGCTCGGAACAGGGCCAACAGAGCCGCCGATGCTGCAGCCTCGGTTTATACTCGGGGTAGCATTTCAACCCTCGAGCACAAGAAAAGATTTGTAAGTATATTTATGTTAAACATTTCTATTATGATTCGTCTGACATGTTTACAAATAATAATCTCAATGTTTTTTGTCCACCACAGGAGTTGAGGGAGCACCAGGAGCCTTCTTTGTTTGAGGTCATGCAAATGACCAAGAAGAACAAAGCCGGTGCATGGGTAAACCAGAAGACTATGGATCTAGCGGTATTTACTTTTAACTGACACATGCTTATAATTTACAAATCAGCTTACTAATCCTATCATTGTTTTTGAATTTACAGGAGGCGTATCAGGCCAGGAGGGCCGAGAAGGAGGCGGACCTAGTGGCTTCCACTCCTGAAGGGGAGGTTCCTCCCACCCTATCTTGTTCTGACGACAACGCCATCTATATGGAGGCTGTTGGCGGTGTGAACAAGAAAGGAAGGGTATTTGGATTGGGTGGCATCGGCACGCAGCTGGCAAAAAAGGGGAAGACCCCTTCCTCTTCGTCTTCCTCTGGTCTTCCGACTGAGGTCGTTCAGGTAATTCAAAACCTGAACGATGAGCTACAGGAGGAGCGACGTCAGAGGCAGTTGTTGTTGGAGCGGGCCGAGGCGGACCGACAACAAGCCAAGGCGGACCGACAGCGGGCCGAGGAGCAGCACGCTGAGACTCGTCGGCAACTTGCTCAGCAGCAGGAGCTACTGATGCAGTTGATGGCGAGGCTACCTCCCCCCACTTCCCAGGCGCCCCCACCACCACCCCAGGATCCCCCACCACCATGATTGTATTTTTATTATTTATACACATTGTATATTTGATTTTTAGTTTTTATGTTATATTTTATTCAGTATTTATTTTGTCATTCTTCATTTATTATGTCAATATTTATTGGTAATTAAATTCAAATCAAAAAGCCTTATTGTACCTATCATTAATAATTCAACCTATTTGATAAATAAATTTAATCTATTATTTTGTTTTTAATAATAATTTAATATTTAAAAAAATTATTTAAATTTAATTATAAAATTTTATCAGCCAATACAAAATATAAAATATTTAACAAAACCTATATATTTAACCCAATTTAAAAAAAAAGAATTTCAAATTAGCGACGGCAACAGATGGTCGCTAAATTGTAAAAACTAACGACGGACTATAGTGGTCGCTGGTGGGCCAGAAACAGTGACGGACTATTGTAGTCGCTGTATGGCTTCCCACAGCGACGGAGGTATACGGTCGCTGGTAGACAAGCATTAGCAATGGATCATGTGGTCGCTATATGAGTACCTATAGCGACGGCGGAGCTTGGTCACTGGAAGGCCACACCCGGCGACGAACGCGTTGGTCGCTATCGGTTTAAGCATAGCGACGGCGTATGGTGGTCGCCGAGTGACTGTCAGTAGCGACGGCGTTGTGAGGTCGCTGTATGGCAACACTTAGCGACGGCTAGTGTCATTGGGGCAGAGACGATTTTAGCGACGGCATTACGCCGTCAATATATTAGCGACGGCGTGTCTGTGGTCGCTGATGTGTTTTCAACGAAGGTTTTAGCGATGTAGTCTGTCCCGTCTGAGATACCGTCGCTAATTTTTGTAGCGACGGCCTTGGCATGGATTAGCGACCAATTATTTCCGTCGCTAACAGGTGTTTTTTTAGTGGTGTAAATCATCGCGCTCGCACTTCACTTGGGGGTCCTCACAGCTCCTTATTTCATTCATATAGGTCACAAGTATAAACCACTCGGGAAATGACTCCCCCAATTCTGCCACTCGGAATCCAGAATTCTTTCTCACTTGGAATATATCCTAATCAAACATCACTCGACGTATTCCAACCTTAACACAATCGGGTCATATTACCCATTCACTATTCGGTATATATATACACACATTCGCTCGGGAAATCAGGTAGTTAAGTCCCACTCGGACTTATTCAAAACTCAACCACTCGGGATACAGATCCTCACTCACTCGGATTTTACATCATTCACTCGGATTATAAATATCTTACACTCAGAATCCATTCCATTCTAAACCACTACACTAACCCTTCTCTCAGAAGAGGATCGCTCAAGGTTTTCACTCGGGAATACAAACTCTTCCTTACTCGGGTTTACCTATATTTTTCACTCGGAACCACTCAGGGTATTCACTCGGAAAGCCACCCACTAATCCTCACTCGGAACCATCAACTTAACATTATTTCACTCATCAGCAGCCCTTGAATCATTTAACAACACATTCGAGTCATAAGACGCATCAAATCAACATAATGCACTTATGTATAAATATATGTTCCCAGAAATATAAATCTGCCACAAATCCAATCTACCAACCCATATACATGTAACCATATACTTGGAATACTCATTAACTTAACATTATACCTTTACCATTATTTACAGATCCATACAAGTGACACCATGTCTATACTTATCAAATCAATCTTCATAAATAAATAAATATGTTTAGTCATTATACATAAGAGCCGGCTAAGGCTACACTGACTGAACATAATAAACGCATTACGAGCACTCAACAGTCAGAGTGTACCACACTCGGACTTGAGGCCCTAACATCATTTCCGAGTCCGACCTGCACACACTGAAAAATGGTGTAGGGGTGAGCATCTTAAATATTAAATGATAGATACTGACTCGGATTGTCCCACAGTTATGCAATAATATATATATATATATACATAATTATACATGGCAATAAATTAAGTCAGAAAAATACTAATCAACCAGGACACACATGAGACCTTTACCAATCGGAATCCACAGTCATCACTCGGCTATACACACATAACATTCAATAACATATATATATATTGATAAAACAGATTTTAGTCAGCATCCACATCATATGCACACAGAGTAAATCACTCGATTATATACGTTCATCATCTCATTAACATGATCACATGCATAGTCAAATTCCAATCAACATCAGCAGTACGTATGCACAGATTATTTCACTCGGTTCCGCATTTGTGTGTAATCGGTTTTTGACGTTGCAACGTAGGCTCCCAGCCTTTTTATACATAGCTCTCAGCTATCAATTCAGCTCCAAGCTGTTTGGCCATTTTACAGGTACCCAACCATTTCCCAAAAGGTGACACCAACACTCTCAGCGCCAACGGAGGTGTTCACGGGCAGCCCGAGTCCCACTCAAAGGCTACCTTGAGTCCCACTCAAAAGGATTTCACAGCGTCCAACGCTTTTAAATAACCGATGGTAGTGTCCCACACTACGTGCTCCAAGCACAAATGCATCCAATGCACCACACACGGATTCATCACACCACACAGAGTTCATATACACAGCCATTCACTCAGCATTACATGCATCACATGCAGTTGGCATTATACATCATCAGAACTCAAATAGCACATGCATCTCATGCAATCGGCATTAGGCATTATCAGCACTCAACAACACGTGCATTACATGCAGTCGGTATTGGACACTAACAGATTCACTAAATCCACATTCTCACATATGCAGTCAGCATTTCAAGCTCATAGTAACTTACACATCACCTAAACTACACGGCAATCATCAACCGCACTACAACATATTCTTTTCATACGATCATGCAATATCCTCAAGGCTATTAACATGTATTTCACAGATGGAATCAAACATGTATCACTCAACACCAACTCGTCATGCATTCGGGTACCATATACTCATCATGCAAGCAAAACACAGGATCAGACACAGAATCAACAAGCCATTGACACCCGAAACCCGTTCATAACCCATGCATTTAAGATAGAAGATACCCCGCTACCTGGACTGAAGCTTCCAGTCGGTCAACACGATACTCTGTTCTAGAAGATCACCGAGTCACTCTCAGTGCATCTGCACGCAAGGACGGGGGAGGCCATTCGAGCCTCCGAGACACCCAACTCTTGGCTCGGTCTCTTGAGCAGCTCCAATACAACGCTGGTGAACGCTCCAACCACCTTGAAGCTCCTCGTAGTGTAGATCTCCACTAAGATTTGGCAGCTTCGAGCAAGGAGAGGAAGAACGAGGGGAGTCGACGAAGGGAAATGAAAGAACGGGGAAGGAACAGCGTGGAAGGAGACGGGTTACATGCAGGGGGAATGCACACCCTCACCCTCTTTGGTTCGTCGAGTCAAGAAGGAGGACTCCGATCCTCAGCCACCACTGTCACGAGCTCACAGAAACAGAGAGCAAAGAAAAGAGAAGGAGAAGAGAAGGAGAATGAAGAACGAAGAAGAAAAGAAGAGAGAACAGAAGGGAGAGAAGTCTGAAGGGGAAAATGAATAATGAAGTGGCCCAGTAGCCCATATGTGCATGCACGGAGAAGGGAAGAGTGGGGTGGGAATTCGTGCACGGCGACAGCTCCCACACGCGTCACACGCGCAAAGTTACAACTAATCCGCCTTTATTTCCTTAGTTAAATTAATTAAGTTAATTATAATTAATAAATAATTTCCCCACTTTGCAATTATTATTTTAGTGATTTATTTTTCATTTGGCAATTAATTATTAAATCGGGATGTTACACTGCCCGTGAACACCGTCGTTGGCGCTGAGAGCGTTGGTGTCACATGTGTGGGGAAACGGTTTGGTACCTGTAAAATGGCCAAGTTAGTTGGGAGCTGAATAAAAGGCTGGGAGCCTAGGTTGCAATGAATAAAAACCGATTACACATGAATGCGGATCTGAGTGATTGAATTCCGTGTACTTGTACAGTTGATGTTGATTGTGACCTGATTGCATGCACATGTGTAAGGTGTAACATCCCGAATTTTAAAATGAGAGAATTAATTACCAAAATAAATATTAGGAATTGGTATATGGAGTATTTAATGTCCCAAACTATTGAGAATAATTAAATTGATAATTTTGGGAACTGTTAGAAAATTATGGAGACCGGTTAAGCTGAAATTAAGCCCGGTTGAGATATGGGTGTCGGACCAAGTATCTCGGAATGAGATGATATTGGTCAGGGCTGTAGAGAATAATATTGGGAATCCGAATATGTATTCGGAATAATTTTCAGATGATGTATTGAGCCCGAACGGAGAACCTGTTGGTTATAAAACGGTAAAGTTTTAATGAAGGGGAATTAAAATAAATCGAAAACCCAATTTTCTTCTCCTCCTATTCACGTACACTGCTGAAGGTAGACATTTCATTTGCATTTCACTTCTTCTCCTCTTCATCACCATCTTCTCCATTTTCCTCTCTTTTCTTCATCCAAACCCTAGCAAGTTTGAGTTCATCTTCCGCATCTCCTCATTTTCATTGGTGGAGCTTGAAGGAGGCTTGTGGAGCTGCTGTATTCTCCTTCTTTCTCTCCATTTTCGTAGCTTCCTCTCCCCCTATTGAACCCATTTTCGTTTTTGGGTGTGAGGTAAGGAATACTCACCATTTACTTGGGTTTTTGCCATGGGTGTATGATAATATGAGTTTTGAAACCATGCATGTGTATGGATGTTCTTGAGGAGAGTATTTAATGCAAGAGTTTAATGTGGGTTTGTATGAGAATGAGGTTTCTTTGAGAAGTAATAAAGTGGATGCATTTATGGTTGAAAAGAGAAGAGTATTTATGATGGTTGTTGGAATTTTATGAAACCCTAACTTTATGAATTTGGGGGGAAATGTATAATGGAGGTTGATGAACATTTATTGTTGGTAATAAATGTGAGGTATGATGAATAAAGGTCATTGGTGAAGGTAATTTGTTGGTGGAAGTCATTAATGGAGAAACCCATGAAAGGGTTGGTTGTTGAGTACATAATAATAAATGGTGGCACCTAACCCATGGTGGTTATGGTGGATAAAATGAAATAAAAGAGTTTTGAGAGTTATAATAATAAAAACAGCAAGTATTTATTGATATATAAGTATTTGAACCTTAATGAGTAAGTAGAAAATTGATTGTATAATGTATTGTGATGTAGGAAGTGACCCCATTGACGAAGCGAGACCATCAAACCGCGTTGATCACTACTTCACTTGAGGTAGGAGGGGGTAACTTTTCTAAATGCATGATTTCATCCATTGGTGATGTGGAAATATGTATATGTGATTATGTTAATAATTGTTTGAATGGATGATATGATATGTGTGATTTGAATACATTTAGAATGATGATTGTTATGTGGCATTGTGTTTGGGATAATACTAATGATGTGATGATACCATATTAATGAAGTAGGATGATGGTTTGAAACCATATGTGAATTGAGATTGTGATGTGAATATCCCAAGTATGTGTGTATGAGTTGTGGAATGTGTGTGCCACTAACTATTGATAAGAATAAGTTTAAAAGAGAATTGGGATTGGATAAGAATGATGAGAATATTGAAATCCACTAAGTGGTGATGGTGAATGATTGAATGTGGAGTGGCATCTAGGATGCATAGTGTGAGGATGCACTTGATTTGCATTTGCATTGCATCCATGGCATATCATAGCTGTCTATGTGGAATATTAGGGGGTTCCACTAGGCAGGCCCAGTGGGAGGGCGGCTCAGTGCACGAGCGTATTGTGATTTTCCCCTATGACTCGGTGTATGAGTCACGAAGCTGTCCATAGTTTGGTGACGAGGCACCCTATGTGGCGGGCCCAGTGGGCGGGCAGCTCTATGGTGCGCAAGTTTACCTCGGTGTCCGACGGGACACGACTCTCTCGATGTGTGTTCGGGAGGGGCCCGTAGCACTTGTGGTAGTTGAGGCCACGATGTTGATCCTCAAGTCACAGGGTGACTAGTGCTACAGATGGGCGATAGCGGTTTGGTACCAGTAAAAGATTATGATGATGTAAGCATGCATGAATTGAGATATATGTGTACACAATTTTTTTTCTACTGCAGTAGGGGCATAGTAGCACACCTATGCTTGTCCCACAATTGAATTGATTTAATGATATATTTTCCCACAGTCGGATCCGCATTGTTTGACGATGAATTCTTGTGCATATGCATTAGCCTTAAGAGCATTTGTATATAGCTGGAGATATGCCTAGTTGAAAGCCCATGGTGGCAACGGATGATTGAGAATTGAAAAGGGAAAGAGTTGAATACTAACCCGATGTGTGTGTTTGGCAATCCAAATGATTGATATTATGAATGTATACTTGAAATTATAAGATGTATTGTGTATAATGTATGATGTGGTGTAATGATTGCTAATTGTGCAAGTATACATGTATTTCATCATAATGTATGACTTTAATTCATTTGGATTATGTTACTCACCTCCCCGTTGCCATTTTTAAAGTTGATGTAGGTATGACTTAAATCCTACAGCTTTTGGAGGCCGAGTTTGGAAGGAGGTAAATATGGATAGGAATGTGTAAGCCTTGGCCGGCATGAAAACTGTTTTGTGGAGTATATGGTGCATATATGCTCAAATTTTGTAATGTAGATAATTTTGGAGGTCATGGGAGAAAATTGGACATGTTTGTGTAAGGCCAATTTTCCTACATGACCCAAGTGATGTAAAGAATAGACTATGATATTTAACTTTGATGAATGAATGTTGAGAATCTTGAATTATAGCCTTTAGGATGTGTATTGGAGACGTTGTATAGTTGTTTTAATGCATGAGCAAGGAACCAATAGGGTCAAAATGAATTTTATGAATTTTGGATAGTGTGTGGTGGTTCCAATAGCTTAAATACATGAATTGTGACTTATAGGAACTGGAGCGTGTCAATTCCATTGAGAATAGACCCCTATGTTACTCAAAAAGGCTCAGGAATGGACAAAACGCATTTATTTGCATAATTTTCTCATTTTTGAGAATTTTTGGGTGAGGCTGGTGGCCACACGTCACAATTGGTGTATTTTAGTTGGTGTCAAAATTTGGTAGCGTTTGGAGTTGATATGAAAAAGTTAGGGGGGTTAGAAGTCCAAAAATAAGGCTTTTTCTGCATAAAACAGCAACTGTGCTATCTCGAATCGATTCGAGGATCTCTGAATCGATTCGAGCGCTGCTGTTTTCACTGTTTTTGGTTCCAGGAAGGCCTGAATCGATTCATACGATCTTGAATCGATTCCAGGACCTCTGTTTGTATAAATTTGAGTTCCAGAAGCGTCTGAATCGATTCATACAAGCTTGAATCGATTCAAGGGGTCCTGTTTTCACTATTTTGCACTCCAGAATCATTTGAATCGATTCATGGGGTGTTTGAATCGATTCATGGCCCTGTTTTCACACCTCTTCCTCTGTTTTAGGGTATCATTGGTATTGTTTGACTATATTATGATTGTACAATGACCTACACGCATAATTAATACATTCTATCAATTCAATGGACCGTCCTTCGACCTCCTACCACTCCCCTTCATTTTCTTAATGTAATTGCACACTTCCGCTACTTCTTGTTGATGATCATGAGATTGATCATCCAAGGTTCACTCTTTGACTTAATTATTCACCTTCTCATATCTTCATATATGAGATAGGTTATTAAAATAGGTCCAGGGGTTTGGTGAAAAATACTTCACCACTTTAATTATTTGATTTATTAATATTTTCAAAGACGCAAAAAATTTTCCCCTATTTTAATTGGGGGTTCGGGGTGTCTCATAAGGTTATTGGGCATGATATGTGTATATAGCCGAGTGATAACTGAATAGATTCTGATCGGAAAATATTTTATATGTGTTCTGATTATTTGGTATTGTTGTGTACATTTATATTTTTGCTTAACTGAGGAATAATCCGAGTCAGTATCTATCATTTAATATCTAAGATACTCACCCCCCTACTATGGCTATATTTTACAGTGAACGTCTCTCGGAATGATGAATGAAGGAGGAGCTGAATGCCGAGTGAAGTACTTGTGCACTATGGAATATATGTGTATATGTATATACTGTGTATAAGGTTTTGTTAAGCCTTGGCCAGCTCGTATTTTGGTCTTAGTCTCTTTATATCAGAATTTGAACTCTCTCGGGTTGAGAGTATGACAATGTGCTTGTAAATATTTATATACATTCCTATATATGTCATACTGTATGTTTATTCTATGCTGTGTGTGAAGTCTGAGTGATATATATACGTACTTTTCTGAGCGTGTGAGGTTGGTATGGCTATAAGTAAAAATAGAGCTAAGTTATTGTTGTGGGAAGAAAGATAGTGACCTTATCCCGAGTGAGGATAGGTTTAGATGTTTCTGAGTGAATGAGGTCGTATAATCCCGAGTGGGAATTGATCTGAACACCTTTAGAGTGATAACCCGTTAGGATTTCCTCAAGTGGAGAATGATTAAATATTTCCGAGTGGGAACTTGCCAAGTGAATGTTTCCCGATAGAGGAATGATACCTAAGGCCCTAAGTGAACTCCATTATAGTAAACTTATTAGAAGCTAAGAAGATCGTTAAGCGAGGCTTGACTTAGTAAGATAACTTGAGTAAGAAAAATTATATGTGCCGAGTGAAAACGAGTGAAATACTCCGAGTGGTAAAAGACCGTGAAAGATATTCCGAGTGAAAGTACTCTTAGATCCTGAGTGGAACGACCGTGGGAATCGTTTCCTGAGTGGTCAACGTTTATATCCTGAAAGAATGATGTTGAGGAGTGTGATGTAAACTTCCGAATAAAGCTTGTACGTGTAAGGGTCAATCCGAATGAATCGGGAGTAAAGGCTTTTCCGAGTGAACCAGACTCTGAATCCGAGTGAGGGAATAACGAGTGGAGTTGCTCGCCTCAGCGACTAAATGTTCACTCCAGCGAGTGAGAGCGAAGGGAAGGTCTCGATTTGGTTCCGCTTAAGCTATGCGTACTTCGCCCAAGGGGGTTGGGTCATCATGCTCAAGCGATGTTGAATCCCGCCTGAGCGAGTGGGCGCTGTTGGGTTCGCCCGTGTTCTGCATCTTCCGCTGTCTACCATGTGATTGATTTGCTTTCCTCCTTATCTTGATTCTACTCTCCTTAACCTCGACTGCCCATTTTGCTCTTGAACACCCTTTGATTTTTGGAAAAATTTTCCTGGTCTCGGTTTATTCTCGAATTGAACTTAGGATGTTTCATTTTGGTATTAGAGCATCCTTGAGAAATCTTGGATGTTTTATTTTGGTATCAGAGCAGACCCAAAAGGTCCAAGGCCAAGGTATGCTTACTTTGAGTAAGTGGTTATGTTCACTGTGACCGAGTGTCATAATTAATGGCTGTGTCTGATGGACTTGATCCATGTTTAGGCACGATTTGTGTGCTTATGTGCTTGTGAAGTGTTGTTTTGAGGGTAGAATATTGTTCCTATCCTGGTCCGATTAATTATATGATATATGTATATGAAAATTGTATAATATGTTATAGTTGTTGAATGCTGGGTTGAGATTCGATCGGTAGTGAGTAACTTTGTAAACTTATCCTTGAAGGGGTGTTAATTTCAGGATAAGTCATGGCAAATCGTCAAAGCATGGAAGCCATAGCCACGGCATTCCAACGTTTTGCTGACGTGTTTGAGAGGCAGGGCCAGCCTCGAGCTGAAGATCGCCAAGTATTGGATCGCTTCCTAAAGAGGAAGCCAAGTGAGTTTCAAGGAGGATTTAATCCCAAGGCAGTATACAAATGGATTCACGATTTGGAAAGAGTTTTTGGGGGCCTTCACTGTACTGAGGCCCAGAAAGTTGAGTGCGCAGTATACATGCTGCGAGACGAAGTAGAAAATTGGTGGAAAATCGCCAAGAACCGGCTGACTGACGCGGGCATCCAACTAGTCTGGGAGAATTTTAGAGCGTGCTTTCTGGAAAAGTATTTCCCCGACACGGTGAGGAGTCGGAAGGAACTGGAATTTATGGAGCTGAAGCAAGGTTCCATGTCTGTGGAAGAATATGCTGCAAAGTATGAGGAACTATATTTGTTTTATCCGCCTTTCCAACAACCTAGAACTGAGAGTTCCAAATGCATCAAGTTTGAGAGCAGACTGAGGTCGGATATTAAGAGAGCATTCAGGCACCAGGAAATTAGGAGCTTTCTTATATTGGTGAATAAGTGCAGAATTTTTGAAGAGGGTGACAAGGCCCACTCGGGCCAGAGTAGCAAAGCAGACCATTCCTTGAAGCCCCAGCAATCTCGCTTCAAGAGATCGATTAACGCTGGTAGAGGCAGATCTTTCTCCAGATTTGGGGGTCGGAGTCAGCAAAGAGGACGCCAAGTTCAGAGTATGGGGGATGTCAAGTGTTTTAGGTGTGGAGGAAATCATTACGCTTAGGATTGCAGCAACCATGGTGGAATGGTATGCTACCATTGTAAGGAGAGGGGGCATATTCGCCTTGATTGCCCTCAACTGCAGCAAACAAGTACAAGTATGAATCAAGGAGGATTCCAAGGGATAAGCCGTGGAAATGGTGGCCAAGGATCGGGGGGCAGAGGTAATGGAGCCAGAGGAAATATGATGTTTGCTCCAAACAACCGAAGGAGAAATACCGACCAACCGGCTGCTGGGAGAGTCTACACCATTAGCGCTCAGGAAGCTGCACAAGCGAATGACTTGGTCCAAAGTAAGTGCTTACTCGGTAGATATACACTTAATGTAGTTTTTGATTCTGGAGCTACCCATTCTTTTATAGCCGATGAGTGTGTAAGACGTTTAAAGTTACCGACTGTGTATATGGATCAGACTTTGGAAGTAGCCAATCCGACTGGCACTAAGGTGTTGACATCAACGATGTGTAAGGACATAACCTTTATGTTGGACGATCGGAGTTTCACCTTCGATTTAGTGTGTGTACCTCTGAAGGACCTCGACATTGTACTTGGCATAGATTGGCTTTCAGCCAACAAGGTGTTGGTGGCCTGTCGAAACCGAAGAGTGATTTTTCCGAGGCAAAACAATGAGGACTACACGGTACAAGGTATAGCTCAGCTATTTATGATGCTTTTTTAACTGAGGGAGAGAGAAGAGCCCGGGTGAACGATATTCCGACTGTTTGTGAATTCCCCGAGGTGTTTCCGGAGGATGTGCCGGGTGTCCCTCCGAATAGAGAAGTTGAATTCTCTATAGACTTGATCCCTGGAGCCAAGCCAGTCTCCAGTGCACCTTATAGAATGTCCCCAACAGAATTGGCTGAATTGAAAAAGCAAGTGGATGAGTTACTCGGAAAGTAGTTCATTCGACCGAGTGTATCGCCATGGGGTGCACCTGTGTTACTTGTTAAAAAGAAGGATGGCAGCATGAGATTATGCATAGATTACCAACAGCTAAACAAGCTCATGATTAAGAACCGACACCTATTGCCCAGAATCGACGATTTGATTGACCAACTACGTGGTGCTTCAATTTTCTCGAAGATTGATTTACGATCGGGATACCACCAAATCCGGGTGAAGGACTCAGATATTCCAAAGACTGCTTTTAGGACTCGGTATGGCCACTACGAGTACGTAGTGATGCCGTTTGGTATGACAAACACCCCTGTTGTATTCATGAATTACATGAATAGTATATTCCACCCATATTTAGACCGATTCGTAGTCGTTTTCATTGACGATATCTTAGTCTATTCTAAGACCCCTGAAGAGCATGAGGAACATCTCCGAGCGGTACTTCAAGTATTGAAGGAGAAGCAGTTGTTTACAAAACTTTCGAAGTGCGATTTCTGGATGGATAAGATCCACTTTCTCGAACATGTAATTTCCATGGAAGGTGTCTCGGTAGATCCTTCAAAGGTGGCAGCTATAATGGCATGGGAGAGACCCAAGTCGGTCTCAGAGATAAGAAGCTTTATGGGCCTAGCTGGCTATTATAGGAGGTTTATTGAAGGTTTTTCTAAGCTTGCTTTGCCACTGACTAAATTGACTCAGAAAAATGTCCCTTTCGTGTGGAGTTCCGAGTGCGAGAGCAGTTTCTGAGAGTTAAAAGACAAGTTGACAACCGCTCCAGTGTTGGCATTGCCAAACTTGCAAGAGAGCTTTGTGGTTTATTGTGATGTGTCGGGACTCGGTCTGGGGTGCGTGCTAATGCAGAAAGACCGAGTGATAGCTTATGCCTGTCGGTAATTGAGGCCTCACGAACAGCATTATCCGACCCACAACTTGGAATTGGCAGCTGTGGTCTTTGCATTAAAGATGTGGAGGCATTACTTGTACGGATCCAAATTCGAAGTGTACAGCGACCACAAGAGCCTCAAATATTTATTCGACCAGAAAGAGTTGAACATGAGGCAGAGGAGATGGATGGAGTTTTTAAAGGATTATGACTTTGAGCTGAAGTATCATCCGGGTAAGGCGAACGTTGTTGCCGACACGTTGAGTCGGAAATCCCTCCATGTGGTAGTGATGATGGTGAAGGAGGTGGAGTTGTTGGAACAATTCTGAGACATGAATTTGCATGCTGACGTCCCTTCGTCTCGGAAGATAACGCTCGATACATTGAAGATTGCCAATGAGTTCCTAAAATTAGTGTTCGAGCAGCAGAAGTCAGATCCCTACTTGGCTGAGATGAAGGTGACTCAGGCCAAGGGTAAGGACTTGTCTCTAATCGAGGGACCGGATGGAATTTTCTGAGTGAAGAATAGGATATATGTGCCAGGTGAAGGTGAATTAAGGAGGATGGTGCTTGATGAAGCCCACAAGAGCTTGCTAAGTATTCACCCGGGCACCACGAAGATGTACCATGACCTAAGACTACAATTCTGGTGGCCCGAATTAAAGAGGAATGTAGCGGAATATGTGGCTCGGTGTATTACCTGTCAGAAATCGAAAGTCGAGCACCAGAAGTCGTATGGTGCATTGCAACCCCTGGAGATCCCTGTATAGAAATGGAACTCAATTGCCATAGACTTTGTCATGGGATTACCTAAAACCCGAGCGGGTCATGATGCGATTTGGGTCATTGTTGACCGATTGACGAAAAATGCACACTTCCTGCATGTGAACATGAGATACCTGTTACATAAGTTAGCTCAGATTTATATTCGCGAAATTGTCTAACTGCATGGTGTGCCGACTTCTATCGTATCGGATAGAGATCCTAGATTCACGTCTAGGTTTTGGACCAGCTGCACCAAGAATTGGGCACGAAACTTTGGCTAAGTTTCGCCTACCACCCCCAATCGGATGGACAATCCGAGCGAACGATACAAAGTTTAGAAGACTTACTGAGGGCGTGTGTGTTGGAGCATGGTGGGTGTTGGGAGCAGTACCTTCCCTTAATCAAATTTACATACAACAACAGCCACCACAGCAGTATTGGTATGGCACCCTACGAAGCACTGTATGGTCAAAAATGCCGAACCCTACTCTGTTGGTCGGAAATGGGTGAAAGTTTACTATTGGGGCCGGAAATTGTGAAACAAACCTTAGAACAAATCCAAGTAATAAGGGAAAAGATGAAGGCGTCTCAGGACAGACAGAAAAGCCACTATGATAAACGAACTAAACCATTGGAGTTTTCAGTCGGAGATAGGGTGTTTCTAAAGACTTCACCGAGTAAAGGAGTCGGGCGAGCCTTGAAAAGTGGGAAGTTGAACCCCCGATACATTGGGCCTTATGAGATATTGGAACGAGTCGGTTCCATGGCATACCGAATAGCGTTGCCGACTCACCTATCCCGATTGCATAACGTGTTTCACGTATCTCAACTAAGGAAATATCTACATGCTTCCACTCACACGATGCCGGATGATAAAGTGGAGATTAAGGAGGATCTGACCACTGTGACTGTACCGACTAGAATAGTGGACCGATCGGTAAAGCGTTTGAGGAGCAAGGATGTACAACTGGTTGAAGTAGCGTGGCAGCAAAACAAGTGTACTTCTTATACCTGGGAACGCAAGGATGCCATGAGGCAACAGTACCCTGAGTTGTTTACTAAGGTGAGTTACCGTTTGAATTTCGGGGACGAAATTCTTTTGAGAGGGGGAGAATTGTAACATCCCGATTTAAAAATTAATTACTGAGTGAAATTAAGCCATTAAAATAATAATTACAAAGTGGAAAATTACTTGTTAATTATAATTAACTTAATTAATTTAACTTAAGAAAATAATGGCTCATTAATTGTGATTAATTGTTAATAGCTGGCTGCTTGTGATTGGTGTGTGACATGAGTGGACTACCGATTCACGCTTTCCCACCCCACTTTTCTTTTCTTCGTGCATGTATATATGTGTTACTAAGCCCACTGCTGATTACTCTTTCGAATTCCCCAAGACTTTTTCTTCGTTCTCCTTCTCTTCTCTTCTTCCTCTCCGTTCTTCTTCTTCTCCTCCTCTGTCCTCTGTTCGTAAGCTCGTGACGGTAGTTGCAGAGGATTCAGAATTCTTTTCTGTAGGAGGACGATCGTCGAAGCAAAAGAGGAACAACTTCCTGCTCCCGAGCCGATTGAAAGGTGCAGCCACGTTCGAGGAAGATTGATCGAGTGGGGGTACTGGACGAAACAACGAGGCTGAGGACCAACGTCAAACAGGGGAACCTCTCGGAGTCTCTTAGTTGGTAGGGGGTATCTTATATCTTAAATGCATGGGTTATGGACAAGTTTCGGGTGTTAATGATTTGTTGATTCTGTGTTCTATGCTGTGTTATGGTTGCATGAAGAATGTGTGATACCCGGATGCATGATGATTAGGTGTTGAGTGATGCATGTCTAGTTCCGTCCGTGAAATGCATGTTAATGGTCTTAAGAATGTCGAATTTTTGCATGAAAAGAATGTGTTGGAGTGTTGTCGATGATTGCCATGTGATTTATATGGCATGCAAGTGGCCATGAGTATTAAATCCTGACTGCATGGGAGAAATGTTGTTTCTGCGAGTCTGATGATGTTTTATACCGATTTCATGTGATGCATGTACTGTTAAATGAAAGATTGTATATATATGAACTCTGTGTTCGTGTGATCAATCCGCGTGTGGCGCATGGGATGCGTTAATGCTGGGAGCATGTAATGTGGGACACTACCATCGGTTATTAAAAGCATGAGACGCTGTGAAATCCTTTTGAGTGGGACTCAGGGTAAGCCTTTGAGTGGGACTCAGGCTGCCCGTGAACACCGCCGTTGGCGCTGAGAGCGTTGGTGTCACATGTGTGGGGAAACGGTTTGGTACCTGTAAAATGGCCAAGTCAGCTGGGAGCTGAATAAAAGGCTGGGAGCCTACGTTGCAACGAATAAAAACCGATTACACACGAATGCGGATCTGAGTGATTGAATTCCGTGTACTTGTACAGTTGATGTTGATTATGACCTGATTGCATGCACATGTGTAAGGTTATTGGGCATGATATGTGTATATAACCGAGTGATAACTGAATAGATTCTGATCGGAAAATATTTTATATGTGTTCTGATTAATTGGTATTGTGTATGTTTTGATGGTTGCTGTGTACATTTATATTGTTGCTTAACTGAGGAATAATCCGAGTCAGTATCTATCATTTAATATCTAAGATACTCACCCCCCTACTGTGGCTATATTTTACAGTGAATGTCTCTCGGAATGATGAATGAAGGAGGAGCTGAATGCCGAGTGAAGTACTTGTGCACTATGGAATATATGTGTATATGTATATACTGTGTATAAGGTTTTGTTAAGCCTTGGCCGGCTCGTATTTTGGTCTTAGTCTCTTTATATCAGAATTTGAACTCTCTCAGGTTGAGAGTATAACAATGTGCTTGTAAATATTTATATACATTCCTATATATGTCATACTGTATGTTTATTCTATGCTGTGTGAAAAGTCCGAGTGATATATATACGTACCTTTCTGAGCGTGTGAGGTTGGTATGACTATAAGTAAAAATAGAGCTAAGTTATTGTTGTGGGAAGCGAGATAGTGACCTTATCCCAAGTGAGGATATGTTTAGATGTTTCCGAGTGAATGAGGTCGTATAATCCCGAGTGGGAATTGATCTGAACACCTTCAGAGTGATAACCCGTTAGGATTTCCTCGAGTGGAGAATGATTAAATATTTCCGAGTGGGAACTTGCCGAGTGAATGTTTCCCGATAGAGGAATGATACCTAAGGCCCTAAGTGAACTCCATTATAGTGAACTTATTAGAAGCTAAGAAGATCCTTAAGCGAGGCTTGACTTAGTAAGATAACTTGAGTGAGAAAAATTATATGTTCCGAGTGAAAAATGAGTGAAATACTCCGAGTGGTAAAAGACCGTGAAAGATATTTCGAGTGAAAGTACTCTTAGATCCCGAGTGGAACGACCGTGGGAATCGTTTCCTGAGTGGTCAACGTTTATATCCTGAAAGAATGATGTTGAGGAGTGTGATGTAAACTTCCGAATGAAGCTTGTACATGTAAGGGTCAATCCGAATGAATCGAGAGTAAAGGCTTTTCCGAGTGAACCAGACTCTGAATCTGAGTGAGGGAATAACGAGTGGAGTTGCTCACCTCAGCGACTAAATGTTCACTCCAGTGAGTAAGAGCAAAGGGAAGGTCTCGATTTGGTTCCGCTTAAGCTATGCGTACTTCGCCCAAGCGGGTTGGGTCATCACGCTCAAGCGATGTTGAATCCCGCCTGAGCGAGTGGGCGCTGTTGGGTTCGCCCATGTTCTGCATCTTCCGCTGTCTACCATGTGATTGATTTGCTTTCCTCCTTATCTTGATTCTACTCTCCTTAACCTCAACTGCCCATTTTTCTCTTGAACACCCTTTGATTTTTGGAAAAATTTTCCTGGTCTCGGTTTATTCTCGAATTGAACTTAGGATGTTTCATTTTGGTATCAGAGCATCCTTGAGAAATCTTGGATGTTTCATTTTGGTATCAGAGCATCCTTGAGAAATCTTGGATGTTTCATGGTGCAATGAATTTATCTGAATCAAAATCTTTCATAATTTCCTCTACATCTTCTACTTCATCCCCATCAAGCTTATCAACAGCATTCATTAGAACTTTCTCAAGAGTGCTAGAATCCTTCAACTTGCACAATTAACTTTCAACTGCTTCTTCTTTTGCATCTAACCAAAAATAGTGCTGCTTATCTGTGGGATGCTTTATTGCCTCAAAAATATCAAAGTTCACCTCATCATCATGCACTCTTACTTTTAACTTTCCTTTATCAACATCAATAATTATCTTGACAGTCTTCATAAACGGTCTTTCTAGGATCAATGGTAATTCAGAGTCTTCTTCTATATCCATCACCATAAAATCCACTAGGAATACAAATCTATCAACTCTGACCAACACATCCTCAACTACCTCATAAGAAAATTTCATTGATCTATCTGCTAGCTATAAGGTCATCCTTATGGGTCTAACCTCCAAATCTCCTATTCTCTTCAACATAGTCAACGACGTCAAATTAATGTTAGCTCCTAGATCCAATAAAGCTTTTCCCACAGGTAAAGTACCAATGGTAACTAGAATTGTAAAATTGCTAGGGTCCTTAGTCTTCAATGGTAATGGTTTTTGAATAATAGCACTACATCCTGCTTCTAATTCCACTATTTCTTCAGAAAATCTCCTCTTCTTTGTCAGTAACTCCTTCATGAATTTGGTATAAGTAGGCATTTGCTCCATAGCTTCTACAAAAGGAATGTTGATCTGAAGCCTTTTGAGGATATCCATAAGTCTAGGAAATTGTCTTTCCTTATCCTACTTTAAAGGATTCCTTGGATATGGAAGATTATTTAACTACGAAAGCTGACTCTTATTTTTTTTACTCTATTTTTGAATCTCTTTTTGTTTTCTTTTTTCTTTCTCTTTATTCACATTCTCACTATTTACACTCTCTCTTTTATTTTGATCTTCCCCACTCACACATTCTTTTTCTTTTCCTTCCTTTTCTCTCAATACTTCTTCCTTGATTTTCTCATTCTCACTAATTTCTCTACCTATCACTGTACTGCTTCTTGTGGTAATTGACTTACAATGCTCCTTAGGATTTGGATGAGTATTGGTAGAGAAGGAACCTCCCCGTTGATTTGACAACTGTTGTGCCGACTGTCCAACTTGATACTCTCTCAAGAGGTTCTCATCTCTATTTAGTCATCTCCATCTCAAATATCATGCACCTATGGCTAATGTATATGTCAACTGTTTAATGTATATGTAATGGATCCATTTCAATCACCCATGCACACATGGTATCTCAAGTGATCACAACCACTTATAATCAATCTCATATTGGTTTCCCGCCATGCATGGGGTACTCCCTTTTCATAGAATCCTACAGGATTTTTCATTGTGATCGCAACCACATATCAATCAATTCATATCGATTTCCTACCACGCATGGGGTACTCCCTTTTCATAACCTCGCAAGGTATTCTTTGTGGTCGCAACCACGTTTCATTCATTTCACATTGGTTTCCCGCCACGCATGGGGTACTCTCTTTATAGTCCCGCAAGACCAAATTCATTTCCACATACTGGTGATCACAACCACCTTTATCATATCATATCGGTTTCCCGCCATGCATGGGGTACTCCCCTCATAGAATCCTACAGGATCTTTATCATTTCAGTACTCGTGATCGCAACCACGTTTATCATTCTCAACATATTGGTGATCGCAACCACCTTCATTCATTCACATATTGGTTTCCCACCAGGCATGGGGTACTCCCTCTCATATAGTCCCGCAAGACCATTCACTGTGATTGTAACCACATAATCAATTGTATGTCATGCTATGAATGCAAAATGCAATCATGCATATGCCAAACCTTAACCTCGCAAGGATTTCTCACCCTCTCATTTAGGGGTATATTATATATTTAGTTTTATCATCATTGGCATACAATTAATCATAATTCCCCTCAAGGCTCTACATTTATATTTACATCAAACCACGCATGGTAGTCAAAAGTATATCAAGCATCATAGCATTAATCCACGCATGGAAATCAGCAAGGCATGTTAACAAATACACTTCAATTTCATAGCATCATATGCTTACCAATCCAGTTCAAATTACATATACAAGGTTACACTTGTATCAAACACAATGGCATTGCTATCATCGCTAATAATAATCACCTTTTAATCAAGGGTATGTTGAACAACAATATCCCTTTTTCATTTAACATCACTAATCATCATTCAATACATGTGGCATCATCCATTTTTAATCATCATCAGTATCATACCAAATTTATTGTTTTACATAACCCATTGCCATTCAATTATCCCCTCATTAATTTCATTATCATACATGGTGTGTCATATAACCACATCATTTACTTTTCATCATCAATTATTATATCACATCAATAATGGTGAACATTCATGTTTTCATAACATGATTTAGGTCATATACACATTTTCTCAACATATGAGATCAACATCAACACCACCAAGACACACCACAAATCACATAATGTGACGCCCCAAAAATAGGGGTAAGTTTTTCGCGATTTTAGTATTATTAATATATGAAAACATAGGTGGTGAATCTGTCATTCAATACCCTGGATCTAAAAAGACCTAACTCATATATGAAGATATGAGAAGGTAAATTAAGGGAATAGCTATTGAGGAATTCTCAATTGAAAGCAACAGAAAATTTATTTAAATTGTTGCTATATAGTTGGGATTGAAGAGGATAAACATCATAAGGATTGATGACCTCAAAATATGTCCAAAGGGTTCATAAGTTAGTTTAAGATGAAGATCATACATAAAGAAAATGAAAGGTGATCAAGGCAATACAATTTGGAGGACTAGGACCTCCCTCGCTCAAGCGAGGACCACACTCGCTTGAATGAGTCCTAAGGGAGTGCTCGGGCGAGACATAGGGCGAGCTGAGCAAAAGAAATAAGAGAATGATTAGGGGCCGACTCGCTTGAGCGAGCCCCATCTCGCTTGACCGAGATCCTCAGAAGTCGCTTGGGCGAAGCAAGCGAGTAGGGTGAAAATCGTTCAGAATCTACCCAACGCACACTCGCTCGAGCGAATGCCACCTCCAAAGGCCTTTCGCTCAGGTGAAATTTGGCCAGTAGCTAAATACTCCACTCTTGCTCAGGCGAAACCCTACTCGCCTAAGCGAAATTCTTCCAGTGGCAAACCCCTGATGCCGGGGCAGTCTCACTTGAGCGAGACCCATTCTCGCCTAAGCGAGAATTGGCCAGTGACCATACACTATCACAGGGGTAATCTAGCTTGAGCGAGAATATTAGCAAAAACGCAGAAAATGCTGGAATCACCCAACACATCATACCAAAACTCAATTTAATCCATTTCACTTAAATTCATCACATCTCACTTATCATATTCAACATTTAAAACTTGTTCCAATCGATTTTATCCATAAGTTTACCTTCCAAGTCATGAGTTGCAATCCAATCTAACTTACTACTTGGCAAAATCTATAAAATGCAGTTTTCCATATAACTCACCATTCATTCATAAGTTTAAACTACAATCATGCTTCATCTTTGATATCTAATCAAGACTAAGGTCACTAATGAAAATGAGCCTTAAACTCTAGGATCTCATTTTCCTACATGACCTTCCAAAATCACCAATATATACACAATCATCCATACAATTACCTATACCAATTCATGACTATACAAAATAACGAATACATCCATTTACATAACAAGGTCTACATCAAAGCTATAAATTCAAACATTAGCCGGCCAAGGCATTCTTTACCAAAAATAGGCTTCCTTTACACCACTTTTCCACACAAAAGCTCCATAGGCAGCCCTACAACACAAGAGCTAAAAAGATATACCACATGGAGAGTGAGTATACTTTCTCAATGATGAAAATCTATAATTATGATAATATATATATATATATATGTAATATAAACATTCCTCCTTAAGAAAAATTCAATCAACACCAAATCAAACATTCGTCAAATTCATTGAACACACATATCCAATTGGATTCATAAGGTTACATCAACCATTAGCCCAATTACAGTTAGTAATTAAAAAGGGAGTTCCACCTACTCCTCACATAACCTCCTCAACGGGGTATCACACTATGCCATGCTTCTATGGCTAATGCACATGCTGGTGTTTAAGATGCATATGCACGGATCCGATTTCATTTCCTCAGGTGATCGCAACCACCATAATCATTTAATCTTTCTCAATGGTTTCCCGCCTCGCAAGGGGTACTCCTGCCTCATGATCGCAACCACGGGCATTCAATCTCATTGGTCCCGCAGGGCCTTATATTTCAAATACCAGGTGATCGCAACCACCAGTCCAATAATCATAGGAACTCGCAGGCCCTTTTTATATTCCAACATCAAGTGATCGCAATCACTTGTCAACATCATCATGATATGCATGCCATGCTATGTATAAAACAATGCTCATGCATGCCATCAACTTCATATAGGTTATCTCACCCTCTCATCTAGGGTACACTCATACTCAATTACAATCTTAATTCCCCATAGTCAACATATATATATACATATCCCAATCATAATACTCAAGAATCCTTATGGTCATAAATTTCAAGCATTCATCAAGCCACACAAGGAATCCATAACATGTCATCACACATTATACCAATCATAACCTCAATAAGGTCTTATCCATAATCAATCATTATAAGAATCTTACTCAATTTTATATCACATACATATGATACTACATCCATTCAAGGAAAGCATGCTACATTACATCAATACATACATTATCATCACACAAGTTCTCATACATTTAGAAAATACACCCCTCTCATACCTCAAGAGAAGTAAACTTCTAGGTTTGATGTTCCCGCCTCACAAGTATTATCAAGCCCTACATCAATCAATTATAGGGCCACATCAATCATTCATTCAAACACCATTTCAATATACATATACATGTGTGTACTCATGATTTTTATCATGTAGAGGCTATTTATAGATTTCATTCATTTGTCCATTTAGGCTTCGGGAATTCCTTCCCTTAAATCACTATTCACATTTACCAAGGCAACAACCTAATTAATTAGGTCACCACATACATTAATTTTCCACCAATACCTTGGTGAGTTTTCCATTTATAACTTCTAATCAACATTATAAATCATCATTAAATGCCACTACCTCATCATTTATAACACCTCTCTCATAAATAAATGCTAACCCCTTCTACATTACACATTTCCCCCAAAATCATAAGTTAGGGTTTCATTAAAACTCAACCATTTCATAAATGCACTTCAATATTCATCATCCTCCCATGTCATTTTTGTGTACCCCATTTAGTGCTCATAAAAATTCATATTTATTTTATCCCATCTTAGGGTTTATGTATTTAATGGTTTCTTTCACTATCCATAAGCATTTAATACACCTCCAAGCTACAACCCTCTATTCCCTAGGTTCCAAGCACAAGAGGAATAATAAAAAGCTTACCTTGCTCAAAACGAAAATGGAAGTCAAGAGAGAGAGATGGTGACGGAAATGGAGAGAAGAGAGGGAGGAGCTTCAAACATCCATTGTCTCCTGATAAATCAATTTTAATACACTTCTTATAGTTTTACACTTGGGGTTTATTATATAATTACTATGTTTAATAATAGTATTTTAATTAAGTTTTATGTTGTTTAGTTAAATTGAAGTATTATGTATATATGTTTCAATTTTCGTTTTTTGTATGTATCTTGAGTATCTTGCCTTATTTTGGCCATAACTTGGGTTTTTGTGATCCAAATGGGCTAATCTTGGAGCCCATGGAAAGCTAAGACAGAGGGCTACATCATGATGATCAAATTTGGTTATTTTACATCTGAAAAAAATAAAGAAATGGAGCTTGAATCAATCAAACCTCATGTGTCCAAATAACCTCATTCTTGCGCCAAATTCTCAAGAAGACAGAGATCTACAACTTTCATGTTGAAGGTTTTTCAAAATACGGCCATCGAGAAAGCATTATTCGACTCGCAAGGTGGAGAAGATAAAGAGAAGAATGAATTTCAACACCTACCATTATCTTCTTTTGAATTATTGTAATTTCAAGCCCACCAATGTTGAAAAAATGCATTAATAATCAGAAAATGAATGTATAGTATCATCATATCTTGCCTATAAATAGATGCTTGAAGTTGTAAGGAAGATACACAAGAAATACATAAGAAATACATGCTTTAGTTTTCATTACAATTTTATATCTTTGCTTTAGCTTCTTAAGTTTTAGTTGTTTCTTTTTCTTTATCTCCTTGTTCTATATTTCATCCTTCAAGTTATAGTTTTCATTTCCCTTCCTCAATATCAAGTAAGTTAATTTTATTATTTGTTATTTACTTTTATAATCAAAGTTTTAGTAAATTTAATATTAGCTTTCATTGTTAAAAATTATCATGGAAGCTTAATCTTTTAAAATCAACTCAAGGAATTTAATTTTTCTTTATGTTAACTTTGAGTTCTTGCTCTTAATATTTTGATTGAAGATAATTAATTTTCTTTGTTTCTCAAGCACTTATGATGGTATATTATTTAAGTGGATAACCGATTGGTATATAATTAAACAATCTATAATCTAAACTGATGTTGGTTGGTTAATCAATAATCAATTTGAGAACAAAGATTAAGTTACTAAATAAGAGATTTCTATTTAGTTTCTTAACTCAATCAAATTATGGTTTTAAAGTTATTTTAGTAATTAATAAGAATATATCGATTGATTATTCTTATTAGTTCATTAATTGAATTCTAGAAGATTTTCTACAATATAATCATTTAGGGATTCCAAATGATTCAAGATTGAGAAATTAATTATATTTAATCATATTTATGATCAATGATTAGTTAACTAAAGATTTATTAATTCCTTGGGTTGGTTGTTTCTAAATTTGATTATTCTTACTCATAAATTTACTTTTTGCACTATCATATAATCACTTAATTTTCCTTTCAAGCTCAACACAAACCCCCTTTATTATAACTAAATTGAGTGTAACTAATTGAACTAAGGTCCTCGAGAGACGACTAAGGTTGTTCACCTTATACTATATTAATTTAACTTTTTATTTGACCCGACAACGACAGCGTGTCAAATTTGGCACCGTTGTCGGGGACCTTTGGTCCTAATTATTTACATTCAATTACCTAATATGTTTTACATTTTTTTGTAGGTGTGTTGAAGATATTCAGGTTTGGTTGAATATGAGCATATAAAAAAAATTGAAAAAATTTTTTTTCCACTTTATTATATTTTTATTTATTCTCTAGTAATCTCATTTTCAACCATTGAAAGAAATATAAATATAAAAAAAATCTTTAAATTTTTAAACATATGTTCTAAGCATTTCATAATTAAAATGATAACTTTTTCCTTTTATTACATAGTTGTAGTATTTTGTTACAATATATGTAGATGTATTATGTATGACTAGATCTAATCCCGAACCACTATATTTTTTTGATCCTGAAATAGATAGAACATTTCATCAATTAGTTAGATCATCTAAGAAACTATTAGATAATAATAATAATAATAATAATAATAATAATAATAATAATAATAATAATAATAATAATAATATTCTAGCTAATAGCATAAATAGTGAAACTAAACCTTCAACTTCTGAGTATTTGCATAACATGGCTGAAAAGACATTAAAAGAACTAACTACACCAGATGTCACTAATCAAACATCATGCATCTTATATCCTGAGGAAGATGTTCCTTTTATGCTTAAAACTGGTTTAGTTCATTTGTTACCAAAGTTTCATGGTCGTGCAGGTGAAGATCCTCATAAACACTTAAAAGCATTTCATATCCTTTGCTCTACCATGAAACCTGAAGGGGTTTCAGAAGAACATGTAAAACTTAAAGCTTTTCCTTTCTCCCTAGCAGATATCACTAAGGATTAGTTATTTTACCTTCCTCCTGGCTCTATTACAAGTTGGGATGACCTAAAGAAAATGTTTCTTGAAAAAATTTTCCTCGCTTCAAGAACTTCCTCAATTAGAAAAGAAATATGTAGCATCCGGCAACATGACCGGGAAAATCTTTATGAATACTGGGAAAGATTTAAAAGATTGTGTGCTAGTTGTCCCCATCACCAAATTACAGACCAACTTCTCATACAATATCTCTATGAAGGTCTTAATCTAATGGATAGAACTTTAGTTGATGCAGCTAGTGGTGGTGCTTTGTAAAATAAAACTACAAATGCAGCAAAAACTTTAATTGAGAACATGGCTGCTAATGCTCAACAACATGCCACCAGAAATAATTCTGTAGTAATTAGAGGAGTCCATGAAATTGAAACTACTAATGATGGAGATAAAAAAATGGGAAAGTAAATTTGCTGAACTAGCAACATTTATGAAAAATATTATTGTGTCTCAAAAACAACAACCTGCAACCCCTGCTAAGGTATGCTCTATCTGTACTTCATTAGATCATTATACCGATTGTTGTCCTTCACTGCAGGAAGCTAAAATTCCTGATGAAAATCCTCAAGTATGTGCTGCCAACTTATACAATAACAGACTGCCACAACAACAACATAATAATTATGATCTTTCTTCTAATAGATATAATCCTGGTTGGAGGAATCACCCTAATTTAAGATGGGGTAATTCCTCACAACAACCTCATGCACCTTTTTAGGCAAATACTGGACCAAGCAGACCATATCAACCTCCTCATGTACAACAACAAGCTACACAAATAGCTGTACCTTCCACTGAGAAATCAAATTTAGAGGAATTGATAAAGCAAATGCAAGTAGATAATCTGAACTTCCAAAAAAGAATTGAGGCTACAATTCAGACTCTTGAAAATCAGATTGGTCAATTGGATACATCTTTAAACCATTTACAGTCTCAAGGTTCAGATAAGTTGCCTGCTCAGACAATTGTCAATCCTAAAAATGTAAGTGCAATTACTTTAAGATCTGGTAAAGCTATCCATGGGTCAGAAAAACAACAACAAATTAAAAATACTATTGTCACAGAAAAACATGTAGAAGAAGTTTTAGATAGTTCAAGTAATAATAATAATGATATATCTCTCACAAATCCTCCTTCTGCAGCTGGTCCTGATAAGCAACATATCCCTCTTCCATTTCCACAAAGACAAAAATCTATACAAAATAAGAAAATGGATGAGGAGATCTTGGAAACATTTAGAAAAGTAGAGGTAAATATACCTTTATTAGAAGCCATCAAGCAAATCCCAAGATATGCCAAATTCCTTAAAGAACTATGCATTAATAAAAGAAGACTAAAAGGTAATGAAAGGATTAATATAAGTAGAAATGTGTCTGCATTAATTGAAAAACCTGTCACATATACCAGAAAAATGTAAAGACCCTGGGACGTTTACCATTCCATGCATAATAGGCAATAACAAATTTGAAAATGCCATGCTAAACTTAGGTGCATCTATTAATGTTATGCCTATGATTGTATTTACTTCATTTTCCCTTGGACCTTTGCAAACTACATGTGTGGTTATACAATTAGCAAATCGAAGCTCTGCACATCCTGCAAGAATTATTGAAGATGTCCTTGTTAAAGTTAATGATTTAATTTTTCCTGCAGATTTTTATGTTCTAGATATGGAAAGTTAGAATTCCACTAATAAAGCTCCAATAATTTTAGGTAGACCATTCTTAAAAACAGCTAGAACAAAGATAGATGTGCATGCAGGAACACTTTCTATGGAATTTAGAGATAGTGTGGTTAGATTCAACATTTTAGATGCTATGAAGCATCCTACTGAGGATCATTCAGTTTTTCAAATTGACTTAATAACTAATTTAGTTGAGGATAATATTATTAAGTTGTATGATGATGTTGATTTTCCTGTATTGTCTGATTTTTATGATTCATTTGTTTGTGATTCATGCATGGATTCTCATCAATGTAATGTGTGTACTGAAATTGAGAAATATCTGCTTAATGATAATAATGATCCATACTCCCTTAAAATAGAAAATATAGTTCCAGATGTTGTTTCAAAAGAATCAGAGTGTGATAATTTGATTAAAGTAGTTACAAATATATTTGATTATGTTGAAGTACAAGTTGCTGAGACAAATTCAACCAAGTTGATTCCTTCAATAATGCAGCCTCTTATGTTAGAGTTAAAACCTTTTCCTGAACATTTAAAGTATGCATATTTAGAGGAAGATAAGAATCTTCCAGTGATTATTTCTAACAAATTAAATGTTGATCAAGAAACAAGGTTGTTGCAGATTATTAGGAAGCATAAGTAAGCAATTGGTTGGACTTTGGCAGATATCCCAGGTATTAGTCCTTCCATGTGTATGCATAGAATTCTATTAGAGGAAGAAGTTAAACCAGTAAGGCAACCACAAAGAAGACTTAATCCTCAGATCCTTGATGTAGTTAAAAAAAAGGTAACAAAATTATTACAAGCTGGCATCATTTACCCTATATCAGATAGCACTTGGGTCAGCCTTGTACAAGTGGTTCCAAAAAGTTTGGAATTACAGTGGTTAAAAATGAAAATGATGAACTAATTCCTACCAGAATCCAAAATAGTTGGCGAGTATGCATTGATTACAGGAAACTTAACAAAGCAACCCGAAAGGATCACTTTCCTTTACCTTTCATTGATCAAATGTTGGAACGACTGGCAGGTAAGTCACATTATTGCTTTTTAGATGGATTTTTAGGTTACTTCCAAAATTATATTGCACCAGAAGATCAAGAAAAAATAACATTTACATGTCCTTTTGGCACTTTTGCTTATAGGAGGATGCCTTTTGGCTTATGCAATGCCCCTAGTACCTTTCAACGATGCATGATTAGTATCTTTGCTGATTTTCTTGAAAATTGCATGGAAGTATTTATGGATGATTTCACAGTATATGGTTCATCATTTGATGCTTGCTTAAATAGTCTAGATAAAGTATTACATAGATGCATTGAAACTAACCTTGTTCTTAATTATGAGAAATGCCACTTCATGGTAGAAGAATGTATAGTTTTAGGCCATGTAATATCTAAAAAAGGCATAGAAGTAGATCCTGTAAAAATTGATGTAATTTCTCAATTACCTTATTCTTGTGTGCGAGATATTCGTTCTTTTCTTGGTCATGCAGGTTTTTATAGATGGTTTATAAAAAACTTCAGTAAGATAGCCCTTCCGTTGTCTAACTTACTACAAAAAAATATAACATTTGACTTTAATGACAAATGTAAAGAGGCTTTTGATTGCTTAAAGAAAGCTTTAACTACCACTCCTATCATCCAGGCACCAGATTGGTCACTTCTATTTGAACTTATGTGCGATGCATCAAATTATGCATTAGGAGCTGTTCTTGCTCAAAGAGTAGGTAAAGTACAACATGTTATTTACTATGCCTCACGAACTTTGGATACTACACAAATAAACTATACTACCATAGAAAAAGAACTACTTGCTATTGTGTTTGCACTTGACAAATTTAGATCTTATTTGCTCGGTTCAAAAGTAGTTGTATTTTCAGATCATGTAGCATTAAAGTTCCTTTTAAAGAAACCAGATGCAAAACCAAGATTGATCAGGTGGATGTTGTTGCTCCAAGAATTTGACATTGAAATTAGGGATAAAATTGGAGCAGAAAATTTGGTGGCTGATCACTTAAGCAGAATTGAAAAAGAACTTGA
Source organism: Clitoria ternatea (assembly GCA_037962975.1). Lineage (NCBI taxonomy): Eukaryota > Viridiplantae > Streptophyta > Magnoliopsida > Fabales > Fabaceae > Clitoria > Clitoria ternatea. Next base: position 197,758,574 of record CM075670.1, read on the forward strand.
CCTAATTTCTATTAGAGATGATTTCCCTGATGAACAACTTATAGGAATACATGATTCTACTCCATGGTTTGCTGATTTGGTAAACTACTTAGTTGCTTCTGTTACTCCCATACATGCATCTAAACAACAAATAATAAAACTAAAAAGTGATTCTAAATACTATATTTGGGATGATCCTTACTTATGGAAATTTTGTATTAATCAAGTCATTAGAAGGTGTGTACCTGAAAATGAATTTCATTCCATTCTTACATTTTATCATACATATGCATATGGTGGACATTTTGGACCTCAACGTACAACAAGGAAAGTATTAGAATCTGGTGTATATTGGCCAACAATTTTTCGTGATGCATATACATTTTGTAAATCTTACGAATGATGTCAAAGAATGGGAAACATATCTCATAGAAATGAAATGCCTCAACAACCCATGTTATTTTATGAAATTTTTGATGTTTGGGGCATAGATTTCATGGGACCTTTTCCTGTATCTTTTGGTTTTGTTTATATACTACTTGCGGTCGATTATGTGTCTAAATGGGTTGAAGCTAAAGCTACTTGAACTGATGATTCTAAAGTTGTTGCAGATTTTGTTAAATCACACATATTTTACAGGTTTAGTGTTCCTAAAGCCATCATTAGTGTTCAAGGATCACATTTTTGCAACCGTAAAATGGAGTCCCTTCTTAAAAAATATGGAGTTATGCATAAGGTTTCAACACCTTATCACCCCCAAACAAATGGGCAGGCTGAAGTGTCTAATTGGGAATTAAAAATGATCCTTCAAAAAACAGTACAACCAAATAGGAAAGATTGGAGCAAAAGGTTAGAAGATGCTCTTTGGGCTTATAGAACAGCTTATAAAACACCTATTGGAATGTCACCGTATAGGATTGTTTTTGGAAAATCATGTCACTTACCTGTAGAAATTGAGCATAAAGGTTATTGGGCAGTAAAACAATGTAACCTAGACTTAAATGAGGCCGGTAAAGAAAGGAAACTCCAACTACAGGAACTAGAAGAAATTCGTTTAGAAGCTTATGAAAGTTCTAAAACCTATAAAGAAAAAGCCAAATCCTTTCATGACAAACAGGTCTTGAGAAAAAACTTTTTCCTTGGACAAAAAGTTTTATTGTACAATTCACGTCTAAAGCTCATATCTAGTAAGCTTCGCTCTAAATGGGCAGGCCCATTTGAAATAACTAATATCTTTCCTTATGGTGTGATTGAAATTTCAGATAAAGCGACAAACAAGGTTTTCAAGGTAAATGGGCACCGACTTAAACCTTTCTTTCAAGGGTCCCAAGAGCACATAGATACGGAGGTGTAATTGTGTGATGCCAAATATTTTGACTAATTTTTCCTAATAACAATATTTATAAAAAAATAAAAATAAATAAATAATAAAAAATAAAAAAATAGATATAAATTAATTACATCATCATTCTTTTCAGTGCTAACACTTGTCTTAATCATTATTACTATTATTGTTTTGACATTATTATCATTTTCTTGCAGTAGTTAAAAGGTCATCGTCAGGCTCGTGACGTTAAACAAGCGCTTGATAGAAGGCAACCTATCACCTTTTCACCTTCTTCATCTCTACTATTCTCTATAATCTCGTTTTCTATTCTCTCTTTTCTAAACTGCCACGACTTCAAAGTAATCTGACAATGGAACAAACCCTTGCAAAACTTAAGGAAAGATTCCCTACACTTCCATGCGATGTGATTGTAAAAATTTACAAAGCTCAAGTTCAAAGGTTAAAACTACTCACATATTTTGGCATTCCAGAGGATGTTCGTTGGCTTATTGAAGCAAAGGTACGTCTCTCTCGTGAATTACATAAGTCCTATATAAAACATTTGCCAGGTATGGGACGTAGTTCTTATTCTAAAAAACAAAGAGCTAAAAGGATGGGAGTTTTCCATAAGTGTGCAAGATGGAATTGTGATACACGTTGTAGGAACCCTGGAATAGTATCTATAAATCGGGAGGACAAAATTAAATTTATAAAGGATGGACTGAGTAAAGAGAACTTGGATAACTTAATCCAAACTCTTGAGACGCATCCATGTGGAACAGTTCAAGGAGTCCTTCTGAAATTATATGATTAATTCATTCAACAAAAAGAAAACTATAGCCTTGGGAATCTGGCGTTAAATGACCCTGTTTGCCAGTTTATAAGAAAACTAGATGGGTAGCAAAAACCTCGACTCATAGAAGGCGTTTAAGCCGTTACTGGACGTAAAACCAGAGGAAGATGTGAGCCATAATCACAACTACTGTACATATTTACTGTTGTTTTCAATGTTTTACTTTTTTAAATTCACTTTGACTTTTAAAATTACCTATTTTTATTTTCTTCAATCATGTCTTTTCAAATTTCTTCATTACCGTCATTTATTTTTATATAATAATAATTATGCAAACTTTTTATCTTTCATCAATTATTTCATCTTAGTTTTTATCTATATAAGGGCGCATAACTCTATATGGAAAACATAAAAAAAAAAGATGAAAAAAATCAAATCCATTTGTGTGTTTGGTGGATCCAACAATGGTAATTGTAAGGAGTACCTAATAGCAGCTACTAAGTTGGGAAAACTATTGGCTGCGAAAGAAATAAAGGTCTTGTATAGAGGAGGAGTACAGGGTTTGAGAGGCTCCATGGCACTATCTGCACTAGTTGAAGGAAGCAACGTCTCTAGTATCATCCTACATCATGTTGGTATTACACCAGCTATTGCTGTAGGAACTGAGGTAAAAGTTACAAGCCTCCATCAACGAATGGCTCGTATGGTTATAGATGCTGAAGCCTTTATCGCACTTCCTGGAGGTTTTGGTACTTTTGAGGAAATATTTTGCATTTTATCATGGTGTAGCATGAACCTTCATAAAAAGCCATTAGGATTATTAAATATTAATGGTTTTTATGACAGTTTGTTAATGTTTTTAGATAAAGCTGTGGAACAGGGCCTTATAACTCAAGATGATCGATCATTCATTCATGCTTCATCAAATGCAGATGAATTGATTGATATTTTGCAGAGCTTTTTACCGCAACCTCAACCCCTCTTGAAGCAAGATAAGGATCACACACACAAGCGAAAGAATCCAGAACCAGACACCACCCTTCGATTATAACTTCTTTCTCACCTCTATCTATATTTTAAAAAAAATAATTAAAAAAAATAAAAATTGAAAAAAAAAAAGAAAAAAAATAGACTGGAATCATATAAGACAATGAGGACAATGTCTTGAATAAGTGTGGGGGGTCTGAGTTATATATATTCTATTATTTGTTTTTGTGAGGGATAGATAGAGTAAAGATTAATTTGAGAAAGTTGCATCTAAAATCATAAAGATGCATCTTTGAGAACCAAAGTCTTGAGACGTATCCTTCACTATATAGTGTCAGTATCACTTTTGTTTATTTTTTTTTTGTTTTAAAAAAAATAATTTTTTTTTCTTTCATGAGTACTTTTGTTGGGATGGGCTGAGTAAAGAGTCCAAACTCTTGAGACGCATCCCATAACAAAGCTCACTCAGATAACTACAACCGTTTCACCTTCCTTATCAAAACTATTTTTCATTTTAAAAAATAAAAAAATAAAAAATAAAAATAAATAAATAAATAAATAAATAAAGATAAAAAATAAAAACACATACACACACAACCACTATCTTTGCTTTAGTGTCGGGTATCCTTTGCCTTTACCTTTACCACGATCATTTCCATTCGGCATCAACCATTCTGCAACCATAAACATCATCTTGATCAGCCTCCAGCCGCCACACTTTGCCTTCATTCTTTTCTTTCAGATCGGAGCCACACCTCAACACTAGTCAATCATCAGGTTCTTTATTTTCTCTTAACGAATGATATAGCAGAATCTTTCTATAGGCATACGAATGAATTAAGATGTATGTTATTGCTCTTGATACTACTCATGGTTGTGTTGATGATATTTTTCTTATGGGTTCTAACATAAGGCCTATGAAATTGGGTTGTATGACACAATCAAATTGTTCAGTTATACTAACCATTTCACATGTAATTGAACTGATCAATTTGTTGTAGGTATCTTTGTTACTAAGCGCCCTAAAAAAAAGATACAGAGCAAGAAGCATAAGAAACTGGATCTTGACACCAATATTTGGTTATGATTTTCTTTTCCTTTTTTGTTTCTTGTTCACAAAAAAAATCATCATTTCCAGTTTTTTATTTTAAATTCTACATGCTTTTCACTAAATTTGTTTTTTAAATTTGTCTAAGTAATGAGTAATTGCATCACCCTTGTCCAATATAACATGACATGTTATGAATAATTTCCTTGCATATTAATTTAATAAGTTGTTTGTGAAGATCAAATTGTATATGAATTGTGATAGATTGACCACCCTCGGTGAGATTTTGAGCTTAATTGGATGGATCATATTATGCCATCTTTCCTTTTTCTTGATTAACCCTTATTTATTAGTACTCTAGAACTTGACTTGTTTCTTTTTGATGTATTATGTTCCATGTGCATTCTTTGATGTGATTAAGGCCATTTTTGTTTTAACTAGCCACTAGCCATATGCCTTACCTTACATACTTTCCATTGTTACCCATGTTGAGCCTATATCCATTTCTTGATTCAGCCACATAATTTGCCAATAGCCCTTAAAAAAAATGATCACCTTTGCTTAGGAATTGATTAGGAGTTTTGGAATTACTATGAATAAAGATTCTTGATGATTGTGGAAATGTACCCAAGATATATATGTTGTTGTTTCATTGTTCAAAAAGAAAGTAAAAAAAATAAAAAAAAGAGAAACAAAGAAGAAAAAGAAGAAGTGGTGAATATATGTATGAAAATAATCAGGAGGATTTATTCTCATGTTTTATCCTCCATCATGTTTCATTTTGCTAAGTATTGAGTTTCAAAATGTACTTCCACAATCACTGAATCATTTACTCCATTGCTCTTTTTCAACCCTAAGTTTAGCCATACTATTTCATTTTATCCACCCTATATCACCTTGGCCCCATTACAACCTTAATAAAGTCCTTTTGATCTCTGCATGCATATGTGTTCAAATATGGAAATTAGAAATTTGTCAAGCCTATGGTAGTGCTAATTTATTTGGGTGATTTCTGAGAGTATACACAAACCCAAACAATTGAGATATAGAGAGCATAAAGAGAACATCTATCACATTTTCATCCACTCTTTGATTTGATCACTCAATTTGTGAAACTAGTTGATAGGGCCCGCAAGCGCACGGGTTATGTCGCGTAATATAAAAGATTATCGTTCTCCACAGGGACTGTGTTCAACGTACCGGCATATTAAAATTTAATTATCCACAAAATTGATTTTTAAGATTTTTATAAAATAAAGCACAAATTAAAATTGCACAGAATATGAATAAATATAAAAATAAAATTTACTTGACACTTAAAAATTAGAGTTGAGAATATCTTGGGATTTCGGGGGATTAAGACTCTATTTTATGTTAATGAATTTTAACTTTTCATAAATAAGAATCGAATTAAGTTTTCCAAGGCGAATTTTCCAAAAGCTAATTAATATGTTCCTCTCGGAATCCTATTAATGTACCTAACCTATGGAAAGCGCTGCTTAATCCTCAAAAAGGCCCATTATCGTTTTATGAAAATCCCTTTTATTTCCTCAAAAGAATTTTGATTACTTTCACGGTTTTACCGAGGTCACAAAAAGCATTTCAAAAATCTTGGGTTTAGTTCAAAGCTTTCTGGTAAAAATAAATCTCTCGATTCTATTTATTACCTAAACTTACTAATATACCCGTAAGTATACAGTTTTATCATTTAGGTTCTTGTTAGGAATTACTAAAAGCATTAAGCATAATTGAACTAAATGGAAAACAAAAATTTATTTAATTCTAAGTCAAAATAATATTAACAATAAAATATTATCATACCTCCTTTATCTCAAGATAATTAATTTAGCTACTCATGAAATAATTCAAATTCATATAAATAATGGAAAAATAAAACATACAAGACATGGTAAAAGTAAAAACTTATGGGTTTCTCCAAAAGCTCAGAATAATTTACCACTGTATTTCCTTGATGCAATATTTCTCCACCAATTACAGATTTAAATACTCACTTTTACAGCCCTCACAACTCTTAAAATAAAATAAAGAAAAAGAAAGTAAAGAAAAAATGGGAACGGGACAGAGAAAGAAAATAAGAGAAATAAAAAAGAAAGAAAAGATAGAAAAGAGAAACGAAAATCGAAGAGAAAGAAAGGAGGAATTGGAACAAAGCTGATGGAATTGATGCAAGTGATGATTGATGCTGGATGCTTGCAACTTCTTCTTCTTTTATAGGCGATGGAAAGGGAGGATCCAGCTAAGAAACGCGTTGTAATTGAAAGTGGGAGGAAACTTTCGGTGCATGTGAGTTCCAGCTGTGCCAATTTGCATTATTTTAATATTTCCAATAATTCGGTGCTTGGATTTATTCAGCTGGGCAAATTCCGAGTGGAAAAGTGGATCGGTTTTCATCTTTTCTGCAAAATCCGAGTGAAAGGGTGCCTTCTGTGCTCAAAACCGAGTGAAAATGGTACTGTTCGTACATAAAACCGAGTGAAATCTTCACTCGGTGTTGAGTTGAAGGGTCGATATTTAAGAAAACCGGTCGGTTTCGCTTGAGCGAGAGTTTCTCGCTTAAGCGTTTGTTGAAGGTAACCGTCTCGCTCAAGCGGATAAAGGTTCGCTCAAGCGAGAGGTTCTCTTTTTCACTGTTTCACTCGGAGAAACCTTGCTCGGATTTGCTTGTGTTGCTCGGAATTGACTGAAGAGGGAATCGGGTCCGACTGAAACCATTCACTCGGCTCAGGTTCATGGAGTTCATTCAGAACTAATTGAAGACTCACTCGGCTCAGATTCAATCGGTTCCCAATCATTTTCACTCGGCTGTCTCTGAATTTGAACCACTCGGTTAAAGCTTTGCTTTGGAATTCACTCGGTCATATTCATTTGGATACATTCACTTTTACTCAGGAACTTGCACTTGAAGGGTTGGAATTTGACTGATTGAATTTCTTCTTATGTCTGAGCCTTGCTTTGCTCGGAAATGCATCTTTCTGACCCAACTCACTCGGATGTGCTTTCCTTGGAGACTTCTTACTCGGGCTCAGTGTGAAACTTGAGAGTCTGCCCGAGTGTGATTCATTTCCAGTCGGATTTTTCCTTCCTTGCTAAGAATTACTCGGAAATGCTTTGTTCTGCTTGAGAATGCCATTTTCTCTGAGTGAGACCACTCGGATTAGTTGCAATCAGAAAGCTCCCACTCGGATTTCACTTCAATCAGCAAGCCTTTCACTCGGAGAATAGCTTTGGACATATTTATTGGAGGTCAGTCCCTTTTTTTTTCACTCGGAATGGACGCAGTCGGGGAAGTTCCCACTCGGAATCTCCTCCAACCGAGACTCATTCCATTTTAGCATTGAACCTCAGCCATTTATCACTCGGAATGGCTTTGACAGGGAACTTTCCACTCGGATTTGGCTCCAACAGTGAAGTATTTCACTCGGCAATGCTCCATTCTGAATCGTTCCACTCGGAAAGGCTCCATTCTGAGCCATTCCATTCGGATTTACCTTCAACAGTGCAGTATTCCACTCGGATTTGCTCTATTCTGAGTAATTCTACTCGGATTTGGTTCTTTCTCAGTCATCCCACTCGGATTTGGTCATTTTGAGTCGGAATTCAGCATTTCTGAGTTGGATTTTAACATTCTGAGTCGGATTTCAGCATAAAAAGAGAGTTCTTTCTACTTTGGGCTTGTTCTTCTTGTTTCTTTATCATTTTATGGTCGTTTTTCTCTTGTTTTTGACCCTTTATTACCTTAATTCCTACAAAATAACATACCCAAGTAGACTAGAGTGGAAAGAAAGCGAAAATCACAATAAATAAAGGAAATACAATGCATTATGATTAAAAATCCTAAGCAAACTAGATCTATTTTATTGTATTAAAAAGCACTTATCAAAATACCCCAAACTAAAACATTGCTTGTCCTCAAGCAATCACCATATTTACAAGATAAAATACAGAAAACACTAAGCTTAATAAACTAAAGAAATCAAAAATAGAGAAACAGATTTATTTAAATGCCAATTTTATTTTTCTTATGTGAATCAATTTTCAATGTCAAGACTTGAGATACTCTTCTCACAATTTTCACTCAAGTGTTTCAAGGTTTGTGTATCTCTTAAATTATCATAGTCAAAAAATATTACCATAAGCTTGTTAATAAACCAGAAACTCCACAGTTTAGATAGAAAATATGTCAAAGTCTAAAGGTCTTTCAAAGGTTGTAACGTGGCCTTGGGTTGTAATGTTAAGGTAGGAATTTTAAGAAAAATGGAATACAAAAGGGCTTTAACAGTCATGAATGATTCAAATCACCATTATAAATTTAACAGAGCAAATTTTTGAACTTTTATGGACTTTTTGGAATTCATTCAATATCATCCTTTTGATTTTCTTTTTCTTTTTCTTACTTTTCTTTGCATTTAATACCATATTTTTCTTAAGTCCTTTTTTATTTCTTTGCTCCACCAATTTTCCAACTTTTTCACCATTAAGAGAATATCAGTCAATGAAAGGTTTCAAAGAAAAATTTTCGCTTTTAGGCTCAAAAGGGGCAACTAGGGGTCAAATTATACAAAATTCTGAGGCTTAAGAATAAGCGCTAATTGTGCCTTTATCATCCTAAGACATATAATCAAAAACCATTTTGAATCGGTTGAAAAACAAGTTCTAGAATATTAATGACTATGAGGTTCACTCAATCAAGAAAATATGGGTTTTGAAAATTTGTTTGATAAATAACCCATTTTGGCTCAAGTCTAACCATGGAAAGTCTTTTCAAAGAAAATTTTAATCACATAAGGTTCATTTAAGCATTTATTTGGCATTTAAGCAATCAAATTCTGAAAATTTTACTCAAAATTTTGGGATCCTTAGATACTTTAGCCTTGTGTTCAAAGTGAATTTATCATGCAATCATGGTAAATTACAAGATTACATACAAAATAAGGAAAACACACATGCATAAAAAATATAATCATCACACAACAAAACAAAACAGTTAAGTTTTCTTACCTACCACCCCAAACCAGAATTTGACATTGTCCTCAATGTTAAAATGGATGATAAAAGGATAAGAAAACTTACCTGTAATAACCCCAAACCAGCATCTGACATAGTTGGTTTTTTTTTATATAGAATAAAAGCTTAAAATAAAACAACAATTTTTGATAGGGTTACCTCCCTATCAGTGCTAAGTTTTAAGTCTTCAGCTAGACTTCTCACTGTTTGGATTTACTCATCAGGAGCATCAAACAAGTCCAAGTCACTTGCTTGTTGTATTGGTTAACCTGTCAGATAGTGCTTTACTCTCTGTCCATTTACCCTAAATGTACCAGATTTCTCGCTCCGTAGTTCGACAGCTCCAAAGGGAAAGACTTTTGTCACCTTGAATGGTCCCGACCATCGGGATCTCAGTTTACTTGGAAAAACTTCAGTCTGGAATTAAACAGTAAAACCATATCACCTGGATTAAATGTTCTCCGTTGGATGTGACGATCATGCCATTGTTTGGTTTTTTCTTTATAAATTCTGGCATTTTCGTATGCATCTAGACGGAGTTCTTCAAGCTCATTTAATTCCAACAATCTTTGTTCACCTGCAGCCTTATGATCAAAGTTAAGAGTTTTAACAGCCCAAAAAGATTTATATTCTAGCTCAACAGGTAAATGACAGGGCTTCCCATATACTAGCTTAAAAGGTGTGGTTCCAATGGGAGTTTTGTATGTGGTTCGATACGCCCATAAGGAATCATCTAACTTAATAGACCAATCCTTACGTGATGTATTCACCACTTTTTGAAGAATATTTTTAATTTCCCGATTGGATACCTCAACTTGTCCACTAGTTTGTGGGTGATAAGGTGTAGCAACCTTATGCCTAACTCCATATTTCTTTAAAAGGGTCTGAAAAGTTTTCTCAATAAAATGAGACCCACCATCACTTATAACACATTTTGGGACCCCAAACCTTGGAAATATTATTTTCTTGAAAAGTTTAATAACAGTCTTAGCATCAGAATGGGGTGAAGCAATGGCTTCCACCCATTTTGATACATAGTCAACTGCCACTAATATGAACTGATTTCCAAAAGAAGAGGGAAAGGGACCCATAAAATCAACACCCCATACATCAAACAATTCAACTTCTAAAATGGTATTTAATGGCATTTCTTGTCTCTTACCAATGTTACCTGTTCTTTGGCAAGCATCATAAGTTAGAACATACTTACGTACATCCTTAAAAATATTTGGCCAATAGAACCCAGCTTGCAATATTTTAGCAGCTGTATTGGAGGTGCTCATGTGCCCTCCACAGGAAAGATAATGGCAATGATCCAAGATAGCATGGACATCATCTTGTGAAACACATCTCCGGATCATACTATCTGCATATTGCTTGAAAAGGAGTGGTTCATCCCAATAATAATGCTTGACATCTGCATAAAACTTTTTCCTTTGCTGAAAGCTAAGATCAGGAGGTAAGATACCACATGCAAGAAAATTTACAAAATCAGCATACCAAGGAACACGTTGGATACTAAGATTCAAGAGTTGTTCATCTGGAAAAGATTCATTGATGGGAATATTATCTGTTTGTTCTTTTTCAGATGTCAACCTAGATAGGTGGTCAGCGACCAAGTTCTCGGTACCCTTCTTGTCCTTAATTTCCAAGTCAAATTCTTGCAATATTAGAATCCACCTAATTAATCTAGGCTTTGCTTCCTTTTTATTCAATAGATACTTAATGGCAGAGTGGTCAGTGTAAACAGTAACATTTGAACCTACCAAGTAAGATCTAAATTTATCAAAAGCAAAGACAATAGCTAACAGTTCTTTTTCAGTTGTGGCATAATTTACCTGAGCATCATCTAGCGTCCGGCTGGCATAATGAATTACATGGAGCTTTTTATCCTTTCTTTGCCCCAACACAGCCCCCACTGTGTAATCACTCGCATCGCACATCAGCTCAAATGGGAGTTTCCAATCAGGTGGTTGCACGATGGGGGCAGAGATTAGAGCTTGCTTAATCCTGCAAAAAGATTCCATACAAGATGAATCAAAATTGAAAGGCACATCCTTACCCAGAAGAGTTGTAAGAGGCTTTGTGATCTTGGAGAAATCTTTAATGAACCTGTGATAAAACCCTGCATGTCCAAGAAAACTTCGAATACCTTTCACATTTGTGGGTGGAGGCAATTTTTCAATCACTTCCACTTTAGCCTTATCAACTTCTATACCTCTCTCAGACACCAGGTGTCCAAGAACTATGCCTTCTCTTACCATAAAATGGCATTTTTCCCAATTTAGAACCAAATTGGTTTCTTTACAACGCTGCAAGACTTGGCACAAATTTGTTAAACAATTATCAAAATCCAAACCATGCACTGAAAAATCATCCATAAAGACTTCCATCACATTTTCAATAAGATCAGAAAAAATTGCTTGCATACACCTTTGAAAAGTCGCAGGTGCATCACATAAACCAAAAGTCATACGTCTGTAAGCATAAGTCCCGTAAGGGCAAGTAAAGGTAGTCTTTTCTTGATCAGATGGATGAATGGGAATTTGAAGAAAACCTGAATACCCATCCAAATAACAGAAATAAGAGTGTTTCGCAAGTTTTTCAAGCATCTGATCAATAAAAGGGAGGGGAAAATGATCTTTTCTCGTGGCGCTATTTAACTTCCTATAATCAATGCACATGCGCCAACCAGAGACAATCCTAGTAGGAATCAAGTTATGTTTATCATTTTCAATCACAGTTATTCCCCCCTTTTTAGGCACTACATGGACATGACTTATCCATTTACTACTATCAACAGGATATATGACTCCAGCATCAAGCAATTTCAAAATTTCCTTTTTAACCACTTCTTGCATTTTAGGATTTAATCTCCTAAGTGGTTCTACTGTGGGCCTACTTTCATCTTCTACAGTAATCCTGTGCATACAAAGAGAAGGGCTAATCCCTTTGATATTATCCATTGTATAACCTATTACCTTTCTATACAACCTAAGTTGTTTCAAAAGTTTTTCAGTTTCAGATGGATTCAATTCAGCATTAATAATCACAGGATATGTGGAATTAGGGCCAAGAAACTCATACCTTAAAGAAGATGGTAAAGGTTTTAATTCCACATTGGGGCTTACCACTTTGTCACACATGACCTCAGTGTCATGTGGGGCCTCAGAGCAATTAGATGTTTCTGTCAGCTCAATCATGAAAACAATTTCAAGTGAGTCATTAGGAAGGGTTGCTTCCTTTACCACTTGTTCGACAAAATCCACAGTACAGCAAACATCATTATAAGGTTTTTCTAAAACATTTTTCAAGTTGAAGTCAACTTTTTGGTCTCCAACAGTTAGAGACAACTTACCATTCTTGACATCGATCACAGCACCTGTAGTTGCTAAAAATGGTCTGCCTAAAATAATAGGAATCAAAGAATCTTCGTCCATTTCAAGCACAACAAAGTCAGCAGGTATAAAAAATTTTCCTATCTTAATAGGAACATCCTCTAAAATTCCTACAGGATATTTTACAGATCTATCAGCCAATTGTAAAGACATCCTAGTAGGTTTTAGTTCACCCAATCCTAACTTTTCAGCAACAGATAATGGCATTAAACTCACCCTCGCTCCTAAATCACACAATACTTTATCTATATTCATGTCACCAATCATGCAAGGAATAGAGAAACTACCTGGATCTTGGAGCTTGGGTGGAAGTTTCTTTTGAATTAGAGCACTGCACTCTTCAGTAAGTGCAACTGTACCATCTTCCTCCAGTCTTCTTTTGTTGGACAAAATGTCCTTCAGGAACTTTGCATATGTGGGCATTTGCTGCAAAGCATCTGTAAAAGGAATATTAATATACAATTTCTTTAAAACATCAAGGAACTTACCAAATTGTTTGTCCAACTTTGCTTTGGCTAAGCGCTGAGGAAATGGAATAGGAGGTTGATATGGCTTAACCTCCTCCTTCTTTTCTTGTGGTTTCTCTTCTTCAATTACTGGATGAGATGAAGATCCATCGACTTTCTTTTCCTCCTTTGCTGTCTTGTCAACTGGCCTATCGTATTGAGTACCACTCCTAAGAGTGACAGCCATGGTTTGGTTGGATGGTCCAGCCTCTGGTTTTCCAGGAAATGTTCCTGGTGCTCTTTAAGATTAGGAGGCTTGTTGGGCAATTTGATTTTCCAGTATTTTGTTGTGAGTGGCAAGAGAGTCCACTTTTAAAGCCAAGTTTTTTATTGCATCAGAGAATTCATCATTTTGTTTAAGTTGAGTAGCTACAAATGTCTCCATCAAGGATTCTAGCTTTGATTTTTGTGGAATATAGGTTCCTTGTTGAGGTTTGTAGTTACTTTGGAATTGAGGTGGTCTATTTTGGAAGCCAGGTGGACCTTGTGGAGGTCTGTAGTTACCTTGATAATTTCCACCATAGTTTCCAATAGCATCCACCTGATGCATTTCTTGTTCTTGATTAGGAGTCATTGCTAAATGGCAGTTTGTAGCTCCATGTCCTGAAACACCACAAACTTCACAAACAATGTTAGTAGCACCTGTTGACCCTATTTTATCAAGTTTTAATATTAATGCTTCAACTTTGGCAGAAAGTAAGGAAAGAGCATCAACAGAGTACTTACCTGGTGTTTTAGAAGGTAATCCTCTCTCAGAGTTCCACTGGTGAGTGTTTTGAGCTATTTCCTCAATCAGGTTCTCAACTTCATCAATATTTTTACTCATGAAGGCTCCTCCAGCTGCAGCATCTAAGGAGATCTTTTGTGTGGAAGTTAGTCCATTATAGAAAATATGGATTGTCAACCACCTTTCTATCCCATGGTGAGGACATTCTCTTAGCAACTCCCTGTATCTTTCCCAGGCTTCATACAAGGATTCATCATCCTTTTGTGAAAAATTGATGATTTGTTTTCTCAGCACATTAGTCTTGTTCCTTGGGTACCATTTATTGATAAAAGCACTGGATAATTGTTCCCAAGTTATGATGGATCCTTCAGGAAGAGAGTATAACCACGCTCTTGCTTTATCTCTTAAGGAGAAAGGGAAAAGTCTTAAGCGAATGGCATCATTGGTAGCTCTGTTCATCTTCAGGGTGTCACAGTATTCAAGAAAGATTTGAAGGTGAAGATTTGGATCTTCGGAGGGTAATCCTCCGAATTGGTTCTGTTGAACCATTGAGAGTAGTGAAGGCTTCAATTCAAAATTGTTAGCCTCCACTGTGGGTCTAAGGATGCTAGATCCTCTCCCATTAGTGCTTGGAGCGGCAAAATCTCTTAAGGGTCTGTGTTGGTCCGCTATTTGTTTTTCTTTTTGTTGTTTTTGTTGTTTTCTTAAAGCTCTAAGGGTACGTTCTATCTCAGGGTCAAATCCTAAGTTTAGATCGACACTACGGCTTCGTCGCATAAATAGAAAATAAATGACAAATAAAACAAATTATCACAAAAATAAAACAACAACAGATACACAAAATAAAGAACAAAATACAAAATTAAAAACAAAATTAAAAATAAAAATAAAAATAACAATAAAAATATTAACAAGTATGATCTAATCGAATTTCAATATTGCCGATATTTGAGGGACAACAGTTCCTGGCAACGGCTCCAAAAACTTGACAGGGCCCGCAAGCGCACGGGTTATGTCGCGTAATATAAAAGATTATCGTTCTCCACAGGGACTGTGTTCAACGTACCGGCATATTAAAATTTAATTATCCACACAATTGATTTTTAAGATTTTTATAAAATAAAGCACAAATTAAAATTGCACAGAATACGAATAAATATAAAAATAAAATTTACTTGACACTTAAAAATCAGAGTTGAGAATATCTTGGGATTTCGGGGGATTAAGACTCTATTTTATGTTAATGAATTTTAACTTTTCATAAATAAGAATCGAATTAAGTTTTCCAAGGCGAATTTTCCAAAAGCTAATTAATATGTTCCTCTCGGAATCCTATTAATGTACCTAACCTATGGAAAGCGCTGCTTAATCCTCAGAAAGGCCCATTATCGTTTTATGAAAATCCCTTTTATTTCCTCAAAAGAATTTTGATTACTTTCACGGTTTTACCGAGGTCACAAAAAGCATTTCAAAAATCTTGGGTTTAGTTCAAAGCTTTCTGGTAAAAATAAATCTCTCGATTCTATTTATTACCTAAACTTACTAATATACCCGTAAGTATACAGTTTTATCATTTAGGTTCTTGTTAGGAATTACTAAAAGCATTAAGCATAATTGAACTAAATGGAAAACAGAAATTTATTTAATTCTAAGTCAAAATAATATTAACAATAAAATATTATCATACCTCCTTTATCCCAAGATAATTAATTTAGCTACTCATGAAATAATTCAAATTCATATAAATAATGGAAAAATAAAACATACAAGACATGGTAAAAGTAAAAACTTACGGGTTTCTCCAAAAGCTCAGAATAATTTACCACTGTATTTCCTTAATGCAATATTTCTCCACCAATTACAAATTTAAATACTCACTTTTACAGCCCTCACAACTCTTAAAATAAAATAAAGAAAAAGAAAGTAAAGAAAAAATGGGAACGGGACAGAGAAAGAAAATAAGAGAAATAAAAAAGAAAGAAAAGAAAGAAAAGAGAAACGAAAAACGAAGAGAAAGGAAGGAGGAATTGGAACGAAGCTGATGGAATTTATGCAAGTGATGATTGATGCTGGATGCTTACAACTTCTTCTCCTTTTATAGGCGATGGAAAGGGGGGATCCAGCTAAGAAACGCATTGTAATTGCAAGTGGGGGGAAACTTTCGGTGCATGTGAGTTCCAGCTGTGCCAATTTGCATTATTTTAATATTTCCAATAATTCGGTGCTTGGATTTATTCAGCTGGGCAAATTCCGAGTGGAAAAGTGGGTCGGTTTTCATCTTTTCTGCAAAATCCGAGTGAAAGGGTGCCTTCTGTGCTCAAAACCGAGTGAAAATGGTACTGTTCGTACATAAAACTGAGTGAAATCTTCACTCGGTGTTGAGTTGAGGGGTCGGTATTTAAGAAAATAGGTCGGTTTCGCTTGAGCGAGAGTTTCTCGCTTAAGCGTTTGTTGAAGGTAACTGTCTCGCTCAAGCGGATAAAGGTTCGCTCAAGCGAGAGGTTCTCTTTTTCACTGTTTCACTCGGAGAAACCTTGCTCGGATTTGCTTGTGTTACTCGGAATTGACTGAAGAGGGAATCAGATCCGACTGAAACCATTCACTCGGCTCAGGTTCATGGAGTTCATTCAGAACTGATTGAAGACTCACTCGGCTCAGATTCAATCGGTTCCCAATCATTTTCACTCGGCTATCTCTGAATTTGAACCACTCGGTTAAAGCTTTGCGTTGGAATTCACTCGGTCACATTCATTTGGATACATTCACTTTTACTCAGGAACTTGCACTTGAAGGGTTGGAATTTGACTGATTGAATTTCTTCTTATGTCTGAGCCTTGCTTTGCTCGGAAATGCATCTTTCTGACCCAACTCACTCGGATGTGCTTTCCTTGGAGACTTCTCACTCGGGCTCAGTGTGAAACTTGAGAGTCTGCCCGAGTGTGATTCATTTCTGGTCAGATTTTTCCTTCCTTGCTAAGAATTACTCGGAAATGCTTTGTTCTGCTTGAGAATGCCATTTTCTCTGAGTGAGACCACTCGGATTAGTTGCAATCAGAAAGCTCTCACTCGGATTCACTTCAATCAGCAAGCCTTTTACTCGGAGAATAGCTTTGGACATATTTATTGGAGGTCAGTCTCTTTTTTTTTCACTCGGAATGGACGCAGTCGGGGAAGTTCCCACTCGGAATCTCCTCCAACCGAGACTCATTCCATTTCAGCATTGAACCTCAGCCATTTATCACTCGGAATGGCTTTGACAGGGAATTTTCCACTCGGATTTGGCTCCAACAGTGAAGTATTTCACTCAGCAATGCTCCATTCTGAATCGTTCCACTCGGAAAGGCTCCATTCTGAGCCATTCCATTCGGATTTACCTTCAACAGTGCAGTATTCCACTCGGATTTGCTCCATTCTGAGTAATTCTACTCGGATTTGGTTCTTTCTCAGTCATCCCACTCGGATTTGGTCATTTTGAGTCGGAATTCAGCATTTCTGAGTTGGATTTTAACATTCTGAGTCGGATTTCAGCATTCTGAGTCGGAATTCAACATGAAAGAAGAGTTCTTTTTACTTTGGGCTTATTCTTCTTGTTTCTTTATCATTTTATGGTCATTTTTCTCTTGTTTTTGACCCTTTATTACCTTAATTCCTGCAAAATAACATACCCAAGTAGACTAGAGTGGAAAGAAAGCGAAAATCGCAATAAATAAAGGAAATACAGTGCATTATGATTAAAAATCCTAAGCAAACTAGATCTATTTTATTGTATTAAAAAGCACTTATCACTAGTATGTAATGCTTCTTATTCACACTTATCATGACCTCTTTATATAAGGGATGATGTGTATTACTTATTATTTTAGACTTGAAAAAAAAATCAATTTGAAAAAAAAAAAACCTTTTTCTGTTGTTTCTCATTTTAGTTTTTGGTTTGGTTTTGCCCTGGAGTGCAAAAGCTTAAGTGTGGGGGAATTTGATAAATCAATTTTAATACACTTCTTATAGTTTTACACTTGGGGTTTATTATATAATTACTATGTTTAATAATATTATTTTAATTAAGTCTTATGTTGTTTAGTTAAATTGAAGTATTATGTATATATGTTTCAATTTTCGTTTTTTGTATGTATCTTGAGTATCTTGCCTTATTTTGGCCATAACTTGGGCTTTTGTGATCCAAATGGGCTAATCTTGGAGCCCATGGAAAGCTAAGACAGAGGGCTACATCATGATGATCAAATTTGGTTATTTTACATCTGAAAAAAATAAAGAAATGGAGCTTGAATCAATCAGCCCTCATATGTCCCACCAACATTGACATAGTTCACCAAAATACACATATCTGAAGCTCTAGATGTCCAAATGACCTTATTCTTATGCCAAATTCTCAATAAGACAGAGATATACAACTTTTATGTTGAAGGGTTTTCAAAATTCGGCCATCTAGAATGACATATTGGACTCGCAAGGTGGAGAAGATAAAGAGGAGAATGAATTTCAACACCTACCATTATCTTCTTTTGAATTATTGTAATTTCAAGCCCACCAATGTTGAAAAAATGCATTAATAATCAGAAAATGAATGTATAGTATCATCATATCTTGCCTATAAATAGATGTGCTTGAAGTTGTAAGGAAGATACACAAGAAATACATAAGAAATACATGCTTTAGTTTTCATTACAATTCTATATCTTTGCTTTAGCTTCTTAAGTTTTAGTTCTTTCTTTTTCTTTATCTCCTTGTTCTATATTCCATCCTTCAAGTTATGGTTTTCATTTCCCTTCCTCAATATCAAGTAAGTTAATTTTATTATTTGTTATTTACTTTTATAATCAAAGTTTTAGTAAATTTAATATTAGCTTTCATTGTTAAAAATTATCATGGAAGCTTAATCTTTTAAAATCAACTCAAGGAATTTAATTTTTTTTTATGTTAACTTTGAGTTCTTGCTCTTAATATTTTGATTGAAGATAATTACTTTTCTTTGTTTCTCAAGCACTTATGATGGTAGATTATTTAAGTGTATAACCGATTGGTATATAATTAAACAATCTATAATCTAAACTGATGTCTGTTGGTTAATCAATAATCAATTTGAGAACAAAGATTAAATTACTAAATAAGAGATTTCTATTTAGTTTCTTAACTCAATCAAATTATGGTTTTAAAGTTATTTTAGTAATTAATAAGAATATATCGATTGATTATTCTTATTAGTTCATTAATTGAATTCTAGAAGATTTTCTAGAATATAATCATTTAGGGATTCCAAATGATTCAAGATTGAGAAATTAATTATATTTAATCATATTTATGATCAATGATTAGTTAACTAAAGATTTATTAATTCCTTGGGTTGGTTGGTTCTAAATTTGATTATTCTTACTCATAAATTTATTTTTTGCACTATCATATAATCACTTAATTTTCCTTTCAAGCTCAACACAAACCCCCCCTTTATTATAACTAAACTGAGTGTAACTAATTGAACTAAGGTCCTCGAGAGATGACTAAGGTTGTTCACCTTATACTATATTAATTTAACTTTTTATTTGACCCGACAACGACAGCGTGTCATCTCCTCCAAGCTTCAATGGTGAACGAAAATGAGGAAGAGAGATCACCAATTTGTTCAAGCCCTTGGGGAGGGAGAAGAAGATATGAAGGAGAGAAGAATGAGAGAAGAAGAAGAAGTGTGTTTGCATAAAAGAAAGGAGGGTCACGAGAATGAGAGTGAAAAGAGTAAGGTTTTTGTTTTAAATTTTAAGCCCATTACTAAACTCTTCCGTTTTTCATTAAACAGGCTCTTTGTTCAGGCTCAATACTTATTCTAAAAATTATTCCGGATACATATTCGGATTCCCAATAATATTATCTACAGCCCTGACCAACGACATCTCAATCAGAGATACTTGGTCTGACACCCATATTTTATCTGGGTTAGTTTCCTGCTTATCCGGTCTCAATAAATCACTAATAGTCTCTGAAAATCTTAATTAAATTATTTCTAATATTTTGGGACATTAAATAGTTCATATTCAATTATTCGATATTTATTCCCTTAATTTATTCTCTATTTTAAAATTTGGGATGTTACAATCCACCCTTAATACAATCTCTTGTTTTTACATAATAAAAAGGGGTTCTGGGCAATAATGAGACCATGACAAATTTCAATATGGAGACATGAGAAAGGTTCACTTTTAGTGTTAAAAGAGAGGGAAATGTCATAAATATCACCTATTAGTCCCAATTTGGCAATCATAAAAAGTTGGGTTCAAAACCCTCTTAAACTTGAGTTTTACAACGTAGTGGGTTTGGTATTTTATGCCTCATGAGAGTTAGAAAACTCCAATTGAGGTAAGACCAATTTTCACATCTCCGCAACATTATTATCTACAACTTTCATGAAGAAGTCAGAGGCCAAAAATGTCATTAAGATTCTCAAATGGGCCAAAAATAGCAAATGAATTACAATAGTTGGAAAAAATACATGACAGTGGCCATAACAGGGTAATGAATCGATTAAGCCCTTGCATGAATCAATTCATGCGTTCTTAAGTCCCAAAATTGACAAACAGAGGACCTTGAATCGATTCAGACACTCCATGAATCGATTCATACGTTCCAGGGGCTCAAAACAGTGAAAACAAAGAGCCTTTAATCAATTCAAACCCCATATGAATCGATTAAAGCATTGAAAAATTGAGGAACAGTAAATCTAGTAAGTCTTGAATCGATTCAAGCCCATCTAGTATCCTTTGAATCGATTCAAACACTATTTTGAATTGATTCATGATAGCACAGAGGCTGTTTTATGTAGAAAAAGTCACATTTTTGAACTTCTAAACCCCCTAACTTTTCATATGAATTCCAATGCCCACCAAATTTTAACACCAACTTATATATATTATTTGTGACATGTGGCCACCGGCCGTACTAAAAAATTCTCAAAAATGAGGGACTTATGCACATAAATGTGTTTACTCATTTTGAGGCACTTTTGTGCAACTCAAGGGCCTATTCTCATTGGAATTGGCCCATTCCAATTTTTACAAGTCATAAACTACATATATGAGCTAATGAAAATAACACATGCCATCAAAATCACATAAAACTCAATTTGACTCTATGAGTTCCTCAATTATGCATTATCTTTCAATCTTATCACCAATGCCATCACAATGGCTATCACATTCAATGCCAAGCATCCATATAATTTCTAAATTCACAAACATATACTTCATCTCCCCAAGGATGGTTCATCAACAACACATCATTCCCAGCAAAGGGATAGCTAAACATTCATCATCAACATATATACACATTTATCATTCAAAATAGCCAATAATTTGCCACTCATACCATTTAACTATAAACATGGCAAGGCAAGCATGAGTATCATGATATACATAAATCACTAATTATTCTACTCATGCATTTGGAATGTAAAACTCCTCTCCTACCTCGAGAAAAGAACCGCAATGATTCGCACACTCTGAAAGTCCCGCCACATTGTCCAGAATATAATCTCCTATCAACACACATAAATACATATGTATTCAATTTATGAGCCATCACAAGGCACCATTATAAATCTAAACAATTGGTAGCTCATCATAAAGCTTAATATCAAATCCTAGACTTGCTAAGACACCAATTCATACCATTGTGTTAGGTCTTGAGAATTCTTTTCCCAAAACCATGATTTCTAAATCTAAAATGGCTAACCATATCTAACGTCAACAACATCATATCCTCTACAATTGTATCTAATATCACATGAATCATCCAAATTCAACACAAGCCCTTTTTAACTTCTCTTAAACCATTATTAATCAACAATTTCAAATGGCTCATATCATGGCCTAATAACTCGTTAAATCAAAATATCTATTTCATTAATCCATCATTCTTGGACATCTACCATTATCACTATCATCATCATAAATAACAACACCCTACTTTAAACATCACATATTCATTCTCAAACTCAACCCTTCTAACCATAACATATATAGTCCTAATCTTAAGATTAGGATCCCATCAAAATCCAATAACCATTATTTTCTCATATACCTAATTTTAATCTCCCTTATGATACTATAATATTCCAACATCAATCAACTGTATTTGTATATTGTTAACAAGTTTTGATAATGACAAAAGGCACAAGCATAAGAAGAACTTCATGAATCAAAAATAAATGAAATAATCATAATGAATGTATCAAATCAAGAGACTCAAGAAATCATGAAGAAAATGTTCCACAAGATCAAGAAATCAAGAAAGCAATGCATAAAGACAAAGGAAAGGAACCATGGATCAAAACACATCAAGGAAAGATCATCAGGCATGGAAAAACACCAAAAAGCATTGCCTGAATCGATTCACACACGAATAAATCGATTCAAAGCCCTGGAAGTCACAAAAATTGGAAACAGTATGTCCTGAATTGATTCACCAACACCCTGAATCGATTCACACGAAGCTGACAACCCAGGAACACAAAATAGTGTTGGAAATATGCACTAAAAGCCTATATAGGTTCGCATCATTTTAAATAAGTCATTTTTTTGTTAAATAGTTTAACAACCTTTATTTATCCTTGGAGTAATAAGTCATATGAGAGTTATTCCTAAAATGTCCCTAGTCAAATATTTACGTGGGGACATGTAAATACATTAAGACTAGTGTATGAGTGTACTGATGATCTGATCTCATAGATCATGGATATAAATGATATCAAGTCTTCACACGGGTACACATTAAGAGTAATGATGTACTGGATAGACCCACCATGAGAACGTTTCATGCATCGTTACATGAATGTCATAAACGATTCTCAATGTGATAATGGTATATGTAGTCCTTTGACCTGAAGTCACTATGATTCCTACATAAGGAGTTTATTGTTTTAATACAATCAAACGTCTTCTGTAATAAGAGGACTATAAAGGTTGTGGTTAGGCAATGTACAAATTATATAGAGGGATGTGAGTGATATAGATGGGATTTGTCTCTCCTCTGTGACAACAGTGATATCTATAGGCCACTTGATGGAGTGAGACTAAGGAAATGCATGGCCATGCTAGAAAGAATAAATATTGGATATTTATTCAGATAAAGTCTACTCCGGTATCAAGTAAAATAAATTGGACCGTACAAGGATGACACGACCATGCCTTGGGCCCAATTAGGATATCGTGACAAAAGGAACAAACATATAAAATAATTATCACTTATAGGTTATGTTGTTAATAAATAATATTCGGACATAATGATGCATTGCTAGATGCCGCTCTTATTTTATATTAATAATAAAATAGTTTATTATTAATATAACCGAGTATTTTACCTATAGGGTCACACACATAGAGTAAGCCCATCAGAAAATAGCTTTTTATTTTAGTTGGACTAAAATAAGACTATTGGGCCTAACTCATTTAAAATGAGTAAGGAGCCCACTCTTTAGAGAGGAAATTAGGTCAAACCTAAGCCTATAAATAGAGCATAAGATGCTCATAGGCGGCTATCCAAAAAGAGACAAAAAAATACGCAAAAGTTACATGCCGTCAAACTAGCATTTGGAAGGTGTAGCATTTCTGGTGGGAGTACTCGTGTGGACTCCTAAAGGACGAGGCTACGATTGCTTCGATATTCTTCAAGAGGTAATCCTAAAACGTAATTTTTTTTGTGTTTGTCTTATGCTTTGAAACATGGCGCTTTGCAAATCCTATGGGAATCTTTGTATTTCCGCTGCTCATACACTAGGGATTCCTAACAGTGGTATCAGAGCCTGGTTGCAAAACCGTGTTTTGGGCAAACATTTGTTTAAAGAACATGTAAAAATAAAAATAAAATTTCTTTTATGAAAAGGATTGTAAAGGTTGAATCCTTTTGCAAAGGTTACATCTTTTATTAGATATGTTGCAAAGGTTGTATTTTTAATGAGATATTATATAAAGGTTGCTTTTTTATGATATATGTTGCAAAGGTTGCACCTTTTGAAAGCTAATATCAATATATTTTTTCTTTATGTATATTGATTTCTTTTCTCAACATTTTAATTAAAGAACATGTTTTTAGGATGTGCTTTATTATATGAACATGTTGTATGTTGCAATGGTGATTGTTTTATATGTGTTTTAATTATAAGGCATGTTTTATGTTTATTTAATTAAATTGAAATCAAGGGTTGTATGCAATGACGTCTATATGCTTTCTCTTTTCTAATATGAATTGTTCATGTGAGATTGTGTTTAGAAAGTTTAAGAGTTAAACCCTAGCCGTAATGAAAACTAAGATTCAAAAGTTGATACCTAGCTGTAATGGTATTTTATTTATTTGTAAATGTTACAAATAAAATATTTGATTTTAATATTATATTTTAAATTCGATTTGTAAAAGTTATAAATCAAATTTTTAATTATTTGTTAAAATTAAAGTTTGTAAGAGTTACAAATTTAAATAATTTATTCTTATTAATTTTAATTGGATTTGTGTTGTTTGTGATCCTTTTAAAATTAATGTGATTTGTAAGACTTACAAATTTAAATAATTTATTCTTATTAATTTTAATAGGATTTGCATCATATGTGATTTTTTAAAATTAATGTGATTTATAAGAGTTACAAATTGATTCATATTTGTTAAATTTAATATGATTTATAATTGTTACAAATATAAGATCTTTATTAAATTTAATAATTTTAAAATCAAATATTTAATCCTTAATAAATTTGATAGGATTTGTAAAAGTTACAAATTAAAGATAAGATCTTTATCAAATTTAATAGGATTCGAAATAAAATATCTTGAACTCTAGAGATAAGGTCTAAAATTTAAACCTTGATCGTTCCTAAAAATTAGGATGATTGTTGAGACTCTAGAGATAAGGTTTAAAAGTTAAACTTTGACTATTCCTATTTTAGGATAATTGTAAGGGTCAAAAGATAAGGTTTAAAAGTTAAATCTTGGCCGTTTCAAAATTAAAGATTTCAAATTGTTTAAAATCATAACCGAATATTTTGAGCTGTTAATGGTCAGTGGGACGTTCTGGCTAGGAAAGACTTGGTACTTAAGCGGTCACTCCGGACCCACCTCTCTGTCTTGGGAACTAACCTGATTACAGTACTAAATTTTTGGGTTGGAACACCCCTTGACCCTGTCTGTTGAACGGTCAACAGAGCCGCTAAACTTCTTTGCGTAGTTTTCCTTTTATGACCCCGCGTGTTTAATTATGTGTTTTAAAATTTATTTTATTTTAAATACAATTGATTACTCTATTAATTGATTAATTAACACACCCAGCGGTGAATGGTTATGGTCTTAGATTTTTTTTATTTAATTTTAAATACAGTCTACGTGCTGTGCCTTTCTCTATTCTTAAATTTCTTCTCTCAACCCTTAACTCGTATGTAAAACGAGTTTTCTTTATTACATTGTAATCTTGGAAAAGCCAATAAGGTGGAGACCTAGAAGAAACCTAAAGTGGTGATGGATATGACCTTGAAAGGAACAAAGGAGTGGTGACTCTAGGAGGATGGTGGTTTCAAGAAGTAGGACTTCATGAAGTCAAGACACCATAGTTCCTTTAGGTTTATTTTATTTTATTTTATTTTCTAGGAAGACCATAACCATCTCATAATTTTTGATTGCATGTTTTAGGGTTTTATTTTACGTTAAAGCGTTTAATGAAAGTCGATAATGAACAATAAGAAAATTAAAATCCCTCAAGCCCGACAATCATACCTTCCAATAAGTAATAACGTTTAACTTGATATAAATAAAGTGCAGGTCACGTCATAGTTGGGTGCCTTTATTTATGTTTAGTAGGACATGATTGGATAATTGGATTATCCAAGTATTATTAAGTTTTATTCAAATAGACTTTTTTCAATTGGATTGGAAAAGCCTAAAGGTATGAACAGTCTAAAAAGTGTTTTAATAAACAATAGTCATCAATGCTAGTTTCAATAAAGTGTAGGTTCTGCCAAAGCAGTGTGCTTTTATTGATATTAGTAAAGGATGATGGATAATTGGATTATCCAACCATTTGTTATTGGACTTATCTAGGTAACTTTAATCAGATTGAAGAACCTAGAAGCGTTAATATTAAGTTTAAACGCCTTCTAATAAGTAACACTCGTCGAGACTAATGTCAATAAATAGTGGGCCTGCCAAAGCAGGGTGCTATCATTTATATTATTAAGGCGCGATGGGATAATTGTAATATCCAAATTGTTTTTATTAGGCCTAAACTTAACTAAGTTTTTCAATTGGATTGAAAATAACTTAGAGGCATAAGGATTGAGCTTAAATTCATAAGATGAATAAGGGTAAAGAGCTACCCACTCAATCATCCAAGAGTTGCATGAGATGTAATTGGAAATGTGTTTCCTACCTAAATAACCAAGGGTTGGGCGATCAGCCAAAGCTGACTCAACATTAGGCCAAATATAGATCTTGGCCCACTAGAAAAATCTTCCAATGGGATTTTTTTTATGATTCAGTGAGGGTATTTGTTTTGAATATAAATAGTAGGAGACAACATATTTATTTAATGACCAAAATTTAAATATGTTTTAAATAGAAGTGATAGATTTGCATGTAATTTGTTTTAGAATAACCATGATATACCAAATATTGTTTTGTTGCAATATGTCCTTTGAAAGGACACTTTATCTAAAAAAATGCCTAGATAGGTATTGAGACTTGAGAATTATCTTCATTAAAGATGAAGCGGCAGTGTGTCATGTTTGGATTATATATCATCTATGGTTGGGTCTTGAATACCCTATGGAGTCTACATAAACTCTGAGCTATAAAAGGCAATATGAATATATGGGAGATATACGATATGATCGTATACAGACTTTATTAAGGCCAAGTTAGTCTGGAAGTCTAAAAGGTGATCAAGAAAGGAAATTGTTTCCAGTTTTAGCCAAAATAAGACATTGAAATAATTTGTCTAAAGAACTTGAAGGAGTTCAAAAGAAAGGGAAGTAAGACTTCCACTACAGGTCATGTTATAGAAGTCAAGTTATTTTACTTCACTAATATTAGTATCAGATACTAGTAGTAGATCTTAAATTTTGAAAGATCAAGGAAGTAGATCACTTGTTAAGGGTGGAGAAATTTGTATAAAATTGAGCAAAAGTTGCTACAATAAAGATAAGATCTTTACCTATTGGGCTACTTAGTGAACTAGACATTGTGCATATTATTTCTTGTTAGACAAGAAATGTTTTTCTTATTATAAAATAACTTTATTTCTTCAAATGGATGTTGATGCACAATTGAGTAATGGATTCCACATCCTAAATCTCAAAACACCCATTTATAACAATTGCCAAAGTAGGTTAAAATAAGTGATTTTGAACCTTACTTACATGGTATTGTCTCCTAAGGCAAATGGATAAGAAACACATTTTCTAAATATCATTAATGTGGTTATATGGACTCTTTTTGATTTTGGAATCAATGGAGACATGTAAATCTTATTTATTGGAGAGATAATTGAGACCTCATTCATTGAAAAGATGAGTAATCTATTATCTAATACATAACGATGTATGTGGCCCTATTGGAACAATAACTAGATATGTTTTTCAATACTCCAACATACTAATTGAAAAGTCAATGAGTATGGATTTATGTAACATAAGTTAGAAAGTCTTTGAAAAGTTCAACGAATTCATAATGAAGTGAAAAACCAAATTGGCAAGACAATTAAAGATCTTGATTAGATCAAGATAGCAAATAATTTGAGTTATAAGTTTGATAACTATCTAATAGAGTGAGAGATTACCTCTTAACTCATTCCTCATGGAATGCCTTAATAGCATCTCTACAGGGAAAAGTCAAACCTTGTTGGACATAGTTTGATTATTGATTATTATCAAACATCTCTAACTCCTTCAACGTTTCTTTATTAACAAAATTTCTATACTTAACCATGTTCCATCTTAGACTTTCTTAAAGAAACCATATATGATATGGACTAGGAAGAAACCTAGTATGTCTTTACTAATAATTTGGAATTATGATGCTTCTATAGAGCATCCAACTCTGACAAGGTCGGATCCAAATTAGATAAATGTCTTTTGTGAGATACCCAAAGAAAGCTAAGGGTTATCAATTCTACAATACATCTGAGAATAAAAGGCTTGTTGCTTAGAATGTTGTATTCTTGAATAAGAGTACATCCCTTAAAGAATCAGTGGGAGGATGGTAGAACTTGAAGAAATTCAAGTATCACAAAGCATTTAAAAGTCAAGGATGGACTTAGAGCAGAAATCATAAAGTGTTGTGAAATCCTTAGCTCCGGTAGCACAAGACTTGTGTAAGATCAAATAGGATATGTCACCAAACCTGAAAGATATGGATATCTTATAAATCAAGAAGGAGGCATATTACTAAATGACCAAGCTTCTTATGAAGAGGCCAATGCAAGTTTAGATTCTAAGACATGGCATAAGACCATGGGATTTGAAATGGGTTCCATGTATATTAACAAGTATGAACCTTGGTTGATGCACCTAAAGGGTAAAACCTATAGGATGCAAGTAGGTTTTCAAAAGGAAAACTAAACATGGATGGTAATAAAAGTACCTTTAAAAGCAAGATTGACAAAATTCAATTAGCTTAAAAACCATTTAGATCCTGCTTATTGTAGCAGTATACCACCATTATGAGATATGGTAGATAGATGTCAAGATGGAAATCATCTTAAGGATGTGTATATGACACAACCTAAAGGCCTTTTATGCCTAAAACATCTTGGAAGGTATATGAACTGCAAATGTTCTATTTATGGACTAAAGCAAGCTTTTAGAAGCTAGAATCTTCATTAAAGAATGAAGATAAATCTTGTGACTATAAAAGGGTTAGTAACTACACAATTATAGTTCTAGTATTACATGCAGAAGACATGCTTCTTCTAGAACTAATAATATTCTCATTCTATAGTCAATAGTATCCTTAAACACTTAAGAAGGACTAAGGATTTAATCTTGATAAATGGAAGATGAGCTCGTTGTAAAGGTTACATCGATGTTAATTTTTGATTAATTTGAAAGACTTAAGATTGCAATCAAAATATATGTGTTGTCAAGATGGTTACGATGTAT